>CM053570.1:51348127-51551108 GCA_028646485.1 Cryptoprocta ferox | reverse complement strand
AAGGTGCCTTGTGGGGTCGGTGCTCAAGCAAAAATAATTGAGTGGGGGGTAGATATTGGTCACCATCTGATGGCAGGAGGCCTTGCAAACCCTCCTTAACCTCACAAGGAGTACTCTCAACTTAGTGAGTTCAGAAATGGCTCCCAACAGCATACCAGGCAGAGGGATCTGCATGTGAAAGGGCATGAGGTGTGAAACAGATGCTGCCCCTTGGAGCATGGCTGGTAGTTCATCTGGCCAGAGCAAGGATTTGGGGAGGCCCATGAAGGGTATTTTGGGAAATAATGCCGGACTACAAATGACTTGATATTTTAGCCTAGGGAATCTAATTGTAATCTTTTGAGAAGTAAATAGTCTCTCTGTAGGAAAATGACTTAAGTGATAGTTAGAAAACAAAGTTTGCCAGAAAAGCCAGAGCTTCTAAGTGTGGACCTTAGGGACTCCTATGAATTGTCTGGTCTCTTCTTGGTTCCAGTGGGGGGCTGGAAACCTAAATTGTGTCTGAAAACAGACCCTAAAAGACACAGGAAGTGCTGAGAGGCTACAGAACCAACCAACTATATACAGTTGTGGGATTGAGGTTAATGTATAATTTGCTTTAACGGGTGAATATAGAGTAGGGAGAGTGGCAAAAAGGTAAGTTCATGCTCATCTGATAATTGTGTGCTCCGAGCACCTTTTCCTTTAAGGAGGTCTGGGCATGGAAAGAAACGAGCATCCCTTCATGTAGGGCAGTGCGTGGAGAGCCCAGATTAGGAGTGGTCAGGAGGGGAGTTGCTTGTGGCTGGATCCCCCGAGTGGACGGAAGTCAATGATCAGTGCTCCTAAAACTGTTAGACAATTAATTGTGAGAAATTGGTGCTGTTGTTTAGGTTATTCTTTAAATCAAGATTCGTGTCTCCTCAGTCAGTTGACACAAAATGCCATTTGGCCAGAGAGCCTTGTGGCCTGTCTTTTCTGCCAAAATCCTGCAGGCTTCTGTGGGCAAACTGCTTTTGGTAGACTTTCCTGGGGAACCTCTCCCTCCATCTTTCTTTTTTCCTTCTGGAAGGGAACCGTGAAGTATAGCAGGAAGGCCTCTGGTCTTTGAGGCCAGAGGCTTGGTTCTAACTCTAGTTCTGCTAGGTACCTGGTGGCTAGGGGCAAAAAATAGCATTTCTTTTCTCTGGGCCCTAGTCTCTTCATTTGTGAGGTGAGGATATTGGAGATTCAAAGTTTTTTAATTTTTACCTTTGCGACTTTATAAGCTTGCCTGGTTTCATGGCCTGTTTTGGCTTCTCCCTCTACAAATGGACTGATATATGATCTAGAAGGGTCTAGGTGGCTTAGGCAGTTGGTATGGGAAGAAGAGCTATCTTATCTTTGGCTCTGCCTCCTCAAGTCCAAGTTGGAATCAATTCCAACAGATAAAGAAGGCTTTTGGGAAATAAAACTAGACTGTTAGATTAGGAGCTGGCAAACTAAGGTTTCCAGGCCAAATCTGGCCTGAAGCTTGTTTTTATAAATAAAGTTTTATTGGAACACACCCACACACATTCATTTACACATTGTGTATGGGGGGGGGGGCTCCTGTGCTACCATGCCAGTATTGAGTCATTGCAATAGAAACTGTATGGCCTGCAAAAGTTAACATAGTTATTATCTGGCCCTTTGTAGGTGCATTTGCTGATCCCTATTCTAGGTCATAAGCTCTAGGAAGGCTAGGGACATGGCAAGTGCTTAAAAAACTGATTGAATGGATGGACAAAAAACCCTTAATTTATTGGATAAGTACATATGTTGACAACAAACCTTTTGTGACACACTTCAGGTCCCAATTTCCCTTTAAATAAAACAAGAACAGTAGTCCTTATGAAATAAGTGGTACTTATGAGGATTATTTCCCGTAATACAACTTCGAGTGTTTAAATGCTATTAAAAATATAACTACCATCTATTAAGCTTTATATGTGTCGAGCACTCTATTAAGGACTTTATTTTTATTAGCTCATTTAATCCTCATGACCACTGTGAGAGTAGAACTATTGACCCCAATTTATAAATGAAGGAACTGAGCCCAGAGAGGCTGAGTCACTTGCCAAGGTCACACAGTTGGTAAGGGATTGAGCTGGGAGTCCAACCCCAGTGTGT
Source organism: Cryptoprocta ferox (assembly GCA_028646485.1). Taxonomy (NCBI): domain Eukaryota; kingdom Metazoa; phylum Chordata; class Mammalia; order Carnivora; family Eupleridae; genus Cryptoprocta; species Cryptoprocta ferox. Next base: position 51,548,978 of record CM053570.1, on the reverse strand, counting down.
CTGGTTCCAAAGCCTTTCTACCATGCCTTGCTGCCTCTGCGTGCTGTTAAGTGCTTTCTACCTTCTTTTTAAATAGGAGAAGCAAGTATTGACCTTGGGGGTCTCAAGATGTGAATAGTAAAGTAAAAAGGAAAAACGTTGGTTTTCAAATTTTTTAACCATTTAAATAATTGAGAGAACCATGAGGTTACTCATCATTAAAGGCACACTTTAGAAAATGCTCTTTAAAATTCAGCTTAGTTACGTTTTATGGAAAAAGTTAAATCAGAGACCATGTTTTTCTCTTGGAAAGACAAATCTTGGTAAGTTTCAGGCAGTTGGAAAATTCTCATTTGTTTAGCAATGTTGTATGTAATGGTAATATGCATTAAATGCTGCCTCGTTCCAGAAATCTCCAGTTGAAAGGACCTCGCTCTGAGCCATGTGCCCAGCATGTAGCAGACATTGAATAAATGTTGGTTGAATGACTGAATGGATGATGGATGGATGAATGAATGAATGCCTTCTAGTACTTCATATATACTGCCTTCCAGTGTAATGGGGTTGTGTATGTGTGTGTGTGTCCTTACATATTACAGAGTAAGCACCTGTGCCCCTGCCACATCTTCGTACCATTTATGAAGTCTACCTACCGTAGTGCTTGGCACTAAGTAGATGCTTCATAACCCTTTTTGTGGCATTAAAGTGAGGGATGATCTATGTCCCCCAAAGCTTTTGTAGACTGAGTGGATGAAATGTCTGAAACTAGTGTGAAGATCAGATGGATTTCTTTCTGTGTCAGGGGAATGATTTCTTTATTTTTTTTATTTTATAAGGTTTATCTCTTTTGAGAGAGAGAGAAAGAGAGAGAGAGCACACAGATGAGCATGAGCAGAGGAGGGGCAGAGAAAGAGGGAGAGAGAAGATCCTAAGTGGGTTTTGTGCTGTTTGCATGGAGCCCAATGTGGGGCTCGAACTCATGAACCATGAGATGATGACCTGAGCCAAAATCAAGAGTCCTATGTTTAACTGACCGAGCCATCCAGGTGCCCCCAGGGGAATGATTTAAATCCTTAATTATACTGACGGCGAAAATCCATTGAAAGCAAAGAAAAAATATATTTATTGCTTTAGATAGAATATTTGTTTCTTTTAATCTGGAAAATACATTCATGAAAGATCATTGAGCTTGCTTTTTTCTTTTCCCTACTAAGTTTCCAGTTTGTGGGTTTGTTTGATGCCTATACTTAACTTTTTAAGTGTAACTTTCATAGTGTATGTGGCCCTGATTCAGGAGTTGTCCCTCGTCAGCCTCTTCTGTTGCCGATTAGTTGTTTATCTCTTTTGTGCTTTGCATATGACCTGTTGATTTGTATGCTGTTTTGGATTGCTGAAGTAGGAACACCTGAATGGTTCCTGTGAGCATTTTAGCTTTTGAGAGTCCCGCAGCTGCTAAGGGGCTGCTTGAGTCAGGCCAGGGTCAGAAATGCTCACCTGCTTTTGTTTCCATGGAAGAAGTTGGCCCAGAGCTCTAGACAGACACAGGTACCTTCCATTTCCTTTGGCAAACACGATAAGCAGGCAAAGTCACTCACCAAAATCTCAGCCTGGGGTGACTGATCCCTTACAAACTGGTCCCCCAGCTTTTTCACATAAGCTTTTTCTTGATTTTCGTTTTTACATTTGTATATAATTTTGGGCAACTCCTTTATTTATTTTTTATTTTTTAAAATTTTTTAAGAGAGAGAGAGAGAGAGAGAGAGAGCAAGCATGAGTGGGGGAGGGGCAGAGAGAGACACACACACAAAATCTGAAGCAAGTTCCAGGCCCTGAGTGGTCAGCGCAGAGCCTGAAGCGGGGGCTCCAACTAACGAACTACGAGATCATAATCTGAACGGAAGTCGGACGCTTAACCACTGGGCAACTCCTTTAAAACACGAATACAGCTATTCAGGCTGCTTACAGGGTCAGGGCAATGGCGGTGGCCTTTTCTCGGCCTCTAATATTTCTATATTTTATTGGTGTGTCTCTGTTCCCTCCAGCTAGGAATTTGGATCTACTTTGCCTAATTCCCCTCTCCACCAGCTTCTTCTCACTTAATTCATTTCCACCCATGGCTTTGATCTGTTTGGAAAAAAAAGTCCCTGGGCACCGGGATATTATTGCTGTCCTCTGTGTGTTGATTTTTACAAACACACTCTAATTCATGGTTGGTCTTTTGGCTAGCCTGAGGCCACCTGACCCTCAGCAGTCCCAGTCCCTCTAGATCACTCTTCAGGAGAATAACAGCTTTGCCCATTTCTGTCATTGACACTGGGTGAGAGTCTTCCAGCGATGAGGACTTTTTAGAAATGGAGAAAAGCAGAGCCAGGAGAATACCAGTAATTACACTAATCTGAGAGCATTAAATCTTCAAATATTATACATTTTTGGGTAAGCAATTCTGTCGTTTTTGAAGTTTGGTTGTCTTTTTGTTTCTTGGGTGGTGGCCTATAATTTTGTATGAAGAAAAAATGCCTAATCCTTCTATGTTGACTTGCTGTGGAAATAAGGCTGGCTTTTTGTTGTTGTTTTCTTGAGTGTTCATGAAAGGAAACCAGGATGATGTGTGGGTCTAATAATATACTACTTTGTGTATAAAGATAAAACTAATAATAATAATAATACTGTGTTCAGTGGTGAAATGCTTTTAACTTTCAAAGCATATTTCCTTTTATGAACTTATTTTATCAGCCAGAGAGGTGATTTCAGTTACTTTCCCCTGCAGTGATGAGAGATCTGTGGGAGCTTGTCTGCCTGTGCAGGTGAGTTTGAGAGACTCCATCCCAGGGGGTCTTAATCAGGCGTGATTGCAGAATCACCTGGAAAGCCTGTGACTTACACAAGCTCAGATCCGGTCGGTCGGAGACCTACAGACATGGGCAGTTGAGGGGGAGGAGGAACTTGCCCATTTGGAAGAATCTTCCTGGGCGATTCTGTTGTATCCTACTGATTAAGAGCCACCACGTAAGTCCACTCCCTCTACCGGACCTCTCCAGGGGTTGTGGTCATCTGGCTAGGCTGAGGTGCCATGCCCTCTGTGACTGGAACCCAGGCTGAATGATTACTGATCTGGGGTTATGTAGCGACCCCAGTGGCATTTACTCTTGCGAGTTGGCCACAAGCAGGGCTTTATTAACTATTTTAACAATCGAACATTTTCATTTGTGCCCAGTGACTGTGCCTCCTTGTAGGGCACTTACACATATTGTCTCATGAAACCATTTAGACTGGTTCCATCATCAGAGAAATGTGTTACCAGCCCCTTGAAAGAAAATGAGCCTTCAGTTGGATTTAGGCGATGTGATCTGAGGAGAATGATTTACTGGATTTTTACCAACATGGATTTCTTTCACCTCAGTTTCTTGGTCTGTGGTATGGGGCTAATGATGCACACCTCACAGGACTGGGGCGCTGCCTCTGTTCCATTAAACCTGTCAGCCTCCCTGAGCATCCATGTTTTCATTTGCAAGATGAGGATAAAACGACCTACCTTTTGGACTTGTGAGGATTGCATGTGGCACCGTAAGAAAAACACATTGCATTCTGCTTGCTACATCTCAGATGCTCAATCCATGGTGGGTTATCTTCCTTGCTTCTGTGTATCATGGGTCTTTGTGGATGACAGGTATGTGTTTCGTACTTCCAGCTGGCATCCTGGAAGGGGCTGCCTGATGCCCTTCCCTCCTGCTGGTTGGGAAGCAAATGAAGGTTATAATGACAGTAGGAGGAGCTCCTGTGTATGGAGTGCGAGGCACTGTGTTGGGCACTGGAGATACAGTGGGGAGGAAAAGATGGACACGGTTCCTGACCTCATGGAGCTTAATAATGAGAAAGCCCTAAAGGGAACATTTTCAAAGCATTACTCTTCTCTGTGTGTAAGGGGAAAGCTTTCATGTAATAGGATGGCTTCTAAATGTGTATTTCATAATGTTGTGGGTAGAGTGTGGAACGTGTCTTCTGGGAGGAAACTGGAGTTTTGCATTTCCTGACTTGCTTGTGCTTTTGAATTTGTGGCTGTAATGCTGCCCTGCCTGAGGTTTCAGCAGTTAATGTTTCCCAGGGCTGCATGATGTAAATGCCCCGCGGTCTGTATATACCAGAATACTGGGTATGCCCAGGGCAGAGGGGAAAAAGGACCATTTTCAAAGTATCTCTTGAAGACATTGTTACGTTTTACTTGAATTTCTCCCCATCTTCCTCAAACGTCCCTCGTGCTTGATGCACATAAACCATGCCAATGTTTTGGAAGATTCAGGTTTGACCACCGTGAATTGGTTCGTATTTCCAGCAGGCCAGTTATTTAATTTCCTGTTGGAAGTCTACAAATGTTGGCACTGTTTGCTCTCTGGCAAATGACCAAAACCCAGTACAGTATCATTAGCAAGCTCTGGTATAGAGATTAAAGCACGATTGTCTTTAATAAGAGGCCATCTCTGTTTAGGATGGGGCTTGGGGGCTGCAAGGGTGTGGGGTAGCACAATTGAGCTTTATAATCAAAACCAAAATACAGTAACGGGGATTCACTCAAAAGAAGGGTTAGAAGGAGGGCAGAACTCTGTTTTCTTGTCTTGATTTCATTTGTTTGGGTTATTTCTCTATAGACTCTGGGAGAGTTTGGAGACCGAGGCTGGCCTGGGTAGTGGAATGTCCTCATTGACGTCTTATGCATCTTCCTGACTCTCTCTTTCCCTCGGTGGTGATGCTCCTGGAGCCACCTGCCTCCAGAGGGTCAGTGGGAGAAACACAGAGTGTCTCCAGATATCCCTCTGTAATAATGGAAATGTGACAGAATGGGCATTTACTGTGGTAATGGTGAGGCACTTTACATATGCTCCTTCCAATCTTTATAATATCCTTGTGAGGAATGAATTATTATTCCTATATTGAGGATCAGATTATTGAGGGACACAGAGATTTAGTTAAGTGTCTGACTGAGCTGGGATTAGAATGCAGTTCTGTCTCTTTGAAAAGTTCTTGCTCTTTCTATATGCTGTGTCTATGTCCTAGTAGGGTTCTGGGAAGAAAAGGGATTTTTGGAGGAAAGGGTGAGAAGTTTGAAATTTGCCTAAAATAAGCTTGGAGGATTATTTCTAGATACATCTTACCACATTAGCCCTGTCTTTCATTAGGAAGGATCCTTCAGGGGCTCCTGGGTGGCTCAGTGGGCTAAGCATCTGACTTTGGCTCAGGTCATGATCTTACAGTTTGTGAGTTCAAGCCCTGCATCAGGCTCTGAGCTAAAGTTGCTTCGGATTCTGTGTCTCTCTCTCTCTCTCTGCCCCTCCCCTGCTCGCACTCTCTCTCTCTCTCTCAAAAATAAACATTAAAAAAAACAACAACAAAAAGGAAGGATCCTTCAGTGTTGGCTCCTTGGTAGCACAGAGAAGTATATTTTCCTTCCAGACATTGTATCATGAAAAATGTCAAACTATTAAAAAGTGGATGATAATGAATATGTAAGTTCTAACCAATTATTATTCTCTTCCAGGTGCCAGGCACAATGCTAACTGCTTTATTAACTTGATCTCATTTATCCTTTCAACATTCTCAATTTATAGATGTGCAAACTGAGCCTGATAGAGGTTTAACTTCCTGAACTTCTCTAGCTAGCAAATTGTATTGCTGGGGTTTGAAACTGGTGCATGGAGACTGGGGTGTGATTCCTCTGCATTTCAAATTATTCTTCCCTGTATTTCTGTTCTCCCTCAATGTCATATTGTTTAGAAAATCAAGTCCTAGAAGGTTACTCATGAAGCAAAATTCCCAAGGCCCCAAAAATTGAAAGCTCTCAGTAATTTCCAAAGATTCTCTGTGACAAGACCTAGTTCTCCTGAGTATCCTTGTCAGACATGTGTCAGGGACGGGGCAGGAATTCTCTATCCAGAGTGTCACAGAAAGTTTTTGTAGGCTTTGGAATTTCTTTTTTTTTCTTTTTTTCATTTTTTAATGTTTATTTGTTTTTGAGAGAGAAAGAGCATGAGCAGAGGAGGGGCAGAGAGAGAGGGAGCCACAGAATCTGAAGCAGGCTCCAGGCTCTGAGCTGTCAGCACAGAGCCCAATGCGGGGCTCAAACTCACAAACCATGAGATCATGACCTGAGCTGAAGTCAGGCACTTAACCAACTGAGCCACCCAGCTGCCCCCAGCCTTTGGAATTTCTTATGACTGACTTCCTTTCACACACACACACATACATACACACACAAAAAAAATCCAAACCCTTACCTTTAGGCAAGGTGTTAATTTTTTAGTCATGAGGGGGATCATCTATGGCCTCCTCAGACCCACAGTACATCTTTCCTTCCTGGGGAAGAAGATGGCATTTGTTGGCACTGACTCACATAAGAGCAGGTATAGGTATTCACGTGACTTTTGTAAGGGACCATGCTTGAAAGATAATTTGGTGCTATTTGGCATATTTATGCCTGAACTTGCTTTGTTGCTGATTGAATATAACCTTGAACAAGTCACATAGGTGTTTAAGCTCTAGGTCTCCCTGAAACAGTAATTATTGTCAGGGGGGTAGAGGAAAGATACGGATAGAGTTCCTTCCCTCAGAAAACTTAATCTTCTTAAGGATCCAAGGCATATGCCCATGAAGAAGAGGCTGCTGGAGACTGAGGAGGTGTGCGGCACAGATAGGAGTTGCTATAGAAGGCAGCAATGAGAAGAAATAACTGTCAGTGGGAATAGTTGAGGGGAGGAATAGGAAGTACCTGGCCCTTTAAGTTAGGTGCAAATCCAGTGCTGGCACTCAAGAGCTGCATAATTTGGACTCTTTGGTCCTCAGGTTTTCATCATCAAATGGGGTTAATAACACCTTATCATCATACCACTGTGAGGATTAAGCTTTCATAACATACGTGAATCTCCTGACATAGTAGTTCATAGTGGTGGACAATAAGAGATAGCCCCTTAGTGGAAAAGGGGGAAGTGAGGTACGTCTTGAAATCTGAGTAGGATTTGGAAATGTGAAATGACTCACTTCTCAAAGTATATTACAAATATCACCATGGAATATTATGTGGGCACCAAGAAGTGTGGTTGCAACCCAAAACACTTCTTGCTGTTAATAAGGCAAAGGTGTTTTTTTTTTTTAAGCCAAAAGTTCCAGTTTGTTTGATAAAAAGTAAGATGTGAAAATGTCTGGTGTCATTTTGGTTGAAGCTCAAGTGGGTGAGGTGGCATTGCTCATCTGGGTGACACAGTTGATGCTATTTTAACATTTTAGTGATCTCTACAAGGCACCTTATGGGGTTGATGGTTCTCCCTGCCCCCTGCAGCCCCTGCAAACTGCTTATTTTCTTTCTTTCCTTTTTAGTGTTTTATTTTTTAGAGAGAGCTAGCAGGGTAGAGGCAGAGAGAGAGGAGGACAGAGGATCCAAAGTGGGCTCTGCGCTGACAGCAGTGAGCCTGATGCAGGGCTTGAACTCATGAACCATGAGGTCATGACCTGAGCAGAAGTCGGGAGCTCAATTGACTAAGCCACCCAGGTGCCCCCAAACTGCTGTATTTTCTACACACCTGTTTGGTTATTTAATGAAATCTATCCCCTTGTACTGCCCCAGGCACAAAGAACCAGTGCTCAGTAAGATGGACTCCGGAAATTGAGGCTGTCATGGCACTGTTGAAGATTTTTTTTGTTTTGTCTTTTGTTTTTGGTTTTTGTTTGTAGTTTTTAGTGGAGAGGTCGGGGGGAGGAAAATTGTCCCCAGAAAAACTGAAATCCTAGTGCAACACCTTGGGAGAGTGATTTTTGCCTTTTCTTTATTCTCTCCTTCTTTTCAGTCTTTTTTTTTTTTTTTTTTTTTGCTTGTGTGCGGATTAAGTCTTGATGTGAATTTTTAGTTTAGCTGGAATTAGTTCTTTTATGGCCTTGAGGAATGTGTGGACAAACTTAAAACATACCAGGGGTTGACAGTAAAATTTAAAGGTCAGATGAAGTTCTGGATGTGTCACCTGCTCGGAATCGTTCTGTAGTGATAGTGTTAGGACTTTACATGCATTTTCTCATATAATCTTTATAACAACCCTTTGTTATAAGATAGATTTTTTTCAGTGTATATTATGTCTTCATTTATATCTCAATAGGCATTGTTTTCATTGCTATTGTACAGATGGGGACACAGAGAGGGAATGGGAGAGTTCAGTAACTGTGAGGTGATGCAGCTAGCTAGGAGAGTAGCTGGGACTGGAACCCAGTATCTGTGCCACCAAGCCCTTCCTCTGGATTGCAGTGAAATATGCTCTCTCAGTATAGGTTTTTTTCCTAGAGCCAACTGGGTTTGCTGGTGCTCTATAAGGAGGCCCTGGTAGCAGAGGAAGGGGGAAAGAGGACTTCTGTGTGTTCACCTTTGATCCAAATAGGCCTTTTTATGCTCAAGATTGTGACAAGGAGAGAAGCACTTGGAGCCACCATGTGTTAAGTTCTCATATTGTGCCTTGATCAGAATTCAGTCTGTTGCATAATGCTCACAGTGAACTGGGATATCATTATAGATGAACTTCAAAAAAGCAAGTATTTTGTACCCTAGTTCACCCAGGGAGAATTGCTGGTGTTCAGATTTGAATGCAGGTGTTGAGAATACCATCTTGCCTATTCAATTTCTAATGCCCTCTACCTGACAATCATATGATGATGTTTGTAGCTTTACTTTCAAAGGCCTTCTAAATTGTTTCATAGTTGATATGTTTGGTATCCATTGGAAACTGCCAAAACTTTTCACCGCTACATTTGGAAAAAAATAATAATGAGTTGCCGTGTTAGTGATTCAGGACTTCTGGGAAACTGAAAGCACCCATGTGTACTTATTTTGAGTCAATATGTTACGAACGAATCTGGCCCAAAAGGAGAACTATCTGTCTTCTGAAATGGAGTGCAGGTCTCTTAGTGGCTCACCCCGGCAGGGAGGCAGTTATTACATAAGCTGAATACCAGGTCCGTGGGTTTCCCTAGCCTGAAAAAGGAGCAGCATCTGCATTATGAGGAAAACAGAAAGACCTATTTCTCTGTGGAGTGATACTGAACAGGCAGCTTCAGCCTCTAGGATATTCTGGGCCAAAGGAAAATGTAGCTTAAGAAAAGCCCCAGCTGGTTCAAGTAACTTAAGCCTCACTACTCATGAAATATTATCTGACAGCTTCCCCGTCCCCAAGTGGCTGGGGACTGAGTCAGAGCTGCTCCAGGAACCTGTGTTCTCATTTTGGCATTATAGATTTACCCCACTTTGCACACTAGACAGTTTTGTGAAAGGCTGTATTTAGATCAAACTTTTTTTTTTTTTTTTTTTTTTTTGTGAATATAAAGGCATTCAATAAATGTGCTGGGAAGCTTGCTCTGATGAATTCTTTTGTTCAGAAATTAACCAACACTGCTTTCTCAATGAGGACATTCACATGTGTTCAGCACTGGGCTTGCTGATGTGGTAGAGGCAGAAGTAGAAGGAACACAAGAATGGAAGCTATTTGAGAGCAGGGATTTGTCTATTTTGTTTACTAACACACCATAGTATTTGGAACAGTGTCTGGCACAGAGTGGGTGCTAAATAGATATTTGTTGAATGAATGAGTATGGGTCCCTGCCTGTAAGAGCTTGCAATCTAGTTTGTTTGCATTAGAATTAATTGCCAGTTATTAATTCGAGCTCATAACCTAGTTTGCATTTGATTAATTAATTAATGTTAATTAATTAGTGATTTTATTCCTTTATTCTACTTATGTGAGTGTCCTGGATTCCTCAGTTTTATGAGTTCTTTAATCCCTTATTTTATTTTAATCTTATTTAAAAATTAAACTGCTAACGTTTGTTTGAACATGAGAAAAAACAGATAAGTAAGGAGAAGAATAGTTAAAAGGTAATTATTTTCATTTAAGCTTATATCTTTCAAAACTTTTTCTATGTAAATAGCAAATATACATTTTTTTAAAAAATAGGCTTATCTTCAGGCAAAGTTAATTTTATGACTTGCTTTTTCCTTCTACACTATCGGTGTTATTGTGAATAACTTTTTTTTTAAGTTTATTTATTTTGAGAGAGAGTGTGCATGAATGGAGGAGGGGCAGAGAGAAGGAAAGAGAGAAAACCCCCCAACACAAGGCTGGAACACAACAAACCTTGAGATCACGACCTGAGGCGATGTTGAGTCTGATGCTTACCCGACTGAGCCACCTACACACCCTGTGAATAACTTTTTATCTCGAAATAAATAATTCTGAAATATGTATTTTTCAAATATTGCACATTTTGGTATTATCTGTGATTATATCACACTTTTCTTAATCTTTATTATTGGACATTAGGTTTTTTCCCTTCTGTCTCCCTCCCTCCCTCCCTTCCTCCCCCTTTCTCTCTTTAGTATAAACAAAGCTGTGATTGTTTGTAAACTTTCCCACATATCCATGATTATTTTCTTGGCAATAATTCTTAGAAGTGGAACTACAGGTCAAAGGTCAAAGGCTTTTGATACAGATAATCACACTGCCTGCTCTAAAGACGGGGAAAATGCATACCTCTCTGTATTCTACTGACAGAAAATGGCTTTTTCTTTTTCTTTTATCTATGTTGACAATGTGTATTATCATTTTTACAATATTGACTATCTTCTGGGTTGAAAAAATGAATATTATTATAGTTTACATACTTTTGATTTGCTAGTGATGCTAAATATCATTTTATATGTTTTTGGTCATTTGTATTTCTTCTTTTGCTAGCTCCTCTCTGTTGTCTTACTCAAAGATTCACAAAGGACAAATCTTTTCTTCGTCCTTTCCAATCCATAACGGGACTTGCTATGGCTTCACCCACAGTTAGCCCTCACTAATCGCTGATGCCTTTCGCTTACCCATCCATCCATCTACCATTTGTTGATTTGCTCAGCAAATATTGAGGACCTACTAGGTGCCATGCAGAGAAATACAGGCTTGTAATCTCAAACAGGACTTTGAAAATTTTCCATATTGCTTTCAATATCAGCTACAAATCTTACATTTTTAGAAAAGATGTTATTAATATGATTTAATACAAAGAGTGGCTAATCCAAAAGTTTTTCCTTAATGAATTTTCTTTAGGATGATAGAACTAAGCCTCTCTTTTCTGAGCACCCTGCAGAGGCCAACAAACTTTTTCTGTAAAGGGCCAGATAGCAAATATTTTAGGCCTTGCAGGCCATTGCTGTCTCTGTAGCAGCTACTTCACTCTGTTCTAATAGTGCAAAAGCAGCCATAGACAGATGAGCCTGGCTATGTTTTGATAAATGTTGATTTATAGACATTGAAATTTACATTTCGTATAACTTTCACATGTCACAAAATATTATTTTTCTTTTGATTTTTTCGATTTTTTTAATGTTTATTTATTTTTGAGAGAGAGAGAGAGAGAGAGAGAGAGAGAGAGAGACAGAGTGTGAGTGAAGGAGGGGCAGAGAGAGAGAGGGAGACACAGAATCTGAAGTAGGTTCCAGGCTCTGAGCTGTCATCACAGAGCCTGATGAGGGGCTCGAACTCACGAATTGTGAGATCATGACCTGAGCTGAAGTCGGACACCTAACAGATGGAGTCACCCAGGCACCCTTTTTTCAATCATTTATAAATGTAAATTCCTTTCTTAGCTTGTAGGTTGTACAGAAACAGCCAGTGAGCTGGATTTGGGCCTGGGGTTTGTAGTTGGCTGACCTCTGGGGTAGAATCTCATAAGCATGCTTTAAGGCAGAGAGAAGCCAACCTAGTTTTGCAAATTTGCTATAAACGACCCCAGAATAGACAATTCATAAAGGGATGATAGATTTGAGTTTAGCTGAGGCTTGGATGTATCCTGACTCTTAATGATTTGTAATGCGTAGTTCTTTGTGTTTTAGCAATATTTTTAATTTCTGAAATGTATTTTATTATACATTTACTCGTAGAAAATTTCATAGTTAAGTGTAAAGAAAAAATGCTCTCATATCCTTTGGCAAGGATAGGAGACATATTTTTGATATCTTTCAGTTTAGTCTTCACATATGTGTAGGGCTCACATGTGGGAGGTCATTCTCTATAAACAATTTTTAATCCTGCTTTGTTTCTCTGAATACTCTATGGTAATATTTTTCGATGCTGTTAAATATTCTAATGTAAACTAAAACCACAATAAGATACCACTATACACAGAATGGCTGTAATTAAAAAAACAAACAAACCCAAACTAACTTATCCAAGAGAAATGAAAACCTGCATCTACACACAGATATGTGTGCAGATGTTCAAAGCAGTATTATTTATAATAGCTCAAAAGTGGAAACACCTCAAATGTTCATCAACTGGTGAATGCATGAACATAATATGGTATATTTATATAATAGAATACAATTCCACAATAAAAAGGAGCAAAATGCTGATATAAGTTATAGCATGGATAAACCTCAAAACATTATGCTAAATGAAAAAAGCCAGACACAAAAGAATGTATACTGTATGATTATAGTTATATGGCATTTCTAGAAAAGGCAAAAAAAATGAGACACAAAGCAGGTTAGAGTTTGTGTGGGGCTGGGGTAGGAACGGGAATAACAGAACGTTTTTGGGGCAATGCTCTGAAAGCAGACCATGGTGATAAATGCACAATGAGACACATTTACTAACTATTGGATAGTACGCTTACAACGGGTGAATTTTATGGTCTGTAAATTATACCTCAATAAAATTGTTAAAAATATTCATTGAAAACTGTAGTTTTAGTAGTATCATATTCCATTGTCTGAATGTTTCATTTCTTTATCCTGCGAGACATGGGAGAAATATCCAGTGTTTATTTCCTTTTTAGCCAACATCTGTATTCAATAGGTGACATTGTAGCCATTGGACTTAAACAAGAATGATTTAGTAGAATGAATCCTAATCCAGTGGGCAAGGAACCTTGTGTGGCTTCAGCTGGGTGGACCTCAGTTTCTTCATCTGTAAAATCTAGAAAAGAGATGAACACAAAGAAGTACTGGAGCCCAGGGGATAGAGGATCATAAGAGAAAACTTGGTAGCAGTGGTAATAAAAAGACTGACTTCCTCAGAATTATGAGGCCAGTGACTGATTACTTACCCCACCATCTTGTCCAGGTCAGCCCAGCCCCCTCCTGCTCTCCTATACAGCAGGAAGTCAGTAGGAATTGTGTGTAGGGTGATCGTTGCTAAGGAGAAGATCAGAAGTTGGAGAGACTCAGGAGAAACTGCAGTGATGAAATGGTGACAAGAATTTGGGTGGGATCTGCTTTGTAAACTGGAAGCCTTCTACTTGGCCTTGGCCCCTGCCATGGGGAGGAGTGCCATTCGGGTGATTTAATCACCAAGAAGCTATCTAGGTTTTGTGCTCCCAAGTAAGAATGTAGAGCTCATTATAGGAAGACTGAGGTTGGAAATAGTTTTAGAGTCAAGAGTTTAGAAATGTTGCCATGAAAATAATAGGTCATCATGTTTGCCTTCCCAGGAGAATTTAAACTGAGTGAGAATGAACTGGTCTCCGAATCCTTGTGTTCTCTGTTCCCAGCTGAGTTCCAGGTTTTCCTAGAGTACAGCCAGCAGCATCTGTACCCAGAAAACACAAAAGAAAAGCTGTGGAAACTTAACTTGTAAATGTTTTTTTCATTAGCTCCAGGCTCCTAGCCACCAATAAACTGTATGCTTTTAAAAATCCTTTATTATTTTGAAAGCTTAAAAAAAAGGTGCTTTTCACCCTTATTCATATGCTTGGGATTTTCTTAAAATGTTACTTATCAAACCTTTATCTGTTTAGTCCCTCCAACAGGTAACGGCATTCTAAGTTTTTGCTTAAAAGAGAAAAAAAAAACCCATTTAATAAGCTTGCTGTAACTTGAGCCTGTTGGTGGTCTTGGCAGAAACCCAAATTCAGGTTTGGTTGATACTGTGTAATGTGAATGCAATTAGTAGTGGTTTTTCCAAAGTAGAAAGAGATGTAGAAAAATAATGCACAGCAAATTTAGGTCAGAGCTGAGAAGCTTATAAAACCTTATTTTTGTTTTCATTACCTTAAGTAATAGGGAAGCTTTTGTCTTTATTATGTAATTTCCCTAGCAATAATACGTTTTAAAACATTTCTGTGTTAATTTCCTATGTTTGATCAGAAAGCCAGCGTGTGCAAACCCCTGTGGTGTGGCTGCTGGCACTGTTTACATACAGAAGATTTCTTGCTCATCTCTAGGAAGCCAACACTAAAATTATTGATGGGGGCAACTCTTACCACCTGTTTCTTCACTCAGTACAAGGTCTGACACAGCAGTTTTCAAAGGATTGACCTCCTTTGGCTATAGGCTGAGGAATGAATTGATCTGTATATTGATGTTGTCATAGTTCAAAGGATTTGATTTGATTCTAGCATATTTAAACCTATATGACCAGATTGTAAAGTCTGTAAAGACAGGGGGTGTATCTTTCTGGTTCAGAGGAGAAACTCGGGTAATAGTAGCTATTAGTATTCTCACCCTCCAAAGCTGAGATGCAATTTGCTCCTCCCAGCGATACCATCCTCTGTGCTTCTCCTTGAATTTGCCAGGCCTACTCCTGCTTCTGTTCTTTGCCATTTTTTAAATCCCTCTTCCTGGAGGCCAGATACCAGCCTGGACCACTCCCTCACCTCTTCTAGGTCTTTGTTCAAAGATACCATCTCAGTGAGGTACTACCAATCTCCTTTCCTTGCTTTGTTTTTTCATAGTATCATCACCGTCAGGTAAACTGATACACTGATGTGCTGTGTATCCTATTTATTTATTTGGTTTATCATTTTTTCTACCGCCAGAATCTGAACTCTGCAAGGGCAAAGATTTCTGTCTGATATGGTCATTGCTGTGTACCTACTGCCTACAACATAATCATTGCTACAACTTGGTTGAATGAATGAATGAATGGGTGAATGAATGCAGATTCTACGATTTATCGGTTATGTGGCAATGGCTAGTACGTTTGCTCCCTTGGATCTTTTGCTTGATTCCCCATTTATTTCATGAAGTGGCATGTGTGGATCCCATGAGGTGTTACACATTGCACATCGTTCTTTCATGCAGTGTTCTGCAAATGCGTTCATTCATGTTTTCCTTTAACAATTCAGACAATGTTCCTGCCTTCACAGAATTTAATCTTGGGGGCCTAGGAATTGGACAAATATATGAGTAATTCTAGTAAAGTGGGCTAGCAAAAATGATAGGGAAGGTGCAGTGAGTTATGGGGACACCCGTGAGGGACTCCTAATCCAGATGTGGGGACAGTAATGTCAAAGGCTTCCAGGAGGAAGAGACCTCACAGCTGAGATCTGGAAAATAGGCACGGGACAGGCGGAGTCGGGTGATATGATGGGAGCTGTGAAGAGGGCTCCAGGAAGGAAGAATAATGTGTACAAAGTCTGAAAGTGAATAACCATGGAATATGGAAGAGCTGAAAAGAGAGCCTAGCAGGCCATGCCAGGGAGCTGGGATTTGATGCTAAGGGCAGTGTGGAGCCATGGAAGAATTCCAAGGACAGGAGTGACTTGGTCAGAATTTCCTTTACAATGTTTATTTTATTCAGTAAGACAGTTTTTTCTCCTGTGATAAGGAACTCAAACACAAGCTCCCCAGAAGGGAGATTGTGAACATAGTTAAAGGGGCTTCCAGAAAGTGAATCTTTAGGCTCCATAAAGTCTGCTGAAATACTGTTGAATCTGACTGGTGAGTTTCACAGCAATAAACTTAGAGTTCACTTCCACCCCCCAAATGCTTAAGAAGCTTCTTTATTTTTGGGTGTATAGTTCATAGCTTGAGTTTAGGGGCAGACAGGGTGTTGCTACAGACATAGATATTCCTACTGAACTCAATATCACTGTGGGGCAGACAAATACAGCAGGAATGGAAGAGGCCAAGAGAGTTCCAATCTGCTTTTAGACCCAGAAGGAGTGACAGCACCTCCTACCCAGCTCTAGTTGCCAAGTGGGAAAAAATAGCAATGATGGGGTGTTAGGTGGTAGAGGAGACACCCAGCAGACCTTGGTCCTATCCTTGCTCTGCAACTTCCTTATTAGGCGTGGTGTGGTTTTGGCAACTGCTTAACCTCTCTGATCCTCAGTTTCCTTTTCTGAAATATGGAGTTAATGCTACCTATCTTTTGGGGTTGTTAGATTCAGTGAGATAAAGTATAGTTAGTTCTGCTGTAGCACTTGTTTTAAAAACATGAATTTGTTCTGTCCTGGGTGATCTATTGGGGAACAATTTGAAGATAATACAAGTATGATCAATGTTATCTATAAGAAAAGCTAGGTCAGCTCAGAAAATTGCACCTAGCTGAAGGGAACTTTGTGGGAATATGCAGAACACACTTAAACATCTACCTGCTATCAGAGTTCACTGTGTGTGTCACAAGCCCCACCTGTCTACATCTGGTGTTACCATTTTCAGTCACATTTCTGATAACTCTCCTTCCGCCACTTCTCAATAACCCATGAGTTACGACCCTTCCAACACGCACTTCTACAAGTAAACTTAAGTCTTTTTCAGGGTAAAGTGCCACATTTATTACTTACGTATGTCTTAGCCATCAAGCTTATATAAAACTGTGCTACCATTTTTATTAGATTCCTATCTTTTATTTTGTGTCACTAGTGAAATTTTTGAGTGGTGTGCCACAATCCCATTTTCCCATAAGTCCTGTAGTTTTTATTACATGATTTTGCATACCATGGTGATATTTTGGAACTTGCATTTTCCGGTATAGAAAAGCTGACTGTATTTAATTTTTTAAATGTTTATTCATTTGTTTTGAGAGAGAGAGAGAGAGAGAGTGAGCACAGTAGGGGAGGGGCAGAGAGAGAGAGAGAGAGAGAGAGTGAGCACAGTAGGGGAGGGGCAGAGAGAGAGAGAGAGAGACAGACAGACAGAATCTGAAGCAGGCTCAAGGTTCTGAGCTGTCAGCACAGAACCCAAACATGGGGCTCGAACTCATGAACTGAGAGATCATGACCTGAACCAAAGTTGGATGGTTAACTGACTGAGCCACCCAGGGGCGCCAAGCTGACTGTATTTAAAAAGCCCAGCATAGCTCCTGACAGACAAGTGGCACTTACTTACAAGTGTGTGCTGGTCAGACCACTCTTGGGGTGTTATTGGTGACAAACCAGATATGTCTAGAAAGGAGAAATCGGGAAGAGAGAAGGTATATGGAAGGTCTTTAAACTTATCAGAGAGCTGCATTGGGGAGGAAGGATTGCTTTGTTTTGTGGGGTTTCACACAAAGCAGCAGCTTCAGGGCCCAGGGGTCTGCTTGGCACAGGGCTGCTGGGGCTACTGTGGGGTGGGCGAGGACAGAGAGAAGTCAGACTTTGGAGGTTTTACCTTGAAAGTTCCTTCTTTAAAAACAGATAAAGTACAAAGAGAAATTCTGTTAGGTTTACCAGAATAAATTTGATACAGAAATAACCCAAAGTTTTCCAGCAATACTTGGGCTTTGGCTTCCTTTTTTTAATGGTCTAAAAGAATAGCTCACATGTGTACATATTTACATACTGATTTTTCTTTAGTTATGCCCTTGAACACTAGAAATCTAAAGACTATGCTTGACAAATATTTATGGCTTGGGGCATGCTTAGGAATAGTGAAATCACATAATCACATCACTGGTTCCCATCCAGAGTTTTTTCCCTCTTTTCTTCTTCTTCTTCTTTTTTTTTATCCTCCAGCTCAGGGAGAAAGCTCAACTAGTTGCTGATCTGGCTTTAATTTCTCTCTAACATCCTGTATAACTTTTGTCCTCTCCAATTGGGTCAGACTGTTAAGCTCTTGTAATAGGAAGATGTCACCAAATGTTGGACCCTCTCAGTCAAGCTAAGATGGAGAGAAGCACCAGGATGCATGGGGAATTTTAGCTGAGGTTTGGCAGAGTCTGCCCAGGTATTTGCAGTGGGATACTCTGAGCCTGAAGACTACAGGGCTTAGTGCAGTATCTCTAGAAGAATTATAAAAATAATCCAGACCCCTGGATGAATATACATTAATTATATTCGACAATCTGTCTATTTACTAATGTAGAAGATTCTAGGTTTCTATCTGATCTTGCTATTAAGAATAGAAGATGTTTCAAACATATTAGATTTCATTCAAAGAGTTTTCTTTTTAATCATAGATGGAGCAATACTGTTCACATGCTAAATGTTAACAAAACTATTAAAATGTAAAATGGCATATTTTTAAAAATAATTTTTTATGTTTGTTTAGTTTTGAGAGAGAGAGAGAGAGAGAGAGAGGCCGAGTGTGAGCAGGGGAGGGGCAGAGAGGAGGGAGACACAGAATCTGAAGTAGGCTCCAGGCTGCCCAACGTGAGGCTAGAACTCATGAACCGTGAGATCATGACTTGAGCCTAAGTCAAACTCTTAACCGACTGAGCCTCCCAGGTGCCCCTAAAATGGTATATTTTTAATGGAAACTATGTTGGTCTCATGCTTTAAAAATGAATGTTATCTCCTTTTGTTTATTTCTATGAAGAGCCACATAAGATTTAGGCTTGCTCTTAACTCAGTTTTTCCAAAACTAATAAATTTCTTCCTTTGGGATCTGTTCTCCTCCCTTCCGAGCTCTTTGGAATATGTGGATGGTTTTTCCACGTGGGAGTTCTTGAGCCAGGTGTATTGACAATATGAACATGTGGGAAACCTCTGATACCTGAGTCTGAGGCATTCTGATTGGCTAGCCTGGACCCACCGATGGTGCCCAGAAGGAATTGAGCTGGCATTGCCATTGTCCCCAGCTACGTGCCTGGATGGACAAGCCTGTTTGGCAAATGACTCTGACCAACATTTCCAGCTCAGCTGGGTGTGGTGGCAGAGGCAAGCACAGGGGTCAGTCTTTGGTTGGGGCAGGTGGCCCCCAAGTCAGCCTCTCTCCTTAGGCCTGATCAACCAGTTGTTCCCACCTCCTTCCTCCCCAATGGCATGTGACTTCACATAAATAAGGTTGTCCGTCTATTTTGGTGCTTTCCCTTCTCCCTTAGCCTTGCATAATGGAAAGAGTGTGAGCTCCAGAAGCTTGGGTTTAATCCCAGCTCTGTTATTTCTTGGCTTTGTGATTTTGGACACGTGACTTAATCTCATGCTTAATGATGTCATTGGTCTCTCACTACTGGGGCTGTTGAGAAAACATCATGTGAAGTGTCTACTACAGTGCCAGGCACAAAGAAGGACTTCCGGAACTGGAATCCACACCAATTTGTACCAATTACTTTTTTGTCTTAAGTAAGCGAGTTCCTTCAGTACCAGTTGACTTCAATACCACTATCTCCAGAGCAAGATGATAAGTTGATCCTGCTTTCTTCTTTGTGCCAGGCACTGTCCTGGGCCCAGGGGCTTCAGAGATGAGTAAGAAGAAGACTGTGCCTATGAAGGCCCTCCCAGTTTGACTCAAATCCGTTCATTCAACAAACACATTATGATACTTGCTGTGTGCAAAATCCCTGTGCCCTTGGGGAGGACACTACGATGATTCAGCCACTAATTCATTTCCACATTTATAGGTCATCTGTTGTGTGCCAGATATTGTTATGAGCACTATGGATAGAAAAAGAATGTAAGGCATCTCTTCCCTTTAGGAAGCTCACAGTGCAGTAAAATACACTAGAGTGGGGAAAGCAGATGGAAAGACAATATATTCTGGTTGTTAAAAGGCACTTATATGCTGAGTAGCATAGACTGAATACAGCAATATAGGTTGCATGGTTCCAAATATGCAGGTGTGAAACTTAGAGGTTCACTGAGGTAGGGCTCTCATTTTATAGATGAGGAAACAGAGCCCAGGAGTAGTTAATACATCGCGCATTCTAGGTACAAGTAAAGCTGAGACCAGCCCCACTGCAACCTTTACCTATATCATGACTAACGTTGAAAACTCCCTCTCTTTCTTCTCCACCCTGTTGTCATCAGACCTGTTACTCGCTTTCCATGAACTGTCACATTCCATCCCCCCAACAGCTTTCTTGGACCACTATGGGTTTAAGGAACTTGCTCAAGGTCACACAGCTTGACATACAAAATCAGGATTTGTACTCAGGTCTGTCTGATTCCTGAGGCCAAGCCCTCAGCCTTTGTACCATACCCCATTCATGATTTATCCTCACTGTAGTGTCTAAAGGTGTTTGCAAGCTTTTGAGACTGTTGAAAAGACACATGTCACAAATTGTTTTTAGGACCTGCTTATCTGAACCAGTGTGCAAGCTAAATTTATGAACAATGAATAGAGTCTATAGGTGTTGGGATGCCAAGTGGGTCAGGATTACGTAGGAAAAAAAACGATAAAACAATTCTCTAAAGCCAGTTTCTTAAGATTTCATAGTCAGAGGGGTAATTTTGAGCAAATGACCCTAAAAAGGCCTCTGCAGATAGTCTAAGAGATGGTACTTCTGTCCAGAGATCACGAAAAGAAAGAGGAGCAGGCACTGTGGATTTTCCTCTGCTCCGTGATATTATATAGCAGAATTTCTACCCTTGGCACAGATCAAGCCTAAAGATAATTTCTTAAACATCATTGATATCTTAACTGAAGAGATTAAAACTCTGGAGGTGGTTGCTTCACAGTTAAACAAAAACACCCTCTGGTTCCTTTGTGACTGCTAATGCAATTGTCTTTCCATCTTTTAAGACAGCCCCCCCGCTTTTTCCTCCTCCTGGTCTCCCAATTAATTCAGGTTTATTTATTTATTTATTTAATGTTTGTTCATTTTTGAGAGAGAGAGTGTGCACATGTGGGGGTGGGAGTGGCAGAGAGAGAGAGGGAGAGGCAGAGTCCCAAGCAGGCCCCATGCTGCCAGCGCAGAGCCCAAAGCCCAACATGGGGCTCGAACTCACAAACTGTGAAATTATGATCTGAGCCGAAACCAAGAGTTGGATGCCTAATGGACTGAGTCCCCTAGGTGCCCTGATTCATGCTTATTTTATTAAAAAAAAAACATATGAGTCTGGTAAGTTGATAATGCTGAAGGCTGACAACTACATAGAGTTGGTGACATAGGTGACACCCACCTCTTAGAGTGATGGAGTGTTTGAGTGTGTTTGAATTTTCTCTTAACTGGCATCAAGACACTGGAGCTCTGTCCTGGGTGGATGGCAGGGGAGACTAGACTTCACTCGGCCAAAGCAGCAGGCAACTAATAGAACGTTTCTGCTCCCCTTAAAGAAAGGTAGTCATGCATCTGTACTTCCAACTAACTACAGTTTCCATTCTGCTTTGAAAACCTGTTTGCTCTGTCAGGGAGAGCCATATGACAAATGCTCAGTATGTCAGATTTGTTTTCTTTTTCAACTACGTATGAATTTGACCTCCACAGTAGGGCTGCATTAATTTCCCAAAGCTCTTCCAATAGTTGTATTCTTTTTTTTTTTTAAATGTGCGTACTATTATTCTTTTTTGAGTTGTGTTATAAGTGGTGTTTTGAAAGTGGGTGGAGGATTGCTGGTTGCACATGGGATGATGTGTACGTGATGCACATTCCCAGATGTAAACAACTGCTAATGTTCATTATATAGTTTGTATAGCTATTCTACTCATTTTACCAGACTCCACTCTGTCCTTTCCAGACAACAGAGTATGTTTTCTTCCTTCAACTAAGTTAAGTTTAGATAAACTTTTCTGAAAAGCAGCATTAGTTTTGTCACATTGATATTTATTTTGATCATTACTTGTTTGTGACTGCGAGAAGAAAGTGTGTATCTAAATGTGTGTGTGCTAAGAATATTCTTCCTGTTGTGTCTGTATGGTGACTAGTTCATACGTTAATGGGCTACCCATGCCATCCATTCAGGGTTTCACAAGTCAAATCTCTATGTCTAGGATGCTTGTGAATAAGTTTCCCTTATCTTAAGAAAACAGTTGATTCATTTAGGGAAGAGAGAGGCAGGTGAGAGATAGGGAAGCCGTATCATGAGTATATTTCTAAGAGGAACTATTCTGGAATGTTTTTGGTGAAAGAATAGCTTCTCTGTATCATCTCTCCATCTATGTGTCTTTCGATTGATTTATTGATCTCTGTCATTTATCCATTAATCTATCTGTAAACAAATATTCCAAATATTGGAGAAACGTAAGCAATATAGATCTTGAAAGAGATTACTACTTCCAGCAGAAAGTTCTGAAAGCATCAAGTAGAGACAGATTATTAAGTGTTCTTGATGAGTGTTCTTTTGATCTTTTCCATCTCTCCATCACCTCCTCTTTTTAAATTGTTTTTTTTTTAAATGTTTATTTATTTTTGAGATACAGAGAGACATAGAACGCAAGCAGGAGAGGGACAGAAGGAGAGGGAGATACAGAATTTGAAGCAGGCTTCAGGCTCTGAGCTGTCAGCACAGAACCTGACACGAGCCTTGAACCCACAAACTGTGAGATCATGATCTGGGCTGAAGTTGGACGCTTAACCAACTGAGCCACCCAGGTGCTGTCTTCTTAAATAGTTTTAAAATAAGCTTATGGTAATTAAAGATGTACAAATAATGTATGTCTATCAAATAAAACAGAGAAGCATTGGGAAAGTGAAAAACTATTCAATCTCCCTTAGGCTTCTATTACAAACACAAATAATTACTTTTAACATTTTGGTATATTTCCTTTCAGCCTCTCTTGCCCATTTTTAAAAATTCCATCGATGTAATCATTTTGTATACTATTTTGTATCAAGCTTTTTTCACTTAACATGAAAATATTATTTTTTCCAAGTCTTTATAAATACTGACTTTTATATCTGTGTGATATTACACTGAATGGGCACAACCCAAATTGTTTAGTTAGCCATCTCTCAGTGGTTGGATTACTAGGGTATTTCACCTGCACTAGTTTTGAAAATGAAACAACGGCAAAACAACAACAGAAGAACTTGGTTGAAGTCCAAGATGGACCAGAACAATGGCTATATATCTTAATAGTCTATTACATCATTCACATGGAAATGTGAGGACAAAACCCTTCTGCGTCTATGAGTATATATTATACTCTAATTACGGAAGTGTTTATGAACAGCCGACAGATCAGTTAGAAACGAGCGCTGGTAAATGGAGTCATTTTGTTTTATGAGGGTACCTCAGAGATTTAAGCCGCATATCCCTCAATTTTGAGTCAGTTTTCATTTCATGGGTCAGTCCACTATGCACTGTGATTTTGGCTTATGCAGTGTTCAGTATGAGACAGTAAGTCTTCCTTACTCAATTTGCAGAATCTGTGAAATAGGACCCCAGCCAATCTAGAAAAGTCTGCTTGCCTGTTTAGATAATTATGAATAATCTTTCAGTACTGAGGAGGAAAGTATTTGTAGTTGTAGATTGAAAGTAAATTCTTCCAAAGCTCCTTGTTTTTTTCCTTTAAAAATTTAAGTAATAAAAAATGCATTCTTTTTCTCCCTGAGGAGGCAACTTGGCATTGGACTCTGGAGCCAGACAGCTGGGGCTGACCTCCTTTTCTACCACTTTCTGCAGGGTGACCTTGGGCAAGTTATTTGATTTGACTGGGTGTCCGTTTTCTCATCTGGAAAATAGGAATAAAACTACTCATTCATAGGTTTGTGGGGATAGTTTACATAAGTTAAAACACAGGAGGAAATCAATAGTGCTAACTACAGTATTATTGTTTTGACCAAGTCCCTGAAGCTGTGCAGTTTGAGGGCTTCAGACCACCTTTAGTGGCATTCATAACATTCTTCAAATCCCTCGGTGAGTGGCTTTTCTCTGAGCACTTCTTCCCCAATTGGCTTATGATAATAGCTAATACTAGCTACCACTTTCTGAGGCAGTACTTTATGCCAGGTGCTCTAAATGTATCATGAAATATAATTCACATCACCATTTATGAGGTATATATTTTTTATTATCCACTTTTCACAGGTGAAGAAACTAAAGCTAATAAAGGTTAAGTAATTCATGCTCAGGGTCATAAAATTGCTAAATATGGATCTAGGAACTAACTTCTGGTCTGGCTTACTTAGCACTGCTCTGCTTTTGTTAATTCTTTTAAGGAGGAGCCTTTTATATTTTTATATTTTTAACAGAATTTTAGTGCAGTTCCCTGAACAATGGAAAGCTTTAGCAAGTGGTTTTGTTGGTTTTTTATTTTTTTAAGTTTTTAAAAAATTTATTTAAGTCATCTCTATACCCCATGTGGGGCTCAAACTCACGGCTCCGAGATCAAAAGTCACATGCTCCTCTGACTGAGCCAGCCAGGCGCCCCTGTTCCTTGTTTTTTGTTTTTGTTTTTTAAATGAATGAATGAAAAAAGTGATCCTGTGGATAAGAGGACTTGGAACTTTTCTCCAACAGAAAACCAGAAGTACTGCTTTTTAATGGCCATGAAATTATGAGTCTCAGAATTGTGTTCTGCTTCTGGACAGAACACTGCACATGATAAAATGATAGATTTTTAATTTTTTGCATATGAAACTCACTATTTCATATGAAACCAATTTTAGAGACTCTATTTGAGATCCTGATTTGAGAAAATCTCGATGAGCATTACATAGGTAATTGTTGAAGCAACTTTAATTTAAACAAAGGCTATAGCTAATTGTACGTCTGGTTTGGGCCATCTGTTTAATAGACATTTATTTAGTGTATGTGTTGTGTCACGTCTTCTGCTGGACACTAAAGGCTTAGGGAAGAGTATGATGGTTCTTTTGAATGCTCCATCTTTGGCTCACTGAGGTCCAGCAATCTTTTTTTTGTTGGAGAGAGGATTTTATGTACTTCCATGGTTTCAGCTACCCTCTCATGATAATGACCACTATATCTTTAACCCAGCCCCTTCCCTTTAAGCGCAGTTACTCAGCTCTTTGCTGGATATGTCCACATGGATGTTTCAGACACTTCCAAACTGAATTTATCATCTAATCTCCAGCACCTCCTGTGTCCCAACTTTGTATCTGTTATATGTTTTATCTCAGTTGGTGGCACGACTGCCCTCTCCTTTATCCAAACTAAAATACCTGAAGTAATCTTTGGGGTTTTTTTTCTCCCTTACTTTCTACAGTGAGCCAGTCATCAATCCTGCTGGTTTTCCCAGCTAAAATAAATCCTAAGAACCGTGAAGGTTTGAGATTTTATCCCACTTGCAAATAAATTAGTTAGCCTGCCACAGGTTCATGGATGCTGGCAGAAGACATGAGATTCCTGGGCTAGAGACAAAGGAATCTATTAGTGATAGCAGTAGCCAGAGTATTAGCATTTTCTTGCGCCAGTTCCCATACAGGACCATGAAGAGGGCCGGATGACACCTATACATGCAGTGCGCTGTGTTATGGGAGAGGAACTTTGATCTTACGGAACCCAAACCTTTTACGTTGGACAATAAGCATACTTTCCCTTTGTTCTAGAGGAAGATCAGATCTTTCAAAGCTGTTTTCCATATAAACATCTTTGAAAACATAATCTGGAACCAAGGGCAACAAGTGCATTGCTTACAATAGGTACAGAAACTTAAGAGACCCATGGAGAATTGTCTTCCAGTATATCTGTCTTCCATCTGTTTCCTCTGTACCTTCCTTGTATCATCAGATCAGGCCACCCCTTTCTCCCTGGAATATTGCAATAGATTCTTAACTGGTCTCCCTAGCTCTTCAAATCAGTCCCTCACACCAATGCTGAAATAGCCTCCTGAGCAATTTAATTTTGCCACTTTCCTGCTTTAAACCATTCATGTTCTCTTCATTGTCTGTGGGAAAAGCCCAAGCTCCTCACAATGACGTGAATGGGGCTCTCAGAGCAGACTCTTCTAGTCTCAGGGAAAGGCTGCACATCACAGTGGTTGCCCCCATTACTGCCCAGATTACTTAACCTATGTGGCCTCTGTTTCCTCATCTGTAACATTAGGTTGGTGAACCTTCCTCCCAGGTTATTATGAGGCTTGAGTCAGCCTCACACATAGTAAGCCCTCAGTAAATGTTGCCTGTTATGGTTGTGTCTTTATACTCTGCCTCACTCTTTAGGATCTGGCCACATAGTTTTCTGTTCATTCAGTGCTTTTTTTTTTTTTTTTTTTTTTTTTTTTACCACAGGTAGTGCCTTTTTCCCTACTGCCCCCCAATTCTTATTGCCTGGGTTCAGGCTGGTTAGACACATCCTCTCTCCTTGCTCTTGGATTCACTATGTATGTCTCAGCTAATGAGCTAGAGGTATCTTAACGAGTCAGTGATTGCCTCTAGACTATAAGCTTTGTGTGGATGGGCTGTCTTATTTGTCTTTGTGTAGCTGGCCATAGCACATATTGAAAAAATGTTGAATGAATAAATGAAAGAATAAAAGAAGTTCACAGTCTACTGGCGTGTTTGGAGTCTGGGGTTGAGGGATGGAAGGCAGTTAAGTAGCTATTATTAATAACAGTGAAGGGAATCTAAGTAAGTGTCGGGTTGAGGTGAAAATCAGGTCCTATAGGAGTCTAGCGCAGGGAGTTTGCTTGTTAAGTAAGTTCATGTGGTTAGGAAGCCTGTTTAAAGTTATCTGTTGAATGAAAGAAAGCAGCCCCTTCTATGTGATTCTAATTATTCCCTTTCCTAAAAGAAGCTATTGCAAGTGGAAGGTCATGCAATCTGCCTTCTTGTAAGATTTTCAATTCCTCAGAAGACAATGAATTCTCTGTTACCTGGTGGAATGGGTAGAATGGAACTTCTTTTTAATTAAATTGTCTCTGCAACAGAAAGTGACTTTATCTCTCTTTTTGAAGTTCCCCAGGTCTCTAAGACCTGGCTCAAATCACCCTGCTTGAATTTACTATCCCCCGGATTCACCTTGAATTGTAAGTTATAATTTTATGTGAACATATCTAGTTCCCTAGTGCGATCAAGACTCTTTGGGAATTTATATTTGTTTCCTGAAATGTGTAATGTTCTGCTTTTGAATTACGAAGTCCCTGCACATTTATTTATTGACTGACTGGGATTCTCCAGATATGCGATAACAACTTTTGAATATTTAGAACACAGCCCTACTCTCAGGATGCCAGTGATCTCCAGGACTTCTTGTTCCCTGCGATAGGAGCTTCTCAATGCCTGGTATTAAATATCTATCTACAACTCTCAATTCTTTTGAAATAAAAGCTGAAGCAAGTGTGTGTGTGTGTGTGTGTGTGTGTGTGTGTGTGTGTGTGTTGTGTGTGTGTGTAAGTAACTATTTGGAAAATATTGATAAATAAAAACCCCTAAAATGACCTAATATCCAAACCTAGTGATAAGAACTTTTAGTATTTATACTATGTCTCTGGTCTCTCTTCCTTTGCTTTATGTTAAGCATAACTGTTTCACTCTCTTAAAATAAGTGGGTTCATATTTTACCACTCATCTGGCAATCTGCTTTTTCCCCCTTAACATCAATAGATATTTATTAAAAGTGATGGTGCTGAAGAATTTCTTGTAGCCTGCTGTTTCAGCCCTTGACCCACCGTCTTGCCTGCTTGTCACTACCTGTCCTTTCTTGATTTCTGTTAGTCTCTCTGGATTGACCCACCACTGTGTTCTGATCTTTGATACCTGCATGCATCTTCATAATAAGCTTCAATTTTTTGGAGCATCTTCTGTGTCCCAAATACTTGTGTGTATTTTAAATACCTTAAAAATCTGTTTTCTGATAGACTGAATATTTGTTAATATTCATTTTATAGATGAGGAATTTGGTCAAGGGGTTTAATAACGTAAAAGATCATGAAGGTAGAAGTGGATCTTACAGTCTTTATGCCCAACACTCTTTCTGGTATGTGAAATTACCACCCTACTTTCACACTACTTAGCTTCAGATTTTTTTGGAATATTGGTTTTTGAGGGGCTGTATGTGTGTAAGTGTATGTGTGTGTGTTTGAGAAAAGTTGTGGGCCTTGCTTTCGTTCCTTATGGTGCTGAAGTGGACTGCCCCTCACATCTGTTTTCAACCCCCAACCCCAATACCAGAGTTATATTCTATTAACTCAATGCACCTTTTCTTTGTAATTCATGTCAGTTTTCCTTCCAGCCACCTGCACAGTCTCTGCCTCTCTCTCTGGCTTGCTCTCAAGGCTGTGAGTAAGTTCTTTGTGTATTTGCTGTTTTTGATAACCTCGGCCCAAGATTTAATGTCAAGGTGGGGGCCCTATTAAATATGCTATTAATCATCCCGCCTGTGTTTGAAGATTTCCGTGTTGGCAAGTGGGCAGATAGAAGTAGCTGTATGTTTCCCAACCAGATGTACTGGTGACTGGGATGGGGGCATTCAGTAAAAGTACATTCCTATCATTATTTGGCAAAGAATGGGCCACTATGATTAATATAATAAGCCTTGTTTGTGATCCAGATTCGTCAGCTGAATCATAGAGCCTCAGTGTTGAGAAGGACCTTAAAACCATCAACTCCAACTGCATGATTTTATACTTGAGGAAATTGAGGTAGCAGGTAAAGGATTGAAAATTATAGAATGCCAAGGCTGCGAGGAACTTTTGGCATGACCTCACCCTGCTCTCTTATTTTTTAAAGTTTTTAAGTTTAAGGTTTTTATAAGTTTATTTTTGAGAGAGAGAGAGAGAGAGAGAGAGAGAGTGCACACAGGGAAGGAGCAGAGAGAGAGAGAGAGAGAGAGAGAGAGAGAGAGAGGGAGAGAGAATCCCAAGCAGGCTCTGCACTGCCACTGTGGAGCCTGATGTAGGAGCATCGAAGCATCAGATCACGAACCATGAGATCATGACCTGAGTTGGATGCTTAAGCGACTGAGCCACCCAGGCACCCCACCCTGCTCTCTTATTTTATGGGGAAGGATAGTGAGACTTAATGTCACACGACTTGTTACTGCAGAGCAAGGACTCCACTGGATTCCTGACTTTAGGCCCAGGAGGGATGACTTACCAGTGTCCAGGCTGGATCTGTGGGATTTGTCTGGTAGGCAAGCATCCTTTCTTTCACTTTTTGCATTGTGGGTCATGTTTAGTCCTGGCTGGGGAGAAGGAATTTTGTTTCTTTCCTTCCTTCCTTCCTTCCTTCCTTCCTTCTTTCCTTTCCTTCCTTCCTTCCTTCCTTCCTTCCTTCCTTCCTTCCTTCTTTCTTTCGAGAGAGAGCAAGTACACACAAGTGGGGAAGGGGCAGAGGGAGAGAGAGAGAGCTCAGTGTGGGGCTTGATCTCACGACCCTGGGATCATGACTTGAACCGAAATCAAGAGTTGGATGCTCAACTGACTGAGCCACCCAGGCACCCCAGGAAGTTTCTTTTGATAAGGGTATAGACAGACTGAATTCCCTGATGACCCCTTCAGGTTGTTTCCCAAGGGTCTCTGTTTGAATTCTCAGTCTGGTGTCCTTCCTTCTGCCCTCTCAGTCCTACAGAGGTCATCTTCTTCCCTGGTAGATGGGACTGCCTTCTCCAGTGTGGCAAGAGTGAGGGAACCAGTGAGGGAGTGAGGGGAAACCCAGGAGAGAGGAAGCAAGGGAGTAAGGCAAGAAGTGCTGGCAGGTGAGAGGTGCTGATTGCTTGCTTTGGGATATTGGTTTTTAGAGCATTTTAACTTTGCAGTGAAGACAGGACTTGAAGAATCCCCTCTGTGGTAGGAAAGGAGGAAAGGAGTGTTTTCCACATCCTTTACAAAGTGTTTCACCCAAGAACTCCTTTTCATCCTTCGTGATCTAGCTCAGATAGACCGGTTCACTCTTTTGCTGTTTTTTAGGGTTAGAGCCTATGGATTGGATTAGGAGAAAGATGTGGTTTGTAAAGAGGTCTTTCTGGTCCTTCCAGTACTAAAGCCCCTTGGACAAGTGCCAGGGAGATTCATCTCCCAGAGATTCCTGTGCTCTAGGTGGTGGTGGAAGCTTCCTGCCAGAAGGATCCGAGGCAGAGGACGTGAATGCTGCCATGCCGGCCTCTCTAAGCGTCTGGCAGTGCAACAAAGAACTTCTGTCTGCCCTACAAGGCTGGGTCGGTAAGACCCACTTCAACTGAAAGCCACCATAATTTAGCAACTTGATAATTAAAATTCTAATTTATGAATTAAAGAAAACATAGCACTGTGTTACTGAAATATTAAAGTACAGCTGTCACGACTCTACTCTTGTTTCCTCCTACAGATTTGTGGCTTTCCCACACACCTTCTTTGTTTTAGGCCTTGATTCAGACATAATCTTTGCAGGAAATAAGTCCCATGTGTCTACTTATTGGTTGGATGATGCATGCCATGATTCTTTTGTGATGGGGAACTAAAAGATAGTGTCTTCAAATTATGTGGGGTGGTGAGTGGCATCTCATCAATAGTAGAGGTAAACAGAACTCCTGGAAAAGGTTTCAGGAGCTCCCATTTTGTTTACCTAGTGATTAAAAACGTGAAGGCCAAAGAGAAGAGAAAACTTAAGAGCCGATATTGCTGAGGTAGACCATCAACCTTAACTTATGGATTGATTTATTTCCTTGCATGCTCTGAGAAAACGGCCACTTGTCGCTTTCTGTTATTAATAAAGAGGTCACTTTATCATTAAGCCTTTGAATCTGCATTTAATGGCTAAAGCAGATGGTTATAATTTCTGGCTTAGTGTGGCCACCTTATTAATAACAAAGAACTGATGGAAAGGAAAAGGCTTCTTCATTTTTAACTCCAGAAGCATAACACAAATGTTTTCCAGCCTTTCTTTGTGTAGAGAGCGGACCCAGTGACTGCAGTAAGATCCTGTTACACATTTGAAAAAAAACTTTTGAGAGTGGAGGTAACTCCATTTGAATCCTTCTTTTGTTAAACTTTAAAGGGACACTATAACTATATGCTCCCCCCACTTCGTGGGGAAGGTATTTTGAAGGAAGCTCCTGGATTATAATTAAAAGTAAATTAATATTTTAATAACAAAGAAAACAGTAGAAAACATCCACCTCATTTCAGATAGTAGAGGTCTGTGGTACTTTCTAAAATTATTCTCTTTGCTTAGACTATTTTCAACTGGTTTTTAGATTTAATTACTAGACTTGGGTGAGTGTAGCACATGTCTTATTTTGGTTCTTTTTAAATTCACTTGGATTTTTGTGAAAAAACAATGGCAAAAATGTTTGGTAGCAGATTTCTGCTTGATTTCACTGAGTCTATATACTCCCCTATAATGGGGGGGAATTTGAAATCATGGTGATCACACTGTCAATTTTATGTTACATTCTAGCATTTTGAGGAAAGTTTGGGAACAACTTACATTCATGAGGACACAATGACTTAGAATCCTAATGCACCTGGTAAACAAGGCATAGAATTCTGGGAATTCTTCACATAAGGCCCAGAAGAGCACTTTAATTGACTGACTTACCCTACGGCTTATTTATATTTCAGGCTATTTGATGTATCCTGGGGTCTGTTATGGCAATGAACTCCTGCTCCTTTAGATGAATAGAATGTGGTGAGTGTGCTGCGCCTGCCTCTGAAATAAGGAAAGAGCGCTGAAGTTTAGGGATAGAAAAATCTTCAAAGATTACTTTGTCTACTCCTTTGCAATTTTTTTTCTACTAATGATACCTTTGAGAAGAGCTCTCCATGAGCCCATATTTAGAAATTGTTTGAATTTCAAATTATTTACAATAATGATTTGGTTTTTTTCCCCATCTTTATTAATCAAAGACATATAACAACCCATTCAGTTCATTTGGTTACTTGTTCATTCGTTCATTCATTAAACATTTAGTGTGTATTACTTTTGACTAGACATTGTGCTGGGGCATAGGGAATCAAAGGAGTAGTGATGACTGTCAGACTTATTACTGTGCCAGAAATAGTGGGTGGATGATTGTTATTCATACCTTCTCAGACTCCTGGATATCTAGATCAATCCGTGGCTAAGCAATCATGCTTTGTTTTCTTTTAAATATTTTTGAAATATTGTGAGCATACAGAAAAACAAAACCAGGGCACCCGGGTGGCTCAGTTGGTTAAGCGTCTGATTCCTGATTTTGGTTCAGGTCAGGTCATGATCTCAGTTTGTGAGATCGAACCCCGTGTTGAGCTCTGTGCTGACAGTGTGGACTCTGCTTGGGATTCTCTCTCTCTCCATCTCTCTCTCTCTCTCTGTTCTTCCCTGCATATAAATAAACATTAAAAAAAAGGAAAGCAAAACCAAAGAAAAGAAGACAAATTCCTTTTCAGATACAAACTTTTTGCCAGATTTGCGTCAGATATTTTTTAAGAAAGAAAATATTATAGATACAATGGAAGTTCTCCATGTATCCTTCCTAAATCCCGTTTCTTTTCTTCTCTAGAGATAATCTCTCAGCTAAATTTAGTGTCTTTTCATTTCCATGCATGGAGATTTCATTTCCTGCTAAGTATGTATAAATCACAAATGATACATGGTATCGTTTTGCCGATTTTTAAACTTTATATTCGTGATAATTTACTGTACCTGATCTTCCACAGCTTACTCTTTTTGTTCAGCTCTCAGTGTTTGATATTTAACCTTGCTAATTTAGGAAATGCATGTTAATTTAGAAAGTTATTTTAACTGGTATGCAGTATTGATTCTATTATATGACCATTTAGCAATTAATATATTCATTCTCCTGTTTTCATTTTTTTGGTATTATAAACAATGCTCCTGTGAAAAATTTTGACCTGTCTTTTTGTGAAGATGTGGGAACATTTCTCCAGGCCATATACTTAGGAGTACAGTGGAGTATGAGTCTCTTTGTCCTTCCTCGATGTCGCTGAATTATGTTCCAAATGCCCTGTGCCAGTGAGAACTCCTGTC
Source organism: Cryptoprocta ferox (assembly GCA_028646485.1). Classification (NCBI taxonomy): domain Eukaryota; kingdom Metazoa; phylum Chordata; class Mammalia; order Carnivora; family Eupleridae; genus Cryptoprocta; species Cryptoprocta ferox. Next base: position 51,516,285 of record CM053570.1, on the reverse strand, counting down.
TACTGTAGGGTTCCTTTATGTTATTTACTTTTTCCAACTCTTTGTATTAGAAGTATTTTTAATTTTTGCTTATTCAATGGGTATACGCTATCATAATTTGGACGTACAAAGATATACCAAAAGTTGAGTAAAGATGTTGATAAAAGACTGGGGATTTCTTCTTTTCCTCCTGTTCTAGCTCTCTTGTAAGGCAGGTTTGAGTTTCTGGTTGGGTAGGGTCATCCTCCTCAAAGGCTACTTTGGCCTTAATTAGCTTGTGATGCATGCATTGGACATAGAACACATTCTAATGGACCTTCCAAAGGAAAATAAAGAAGCAAAATCCAAACTCATAGAATCTGGTGGTCAGTATGGCCTGATTTACGGTGGATTCATTGTAAGAGACCTGGGTCTCTGCTCTAGTGGAGACTCTGTCAGCTTGTCTTTGGGCTTTCGTGTTCTCATTCATAAAATGAGGGGTTGCTTTACTCATTCTTTCTTCAAGTGCTAATTGTTTTTTGTTTTCACAATCCCATGTTTCTACATAGTAATGTCCCTTGGTTCTTTAAAATGGTTGAGAGTCACCGATACTCAATTTGTCTTGAGAACAGAGGAGGTTAGGCAGGAGCCATCACTAAGTGAAGAGCAGATAAAAAGGCTAAAAAGTCACCTTCAAAATTGTGGTTGAAATTAAAATTATGTAGAAAGTAATAATTGTCATTTGCACTAAGACAACTTGGGAGATAGAACAGCAATATTGTGACTAATTATCACTCTCACTGCTCCATTTTCCTGTTTTACGAATTTTCTTTTATGGTCATATAGTAATATTCTTGGAATAAAATAATAAACATATGCAAACAATTATAAACTCATTTGTTGGAAAAAAGAATGTGATTTACACAAAACATGTGTTGGGCAAAGGGGGAACACCTGTATATGAAAAATGATTTGTAATAATTTCTTAGATAATTCCTATAATCCTTTCCTGGGTTAAAGTTGGTGGATGATAAGTGTCTTTCTTTATGTACTGCTGTTGGAAATATCCAGGAAAGTTGGAAAACAACTAGACCAGCATCTTACATAGAAGCAGTGGCAAAGCTGAGTGTAGAATAACTCGACCTCCGGTCTGTAGGTTTTAAGACCAAGAAAGAGGTGGAAGGTACAACCGGGAAGATTTTAACCATTAGGTCATCAGATTATCCTATTCCAAAGGCATCTGACAAACCCATACTATTTGTCAGAGGCAAAAATAAGACAGGGAATAATCATAATGTTTATTACACTGAGCATCAAATATCTGCATTTTCTTGCAATGCTGGGGCAACCATGGAAGGTAGAAATAACTGTTGTGATTGATAGTTGAGGTTTGAGATAGGGTAAAAAACTTGCCCCACCTGAGGGGCCAGTCAGCGGTGCTGCCTTCATTTGCCCCAGTCTGTTTCACTGTGCTGGGATATGCATGTGTGCACCCTTGCCCTGGAAAGCTCTCCTTAAATAGGGCAGAAAGCGGTCCCTCTGTACCTTTTCACGCATTTGTTCTCATTCTGCCTTCCTGGGCACTCAGCATCAGAAGCCTGCTCCCTCTTTCACTTGACAGCCCTTCACATCACTGAAGAGGGTTCTTGTGCCCATTTTCCAACCCCCTTCACCTGACCCCCTGCCTCAGTCTGTCATTTCTGTAAAACATGGAGAGGTGTTTTTATTCACAAGATGCCTTGGGAAATTTCATGGTTTTTAGACTCATGCTGAGTTTGTCCAGATGTGCCAATATTTGTCTTCCATGATATAAATTAATTGTCTAGAAGAGGAAGAAACCTTTGTAGGCACTTACCCACTAATGCAAACCAGTTCCTTTGGGTATTGATGGAAGGGAAAAAATTCAAAAATGAACCAGATCATTTTCGCTAGGAGAGGGTAGAATTCACATCCTACTTTTAGGACAAATCTGTAGCATGACAGTTCAGTATTACCACATAGTTTCACCATGGGAAACTCAGGCTGACACTTGTAATAGAGCCCAGCTTTTATGTGAGAACATTGCAGAGATGGAAAAAGCGTGATACTCTTATGTTTTATTACCAAGCTCTACGACCCAGTGTTTATAGCATAAGTGGCAAAGAAATTTGTGCCTCCCAGACTTAGAAAAGTATTATTATTATTATAAGGTAAATAATTGTGACAATGTTGAGTAAGGTTGAATTTATGGAAAAACACAAACTTTTAGGGAGAGGATTCTAAGAATAAGGCATTGTAATGTTGTCGGTAACTGGCAGATATGCACCTGAGTTTTCTTTGAGATCCAGAATGAAAAAAGCTATCCAATGTGGATGAACCTCAGTGTAATAATAGTCATGCTACCTCCATTGTCACAATCATCAGCTTCAGCAACAACTGTTTCTGACGTTTCTTGAATGCCTCTGATGTGCCTGGCAATGTGCTTTGGATCAAGCTATCTCAGCAAATTCTCTAAATTCAGAAAGTAGGTACTATTATTAACCTCATTTTACAGATGAGAAAACCGAGAGGTCAAGTATCCTGCCCAAAGACATGGATTTTGTGTGTAGCAGAGCGAGAGTCTTAGTTCACACTTTGCTCCTACACCTTGTTTCTTTCTCGGCAAAATAGGCTATAAATTGAACATTAAACAGTGCACTGGGGACACATTAAGGAGTCTTTCACTGTAAATGGAACTTAAATGAAAATTTTCCCAGTATGAGATTTTCTTAGTGAGACACTCATTCTTAGAAAACTGTTAAGTTAAGGCTTATGATAAAGCATCTGTTTTCACATCCAAATATACCTTTTCTTATATGAGTGTAATTCTCTATTAAAATCCCACCACGAATTGGTTCACCCTAAGAGATAAAGGCAACACGATTTAGTGTAAAGATTGCCAGCTTCTCAGAAATAGAATGACATGAGTTTTAGCTAGTGTTGTCCCTAACCTTCTCTGTGGTTTTGGTCTTGCCTCTTATTCAGTCTGGGTCTCAGTGCTCCCATCTGTAAAATGTGAGTGTTGGATTCTGATCATGAAACTTCCTTCTAGATTTTCATAGTGCATAGTGTTTAATGATTGCTAGCTTCAGGAAACATAGTGTCTTTGTTCTTCTTCTTTTTTTAATTTTAGAGAGAGAGTGTGCAAACAGGGGAGAGGAGCAGAGGGGGAGAGAAGGGGAACAGAGAGGGAGAGAATCTTAAGCAGGCTCCACACTGAGCTCGGAGCCTGACACAGGGCTCCATCCCACCTACCCCGGGATCATGACCTGAGCCCAAATCAAAAGTCTGATGCTCAACCAACTGAGCCACCGACAGACCCCCAGCGTCCTTGTTCTTTAATGAAATTAACAGATACCCAATCTCATGCCAATCTCCTGCTTTAAATTTTTTATTCACAGAATCTAAGAATATAGGACATATTACTGTCTGCTGGCCATCTCTTTTAAGTCACTTCTCCAACAATCTTAGCACCATGTAGGTGTGGCTGATTGCTGGGAAGGAGGAGGTTCCAGACTTCCTCCTTACGTTGATTAGTGAATTGCAATCCACTGAAAAATGCTTGGCTTCTTGCTTCTTTACTTGGTGGACTTTTCCACTTGTCTTCCAGCAACACCTTCTGGTAGCCAAATCTGGATGCAGGACAGGATGGAGAGTTTAGAAATGGATGATAGCTATCTGTCTAGTGAATTTCTTCTCTCTTTGCTCTCCTTCCCTCACAGAGTGAAGTGCCTCCTTCTCACAACACACACCTGTTAAGATTTTATCTTGAAGGGTAGTCAGTAGCCATTTCTCTTTTGCCTTCTTTGGATTATAAACTCATCAGCGTACAGACAGAACACGCCTGTCCTTAGCTGGTATCTGGCATGTGGATGCTGCTTAATAAATGGTGAGTGAATGAATAAGGAAGGAAAAAAGTTGTGTTTCTGAATATATGCTAATGAAAAATGCTTTAAATTATATGAAAATATTCACTTAGGAAACAGACCATTCAGATGTTTCCCTTTGACCATTCTTAACTTGATCTCCCTGCCTGAAATAATCTTTTCCTTTCCTCTAAACAGTTATGTGTTGATATTTGGTAATTAGTTATGTAGTACCTCATGACATTTTTTTTGTTTTATATTTTCTGGTTTTTAAATATTTTATGACTTTATTTTTTAATTATAATTTGTTTCCACATAAAGGCTATAAATAGATGACAGATAAATATTACATTTTAATTAATATTAAAATTTATTGATATTGATGCTTATTAATAATTAAATATTAAAATCTTTCTGCTTATATTTTAAATTGTATTTTCTGTGTTTCATTTTGTACCACTTTGATTTTTGAGTTTTCAGGTTCACTAATCTTTATTTTCTGCAACATTTAATCTGATGTTAATCTAATCTGGAGTATTTTTCATCTTATACATTGTAGATTTCACCTAGAAATTTAATTTGGGTCTTATTTAATATCTTCAGTGTCTCTGCTTATTTTTGAACATGTGGGATATAGTTATGAAAACTCTTAATGACCTTGTCTGCTGATTTTCACATCTGTTGTCTGTTCTGTCACTTTTGATTGCTTGATTTTTCTCTCCTCAGGTGTCCTATGTTCCTGCTTTTTGCATGCCCAGTAATTGTTGATTGGATATCAGATGTGAATTTTACCTTGTCAGATGCTAGATATTTTTGAATTTCTGTAAATATTCTTCATTCTGGGATATCGTTAAGCTGCTTAGAAGCAATCTTATTCTTTTGGGTCTTTTAAGATTTGTGAGACAGGACTGGTGCAATATTCAGTTGAGGACTAATCATTCCTCACGACAGAGACAAGGCCCTTCTGAGTACTCTACCCAATGTATGGGGAATCATGGAATTTTCCAGTTGGAACCATTCTTTTGGCTGTTTTTTCACCCAACCTTGGGTAGTAGCCTTACATGCATGTCCTGAGCAGTATTCCACTGAAGATTGAGGAGAACTTCCTTTGGGTCTCTGTGCAGGTCTTCCTTCTCTGGCCCTCTTCTCTTTTCTTTTTATCAATTAATACTTTTATTTATTGATAAGATATAAAAATCCAGTTCTCTTAAATCTACATAATCTCTTGGAATATTTGGCTCTGTCCACGGGACAGATTCTAGTTGCCTTGGTCTCCCTTGACTGTTAGCTCCATTTACTCAACCCAGGATGTCCACTTGACTTCTCCCTGCTCCCACACACCTCCCCTTGGAGACCTTCTCAGGTAGTAAGTGGGGGCTCGTAGGACTCACTTCATTTGTTCCTTTTCTCTGAGAGATCCCTGCCCTTTGCTGCATGTTGTCCAGGTCTTGACAACTGTCCCTGTAACTCCACTGTGGACAGAAGTGGAAGTGACCCATTTTGTTCTTTCTACCTGGACTTATCCTCCATTTGCAATTTCCAAACCTCACCATCCCTGACCCCATGAGACTGGGTGAGGAGCCCTTCCTCTGTGTCTCCATCATACCTGTGCTCACCAGTGTAGCACTCACACTGGTTTTTAGGCATTTAATAATTGCTCAATAAGCATTTTTGGAATGAATGAATGAATGAACAGATAGAATTCAGTTTTCAAAGTATCAGTTTATGAACAACTTTCAGAAGCTTTTTTTAAGACAGGAAATAGACTGTATTTTTTTTTTTATATGTACAGTTTAAGTCCCTTAAATTTTTGGATAATTAGTTATTTTTGACTAACCAGGCTGGTTTTTATTTGTTTGTTTGTTTGTATCCTCTCATTAGAAAGCATTAATAAAAACCACCTAATAAATTTTTAAATAAAATATGAAGTAAAGGAACTAAGAATAGAATAACCATATTATAGACAAGCAGAATGAAGACTTAATTTTAGGTAACCCACATTCTGGTTGAGCCTTAGGTGGGATGTACCCCAAGTCTGAAATTTGTTGAGGTGGTATTCTTATCTCAAGTGGCTTTTCCATGTTGGATGTTCTTGGATATCTGTTATCTGAGTAAACTTCAGCTGGTCTGCAAATAGCTGTGAGTCTATGCATTCTTATCAACTAGAGACAATTGAAGTGGATATGTGCCACCAGGGCCATGGTCAAGTGCAAGTCCATACTATATTTGGGTCTGTTAGAGTTGGTAGAATGAACCATATTTGGTAAGCCTCTTAAGACTATCTTGTTCTGTTTCCTCAGCAGCTCTTGGTTACAGGAGGTGCCTCAGGAGTCCTCTCCGCATTGCCATCCTCATTGTATGGTTGGCTTGATGGAAGTAGATTGAGGCTGTGTTCTAGAACACAGTTTTCTGTACAGTAGGGACAGTGAGATTTAACTTGGCAGGTTGCTGTGAGGATTAAATGAAATAATAAATGTAAGCTGCCTCTCATAGTTCCAGGGACATAGGCCCTCCTCCCTCCTCCCGCACCCCAGCCTCAAAGGTAGTTCTCTTCCTCTAATGTTGAACTGTATTGACTGGCTACCAATATATAGACACATAGAGTTATTCTATCTGTATCTCTTATCAGCTTTTCCTTGAGGGTTTAATGTGTATCCCTTTACTTTTAGGCCACATGTTTGTTTTCCTGAAATGGTGTTTTCTTGACTTAAAGTACAGTCTTCTGCTTTTCTTTGTTTTTACTGCTTTGCCTGGTTATCAGATTGTTTAAAGCTACTTTTGTCCTTCCTCCTTCTAATCCACGGCCAAGTTAGGGGATGGCTTTAATTTACAGGAACACTCTGCATTAGCTAGTGTAGATTTCTCATTCTGCCTCTCAGTTATTGATTAAACCTCTCCCTGATGCACAAATGAAGACTGGGTGTATTTTGCATTTTTCCTAGAATGGCACAGTGATTCTGTGGCTAAACCAAGATTAGACCTTGCAAGTTCTAAAAATCTGAACTTTTGCTTTAAAGAGTAAACCATGTTGCCTCCAAAACTACTAGTTGAGTTTAACTTTCAAGTGTACTTTGTATTTAAATCTGATGATAGTGTTGTTTTTTCTTTTGTCTTGTTTAGATGAGGGTATTGAGCCTTTTTCTTTGCTGGTCTGGTACAGCTGCCCTGAATGTGACCTAGGCAGCAAGTTTCTTGATGTTGTCAAGAATGCTCATTAAGATATTTATTCTCTTTTGCTCTACTGTTTATGTGCTTGTTATTATGTCTATTAGATGGTAAACTCTGTTATCGCTCACTATAATGAGTGCGGCCCTCTCTATATAAAGAAATTATGAATGTGCGAGTGTTATAAGTGAATAAATCAACTATATGTACATAGTTCCTACTTTAAAAGTCTCTAGGTTACTGGTTTAAGTGTATGTAATCTTGGGATTTGATATGGGAGAACTGAATGAGACATTGAACTGTATTTTTTAGGATAGCCAAAGGCCTTTTGGTGACTTTGTACAAATTAGAAAAGGTGCCCTTTTTAAAATGTTTATTTATTTATTTTGTGAGAGAGATAAAGAGAATACACACGAGTGGGGGAAGGTCAAAGAGAGAGAGAGAGAGAGAGAGAGAGAGAGAGAGAAGAATCCCAAGCATGCTCCATGCTATCAGTGCAGAGCCCAATGTGGGGCTCCATCTCATGAACCACGAGATCATGACCCTAGCCGAAATCAAGAGTTGGACACTTGACAGACTGAGCCAGCCAGATGCCCCTGTAGATAGAATTTTGTCCTCACTTGCTCCCAGGATTGGGTGCCCTTTGGCAGGGCACGGCCACACAGTTGTATGAGGATCCTCTGACCTTTGTTTTCTGACTGGCTGTGGGTTTTGGTGTTGCATGGTCTCAAGGAGAGCAGTTGTCCTTATCCTAGTCAGTGTCTCCTTGAAGAGCAGGCTCCATGAGAATGAGGATCCTCCCAGTCTATCTTTGAGAACTTCTGTCTGCTTCTCCAACTTCAAATTCACTTTTCTCTGTGATATTTGCTTGTTGATGACTTGGAGCAGAATGCTGTGTGCCTTGCTGCTGCTTGCAGCTTTATGAGCTTCTCCCATTTTCATGGAGTCAAGGCCAGTCACCCATCTTGGTGTTTGAGGTCCTACTCATACTGGCTCTTACTCTAGACATCTAATCACATTTCTTTCAATTCCTCCATAGACACCCCCTGACCTGGCCTTGCTCTTCTCCTCAGGCTATTGATGATAGTGGCCTCATCACTCATGCCTCTTGGCTGTTGCTCATGTGGCTCCTTGTGTCTGGATGCCCTCTACTGCCTCTACAAATTCTGCAGAATCCCTCAGTTCTTTCAAGTCCACTTTAGGGGCACCTGGGAGGCTGAGTCGGTTGAGCGTCCAGCGTCAGCTCAGGTCATGATCTCATGGTTCATCATGAGTTCAAGGCCCCATTGGGCTCTCTGCTGTTAGCCCAGAGCCTGCTTCGGATCCTCTATCCCCCTCTCTCTCTGCCTCCACTGTGCTCGTGCTCTCTCTCTCTCAAAAATAAATACATGTTAAAAAAATAAAGCTACTCTTTAATGAAGTAATGCTACTCCTTCCCCCTTGACCCCTTGACTCATTCTACAAAGCCTATTGAATTTTTAAGTTAAATTTCAAATATATAATCCAATGTTAGCACATGTTGATTTCTTAGAATGGTGCCCAGCACATGTTTCTTGCTTAGTCCTTAGAGTACTTAGTTATTATTATTATTCCTTTATTTGAATCACTCCAGTCATTCATTCATTCACTGAACAAATGTCCCCTCTGCAGGTGCTACTCCAGGTCTGGGGATCCAGAAATGTGTAGGACTTAGAACTTGCATACAAGCAGCAGGGATAGTCACCTGTCACTTCACTGGAGAGAGATGTGGTTGTAGGGGTTGCATAGTCTCTTCAAGGCTCTCCCTGTTGCTACACTCTAGGCTTCTGATGTGCCCTCCTTCAATGTCCTGGTCAGTATGAGACAGTGGAAAGAGCCAAGGCTTCACATTGGGTGGATGTGGATTTGAATCCCAGCTGCTTCATATGCTAGCTCTGACCTTCAGTCCCCACCTCTTAAAATGGGGATAATAGAGTAATTGCCACATGTCATTACGAACTAGGTCCTGGGCTAAGTGCTTTACACTTGTGATTTTATGGACTCCTCAAAATAGCTGTATAAGGTACATCCTGTTAATATCTTTATTTTACAGATGAAGAACCTGGGGCACAGAAGGGTGAAAAAAATGGCCTAACAGTAGAGCCTTAAGCCAGACCCTGCTGTCTTCTGTCTCTGCCTGTCAGAGAGCAGAAGCCACATTTCTCATCAGGTAGTATCATGCTATGTCATGTGTCTAAATATGTTAAGATCTCTGGCACACGAGGTCAGAGGAAACAGCTATTATTAATTATTATTATTACTATGATTCTAAGATATACACCTTTATCATACTGACTGGCACTGAGTAATATACATTGTAGCTCTTCAATAAAACTTCAGTGGATTTAATTGGTTCTGGATTTTGTATGTGAGAAGGTGAATCACTCTGCATCTCTAAAGGGAAATGTTTAATAGAATAATATCTTAAAATGGGGGAATAACAACAATATAAAAAAGCAGCCACAGAAGCAAACCAATTAATGAGATTCTGTATGGGAAAGTTGGAAGGAAATTAAAAAGAACTGAAAAAACAGTCTGGCAGTTGACAACACTTGAAAATATTCTGGCCAGCAGATAGTATTCTTGAGCAAAAGCAATAGTGATGATGAATTACTCAGTTATGTGGCCATCCCTTATAATAATGACAAACAGATAGGAGGGTGTGCAGTCTAACATTAAAAAAAATAATTTGTCCTTCTGCCAGCTCTTCCCTCACCTGACACAAAATTGGTCACGGCCAAAGGATTCTGTTTTGTCTGACGAAGTTTTGAGTGAATTAGTTAGGTTGTCTTGAAAATGGCTGTACAAGAAAATAAAAGCTTTTCTCTCTCTCTGGAAAGGAACTCAACTCTGGGGAAGAACACAGCTTTCCCAGAGGGATCTGGGACTGCCGAGACCAGGAACTTCCGTCTTTCCCCCACATCCCCAAGTGTTTCACCAGCAGAACAAGGATGTTATTAAAGCTTGTCATGAAACAAAGCTGCACACTGAGAAGTGGCTGCCAGGATTTTTATCTTTATGGTTCTCTTGAGTTCGTGGGAGGAACAATTAAATGCTGCGTATGCAAATGGAGGGTAACAGTTTTCATTTTACTAATAGTCAAATGGTCTTCTTTTGGAGTTTGTATCTTTCTCACTCCTTTGGCTATTGTTCTGTCCCAGCCTATGTGAGTTTTGAATCTTCAGGAGGGCCAGAAAACCAGGTTTGGATGCTACAATAGCCAAGGACATTCTGTAGCAGTGCCCAGTTACACTGTGAGACAGCTCTAGAGAAATTGCTACTGCCGCTGTGTCCAGCACGTTGAACTGACTGCTAAAGAGGAAGGTATCAGAAACTCGCTAGAGTCTCCTTCTCCATTAGGCTTGCTGGAAGACTGTGTCCCAGAGAGTAGTTTCCGCTTCACTTTACTCCTTTTTCAACACATGTGTTTTGCAGAGGGGCTTATGATTGCCTTGCTATCGGAAACCTGGGAAATGTAGTGTTTTTGGATTCTACTTTGAGATGATGGCCCTCGTTGATAAAGTGGGAAGCTACCAGGATGTTGAGAACATGTTCTTAAGGTTTTTGGGAAATCTGGAAAGACAGATGTCCCCCTCCAACTAGCCAGGAGGTTGGTATTGGGCTTTCTGCAACAATATAGGGCTTTGGGGGTGGAGTAGCCCTTCCTGACAAGTCTAGGGTTGATTTATGTATTTGTTGAAGTATACTAAAATAAAAATTTTAAATGGCATATTCTAGGGGTACCTAGGCAGCTCAGTCAGTTGAGTGTCTGACTTTTGATCTCAGTTCAGGTTGTGATTTCACAATCGTGAGATCAAGCCCCCCCCTTGGACTCCGTGCTGAGCATGGAGACTGCTTGGGATTTTCTTTCTCCCTCTTTTTCTGCTCCTCCCCTGATCTCTTTCTTTCTCTCTCTCTCTCTCTAAATAAGTAAATAAATATTAAAAAATTAAAAGGGCATATTCTATAACAAAAGTGAATATTGATATTTTAATTCAGCTTACGCATTACACAATGGGTATCGCATAGTTTCCATTTATTACCACTTTTTGTATTTTAGGATCTTTCTTCCTGTGAAGTTTCAATGAAATGCTGAGAAATACATTTACTTTATTATAGGCAGGATACATTTCAAGAGGCTTTCTTCCCCCTCTGTTATCTGATCCATCTGCCAAATGTCTTGACTTTATGTCTTCCATAAGCTATCTGATCTTCCTGTGGCCATGGAAGAGGCATATCTTTGAAAGCAGATTTTTGAATAAAGAAAGCTGGCAGTTAGGGAGTGATGGCCAGACTCCATGGCTTCCTATTTGTTCCAGCTTGAAGCTGCATGCTGCCTCTTCTTGGGCCCTTCATCTGCCATTGGACATCTCTTTTTCTTTCTTAGTGTGAATTCTGCCCTTTGGTGTGGGTGACCCTTGTCATTTAACACTGATGTAAACCTGTGGCCCCTCTTTGCTTCAGTGTCATCATCTATAAAATGGGCTATATTTCCTGACCTACTTCAAGGTTGACATGAGGATTAAGTGATAATGTACAAAGAAGCCTTTTAAGAACTATCAAGTGTGATATAAATGTAAAGCAAGAGATAATTAACTTAGCTTGTATTATTTAATTCTGTGTTGTGACCTTATAAAATTTTACTCCTTTTAGCTCTACTGAGGGTAGCATTTTGTCTTGTCATCTTCTTTTAGAAAAGTTAAATTCTGTTCCATGTCACAGAGCAAGTTAGGGTAGAAGCAGGTCAGGAGCTCAGGTCTCCTGACTCACAGACCAGCAGAATGCTCAGACTTGATGTCTGTTTTGGTTTATCATTTGCTTCATGTTTTCAGTGAGTGAGATATAACAATCTCCTTTTGGAGGTTAAAATAATACCTCAGAAGAAGCAAAGAACACTGCATCACTTTAGTTCATTTTAACTCTCATTTATTGTTGGCATCTGTGTGTCCATGTGCCGGACTGGCATGAAGTAGGAAGACATAGATGACTAGGTTCTTCCAGTCTAGTAGAAGGAGGCAGACGAGGAGACAGACATCTAAGAATCTGAGTTCTTGTCTCTGCTGCTTACTCACAGAGTCTATCTGGGCAAGTCACGCACATGTCTGGGCTTAGGTTTTCCAGCTGCCCAGTGAGAGCACTGGACTAGATGTGCAGAATGGTCACCATCACTGAGGTTTCTTCTGATTTGTCCCCATCTATGGGTCTATGAGACTCCAAAGCTGTGTGCTGGCCAGGCCTTCACAAACTGATGATCTGTTTTCCTTAATCATTATTTGTGATAAATTTCACCGGCTAACTACATTCTCTAACACCCTAACACTGACACTGACCCTACGATTATATCGAAACATAGTTGGTGATACTTTGTAAATACCAGTCAACTTTGCAGTGATAGCAAAAATGGGCATCTGATGATAATTTAATAGGGGGCATAAAATCAATGCCAGCATTAACTACTAGTCTCTGCAGTTCTATAGTGCTTTTCTGATACGAACCTTTCTTTTTCTTTAAATTTTATTTATTTATTTTGAGAGAGAGAGAGGGAGAGAGAGAGAGAGAGAACGAACATGTGGGAGGGGCAGAGAGAGAAGGAGAGAGAGAGAATCCCAAGCAGGCTCCATGCTGTCAGTGCAGCGCCTGATGCAGGGCTTGAACTCATGAGTCGTGAGATCATGACCTGAGCTGAAAGCAAGAGTCAGATGCTTAACCGACTGAGCCACCCAGGTGCCCCTGATATGAACCTTTCTAATATTAGGCCATTTTCCTTAAAAAGGGCCATAGAATCAAAATAGCTAACATTTATTTAATGTTAGCGTCTTGGTAGGAAGGTATTGTTCTAAGTGCTTTCCATATAAAGACTCACTGAATCTTTATAGCATTTTGAAGTCCCCCTGCATCCGTCCTGGGGTAAGGAAATGGAGGTACAGAGCAGTACGTAAAACTTGTTTCAGATTACACAGCGGTAAGAGACAGAGGCAGGGTTGGAAACCTCTGCAGCTGGACTCCTCATGGCTGGACTATCGCCTAATGAAAGCTGCTCTCTCTCAGCTCATGTCTGAGAAACTGGAGAGACTCGCTTGTTATGAGGCCACAAAATAAGAAAGCAGCTGAATCATCTTACTTGCAGCTCTAAACTTGGCCAGATCCTCAAGCGTGAGGGTTCTTACTACATGCAAGCATTCTCAGTCTGGATTTCATGTCTCAGGTGACTCATGAACCCTCGGAAATCGTGTGCCAATTGCATTTATGCATCCATGTGTGTTGGTGTGAGTGGGGATAGGCTGCTTGATGGTTTCCTGCCCGTTATCAGAGCGGGCCCCCTCTCCTGCCACTGCTGTAATTCTAGCTGTGCAGCCCTCGTCAGCCCTAAATCTGTGTTAATATTCTGGGAGTGTGGGCATAACCACCCCTTGACAATTGAGTGGCCGTGGAAACCTAGAAGAACCAGACTTTCCACACATCCTCCTCTGCTCAGAGCTTTGTCGCTTTGGTACAATAGGACAATGCTTTTTTCTCTCCTTGAAGCCTTCCAGCATTTTCATTTTTTCCCTCACAATTTTGGAACCTCAAGGGTTCGAGGGTTTTTTGTTTTGTTTTGTTTTACCTCTTCTTTTTAGGTTTTGTTCAGAAATCAGATGTAAGCTTTTTATTTTTCATCCAGCCCATGAGTTCACTTTCTCATTTAACTTTTATGATTTTTGTTGTTGTTATAGTTGTTAAGGTAAGTCCTTTCAAAACCATGTAAGAATGCTTTACTGTATAACAACATAAGAATGAAGTGGTACAACTAGAAAATCCACAGGAAATACACACACACACACACACACACACACACACACCCCAATAGATAATTTAGCTTCTGTTCACAGAAATTGAGTATATCTGCTAGGGAAAGAATTTCAGGGATGTTATCATTTTGATAGCTGTGTTATTTTATATTACCTTTTCTTTCCTAGTCTCTGTTTATAGGTGATTACTCTAGACCTTTTTAGGGGTGAAAATGGATGACACACACATATTATGCTGGTCCAGATAGTAGAGAGATGACAAAATTCTACTACAAAGTAGTTTTGTTATGCTTCTGGTTCAGATGAATAATATGACCGGCCCGTTTCACTGTAATCTGGAAAACTTTACCATCTATTTTATCTTTATTCACTGCGGCAAACTTTTAATGTTATTTTAGTGTGACCTCCTTTAAGGATGTAAAGGCATTGCCTCTGCAGACAGGATTGGGTTCTGATCCCAAGCTCTGTCGTTTACAAGCTGTGTGACTTTGGGCAAGTTTACTTAATCTCTTGGAATCCTCTTTTCCTCATCTATAAAAGGGGAAAATAATAATTACATGTTGCTCAAAGGGTTGTGAGGAGTGATATCAGGCATGTTTATACATTTACCATAGGCTTCTCTCACAGTAAGCACTTGCTAAATGATTGTTGTTGATTGATTGTTTTTATTACTATTGTCATTATAATAACATATTATAATATATATAATATATTATTATCATCAGCACCATTAAATTAATATGTGTAATATGCCTAGTACAGTGCCTGGGACATGAATAGGCACCAAACAAATATTTTATTGGATTTGACTGTACATAGTTAGCTTTTGTGACTGACTCAGACTAGTGGTACCTTTTTATTTATTAGATTAACAAGGATGAAATTGCTGAATGGAACAAATGATGGCTCTACCTCCAAGTCAACAAACTTCATAGCAAGGTGATCCTGAAAGCAAACAATGAAATGTGGCAAGTCTGGTGGGGGAAAAAAAACCCCAACAACCTTGAAGCTGTTTTAAGGAGCAGCAGTTGCCTAGTCCCCCTGATTGCTGAAATTTTGCTTCTCTCCCTTGAAAGAGGAGAGGAGAGGAGAGAGGGGCAGAAAGGTTACTGGTCGCATTCATTAATTTTCTTCCAAGAACTGCCACATGTCACCAGATTGCCCCCCGGCACTGGCGCTGTTTGGCTGTCTTCTCTTTGCCCATGAGAAGCCAAAATGTTAAATTGGTGGAGCTTACTAGATCTGACAGAGAAATTCTTCACGTCTGGCCTGAATGTCTAAGTAAATTTGGTGTACTTCTTGTGGTCTGGGGCAAATGCTGGAAGCTATTAGAATTCTGAACAAAACCCTCCATTCAAAGACTGCTCGTTTCCTGCTGGGGTAATCCAAGTATCAAACACGAAGAAATATGGGCAAGGAGAATGTGGCTGTTCAATGCAGAACCCACCAAGGTGTCTGCGACAGCTCCCCAAATGACTTAGAATGTTACTTCCACTTGATCATCTTGAATAAGTGGTTTCTTTTGAAAATAAGAGCTCTACTTTTCCTGCATCAAGTATGGATGAGAACTGCTTGGATTTCCTCCCGTCAGTCAAAGTTAGGATAGGGCAGCCTACCCCTTCCCTTGAAGTTCTAGAGACCTCCATTTTTGTTTTTATTTTCTGTTTTCCAATCATTTCCTTTTGAGTTTTCCCAAATCAGAAAATATCTTTTCATTAGCTAGCGTTGTGGAGTCTACTCTTTGAGACTAGGCCTGTCCGATGGCTGGAAGCTATTTTATTAAGAAACCTTTGTGGAGAAGCTATGGTTTATCTCATGAAATATCTGAGTTTGTCATAAACCGTTTCCTTTCTGTACCGAAATTTATTTTCTGTGAAATTCCAGGTGTTCTTTTATATAGACTTGAAAGGAATGGATTTGATAGTTCAGGGTTTTTTTTCCCAAGAAGAATATTTTCTTGTGATGGGGTAATTGAGGATGAAGAAATCAGATAACATGGGTGAAGTCATTGGGTATGCATAGTGAAAACCATTATTTTAATTAATGTTAGGTACACCAGGTTGTATGGCCAGTTATGCAGTTGAATGGCACGTTGTAGCTGGCATGCTGTTCTGCTACTGCACTTAGACCGTGTGGGAACTCGGAGATCGCCTCACTCCTGCTAGATGGTGAACTTATGGAGAACAGAGACAAAGCCTTATTCATTACAGTATTCCTAGTTCATAGCACCATATTAGGCACACAATTAATGCTTTTTAAAGATGAAGGAATGGATAAGACATTTTTATACAACCTAAACATGAGGTCAGGTGGTTTCACAAAACAAAACATTAGCATGGGTTTACTGGACTTCTTACGTGTTTAGCCTCTTCTTCATCTCCCGTCTATGCTTTGATCCTTCTGTGAGATGGTTTATATAGGGAGTCCGGTGTTCTTTCATCGTTACAGAATTCAGTTGCATTACTTAATAGTCCTAGTCATGTTCCTTTCCCCACAGAATCTGTATGAGATGTGAAATATGTAACCAGTAACATGGAATGGGAAAAATTAACCTATTCTGATGACTTTGAATGAGTTCTAACTGCACACGATTGCAAGGAGTTCAGTTGTCAGTAGACAGCAGTCCTGCGTTATGTCAGTGGTAACGTGGTGTTCACGTTCAGAGAACTTTTTGTCTTTTCCTCCAAGGTATGCTGACGTCTCAGATGAAAATATTCCCTATCTAATAAAAGTCAGAGCAGATTTATGGGCCTGCTCCTGATCACTTATCCTTGATGCTTTAAAAGAAAGAATAAATCTAGATTAAAGATTCCTTGGTTACTGTTGGACCATGTAAATGGTGGGCAGGGGCCAGATATTCCCCCATCCTTGGGCTGCCCATTTTTCCCCGTTTCAAGCTGTTGGGGGATGCTGGGGGATATTGGAGCTGGTGGGGTGAAGGTTCCTACAGAGAATGGTAATGTAGTTACTTCTCTTTAGAAATATAAGCTGTCACTCTCATTGCCTGGAGGACCTCATGCTTTGGCACCACACGGGAGGCCCCAGGTGGGGCTGAGGTGAGGCTGCTAACAAAAAGTAGCTGTGGCATGTCAGGGTGAATCAACTGGGACCGAGTGAAAAGGAGGACATTCTGTAATTAAAAGCCCAAGGAAATAGTAGAGCTATCTTTTGTTGCCAACATTATGACAATTGCCCTTTCTACCTGTTCCCGTGGGTTTTCTGTCATTTTATCATCCATCCAACAAGTATTTATTAAATATCTACTCTGTGTTCTGTTCACCATATACTTACGGGCTTACTTAAGACAGCTCGTAAATGAATGTGTGATGACTCAGACGTGGGTTTGGCCCTCAAGGATCTTGTCACCTGGTACGAGAGATGAATATGAGGCAGAGAGTGGCTGGTCCATGGGACATGGCAGAATGCAGAGCAAAAGGGCTTGGGATCTGATAGACTTGGGTTCAAATTCAGAGTCTACCACTTATTAGCTCCTCTGGCTTCTGTCAGGTTATCCAGTCTTGTTCAAAGTTGGTTTCTAAATCTTGAAATCGTGAAAAATGTATTTCATTCCTGGAAGAGTTGCTTTAGGATTTGAAAAAGATGAGAAAAGGGCCTGGCACAGAGTAGGCCCTTGATAAATGGCAGCTCTTATTATTACAACTG
Source organism: Cryptoprocta ferox (assembly GCA_028646485.1). Taxonomy (NCBI): domain Eukaryota; kingdom Metazoa; phylum Chordata; class Mammalia; order Carnivora; family Eupleridae; genus Cryptoprocta; species Cryptoprocta ferox. Next base: position 51,498,809 of record CM053570.1, on the reverse strand, counting down.
GCCAGGTTCATATAAACTCCTATGTGAGCTTGAGGGCAATGCAGGGACAGTATCAGTGAAGGGACCAGGAGTTTGATGGTTGGAGATGTATCTGAGCTGAGCTTGGGAAGATGAGTAGGATTTGGGAATATGGTGAGGGCAATAGAGAAGAAAGTATATTTAAGATTTATTATATATTTTTATACCTTTTTTGTTTGTTTTTAGCAAACAGACACCAATTTTGCATCACTTTATTTGCAGCATGTGGATCAAATCATCATGTTACTTAAACTTTAGCATGAATCCCAATACCAAGAATTGTGTATTTCATCTGTTCTCTTTTGTTGCCTCACAACCCTTTATAAACAGCACCTATTGAATGAATGCGGAGGCTCATGACCTGGCTGTGTTGAAATTTCTGCATTTAGTGGGGATGTCCCTCTGAATCTGTTGTGATCAGAGATGTTTTCTAACAGGTGCCCAGATCCTAAGTTCTAGTTGCTTCTTAGAATAGTGAGGGCCTGGAAACGTGAGAGCCAGATCATGGCCTGTGGCCTGTGCATGGCAAGCCCTCAGCTATGCTAATGTTGTGATTATTATGCTAATAATTGTGATTATTATTGATTATTTGGAACTTCTAATAACTTAGAATTTTAATTTGTCAAAGTCCCCTTACTCCTTGGTGAGTCTGAAAACACCGGTGTCCGCCTAGTGTTCTTCTATGCTGGCCTGCAGCTCATTTGGCCTGAGGTAACTTTGCCCCTTGTGCTTAGCCTGTGTGTGTGTGTGTGTGTGTGTGTGTGTGTGTGTGTGTGTGTATGCACGTGCACACATGCCTGACCCCTGTACCAGCCTGCCAAGTACTTGAGATAGGGTGCATCTTACATCTCTTGTCAGCCCTGCTAAGAAGGGGCTTTGTCCTGCTGTACAAGCTTAAATAGGAGGCCCTCAGCATAAATCGGACTCACGGTGTGCTCTCCTCTTTGCACTTTCTGAGCTGAATCTTGCTCTTCCTCACTATTTTTCCTCCTCAGAACAGAACTTAGCTTTGTGGTATTGGGTTGTTAGAAATACAACCTGTATTCACTACAGTCGTAATTTTGCTGCTCTTTTTCTGAGTAGGAAAGTGACACTTGAGGAAGACCTCATTCTGTCATTCTAGAATATTTGTTAAGCTCCAGGAACAGGTAGTGTGCTGTTCATAAGATTTGGACCTGGAGGCTTAGCGCATATGATCAAAGGAATCTTACACTGGACCTAGTTCCTTTTGAGGGAGAGAGAGGTAAGTGAGTAACCCCAGATAGGCATCCTAACTTGGAATTTTCTAAATGGTTAATGCTTGGCTGACATGTTATAAAGCTAATTTGTTTATACTCGTGTCATGTAATTATACACTCTGTATATAATATCCTTTTGAAATTATTATTTATTGCACAAATATTGTAACAGAAACTGAACTCAAAACACAAGGAAAAATGTGTGTGGGCTCACTATTTGTACAAATCAAACTTTTCTGTGTTTTTAGGGTTATTAATAGTCCCTGTCCTTCTGTCTATGACAGTACAGTTTACACCATACTGTAGGTATCATTTGGTTTTCTGCTCTTTCCAGCTACCCACTCCTCATACATTGTATGGTATTTACATATGTTTTCAAAACTACTTATATCTGCATGTAAACACTTAGCTATTTTTATAGAACCTGTGTTTTAAACTTTGAACATCTAGAGGAAACCCCCAGCCCACCCCACCCTGGTGCTTTCTTTTCTCTTCACAGTGGAAGGGGGGGGGTTCAGGATGGTGGCAGGAGGGAACTCCCCAGAGTTCATTGTTCAAGGCTGTCCTTGGTACGTTCATCAGAAATCTAGAGGCATTGCCTGTCAGAGTAAAATGTCTTTGCTTTTCACCTTCAAAGAAGAGAATTCAGAAGGAATATTTGAGAATATTTAGAAGGAAATATTTGAGGATGTTTGGGGACATCCTGGAGATAGATGCCTACATTATTTGATGGAGGAAGTTAAGTGCAGGGGAAATGGTGACTGAAAGAGACAGCGCCTGGGTTTGAATACTTCTGAGTCAATGGCTGTAGCCATTCTCTTTCTCACTCCCAATCTCTCAACACAGCCCCCCACCCCCATCTCTTTTTCTCTCTCCCTCTGGCCCTTATCTGTAAAAATGCAAATCTCCATAGACTGAGGATGCAGTGTCAGAGAATAAGATGATAATTGAATCTTTTCTAAAGTTCCCAATGTGGGCATAATGCTTATATTTTCTGAAGGGAATGAGAAGGACCTAGGAATGCAGCTAGGAGTGAGAGGCAAGGCAACCAGTGGAGTGGAGAAGAGCAGTGGCTTTGAAGTCAGACAGCACAGTTCAAATTTTAGGTCTGGCTCTAGTTTGGCAGCCTTGGGCAAATTACTTAACATTTCTGAATATTTCCATGAGGAAGGTAATTATAGTGCTACCTCACAAGGTGGTGGTGAGATTAAATTGGATAATGTAAATAATGCACTTAGCACAATGCCTGGCATAAATAGTAAGCATTCAATAAATGTGAAGTGTTATTACTATTTTTGTTATTTCCTGTTTCATATTATAGTCTTACTGCTTTCCAAACTGGTATCCCTGGACTGAGGTAGTCATTGGATCTGTAAACCATGTTTAGTAATCTTGCAAAGCCTAAGAGAAGCAGGCAGCTCTGGTCATTGTAATAACCACATGGTAGAGTCTTAGAAGCATGGCATCTCCAGAGGAAGAGTAAAATAAGGGGTCCTTGTTGCTGAAAAAGTTGGGTTTTCCAGCTCAGGAAGTTAGCAAGTTCTTTAATGAAAGCTTGTGGGTTTCTAGTAGTAATGGGAGTAAATAGAGGATGTTACGTGCAAATGACTTGATTGATTGGTACAAGTGGTCATTCTCTTTAGAACACCAGCAGTTGATACACTGTGGAATCTCAGTGCTCAGTCCTATTAACTGGCTTGTTGAGCAAGCTTTTACTGTCAAGTGCCTCTTTGGAAACTGGAAGCAGTGGGAAAACTACTAGGCAAATGGAAACCGGTTTCTCTACCCAACTTGGTAGAGCATTTGCTCTAGGCAACCAGACAGGCTCCAGGAGACATTTGTCTTTATAGTGCCTTTTTTTTTTTTTTAGCTGTAATTTAAACTGACATCACTTGATTTTGACGTTGCAACAAGGTCTTTGTAGACTTAACATTATGTTCATTTTCCCATGCACATCCTCACTGGAGATTGATGGATTTATATCAACATGGAAACTGGTTGGAATGGAAACCAGCCAGAAAATGATTAGGGAGCTTGAAGCTTTCTGAAACTGGGCACAGCGTGTATTAAGTCATTATTGTTTTAATGAAACTTGTCTTAGCTGGGGTCTCTTAACCACTTGTTTTCTAATTTTAATATTGAGTCACTAATTTACACTAATGAGACACTGTCAAGATTAAACACCAATCTTATACTGTGTTTGCCAAAGTGTGAGATCTAACCTGAGATGTGGCTTTGCAAAATCCTCTGTATTAAAATTGCTGGAGAAATAGAAACAAACAAACTGCCTGGTTTCAACAGAAACTGTCAACATCATATCTGGGAAGAAATTCACAGTGAATATTATTATACCAGGGTGGTCTATAGTAGGTCCTATAAGCAAACAACTAAATATCACTCTTCCCTGGTAAATTTGCATACTCATTTGTCTCATGTGAAATATTGCACACACCAGCTTTTGATGATCTTGTCTGTGTATTATCCACTATGAGAATTGTCTCTTAAAAATGAAAAGAAGCAAGGTGTAATAGAAAGAATATAAATGTTGGAGCCACACACATCTAGGCCTGTGTCCCAGATTCCTTCTTTCCCATTTGCTTGTCCAGGTAAATTCCTTAACTTCCTTTTGCCTGAATTTTTCTCATCTGCAGAACGGGGATAGTGATATTTATAGGGCAATGCTGTTGAAAGGTTTAGTAGAGAAAAGACAAGTAGATAATGTAGCACCTCACATGTAGTTGGTACTTTCTTAAAGGTCCATTTAAAGGTACACACATCACTCAATTGACTTCCAATTTGTCCAGGGCCACCCAGCCTTTCTTGGCCTTCTCTCCCATTATCAGTTAGTGTGTGTTCTTGAAGACAGTCCAATTTTATCATTGGTTCAGAGGGAGAAAAATAATTAGGAAGGCAAACCTACTGCTAAAGAACCCATCTATCTTGTTGCAGGATCAAATACAAATGGTTTTTGGATTGTCCATTATTTATCTTTCACTTCTTCCCTTCATTAGTGGTGCTAATGGAGACATAATTACCTTATTTTGTCAATTCCACAATAGTAAAAATATGTTTTTTTAAAATTTATTTGTAATGCTTATTTATTTTTGTGAGAGAGAGAGAGAGCGAGAGCGAGAGCACAAGAGAGCAGGGGAGGGGCCGAGGGTGGGGGGCAGAGGATGAGAAGTGGGTTTGGTGCTGACAGCAGAAAGCCTGATGCAGGACTCGAACTCCTGAACTGTGAGATCACGACATGAACAGAAATAGAGTCAGACGCTTAACCCAGGCGCCCAGTGCTGTGTTTTAATGTTCTCTTTCGACTTCCTAAACCCAAAGAAAGCTGGGGAGGGAGTAGAAGAAGATGATCTGAGAGGTCATTTACGTAGAAGATTATCAGGGTATATCGATGATTTTATCTTTATGAAGATTCCTACAGAGAAGTCTTCTCTCTCAGTCTCTCTCAGTTGGAATTGGAGATATGGCAAGCGATGAGAGAGACACACTCTGAACTGCTTTCAACAAATCGTGTGATGATTTCTGTTTGCACTTAGTTCTCAGGTTATCAGTACTGCATGGAGACTTTTGCCCTCCACTGATACGTGTGCTCCTAGATTCAGGGGCGGGTTTGGATGGATGCCTCTGTTTGAGTGATTCCAGCTACTGCTGAATGGTGTTTCTGTTTCACTAGTATTGTAAACCAAAGACTAAGACATTTTTGGTGGAGAGATCTTGTTTCTCTTCTTAGTCCATCCCCCACACGCACTCTTCCAAGCCATTCTTTAAAAAGCAAAACAAAGCAAACAAGAACTTGCATTGAGAAAACATCTGGAAGGGAGCAGGCTAGGTCAAAGCCTTTTCCTGATAATACAGTAGAATCCTGTGACCATCCTTTTGATTGGCTAATTTCCATTGTTTTAGACTGATGCGTACAAATCTCTGTCTCATTAATGGAAACAAAAAAAAAAGTATCCCTAAAAACTATCAGAATTGGTTCAGAAAATATATTCTTTACCTATGGAAAAGTCATTATCCTATCTAGAAGAATGCCTTGAGATAGCATAAGATTTATAGTATGCTTTTTTTTCTTTTACCAAGTAATATATTGTTTAAAAGAAAAAGGAAATTAGAAAACTTTAAGAAATCACACTAATAGTAACACTGACAGTACACACACATCTTCATTTTAACAAAGAATGCAATAGTTCATGGGAAGTATTGTCTGACTTAAATTTAAAACCATTGCAGTGGTTTTGATTGTTTTTTTTCTCTTGGAAGTGCTCATATTCTGGAATGTGTTTATAGATCTTGACCTCAGATGCTTCCCCTGACTCAGAAATTGGAAAACATTTTGCTAGAGGGGCCAACAGCGAGTGCCTTCCCCTGCTGCAAACTGGGCCCAGGGCTGACGTGTTAGGAGCTGGTTCTGTGGTCCAGGGAGACCCAGGATGCTGATGCCACAGTTTCTTGCTCAGTATAAAAACAAAACAAAACTAAACAAAACAAAACAAAGCAAAACAAAAACAGACAAGACACACCTAGGAATAAGATGATTGTTAATGAGATATGCTAATGAGGAATTGGAAGAGAAGGAAGTGGAGGAGAGAAATTGCATTTTTCCTTCCTGATTATACTCTTATTTTAGAACACAAGTAGTCCTTTGGCTTATTTTCAAAGTGTGGTGTGTCTTACCCCTGTTCAAACTTGTCAAATTCCCAACGTAAAAGCCCACTTAAGACGTTTTTCTTCTTTTGGGGGGTGCTGCTACTTTTGGCCTCTTCTGGATGATTAATGGTTGTATTTTGTGAAGACATTTACGGTATTTTTGATAGTGGTAGTGCAGGACGGGTTAAATGGATCACAGCAGAGTCTCAGAGGGCACATGTCTAGTGTCCCACCAATGCAGGAGCCATCCCTGCTATCTGTTTGTCCCACCTCTGGTGGATCTCACTGATGACTGAGCAGATCTTCCGCTTTTAAAATGCAGGTGTTACTAAGCTAGAGAACTTTTCCTCCATGTGACACATGCTGGCTATTCAGTAAAAATTGATGAGCAACGGGAGGATAAACCAGTCAGGTACAAATGCTGCTTCCCACATCTTCTTATGGTGGTTAGAGCCTTCCTGGCATTTTAGTCAGATGGTATAAATGTGCTCTCTAAATATCCTTTCCAGGCCAAACAGTAGCAATTACTCTATTCTCTTAGGACATTGTTTCCCTATTTTCTCCCCTTCTTGCTCTCTGCTGGACAAGTTCCAATTTGTTAATGTTTTTGTTAAAATGTTGTAAATCTACCTGAATGAAATGCCCCAAATATAATCAGATGAGCACAAAGTATAGTGGAACATGTCTCTTATGGTTCTGGGCTCTGTTATCCTTTTAATAGAACCAGAATGTATCAGCCCTCTTGGGGCCTCCATGCTTGGACAGATGGATAGTGGAGCAGCAAAGAGAACAGCCTGGAACTAGCTGCCTAGGTTTGAATCCAGACTCCCATCAGTTGTGAAATCTGTTACCCTGGGCAAGTTGCTTAACCTCTCTGTGCTTCAGTTGCCTCATCTATAACGTTTGGAATAATCATAGTACTTACTTTATAAGTCTATTATAAAGAGCAAATGAGTTAATTTATGCCCAATGCTCACAACAGTGCCCAGAACAAACTATGCTCTCTGTGTTGACTTTTATTGAACTCAGAGTGGAAGACCTCCAGGTCTTATTATCTCAGGAGGCTTTAGAATTAGACTGTGCTTAAATCCTTGTGCTGCCACTCCCTGTGTGTTTTGGGGCAAGTTATTCACCTTTCCAAGCTTCTGTTTTCTCATCGGCAAACAGGGCATAAAAGAATAAAATAGCATCTTCCCTATAGGACAGTTGGGAGGATTAAATGAGATAATATGCATGGTGGTTGGCATTTGTGAAGTGGCCTAAAAAGTCTTGCTAATATTATCATTCAAACTTTTGAGCTCTAATTAAGATCCTTGATGGCCATGAACATGGTTTACTTATTTTTTTTTTTAACTCTATGTGGTATGCCATATAGCAGTGTATAAGGACTGCTAAATTAAGAGTAAATATTTAAATTGAGTTTTCCCTTTAGGTCTTACCTTGGGGAATTGGAAAAATGAAATTCTCCTAAGCTACTTAAAATCATGTGCTCACAAGTTTATGGTGCAGTTTGGCCTGGTTATTTTGAAGAACACATTCTATTTGCCACCATGCACTGGTTGATTTACTTGGGCTTCAGGATAAATAGACTTGCTTGATCATTTCTCTCATTATTTGCTGTCTAGAATTTCTAGGGAATATTTAGGCTGGGTAGCTGCACTGTTCACCAGCGGGAGGCCTCTCTCGCCTTTCAAATGGCTTGTGAGGTGGGTAAGTAATCCGGTAAGTGACAAAGGTTATAGCCAATTTTCTAGGTACTCTGAGATTCATTTTTCTTATGTCCTTGAAGCCTTAAGCAAGAGAGTTTTAAGGTTGTTGAGAAAGTGGGGGACCATTAAAAAATGGTTTATAGTTATTAATGTTTTCAAATCTTGGTTGGATTTTAAAGGTGGGTTAAACTACTAAAGTGAATATAAATTAAAACCAGTTAAACAGAGGAGTCCCTCGTCCATTCTGTCTTTGGTGTGCTTAGAATTCCATAAATTTTATGGGTTTCAAAATACTTGCCTTGTTTTGAATGTTTCTAATAAGATGGAGTGAAGTGGGTTACACCTCATGAGATATGGAACTGTTACCCAGGAATGCTGTTTGGCACACATATAAAGAAAGCACTGGTCTCTTGATTCATAAAAAATGTGTGGCTCATTTCCCTGGGACATGTGCGTTATTCTCACAGAGGAATTTCATTTTTTACTCCTTCCCACCCTGTGCATCACTTACACACGTTTGCAATTCATCAATTCTGATTTCCAAAATTTCTGCTCCCTCCTCTCTCGGGCCACCTCCATCCAACTAACCAAAGAGAAAGAGATTATGTGGGAAGGAGGGAAATTTCCTTAAATGCCTTATTTTCCTGCATGTAAGGGGCATGGTGAATTTGAGAAGTGGTCTGAGTATTAGCCCAGATGACTCAATGCAATTATGAAATGAATTGGAAACTGTTTTCATGAGAGAGAGAGAGAGAGAGAGAAAGCGTGCGCAAGCAAGCGAGAGAACATGTGTTTATGCCATCTCTCTTTCTCTCCTCCTCCTTTTTGCACTCTCAAGGCTATATTTTAGGTTTGCTGTACAGAAATGAGGTTGTGCTGTACAGCCTCACCCTCTAAACCAAAATATGCCATGTGGAAGACTGCATAGCTCATCCAGTGAGAATCTCATGTATTGCACTCCTGTCAATGAGCTTGCCAGAAAAAAGTAAATAGCTAGCTTTGGCTAAGAAAGCAATGACTTTTCTGCAATGGAAATAGCATTTTTTTCCTTCTGAAAATTTTTTCTTACAAAATGAGAGCATCCAGGGATTAGTGCTGACTTCTCTAGTTTAGATGTCCAGCTTTCGATCCCCTTTGGGTGCTTGATGTGGTGGAAAGAGCATGGCCTCCAGCGCTGTTCTTATTCAGCCACACAACCCAAAGAGTTAGTAGGTTTGCCCAAAGTTGAAAGAAAATTCCTCTGGGAGGAGAGTTAAATTCCTCTGGGTGGAAGGCCATAGTGGTTAAAAACTTGGCTTCTGGAACCAGATCCAACACAGATTCAAATCTGGCTCTGCCACTCAGTGTGTGAGTAGGGCAAATTGCTTAATCTGGGACTCAGTTTTTTCATCTGTAGGATGGGGATAATAATCAGGCATAGTGCCTGATATCTTGTCATGATTTTTTAAAAAAACCTTTTAATGTTTATTTTTGAGAGAGAGAGAGAGAGAGAGAGAGAGAGAGAGAGAGAGAGAGAGAGAATGAGAATATAAGCGGGCGAGGGGCAGAGAGAGGGGAACACAGAATCCAAAGCAGGCTCCAGTCTATGAGCTGTCAGCACAGAGCCCGATGTGAGCTGAGCTGAAGTCAGACGCTTAACTGACTAAGCCACCCAGGCCCCCTGTCATGATTTAGGGATAGTTTAAGGCAGGGGTATAGAACCTGGCATGTGGAAAGAGTTGGTAACTTGTGATGTTTATTCCTCCTTCATTTGTGAAGTTACGCCAACAGGACTGGGCTTGGTGGGAGTAGGGTGAGGAACAGTTTGTGGAAAGGTGGGATGGGAGTGTGCAGAAGGCGGAAGGACTGGATTTGGCATGGCTAGAGATGGAGCAATAGCACTTCTTACTGGGGGCCAGAGGAGACATCTCTATTTTTCTTTACTACTTCTAGAGAAAATTCATGGGATATTGATTTTTAGGGACGATTTAGACTTCCAGTGTAACGAGGAAAGTTTATGGGCTGCTATATCCAGCAAAAACCATTTATTAGACCTTTCATGGGGGAAGGTAACATTAAAAGATGAGACTGGGACCCTTCGATATGTGCTGTCACAGTTTGTAAACTATCTGATGAATTTAGTATGAACCTGTCAGGTATGACAAAGACTTTTCTTGTTGATATGCCGCATGGCCGTGTGCAGGTGTGGCTTTTCCAGTCTCCTTTCAGGTGAGTGTAAACCCTTTCCTACCCTTGAACCTCGGTTCTCACCACAGAAACTTTCCTCCTGAGATTGCAGAGTGCTTTCTGAGCCCTTGCCTCCAAGGATCTCTCTGGCATCTTGTTAGGTCTCATGCCATCCTTTTCTCCTTTACATATGCCCCCTGACCCCGATTTGGTACGCATCCAGGAGGAGAGTGGGCCAATGGTGTGGCCTTGGAGACTCCAGAATGCCCGCACTGTCCTTCCCTGCCAACATGGAAAATGTAACAGGGTTCACCTGTGGGGAACCAGGGAGAGGAATGGATCTTTACAGGATTTTATCTTTATAGGATTCCTGTGGCATGCTGGGGAATGCTTGACTTCCATACATACCTTAGCATTCTCAAGCTTCTTATGTTCTTGCATTTCCCTTTGGCTTTGAAAACATGATTAGCATTCCTTGGCAAGGAGGAACTGGTTGGAAATCAACCTAGTTGTTATTTACTTAACAGTTCTGAGCCATGAAACTTGTAGCAGCCTCATGACTGTCTCTGTATGTTTTCTCTGCCCCTTTCTAATCTGTTTGCCACACTGTTGCTGGAATGACTTTTCTCAAAAACAGAAATCTGATCATGAGCCTTCTTTAATGGCTGCCACTTGCTCGTAGGCTAAGGACGGAAACCCATACTGTGCCTTGGCTTGCTGGACACTGTGGGTGTGGCTTCCGCCTGCTTTGCTGTCAGAACTAGCCTGTTTCACTCTTCTCCTTGCCAGAACACCTCATCTTCAGGTGGGGTTCCCTCCATCCCCATCCCATCGTGAGTATTCTCAGTCACCCCTTTCTATCTTACTTATCTTCTAGTAAGCATTGGTTACTCTTGTATAGTCCCCTGTTTGTCAGTGTCTCCCATAAAACTGTAAACTCCTTATGGTTAGAGACCATATCCTGTTTCATCACCATCTGGCATATCTGATGTCCTCAGTGTGCATTTGTTGAATAACTTCATTCATTCATTCATTCATTCTTTAAAAGGATTGATAACCTAAAATATTAAAACTTAGAGTGAATGGACAATTTTATTTAAAAGGAAATAAACCCATCAGTGGGAGACATAGAAGTCACAGGAATTTGGAATGAGTCTTGAGACTGAGCAAGAATATAAGCTTTGAACAAAGCATGCTTGCTTGCATTATTTATTTATTTATCACATAATATTTGTTTATTTAATAGTAGGGAGGGAGACCCAAACAGATTACTGAGTTCTTACTGTCTGGTGAAAGGAAGCTCATTTGGAGTGATAACTATTTCCTGGCAGCAGATATGCCTTGCAAATTAAAAAATGAATCCATAAAGAAAACAAAAGAAAAAGAAAGAATCCCAACTCTTGCCTCCATCATGGATGATGTCTTCTGTTGTGGTTTTGCCAAAGGGCCAGGGTTTGTAAGAGGAGGAAAGGCCAGATGAGATGGAAAGTTCAGCCTGTGTATAATTTAGGGGAGAATTGCAGACAAGTAGGGAGACTGTAGCCTGAGCTGAGAGCCAAGGCCGCAAGGGACGTGGGCACCACCTCCCTGTGGGGCAGAGTTTCTTGTGTGTATTCTGTGGGACCTCAAGGTATTCTGTTGGGGAATAGGGTTCTCTAGGAAGAGGCATTTACAGAACTCTAATTATGATATCCTGGCCTTGTATTGAAGGTATATAGTGCACACACACAAATATAGACCTCACAAAGTCTTTCAAAAATTGATTTTAAAAATCATCAAAGAGGGGTGCTGGGTGGCTCAGTCAGTTAAGTGTCCAACTCTTGATTTTGGCTCAGGTCATGATCTCAAGGTTGTGAGATTGAGCTCCACGTTGCGCTCCAGGCTGGGCATGAAGCCTACTTGAGATTCTCTCTCCCTCTTCCTTTGCCCGTTCCCCGCTCCCGCTCGTTCACATGTGTGCAACTCTCTTTCTTTCTCTCTTTCTCATCTTGATGAAGATGGTGTGGATCACACTCATTTCATAGAGGCATCTGGTCCTGAGAAAGGTTGCTGGTGTGAATTCAGGGTCTACCATGTCTCAGCTAGGTGACACAGGAGATTACCTAACTTCGTCTGTGAATAATAGTAATGAATATAAGCTTCTTTAAAAGCTAAATGTGATGACGCTTGTGTAATACTGAGAACAGTACCTGGTTCAAAGTAAGAGCTTAATAAATATTGGCTATTATTACTAACATTGCTGATTAAATTATGCCAAGGAATTAATTAGCACAAAAAGATTGGAGCCCTTTCCTCAGAATATGTAGAAACTTCCAATAGCTGAATTATTCTTCTCATGGGGTCTTTTCCAGTTTGAGGCAAGCGATAATATTTTTAAAAGATGGGGTAATGGGTAATAGTCTCCCAGCTGGATAAACCCTGGGCTCCACAATAAGCAGAGAGGACCGCACTGTGTGGTCCTATAGTACAGCTGTGCAAGTCACGCCATATGCACGTATGTCCAAATTGCTAATCATAATTAGCTCTGGTGGCTGAATCAAACTGCTCCTTGATAATCTTTTAAATTGTTTCTTTAAATGATACTTTCCCTGTAAAAGAATTTGAGCCTAATAAGTTTACTTATGACTTAGTTTGGGCTTTGTTTGAGGTGTTAGCTCTCTTGTTAATTATGCGAGGGTCTTTTTGGTTTCTAGGAAGTTGAATCAAGAGATAGGAGTCTGGTTTTGCAGTTACTCTTTTGACAGAGTTGCATACCACCTATTTTTCCATCCATCCATCCATCCATCCATCCAATAAACAGTTTTTGACCATTTAGCTCTAGCCAAGTGCTGTTAACCACTTGTAATTAACAAAGTCCCAGATGTGGTTTGAATGTAGTACTAGAAAGCCTAAGGAGGCCTCTGAAAGTTATTTATGAAAAGCAAGGGAACTTTGCTATATCTTAACTTTCTTACCCTCCTCATTTACAAATTCTGTTCTGTGCACATTGTGGCTCTGCCAAAGTAATATTGGAGATTAGATTAAGATTTGGAATATCCATTCTACTGTGGCCATAACACCCTGAACGTGCCCGATCTCATCTGATCTCGGAAGCTAAGTAGGGTCGGGCCTGCTTAGTACTTGGATGGAATATCCATTCCATAGTTAGAGATACACAAAGGAGGACTGATTACTAAATAATAAATAATGGTGATATTGGCCCAGTGGTGATGATGGCCCTAATTTGACCTTTGCATAAGTACAGCTGCCCCTAGACTCATCCCAGGGGCCATCTTTAACAACACTGACATATGATAATAAATGAGTCTCTTTAGGAATTTTTCTATTTGGTGCAAAGGGCTGGTTCTGAAGAGTTCCATGGGGAAGCAATCTTCATAATACAGATTTCTTGTAGATAAAACTTTGGCAGACCCATTTTCAACCCTGGCATTCAGACCTCCTAAAATTACTATCAGCTAATGGATATTTAGGATACATAAAACTGGAAAGGCAGTCAAATTGGTTGCAGGCCTCTAAGGGCCTCCATGTATGTGTATCAAGTGAGGGCTATGAATTCCAAGACCAACCAGGCCGGCCTTCTCAGGGAGCTCAGTTCAGAATCTGGTGGAAAATGTTTGTTTGTTTTTTAAAAATTAATTAATTAATTTTTTTATTACAGTTTATTGTCAAGTTGGTTTCCATATAACACCCAGTGCTCATCCCAACAAGTGACCTCCTCTATGCTCATCACCCATTTTCCCCTCTCCCCCACCTCCATCAACCCTCAGGTGATTCTCCATATTTAAGAGTCTCTTATGGTTTACTTCCCTCCCTCTCCTTAACTATTTTTCCCTTTCCATCCTCCATGGTCCTCTGTTAAGTTTATCCTGTTCCACATATGAGTGAAAACATATGGTATCTGTCCTTCTCTGCCTGACTTATTTCACTTAGCGTAATACCCTCAAGTTCCATCCACATTGCTACAAATGGCCAGATTTCATTCTTTCTCATTGCCATGTAGTATTCCATTGTATATATAAACCACATCTTCTTGATCCAGTCGTCAGTTGATAGACATTTAGGCTGTTTCCATGATTTGGCTATTGTTGAAAGTGCTGCTATGAACATTGGGGTACATGCGCCCCTATGCATCAGCACTTCTGTATCCCTTGGGTAAATTCCTAGCAGTGCTATTGCTGGGTCATAAGAGAGTTCTATTGTTAATTTTTTGAACCTCCATGGTGGAGAATGTTTTTAAGCACTGGTCAGTTATTATTCTTTAATGCTAATCAGTCAGTGCAAATGGCCAGCTCTTGCTACTACTAGAATTATTTTGTTCATGGGGATCTTTTATGTACATGGGGAAATTCATTTTCTAAATGCTAGATTTTGGCTAAACAAAGTCATTCTATTCAACAGACAATTATTGAGTCAATTTTATGCCAGATATTTTGCCGAGCCTAGCAATACAAAGGTGAATGAAGTATGGTCTTTGCCCTTAAGGAAATTCAAAAATAATATAGGGTTTCAATTTGCATCAGATCCAATCAATTAATTGGTGGTGGCTGCCTGGTGGGTTGTATTGGGAAGAATTCTGAGGCTTCATCTGGACTTAGTGATTGATTAGCACAATTTCATGAGGGTAGGAGAGGGGATCATGGCAGATGTACTGCCCATTGGCTGACTTTTGTCGTCTGGGAGAGAGAGGAGTTGCATCTCACTATGTTGGGCATGGTAGCAGAGGATTGTAGAGGATGTTCTGGGAACACCTACATCTACTTATGGACCAGAGAATGGCTACACAAGAACTTGGAGCTGAGACTTGGAAAATTAATAGACGTTTACCAGGTGAAAGCATGAAAAGGCTACTCTAAGCAAAGGAGGTAAAGTGAAAACATGGAGGCAGGGGATAGTAGGATGTGCTTGGGAAAGGCAAATTTTGCTGTGTTAACAGGGAGAATGAGCAGCTTTGCAAAGGCCAGATCACAATGAGTAGTTTGGATGTTAAAGCCCAGGAGGACAATGAGACAGCACCATAGAATACTGTTTGCCTCATAAATATTAATCTGGAAAGAAGGCTCTCACATCCTTTTAGAGTCTTGGCCTCTAGCCTATTCTGTTCAATTTTTATATCAATGACTTGATTAGACAAAGATGACATACATGCTGATCACATTAGTAGAAGACACAATGTTTGGAAATTTTGTGAATGTGTGGATGACTTAATCTGAAGCCAGATGTCTCAAACAGCTTGAATGACTCCAACCAGAGGATACTTTATAGGGAAAAATGTAAAATTCCATACTTTGGTTCAAACAACCAATTGTGTAAGAGCAGGACGGAAGAATAGTTGGCTTAGCAATCATATATGTGAAAAGGGTCAGATCTGGGTTGCAGACTTCACTAGTCCACACAGTGTGATATGGCCACACTGAGAAAATAGTAATGATGAGCATAGAATATTCGGAAAGGGGCATAATAATCCTGTCCTTGTCTACCATGTTCAGTCCACGGAAGGAATGTTGATTTTGGTAAAGAATTTAAAGATAAAAATCAGCTGGCATGTGTCCAGAGGAAAATAACCAGGATGGGGAGGTGTTTTGGTTGATGGTCTTGCTAAACCTGAAAGGGGAAAACACAGGAACGGTGCTCAAAAACTTTGAAGATTTTTGGTGACATAGGAATTAGGTTTATGTTATATGGAATGATGAAAAATTCAGGGACATTTCTGGAAAGCAAATTTCAGCCCAGTTTCTGGATAAAACCTCCAATGATAAGATCTCCCAAGTGGAAAGGGCAAATAGTAAGTTTCCTCTCCCAGAAGTGATAAGGCAGAGGGTGGGTTGGCACCTGCTGAGATTGTAGAAGGGATATATATATTCGATGAGGGTTTGGGCCCATGGGTCCTTCCAACTCTGAGACTTTTATTCTAGAAAGAATAAAATATCCCAACACTGTACTGTCTTTGCTGAACCCAGGAAATAAACATCTATAAATTAGAGCCCAACCTGTAAGTTGAATCTCTTAGTGGAATGGACTTCTTGGGGAAGTTTTCTTGATCTGCTGTGATGACAGCAAGGCTTTTTCCCCCTCATCTATCTGACCCTTCCCTATTCTATTCTTAGAATCCTCATCCTCTGTTTTTTTTTTTTTTTTAAAGAAAATTTCCCCCTTCCTTGCTTTTGGGCTACTCACATCAAAGATACCCCATATAATACTGCCTGGAAAAGAAGGCACCTTTCTATAAAAATTCCTATAACTGGGAGGACAAGACACAAAAAGCCGCACTTCCCAGCTCTGAGCTTTTGTTAAAACCTGCGTTATGACTGGGTGAAATGAGCTGGCCTCAGAGAAAAGGCCAGACAACATGAGGAAGTCCTTTTGCTGATTGGCGTCCTGTGCCGTTTGCAACTCTACGTAACCCGTGTTGTCTCTGGCTGCCAGCACCGCCTCAGATGTTCTGCCAGCTTCAGTTCTGAGTCTGATTTCTCATGCCAGGTTCATCTTGCTGTTGCTGAATAAACGAGGTTCCCACTGTCATGATACTCCTTCCCCCTCCACCAGGAGAAATTTTGATCCAATGAGATGGGCAGCCATCATGGGTGAGATGGTGGTGCGGCTGTGCTATCCCTGCCACAGCTCTCAGACCAGGGGTGGGGGGAGGAAGCAGAAAATGCACACGCTTGTGCACCAGCTCATGGGATCCAGCTCCTGCTCCTGGTTTCTTCCCAAACCTGCCTGTTAATCATCTGTTTATGTTGCCAAGAATGCTTGACTGGGTAATGATAGCAGGGGGAAAAGCAGTGAAAAGAACATCACAGGTTTTGCTCAAGTGGAGTAATCCCTTCCTGAGTTACAGGCCTTTTGGCGGCTTTGGTGCAGACAGAGTGGCTGGTCTCATTCTTTTCACACCAATGGCCAGCGGCCCAAGAATGCAGCTGACTCGGTGTACTGCTTGGCTGTCCCCTCTCTGGTGGTTCCCACGTGGAACTTGGTGCCATCGGTGTTGGTGCGGTCTTCTGCCTCACCCTTTCGCAGTTAGCATTCTTACCTGCTGTTCCTGGTGACTGTTTGTAAAGTCAGACTGGTGGAGTTGTACCTCTGGATGTGATGTGAGGGACGGACAAAGATGGGCTTGTTGACCTGCCCTGATGCCACAATCCTGGGATGCCATAACTGAAAGGGAACTCAGAGGTCTTCAAGCCTAGCCCTGTCACTCTAGCTATGAGGAAACTGAGGACCAGAGAGGTGAAGGAAGTTGCTCAAGGTCACACAGGTAGTTGATGATAGAATCTATGACCATGGCCTCTTGATTCACAGTCCAGGGATCTTTTCTTTTTTTAACATTAATTTTTTTACTATCTCAATTATTTACATATTTTTCCCAGTTTTACTGAGATACAATTGGCATACATCACTGCATAAGTATAAGGTATGATTTATATATATTGTGAAATGATTACCATAAGAAATTAGTTAACATGCATCAGCTCATAAAGATATAATAAAAAGAAAAAGCAAAAAGGAGGAAAATTTTTTTTGCTCTCCTTGTGATGAGAACTTTTAGGATTTACTCTCTTAACAACTTTCTTATATATTGTACAGCTATAGTCATCACATGGCACATTACATTCCTAATTTATCTTATAACTGGAAGTTTGTACCTTTGACCACCTTCCTCCAATTTCTCCTCCCCTTACCTTTTGCCTCTGGTAACCCCAAATCTCAACTCTTTTCCTATGAATTTTTTTAAAGTTTCTACCTATAAATGAAATCATACAGTATTTGTTTTTTTCTGTCTTATTTTGCTTAGCATAATGCCCTCAGGGTCAACTTATATTGTCACAAATGGCAAGAGTTCCTTCTTTTTTATGGCCAAATAATATTCCATTAATTAAATAAATAATATTCCAATAATTTACACACACATACACACACATATCCATCCATCCATACCACACACATTTTCCTTATCAATTCATTCATCAATGGACACTTAAGTTTTTTCCATGTCTTGGCTATTGTAAATAATGCTGCAGATATCTCTTTGAGTTAGTGTTTTCATTTCCTTTGAATATATTCCTAAAAGTGGATCATATGGAAGTTCTACTTTTAATTTTTTGAGGAATCTTCATACTGTTGTCCACAGTGGCTGTACCAGTTTACACTCCTACCAATTAGTGCACAAGGATTTTCTCCATATCCTTGTGAGTATTTCTTTATTTCTTGTGTTTTTGATGATGGCCGTTTTAACAGGTGTGAGGTGATATCTCATTGTGGTTTTCATTTGCATTTCCCTAATGACTAGTGATGTTGTGTATCTCTTCAGGTACCTATTGGCTATTCATGTACCTTCTTTGAAAAAATGTCTATTCAGGTCTTTTGCCCATTTTAAAATTTGGATTATTTGATTTTTTGCTATTGATTTGTAGGAGTCCTTTATATATTTTGGGTATTAACCATTTATCAGATATATAGTTTGCAAATACTTCTTCCCCACTCTGCAGGTTGTCTTTTCACTTTGTTGATAGTTTCTTTTGCTGAGCAGAATCTCTTTAGTTTGATGTATTCCCACTTTTTAATTTGTTATATTGTTGCTTATACTTTAGGTGTCTTATCCAAGAAATGATTGTCAAGACTCATGACTCGTGTCAAAGAGCTTTATTCCTATGTTTTCTTTTAGGAGTTTCATGGTTTCAAGGCTTACATTTAAGTCTTCAATCCATTTTGAGTTCCTTTTTGTGAGTGGCATAAGAAAGGGTTCTAGTTTTATTCTTTTACATGTGAATATCCAAATTTCCCAGCATCATTTATTGAAGAAACTGTCTTTTCTTCATTGAGTATTCTTGACTCCCTTGTCAAATATTGGTTGACTGTATATGCTTGGGTTTATTTCTAATCCAGGGATTTTTATTCTCTCTGATGTTAAAGCATTGCCCCCTTTGAAATGGACATAGTCATTCATTTATTTATTTATTCAAATTCAGCCAATATTTATTGAACTGTGACAGAGATGAATAAAATCTGTTTCCACAAGCAACTTGTAGTTCAGGAGAGAAGACGGGCATTTACAAAGACAGTGTTTACTCAATGTGGAAAATGTTGACAAATATGGGAACATAGAGGGGAAAATGCCTGGTTGATTTTTGGAGGAAAAGAAGGAAAAGGCACAAAAGTAATCTGGAGAGATAGTATAGCATAATAGTGACCATGAGGTGGGCTCTCAAGCCAGACTACCTGCATTAGAAACCAAGTTCTACCACTTACCCACTGAGTAACCTTGGGCAAGTTGCTTACTCTCTTTGTGCCTCAGTTTTCCACTCTGGAAAGTGAGAAAATTAATAATACTTAACTCTTAGGGTTATTGCAAGAACTTAATGGGTTAATATTTATAAAGCATTTAAAAAGTATATTAGAATAGGGTAAAATCTGTATGATGATGAATGTGGTGATAAAGATGATGATTGGCAAAAAGCTGTACTCAATTAGTGTGCTGAGTAGGACAGACCCCTTGTTTTAGTGATGACCAAAGATACAGAAATGGTAGCGTAGTTGGGGCTTCTCAGAAGGGAAGCAGGCACATGGGTTGGAAGTGCCAGATACCATGTGGTGGCAGCAGACAAGAAGGGGTTTGAAGGAGAGGAATTTCTTATGGCTCTGAATTTTTCTTTCATGGCTTTGTCTAAATTGGGGCATGAGGTGGGGAGGTGAGCATCATTCAGTTGATAAACAACAGTGTCTGGGGTTTTGGGGGACCAGTAATGGTTCTGGACATGACTCTTGCTTTGAAGGAGCTTTTTTCCAGAAGTGAAAACAAATGTGCCCACAGCTGCTGTGCCCTGGAGAGGTGCTGCCCAGACAGAGCAGTACCTCTGCTGGGTAAGAGGAAAGAAAGTAGCATTTTAGGGTGCTGTCATCTAACAGAGGGATATCATCTTAAGGGAGGTCTCAGTTCCTTCTCCTTGTCTCTTTCTTTCTTTAGTATCTCCAGCCTGTTTTTTTTTTTTTTTCCCCACTTGAAAGCATTTTCCTCCCAGGAATAGATGCATGGGAGATGCCCATGAATATAGAGTCAGTGCAAGAACAGACTTGATCCCTGTGGGTGTGAACCCTCCTGTGCATTAGAAAGCATATCTCTTTATGGGATAGATACACTTTTGGAAAATGAGGTGGTTGAGGTGAATGGCTTCTGAGGTTCCTTCTAGTTCTAACGCTCTAGTTCTTGGGACTTGGCATTATGAATTTTACACACATTGTTTTCACCTCTTGCTAAGAATTTGGGAAGGTCTAAGACACATAGTAATTTGTAATTCTGCTGAGGCAGGCGTTTGACAAGAATGAGTCATATATCTGGTAACTAAACCTAGCTGGCTACCAAATCTCCACACGTGGCACACCAGAACCTGGAGGGTACAGAGGTCTCTGAGTCTTCTCCTGCAGATTATTCAAGGTCAACTGCTGCACCATTTTCTTTTAGATTTAGGGAAGGGAGAGTTTTTCCTTCTAGGGTTCATATTTCTTCTCCTAAAATACTTTTTAATTTTAAAAAGTATGAACACCCCCCACAAACTCAACCACTCACCTCTAAACTAGCACAGATCCAGCTGAAATGTGGAATTCTGAGCTACCCCTAAGCCCTGCTTCATTACCAACAAGCAGGTGGAATGGGAGCTGGAGTTGAAGTTTGAACAACTTTGAATTATTACAGTTACCTGGAGATATGATGTTTTTCTACTCTGTTTAACGAAGGATGGAAGGATCATGACCCTTCCACACTCCCTCCTCCTCCCAAATGAATTTCCTGTTTGTTTGCAAGGCTAGATTGGCACTCCAGGAGACTGAGGCCTTCTGTCTCCACCTGAGCAGGTCGGGCAATGGCCCAGGTGGGTGGTTCAGAGCATGTTCCTAGAGAGTGGGCACAAGACCACCTCTGAGGGAGAGAGGGCAGGTTGTCTGAGGGCCCATTGAGGAGCTTACCTTCCTTTGCCTTATTGTTTCCTGTTTGATTTAGGGATTTTTGGGGAGGTGGGGGTGGCATGCTGTTGCTATCTTTTCTTTCATGAAGAATATATGGAAGGAAGAAGAGAGTGGGCTTGAGGTCATGACAGGGGACCAAAGCTTTGAATATGTAAGGTAGTTATTGTTTTTGTTTTTGCCTTTATTTTAAAAAATTTTTATTGAGGTATAATTAATGCAGGCAGATTTTAAGTGTTCAGTTCCATCTGTTTTAACAATTGTGACCACTTGTGAAACCACTACCTAAAGCTAGTTACAGGATGTTTTCATCATTCCCTAAAGTTCCCTTGTGCCCCTTTCCCCAGCCAATCCTATCTTCCATCCTCACTCCCTCCACCCAACCCAGGAAATTACTTTCTGATGTCTATCACCATAGACTATACATAGCACCATTAAAAAAAAACATATATTCCCTGCAATCTCTGTAAATCCAAGAAAGGTTAAATTTTATTGAAGATTATACCTTCAAAAATCAGACGGCTAGAGTTAAGGGCAGCTTTTCTCCTTACCTTGAACAAATCCTTTGACATGCTGGGCCTTGATGAGTATAATGTTAATGATTCCTGCCACATAACAGAAAATGGAAAGAAAAATAGCACATAATTTTTGACCACTTACTGTGTGCCAGTTACTCTTCTAAACTCTTTACTTCATTATTTCTTTAATCCTCAAAACAACAAGAGAAGTACTGTTTTTCCTGTTTTACGCATGGCAAAACTGAAGCTCGAGGAGGTGAAGTAATTTGCTTAAAGCCATAGAGCGGTTGGTCATAGTTCAAAGTCAGGAGCCTCTGTCCAGGGCTTTTAACCCACTGCAGATCTATGCATGAAGGACTCTCCTTAACTGATTTAAGAGCTAAACAGAGGGCATTATTATTTTAAAGGCAGTATCTATTGGTTAGAGAGTATAATCTTCCTTTTATCCCCCCTTACCTTTTATTTTTTTTAATGTTTTATTTATTTTTGAGAGAGAGAGAGAGACAGTGTGAGCAGGGGAGGGTCAGAGAGAGAGGGAGACACAGAATCCAAAGACAGGCTCCAGGCTCTGAGCTAGCTGTCAGCACAGAGCACGATGCGGGGCTCGAACCCATGAACCATGAGATCATGACCTGAGCCAAAGTCAGAAGCTTAACCGACTGAGCCACCCAGGCGTGCCCCCCCATTACCTTTTAAATGTTATATAGAAAAGTTCTACAGCTCCTTAGAATGCTTGACATCAATGTGTATCTGCAAATTAGAACTGTCGGTGCAAAGATTAAGCCTTGAGCTAACAACAGGAAATATGAAAAAAAATTGTCATTAAGATTGATGACCCTTCTGCTAGTTTCTTTCCCATGGAAAAACATTGCAATGAATCTCTCATAAAATTATATTTATTTGATAATATAGCATTGTTAATAATAAAACAATTAATTGATCATATAATTATTAATAATATGATTTTAATTTCCATAGCTCCATTTGAGTGCCTGATATGTGCCAAGCATATTCTCAGCATTTGACATATATTATTGCTGATCCTCAATGTAACTCTGCCCAATAGGCATTGTATTAGTTATCTATTGTTGTACAACATATAACCCCAAAATTTAACAGTGGAAGCAACAGACTTTTGCTATCTCACACAGTTTCTGAGACTCAGGAATCTGTAAGTGGTTAGCTTAGTGGTTCATGAGATTGCCATCAAGCCGTTGGCTGAGTCTGCAGCCCCTCAAGGCTTGACTGGCCTGAAAGTTCTGCTTCTAGGTTCTCTCAATAATACATGGGTATCTGCGTGTGGTGGCTCACAACATGGCCTCCCCCAGAGTGAGCAATGAGAGAAAAGACCCAGGATGGAAGTTGTAGTCTTTTATAACCTCTTTCAGAAGTGACATACTATCACTTTTGTTGTATGACATGGATCACAGAGATAGACCCTAGTAAAATGGCAAAAGGTGGGAGGGGGCTATACAAGGGTATGAAAATCGGGAGATGGGAGTCATTGGGACCATCTTGGAGGCTGGCTGCCATAGGCATTATTAACTCCATTTTACTGATGAGAAATGGATGCTAAGAGAGATTCAATGAATTCCCAAGTTAGATATCTAGGAAGTGAGTAAGCTGGAATTTGAATACTGATCTGGTTGACTGCATCGCCTGTGTGCTTTCCAGGAGGCCCAATGCAAGGAAGTCCAAAAAAAAGAACAAAGCACATGCAGACCTGGCCTTGAGTGTCCTAGCATGTTCCTGAGGGTGCCTCCGATTGCTGTTTGCTCATAGATACCTGCCTTTATAGAGTTAGTATGTCCCTGAAGAGCTTGGCATAAATCAAAAATTTGCAAATTCAGTTTTATTTAAAATGTATCGTGGGAGTTCAATATTAAAAGACTTCTGCTTATAGCTTTCTGTAGCACTCTCTTGGTTTTGTAATTGATTTTTTAAAAAATGTTCAGATATTGGAGTATACCATTCGTATTCTCATTGTGTATGAATGACGCTACTCTGAGAGAAAGATTTTGCTTTTGTCTTCCAGCGTAAGCATGATATTAAATACCATTTTAAACTATTTTGAGATTCATGGAGGACACTAATAAACCATGTTAAAGTCTAGTCATGTTTAAGATTTTAGTGAGTTGGTGTGTCGATGGTGTTTTCCCAGACCATCCCAAGCCACCCTGGCTTACCACATCCAGAAAAGGACATTTTTATAGTTGCTTCTACTGCAAGAGGACTTGACCACTGAGATAAATCTCCCTGTCATGACCTACTTAAGGGAATTTCATTTTAGGGAAAGACCTCAGGGAGATTACATGGTCCCTAGTTGGCCCATTGAAAAGGTAAACATTTATCTACGTTTTAATGTCCATACCAAGCAAATAATAAAAGTTACACATACTTCTCAAGCTCTTTTTTTTTTGAGATCTTAGAATATTTTACAGAAATAGGAAAATGTCACCTTCCTAGTCCTGTTTACCAATTCCTTGTTTTTATTATTAATTTGCCAATTTGCCCTACTTACGTTAAGGGGACACTTTGTTTATTCCACTCATTTGTTCATTTAACATTTATTTTATACCTACTCTGTGCTAGAAGTAATAGGTATAAAATTCCATAATAGATACTAGGAATAAAAAGATGAAAAAAGATGAATTTCCTGCCCTCAGGAAGCTCACAGTCCAAAGGAAGAGTCTAACACAGAGAACGAGGGCTATAACCCAAGGCAATTTTTGATTTATTATAAATCATAGGGGAAAGAGTACTTTATTCCAGAAAAGAGGTGCTGAAAGATTTCCCAGAGGAAATGAGGAGGGGTTTGCTAAAAGAAGCAAGGGAGGGAAAATGGAGGGTCAGGATGGTGGTGGAGGAATTCCAGGCAGAGGGAATCATTCACAAAGACACAAACTGAGAGACATCATGGTCAATTTGGGAACAAGCTGTCTGTCTTCTAATTGATGACTGTCTTTCTACGTTGCATAGTTTGAGCAACCAGGATGCTGTCTTTCTTTAGGACGATTCCAAATACAAATGCTGTATCACTTGTTCCAAAAGAGCAATACATAGTAAAAAGCTCAAAAGACAGCATTTTTTACTGTTATTCTCATCACCATGGCTAATATTTTAAAACTCTGTTTTTCTTATTTTTTAAAATTTACATACAAGTTAGTTAGCATATAGTGCAACAATGATTTCAGGAGTAAGTTCCTTAATGCCCCTTACCCATTTAGCCCACCCCCCTTCCCACAACCCCTTCAGTAACCCTGTTTGTTCTCCATATTTAAGAGTCTCATGTTTTTGTCCCCGCCCCCGTTTTTATATTATTTTTGCTTCCCTTCCCTTATGTTCATCTGTTTTGTATCTCAAAGTCCTCATATGAGTGAAGTCATATGATATTTGTCTTTCTCTGACTGACTAATTTCGCTTAGCATGATACCCTCTAGTTCCATCCACACAGTTGCAAATGGCAAGATTTCATTCTTTTTGATTGCTGAGTAATACTCCATTGTATATATATACCACATCTTCTTTATCCACTCATCCATTGGTGGACATGTGGGTTCTTTCCATATATTGGCCATTGTTGATAGTGCTGCTATAAACATTGGGGTGCATGTGTCAGCATACTTGAAATAGCATACTTGTATCCCTTGGATAAATACCTAGTAGTGCGATTTCTGGATCGTAGGGTAGTTCTGTTTTTAATTTTGTTTTAGGAATCTCCATACTGTTTTTCAGAGTGGCTGCACAAGTTTGCATTCCCACCAGCAGTGCAAAAGAGATCCTTTTTCTCCACATCCTCGCTAACATCTGTTGTTGCCTGAGTTGTTAATTTTAGCCATTCTGACGGGTGTGAGGTAGTATCTCATTGTGGTTTTGATTTGTATTTCCCTGATGATGAGTGACATTGAGCATCGTTTCATATGTCTGTTGGCCATCTGGATGTCTTCTTTGGAGAAGTGTCTCTTCATGTCTTTAGCCCATTTCTTCACTGGATTATTTGTTTTGTGGGTATTGAGTTTGATAAGTCCTTTATAGATTTTGGATGCCAACCCTTTATCTGATATGTTGTTTGGAAATGTCTTCTCCCATTCTGATGGTTGCCTTTTACTTTTGCTGATTGTTTCCTTTGCTGTGCAGAAGCTTTTTATTCTGCTTAGTGTTCATCATGACCCTTGGAGAAAGACATGTCTAGGACACATCATATGGGCCCACCATGAGTCAGACATGGGAACATGTTATGTCACACTGCTTCCTGTTAATCAAACTTACCAAATGCTTCTCTCAACCCATCATTGGATTCTCTCAATGTTCTTCAGATTTGCAGCAGTTACAAGTTCCAGTTTAGTGAGAACTTCTCCTTTGCTCATTTTATAACATGAAGATTTTTATCATTTTGGAAAATGAAGGCTCTGTTAAAATAGCAATATAAAGATCGTGTGTGTGTGTGTGTGTGTGTGTGTGTGTGTGTGTATGTGGTGAGTTAGAAATGTCCCAGAAACTGTCAGAGAGTGATATATGTGAATATACTTTGGAAAGATTATTACTAGTCCAATGACTGGAGAGTGGTAGTTGAGTCCTTTGTTGGAGGTATTTAGAGCTGATAAAGTGGATTACCTGCAGAGATACCTCATAGGAAGACTTGTAGGTGTGAGTGGTTGCTTAGGAAATTCAGGTTGTGCGAGTGAAAGGAAGAGGGTGTGTTGCCTTCAGTTTGTCCTGAATCACTTAGCACCTTAGTGATTTTGTTCTTTTTATTATTTTAAAAATAATAAATCAATTCACTTCTTATGGGGCAAGAATTGTGCTAGGTGCTAAAAATGCAAAGATAATTAAAACATAGTCCATTTTCTTGAGACTCTTAAAATGGGGGAAAAGGCACAAAAGGTCATCATAATATGGGGCAGGATAGATGCATACAGGGACACCTGTGCCCCTCACTACACCTGCGAGGGCAGGGGAGGTTCTGGAGGGGATAATGGCAAGTGGAGCCTGAAAAGATGAGCAAGAATCCACCAACCCAGAAGCCTAATGGATCTTTAAACAAATGAAATCAAGATGGTGTGATTCATGAAGAAATGATTTGTACTAAAAGCTGTAACATTTTACATTCCTATAAGCACTTTTAAATATATTGTCCGAGTTGAGCATGTACTTAGTGAGCTATACCAGTGCTTATTGTCTATTTTGTAGACAGGAAAGCCTGAGAAGGCAGAGATAGGTGAATGTTTTCTCCCCAAGGTCACCAACCAGGGAGCAGCAAATGCTGGACTGAAACCCAGCATTCTTCTTACTGTAAATGCCATGCTTGTGCAAGTCTATATTGGACTAGAACCAGCAGTCCTGGGTTTGGCCCGGCTCATGAGTCCCATGAACTTGGACATGTTACCAGACTTCTCTAAACTTTTGTTTTCTCATCGGCACGATGGAGAGAGTAGGATTGGAAGCTTCCCAGCTATGCAGCCTGTGATTCCTAGAAAGAACCCAGGAAGGGTGATGGGGGTGGCTGGGGGCATGGCAGGAGAGACCAGCAGCTGCAGTCACAAAGAGTATCTCTGTGGCAAGTCTGGTTTCCCAAAGGCATAGTCCCTCCCTACCCTTGTCCCTCCACCCCAGGTGCTATGAAACTGGACGTGTTTGGGTTCATCAGGAACCTTCACCAAGGACCAACTGGCAGAAGAAAGCAAAAAGCGGCACAGTGTGTTTCACGATGGATTCATTTTTATGGCATTGGGCACAGAGTGTACGGGTTCCCTGCCCCAACAGTGGTGGACACAGTGTGCAGTGGGAAGAGTGTTTCTTTGAGGGGCGATTGTGCGTTTAGGCAGCAAACATCTTCTGGGCACAGGGTCACTGGGAGGATTTTGTGTTGAGAGGGCAGTGAGGCGTGAAACCTCAGACTTCTGTGGTACTTCCTGCTACCAAAGTGATGTCAGAGACTTGCTGTTCAGAGTTCTCAGCTTTTGTCCTTATTTCTCAAGTTCTGTTTCCCTGATATGGGGAGAAGAGAAAGAGGGATTGTGAAATCTAACTCCTGGAAGTGTACACATTAGGGTGGGGTTGAGGGAGGGGAAAACAGGATGCATTTAAATTTATCCTTGAAGATAATTACTCACTTGTCTGTGATTGTTTATATGTCAGGTGAGTAGAAGAGAGGCTGATTTTTGATAATTTTATTTCAAATATATCTCCATGATGTCTAGACAAGGGTTTTTGGGTTTTGTGGCTTTCATTGTTTCATTGTTTTTTACTGACTGAATATAGACTTTCCCCCCCTGGTCTTGTTTGCTAGATTCTGGGATATAAATAGCAATCTTTTCATTCAATTAGTGACATCAAAAGTATTGGTAATATTTGGGTGGTGCTATCCCAACTGGGTCAACTGAAGTGTTCTAAAAGTTTCTAATATAAGAGAAAGCAAATTGATGGTGACAGTAAATGTCATTGTGTTGCTCTCTGTAGTCACCCCTCCCATTCCTTCCTTCCTTCCTTCATATACATATAGACTCCCACCCCCTTCACACATCACACACATTTTACATTCATGCAGTTGATTTTTGTGAACTTGATGTTTATTCCTATCATACTCAGGATTGGGCTTCTATAGCACAGGGGAGATTTCTGGGCTAGATGGGTTAAAAAAAAAGTAAAGAGGAGCAAAGAGGATCTGATTCTTCATTGTTTATACACAGAAACCACTGCCCTCTGCATAATCCTTCCTTCAAGGCAGTGGATTATGAGTTGGCAAAGTGGAAAGGATGGAAATGGTAGTTACAGTTATGCTACAAATTGTAGCATAAAAGCTGGATTTCATTTGAGTTGGCCATTAGGTTGGAATCTGCTTGGCCAGAAGGTCAAAACCCCTTTTCTGGCAAGAGCCATTACATCTTAAATGTAAAATTTTCTTTATTTTGCCAAGTCGACTAAGGTCCTTTAAATCTTTGACAGGAGTGTGGGAAATCCTGCAGTACTTATTTTTCCTTGGTCCAGAAAATTCTTGGACATGAATTACAGGAGCTTTTAGGTCACATTATTTAAGTCAACTTTGAATACCTTTTATAAAAGGACATATAACACTGGAAAGACTCATGGCACGATTGTATTTTATGTAAATATATGATTTGAGCAGGGTTGGGGAAAAGTTATAAAGCGTTTTAGATAAAATGTTGTAATCCTTGAAGGTAGAGATGGCAACCAGTAGCATGGTAGTTGGCCGATGAAGAGCCTTGGACAGAATTAACAGAGTGTTGCATTCTGGTAATAGGTTCATGTTCTTCTTTGAACACAGGCCTATTACTCAGAGTTAGAAATACAAATAATAGTCATCCACACTTTTCTTTATTGTCTATGGTTCACTAGTGGGATATTATCATGTAAAGTTAGCTACATTTCTCCACTAGAAACTTTGGGTAAGGGCTAACACCCACCACCCACTAAAGAAAATAAGCCCATATCTAGGTCTCCTTAAAAAGATGGTTAGGACTGAGAAAGAGGACCAGCTATGTTTTCCAAGTTGGAGTTTGAAGTTGAGGCAGGTTGGAGTCAGCCTGAGATCCTGGCACATGGAGGAGTCTCCCAGATAGAAAAGGTGATGACCAAGAATTGACATCCACTCTTCTTGATGAGGCAGCCAGTGCACCATTAGCCTCTTCTTGAAGTCACTGACTCACAGACTTTTGAGCTGATAGAGAACTTTGAGGTGCTCTGTCAGTGTCTTCTCTCTCTCATTTTGCCATAAGGGGTCCAAGGCTCAGAGAGTTGAAATCATTGGTCCTGAGCACTTCATCAGCCATTAAAATAAAACTTGATCTTTTGAATATTGTTGGAAAAGTGTTAGAACTTTTTTCATCTTGGTTCTAGATATACTATATTTTCCTTTGTATTTTATCTTTTTAAATTTCTTTGATACTGGGTGTGTTTTATGCTCAGAAAGTAATACCCAGACATGTCTTAGAGATGGCATCCATAGATTAGACCTATAACTCCTCAGGGTTCTGGATGGTCTCTGTTCAGTGCAGGTGATCACTGGGTCACTAAGAGGTCATGATATCCAGCCTCCTACGTGATGCCTGCTTCCACCCACAGCATCCTAGATAGACTGAATTCTTGAATTCTTTATTCACAGTGTGCTTTCTCTTTAACCAAAGCAGTCAATCCCATTGTTAAATAGGCTTCATATTATATCACATTCACTCAGTAACTTCTACCATATTGTTAAAAGAAATATACAAATAAGCAACACATGTGAAATTGTTTTTATAGCAAGTGGAATTTTTACATGAATTCATTGGCACATGGATCACCAGGGCTTTGCTTGGATTGTGGTGGCATTTCTGGAAATATGAGCAAGAATCTTCCAGTGTTATATAATTTTATGTTCAATAACTTGAACTTCATGCTATCTGAAACCCCCATTGCATCCTGGGTCCCTCCTTCACTCTGAAAATTTTCTTTAACACTTGGTAGGCACTAAAGAATGCTTCCTCCCCCTCCCCTTCATTTTAAATTGATTTGTTGAACTTCTGTGTTCCTTCCTCATCTGAGCAGGGTGGTGGATTCTGTTTCCTAATAGTGTGATCAGGAAAAGATGGCAATGTTGGTGAAGTACCAGAACTGACTGGCAGGACACTGGGGAAAACTGACTGGCCCAAAATTCCTTTATGAGATGGCCTGAGTGTGACCTCTCCCACACACAGAGGTGAGCCAGTCTCTGGAAATGTTGAGTGGTGTGTGAACACATTTAACCCTCTACTCCAGCGAGGCTGCCCTCTGCAAAGCACCTGAAGTATGCCTTGTACTTTCCCACCTCACCTTGGAGCCTTATTCTAGATGCAGAATAAAAGGACCAGAGTTCGAGTTCTGACTCTCTATTAATTACTAACTGTTGAGCTTGGGCAAATCCCTTAATCTCCTTGAGGTTAATAATAACTACTCCAGAGAACTATTAAACGTGTCAAATGAAGTAATATGTGTGGGAACGCTTTGTAAGCTCTACAGGGTCATGAATAGGTGAGCTGTTATGATTAATGGTATTTTCTGTAAAAATTTCTTGGCTACTTCAGCTCTCTGGATTTTGCCTTTCTATTAACTCACTATTGGTACCGGCCTTTGGCCCTTCGATGCACCCATCTGTGATGCTGGTTAACTCATTCCTTGAGTAGAGCTGCTCTGTCTGAGAAGTCTGTTGTTTTAATATTTTAAATTGATTTTGTACTATTTAAAAATATTAAAAAAATAAAATATCTTTTGATAAAATAAAAGGATATGCTTAACATATATAAATCCTAAAGCACAAGACCATGTCTTATTCAACATTTATTGAGCACTTATGAAACCCTAGACATTGTGCAGGTCCTGGTGATATCCACGCAGATGAGACAGTGCCTGCAATGAGACAACTCCTTATATGGGGCTTGGGAGCAGAGGGCAGGGCAAAGGGGGAGAGAGGCTTTTCTACTTGGTGAAACTCAGGCAACATTCCAAAAGTGTTCTTACTCTAGCTTAAGTTGCTCACGATTTTTATTTTTATTTTTTTAAAGTTTATTTATTTTGGGGGGGGGAGTGTGGGGTAGGGGCAGAGAGAGGGAGGGAGAGAGAGAGAATCCTAAGCAGGCTCCATGCTGTCAGCATGAAGCCCAATGCAGGGCTCAAACTTACAAACTGTGGGATCATGACCTGAGTCAAAGTTGGATGCTTACCTGACTGAGCCACCCAGGTGCCCCTAAGTCTCTCACTATTTTTAATCAGTTTTTTGGTTTGTTTACTTGTTCCTCAGTACCCCTACTCTTTTTCTAAAATGTGAGCTCAATGAATCTTGGAATTCTACCTTCAATAAATATTTTTTGAGTACCTGCTATGGTGCTAGGTACTCAATAGAATTTTAGCTCCAGGAGGGCATAGATCTTTGTCTTTTTTGTTCACTGGTCTGTCCCTAGAACAGTATCCAGTATATAATACATGATATATGACATGTTATATATAATATATAATATTAATAAATATTTGTCATATGAATTATATTAGTTAATAGTAGCTGTCATAACCAATAATCCTTGAATATTCAGGGGCTTAATACAACAACACTTTATTACTTGCTCATGTAAAGACCAGTTTTCAGTGGATTAGGTGACTCTGCTCCATACAGTCATTTAGGGACCCAGCCTGATAGGGTTTCTGCCATCCTTAATCTGTGGCTTCTGTGGTGACCTTAACGTCAGTCACCAGACAGGAGAGAGGGAGAATGTGGGGGGTTACAAAAGGGTATTTTTGGCCAGAGTTTACTTCCTTACCTGACCACACTTAGACAACTGGGGTAGGATTGGGGAAGACATATAAAGCCTTGCTGGCTACTTCTCAGTAGTAAGTTTGCATTTTGAAATAGTTGCAGGAATCTTTGGACCACTGGCCATCACTACTTTGTAGACCAAATGGCATTTATTTTTTGTTCACATGTGTTTCTCTCACAACCTGTGAGCTCCTTGGGGGCAAAGTCTGTATCTTACTCAATTATTCACACTTTTTGGCATATTCTAACAGTTCAGTAAATGTTTTCTGAATTGAAACAAAGAAATAGTTTTTCTTTTGGATACATGGCATCATAATGGATTCCTAAATTTTTTTGTTGAAAGAATAAAAAAAAAAAGAATAGAAGAATAAGAAACCATTTGCTATAATAAAAGTATGCCAAGTATGGGAACTAGTGCTAATATGGTAGGTATTCAGTAATGTTTCAAAAAAGAAAAAGAGAGAAAAGAGAAAGACAAAGAGAAGACAGAGAAAGAGAGAAGGAGGAGAAGGAAGCCAGGAAGGAAGGAAGGGAGGAAGGGAAGAAGGGATGCAGGGAGGCCAGGAGGGAGGGAGGAAGAAAGGAAGGGAGGGAGAGAAAAGGAAGGAGGGACAGAAGGAGAGAGAAAGGAGAGGGAGACTGTGTTAGAGTGAGTGGGAAAAGGAGGGAGATAGAAAAAGTGAGAGGGAGAGAAGGGAAGGGAGGAAGGGAAGACAGAAAAAGAACACAGGAAGTTCTTCAGAAGTAAGTTTTGTGGGCTCGTCCTCATAAAGAGAAGGATTTCCCTTGCCAGGATGTCAGGGAAGTCTTCTGAGAGCCGTCTTGCTCTTTGGCTCCAGCCCTTCCTTGTCCCTCTGCCTAACTTCTATGACTTTATGATCTGCCCACCCTAATACAGGACAAAAATATCTCCCTGTTCTCTAATAGAGTAATGAAGTTAATAAATCTCCCGGAAAGTTTGTGCTTCTCTATGGAAACGGTACATAAAGTACCCCAGCCACCCACGGAGAAGCATCCAGAGGGGCCAACGCTCAGTCACATGTGACCAGCTCCTTCCAGCACACTTTTCCCCAGGTCAAGCTGCTGTGTGCAGGTCTGGGGTGTGGACCCAGTGGTCTCCGAGGGCCTGAGAATCCTGTGTTTACTTTGCTTCTCTAATCAGCCTCTCTCGCTTCTGGCTCATTGAGTTTCTCCACAAGATCCACATTCAGAAGTTTCTCAGTGATTTGATTGATGGCAGCTGCACACACAGGCCTGGGTATGTGGCGCTCAGATGCCTAGCAGAGTCCCCGGCCACAAACCCGGCACGCTTAGTGGCAGCCTCGCCATCCACATGCACTGGAATATTTGCCTTTTGTTTCCTTCTGTGCCTTTAACATGTTTCCCCCTCTGTGCCTCCTGCATTTGCACATTTATAGAGTGCAGTACATTTTACCCGGGGCCTTCACACCACTTTTGCAGCAGCTCTTCAAAGGTGATATGAATATGCCTGGTTTATAGATGAGGGAACTGAGGCCCAGAGAGGCTCAGTGTCTTGTTCATGGTGCTTGGCATCAGTCCAGATTGTTGGCGAACCTTCAACCCAAGCCCCCTTTCAACAGTGCTGGAGCTTTGCTATCAAAGATATAGGCGTGAGCTCTAAAGGGCACTCACAGATATGGGTCATGTCAGCACCAGGAAACCGAGGTACACTTGGATGACCGGGGTCTAAAAGTGAACTTAACACCAAGAGGAGGAAAGGAAATGTTTGTCATTCTCTATATAGATATACTCTTCTGCTTACTTAGGTTTTACAAAAATTCTTCTCATTTCTTTTTTTGTTTTAAGTGTATTTATCTAGTTTGAGAGAGAGAGGGAGAGAGTGTGAGTGGGGGAGGGGCAGAGAGAGGGAGAGAGGGAATCCTAAGCAAGCTCTGCACTGTCAGCGTGGATTCTGACACGGGGCTCGATCTCATGAAGTGTGAGAGTAGGACGTTTATCTGACTAAGCCACCCAAGCGTCCCAAAAGTCTCCTAATTTCTTTGGGTAGGAGTGAAGAAAACAGCTTTGATACTGCTGTGAAATTTCTGAGACCATAAACTGTTACTCTTGGTTTTAAATATCAAGCCAGGTGAAGGGGTGGAGAACTTCCCAGTGTTAGGGAAGGGAAATCACTTAGCAGGATGGACAGTATATGGCAGTTTTTTGTTGTTTATTTTTCCTTTAAAGAGAGTGTTATTTCTTCCCTCTCTAGTCCAGTAACTGTCTGTCACCACATAATCCAGGGCTGGGAGAAGTATCCAGGGATTTAGGATTTAATGAGATTGGCATTGCTGAAATTAACTTTGTAAAACAAGTCTGTTTACAGACTTGCCATGCATGCCACTGACTCTGATTTGGTTTGAAGAAAGATATTCTAAGAGGGCATTCTTACCATTATGGAAATGAAAAGTAGCTGTGTGATTTAATTTTCTTTGGCTGTACATCTGATAACCATGTATTAGAGGGCAAAACTGTGGATGGTGAGAGCCACAGGGTGTCTTAGAGAGCAGGCAGCGCTGTCCCTGTCCCATGGATTAGGAAACTGAGGCCTATGTTATTAATACTAATAAAATTGTTTTTTATAGTTCAAGTTATTTAGGAAACTATAGAGAAAAAAGATATAAACTAAACAGTCGATAACACCAAGTCTAACAGGGAACGACTGTTTGTATTTTTATCTTGTACTAGTTTATTTTCTATTCATACACATTATACAGTAGTCCCCTCTTATCCATGGGGGATATGTCCCAAGACCCCTAGTGGATGCCTGAAACCGAGAACCCTACTGAACCTTATACATACTATGTTTTTTCCTGTACATACATACATACATACATATATACATACATACCTATGATAAAGCTTAATTTATAAATCAGGCACAGTAAGAGATTAACACCACTAACATGATAATAAAATAGAACGTTTTTGACAATATACTGTAATAAAAGTTACGTGAATATGGTCTCTAAGTATGTTGTACCGTACTCACCCTTCTTGTGATGATGTAAGAGGATAGAACAACTGCCTCATGAGATGAAGTGAGGTGAATGATGTATGTAGGTGTGTGACGTAGCATTCCGCTGCTATTGATATTTTGATGCTGCGTCAGGAGGATAATCTTCTCCTGGGTGGCGGTTGACCATGGGTAACTGGAACCACAGAAAGCAAAGCCACGGATAAGGGGGCAGGGACTACTCTATATTAATTTGACATCTTACTGTGTATATCTGTTTTGAAGTGTAGTTTTAAAAAATTTAAGTATATCATGAATTCCCCCACTCAACAAATAATGATAGCAGCGAACACTTGACGCGGGTGTCCCGTGAGCCAGCACTCTACTATACACATGCTGAACAGGAACTAATTTCATCCTCCCAACAACCCGATGTGGTGGGAGTAGTGGTGTTACCCCCATTTTACAGATGAGTACGTGGGGGCACAGAGGAGTTACACGAACTGCAAGTGGTAGAGTCAGACTTGGTGACCATGGGGTATGGCTTCCGTGTCCCCCCTGGACCTGACATAGCTCCTGGCCTGCAGTAAGCTAGCTACCCCAAGTGCAGAATGAATGCTGGTGTTTAGAAGTCTGACTTGATGAATGAGCAAAGGCTCCTCCTGGTTTGGGGAATGGTGGTGATTCATGCCTGATGTGTGAATTGCTCACTTGCCCTTCTATGCCTTGATTCCAGCAAGGATTCTGAGCCTCCAGCTGATTGCCTACAGGTTTGCAGAAGTTACAGCACAGCAGCTTTGCAATTGGTCTTGGATCTTGTTGACTGGCTCCCATTGACCCCCAGTCTACTCCTTTCCAAAGTCAGTATCCTGTGTTGGTAACTGTACTAGAGCATATAGTACTGGTGTGCTTATGGGTATGCAGCATTCCTTGAGGGGTGTGGGATTGCTGCTAGTTGAATGGACCCTGTAAAAATTAATCCCACCTTTCAGATTCTAATAATGTCTTTAAATTATTTTAGTGAGAAGATTTTGTCTTGAATCAATAAACAGAGTCTGATTCCACATGAAATTTTTAATTCCAAAAAAGCTCCAAAATACACTTTCCTGATTTTAGAGTCAAATCTGTATTGGTTTTGTTTTCTGAAGGGCACAAAATTAACCTTTCTCATTATGTAGTTTGCTTCAGAGTAATTCCATTTCTAAGTATCACACACACTCCTTCCATCCATTTATTAATGAAGGCAATTCTCTTGAGATGAAGATTATGCTATATAGCAGATGTATGACTCCTAATGCCCTGCCCTCAAGAGGCTGGCAATGTAGTGAGGAAAACAGATAAATAACAAAGAATTGCAAAACAGTATTCTCAATGCCGAGAAAGTACAGAGAAAAAAAGAGGAATGTGAAGGCAGGAATTTGTAAGATCTCTTTATGGTGTGGTGTGCTGTTACTAAAACACCCAGACCATCATATATTCAGGCTATACTTTCAAGGATTAACCTTCAAGGCTTTTCTAAATACATTCAGTCTGACTCTAAATGTAAGAAGAGAGCTTATCCTCAGCTTAAAAACATTCTTTGTCTATTACCTAGTAAAAAGGAAAAGAAGGAAGCCTTGTTATAGGCAAAGTTTTAAATGTCATGCAAAGAGTTTCATATGAATTAATAGAATCAACAGTAGCCAGGAAACTTTCCAATCCCAGTTTAATCAGACTTGAGTATGCAGTAATAGAATTTTTTTTTTTTTTTTTGATAAATAGGAAGGCTATATCTACGCAGTGCTAGATACATGCATGATGGAAGTTTGGGGATGACTTGTAAGAGGCGTGTGTGGTTGAACTGGGAGTTAAGAGGCATGGATTCTGTATCTTGCTGTCACTAGCCTCAGCTGTATCAGACTCTGTATTCAGCTGTGTGTTACAGACCTGAAAGATACTGGCTTTTAAAAAGTTTATGGGGAAATATATTATTTAATTTTCTCATGTAATGAAGAAAAACAAGATAGGCAGTAGAAAATAAACATTTCCATTCCAGATACTGTCTTTCTGTCCCCTCAGCCATCCACAGTGTGTGCTTGTCATCAGGTAGCTGATTCACCCTCTGCTTCCTGTCCACATTCTTGATGGGGGCAGGTAAAAGTGTAGGTGCTGAGTCAAACCCCTTTAAAGAGCTTTCTCAGAAACACCCCCTATCTCTGTACTTCCAAGTTCATCTCACTGACCAAACTGTGTCCTGTGATCACCCTCAGCTGCAAGGGAGGCTGGAAAATGATGTTCACTGTATCCCTTGCTGCCAACAATAAAACAGGGGTTCTGTTATGAAAGGGGAAAAGGGAGACTGGATATTGGGTACAAATCTAACAATCTCCGTCATATCAACTATGAAAGAAATAAGCTAAATCAATGGTTAGCTAACTTTTTTTTTTTTTTTTTTTTTTTTTAACACACCCTCTACTCCCTTTCTTCATTAAATCTGCACAGGTCCATTACCAGATAGGTAACAGTGTGTCTTCTTTGACTGAAGTTGGAGTTGGAAAGCCACGATTATTTTTCTTTTCCTATCTCCCCTTGGGTTCATTTGTTTAGTCTGTATTCCATTTTAGGGTGTATTTTTTTCCTGCCCAGCCATCTTGATTGATTTTACTTATTTATTTACATACATGTTTGTGTGTAACATTAATGTGGTTTTAAAAGTCAGGGGACACCTGGATGGCTCATTTGGTTAAGCCTCTGACTCTTGATATCAGGTCATGATCTCGCGGTTCATGGGACTGAGCCCCACACTAGGCTCTGTGCTGCCAGCATGGAGGCTGCTTGGGATTCTGTCTCTCTGCCTCTCCCCTGTTCATGCGCTTTCTCTCTCACAAAACAAATAAACTTTTTAAAAAATACTAAAAAAATGAAATAAAAAATAAACTCAGAACTATATAGGAAGGGATACTCAAACATCTCTCCTCACCATCCTTCTACCCCATTCCCTCCCTTCCAACATTTCCACTTCATACATACTCACCCCACCCCCATAGGCACATTAGTTTCTGATTTTCTGTGCTCCTTTTGATACCAATGTGCAGATACATGAGTATTTTCTCATTTCCCCTACTTACAAAAGGTCATATACTACAGTTCTCTTTTGTGCTCGAGGCTCTGTGTGGATAGTCCTAAGCAAAGAAATAGTGGTGAGGCTGGGGAGGATGATACATGTACAGTAAGAGAGGCAAATCCATACATGTCAGGGAGAGACCACATCTGCTTAGGAAAGGTCTTATGGAGGAGGCTGTGTTTGATCTGGGTCTTCAGAATGGGTGATATGACAGCGATGGGAGGGTTTCTCTAGACATTGAGAGAGGGGAGGAGGGGAATATCTGGTAGACTAGTTGGATGACAGAGGAGGGGACTGAGGTCAGGGGCATCTGATCAGGGGAGCTCACAGTGGAGGACATGAACGTCTGGCTGAAGAATGTGAATCTTGGAGGAGAAGTGTGATAGGATGGTGATAATGCAGGAAGAAAAGCCTGAGTATTGTGTGCTTTTTTGGTTTATGGGGTTCAGAGAGAATTTAGAGATCAGCTAGCAATTTGTTTTAAACTGACACTGTGCCTACATGTTCTAGAGGAGGAAACTGAGGCCTAAAGAAGTAAGAGGATTTAGCAAAGTTTCACAGCCAGGTAGTAGTTAGAGTTGGAAATAGTCATGCTCTTGACTCACAGTCCCCGCCCTCCCCCGCTTTTCCTTGGGATCTAATATTTCGGAATAATATGAGGCAGCCTTGTGCTTCTCAGACCTGGCAGTTGTTTGATTGCTCAGCTTGTGTGTGGATTTATAGTTCACTTAATCCCAAATCCTAAATTTCAACCAGACTAACAACAACTTTAAATGAGCTTGTTATAGGCTGAATTCTTGTCCCCTCTCAAAATTCATATATTGAAGTCCTTATGCCAAGTACCTCCTAGTATGACCATATTTGAAAATAGGGCCTTTGAAGAGGACGTTAAGGTAAAATGAGATCATTAGGGAGAGTCTTAATCCAGTATGACTGGTGTCTTTATAAGAATTGGAGATTAAGACACAGATACACACAGAGAAAGGATCAACTGAAGATACAGAAGGAAAGCCCAGGAGAGAGGCCTTGGAGGGAACCAACCTTGATCTGGACACCTTGATCTAGGCCTTTTTGTGTCCCGAAACATGAGAAAATAAGTCTCTGTTGTTTAACCACCCCCCTCCCCCCCGCCCCAGCCTGTGGTACTTTGTTACGGCAGCTGGAGCAAACTATGATACAGCCGTAACCGGCTCTTCAGGGCTGCTGGTGGGATTTCTTCCCAGCCTGATGTCTAAGCCCCCAATTATTGTAGCTCCTCAGTTTCACTTTGTTGGGCCCTATCACCCACTAGCCATCTTGCCCAGAGACAAAAGAATGGTGGAGGGGAGTCTGCCGTGGCGCAAACAAGAGCAGAGGGCTGGTCAGGAGTCTGACATGGCCGTTCATGGTCAACGGATCCTTAACCTTATGGCTTTGAAGGGTGCAGTTGGTCTAGGTGTCTTTAAAACCATTTCCAGGGGTGCCTGGGTGGCTCAGTTGGTTAAGCGTCCGACTTTGGCTCAGGTCATGATCTCACGGTTCGTGAGTTCGAGCCCTGTGTCAGGCTCTGTGCTGACAGCTCAGAGCCTGGAGCGTACTTTGGATTCTGTGTCTCTCTCTGTCTCTGCCTCTCCCCCACTCACTCTCTCTCTCTCTCTCTCTCTCTCTCAAAAATAAATAAACATAAAAAAATAAAAAAAAATAAGACCATTTCCAACTGCTAGATTCTACAAGTAATATGGAAAGAAACTGTTGACTTTTAATGCATAGCCAGGGATTTAAAGTTCCTTGAAAAATTATTTTTTTAATTGAAAACTTTTTTTCATATGCTCTGCTTCACTATAGACTTTACTGCAACAAGATATTAAGACTTTTAAATTAGGTGGTGAGATTATGATTTATTTTGAGATTCTTCATTATAGCTTTCTAGATTTTCAAAGTTTTCTTTAATAAATATACATGATTCCTATGGTCTAGGCTGGGGAAATATGGATCATAAAGGTGAAAAAAATTCCAATCCTGTGTTAGAACCAGACTACAGTAAATTAATCTTCTTAATTTTAAGGAATTCCAAAGGAAGAAAGCTCATTTTTAAATAAGTGGATAATGAGAATAGTTGTAGGACATGGAGTGTGTAAAGCTCTTCAATAGTTTCTCTATATATGGAAACAACTAATAATCTTTCTAATGCTAATGGTAATGAAACAGTATGTATGATTTTATATTAATTGGCATATAGTGTATAAAAGTGGATGTAGATCTAAGAGTACTAAAATACAAAAATACTAGCCAAGTTGAGAATAGAAAAAGCTGTCACAGGATATCTGTGATTTGTTATTTGGGTTATGGCAAAGTGTATGTGCTAATAGACTTACAACATCATGGAAAAACTGTTGGCATCCTGACTTGGTCTTCACTATAGCTGGGAGGAAGAGGGTGAAGATGACAGTATAATTTAAAATTAGAAAAAAGGGGAAAAAAGAATTATTGGATTAAAAAAGATTTTTAGCTGCCCCAACCCCACACCAAAAAAACAGGATTCGAAAAAAGGAACTGGATTCAGAAATTATAGATATAGCCAAATGGTCTCACAAGAAAAATGAGAACATTTCACCATAACTTCAAGTATATTCCTCAAGCTACTGTTATTCCAGTTACTAATAATTAAAATAATTCAGTTGAGAATATTGGGACTATGTAGGTAAGAGAATATTATAATGATTATCAATTAACCAAGTGTAATCAAACCTTCCCATTTTAGAATGCCCTTTGATAATCTGGATTCTTATTGTCTTTTCCTGTAGATCTTTTCTAAACACAGGTAAAATACAACTCCCTTGTCATATGGAGAACAGATCTTGACAAATGGGATTGCTTCCAGGCCTTTTTCTAGATCACTAACCAAAACAAACTGGTGATGAAAATCCCTCCAGCTCTGTGCACATTTCAGAGTAAATTGCCTGTTCCTACACGTGCTCAGCCTCATAGATACAGGTACTGATAACCTGAGACCTACTCTTTGGTATTGATTGCAGGACTGATCACTCCTCCTGTGTCCTCTTTTGTAGAGAGCCAGGATCATTTTGGAAACAGATGGATTCACCTCCGGAGGACATGTGCTATCAAGATTTGTGCGTGCGTGTGTGCGTGTGTGTGTGTGTGTGTGTGTGTGTGTTTGTAAAAGACATTTTATGTGTGCCTTGAGTGACCTTTCCAAGAATCTCACACAGCTTGTGGACATTCAGGCCTGTTCCCTGGATTTCTCTTAAATGCAAATCCAGCTGTGTCAGTTCCCTTAACCCCTCCTGTGCCTGCTCAGGGTTAAGCGTGGCAGTCACCTCTTTAGTAAGTGTCCAGAGGGTAATTACCCATATGCACCTGGGTGGGGTTTAACCCCTTGCACTCTCACCTTCTCTGCCAGAGTCATGGGGGAGATTCAGATGTTCAAGAGAGGAACAGTTAGTGAAATTACTTCTCTCTCCTGAGGTAACTTGATCTTGTCAAACAATGCTTTTTACAGAACATATGTGCTTTAGTTTTACTTTAAGTTTCTGAAAGAACATTCTCCATCTTGCTCACCACTGAGGCATGTGCACAAGAAAGTAAAACCCTCCTTTGGTTATGCATGAAACTTTATCATTATGGTTATTATTATTTTGTCAAAAGAAAAGCCACTAATTTGCCCAAATCAGGATAAAGCAAATACTGCAATGTCAATTTATCCAGAGCCAAAGGCAGGAGGGAAAAGTTGTGAAAATTCACTTCAGGGAAGACCAGAAGGAAACCAAAATGACTTGTCCAGAAAGGAGTATTCAGCTGTTGTTCTTTGACTGGGGTTTGGGTGAAGAGAAAGTAAGTGTTATTTTTAAAAATAAAGCATTGAACTG
Organism: Cryptoprocta ferox; assembly: GCA_028646485.1. Classification (NCBI taxonomy): domain Eukaryota; kingdom Metazoa; phylum Chordata; class Mammalia; order Carnivora; family Eupleridae; genus Cryptoprocta; species Cryptoprocta ferox. Next base: position 51,457,320 of record CM053570.1, on the reverse strand, counting down.
CTCAGATTATGAACAACTCTCCACAATACTCACCTCTAGATGCCCCAGGTCTGATTTATGCTGGAAACGAGGTCAGGTCTCATGGTGTAGGACCTTCTAGGTGGAAAGTGGTTTTTACCTTGCCCAGGCCATGGTGGCCTAGCGGCGTGTTGTCCAGGGACTTGGAGATGCCCTGGAGGTGGAGTCTAACACTTGAGGAACTTGAGCTTTGGTGACCTGTTGTTGACTCTGTTGCGCAACCTCAGGCAAGTTGCTAAAGCTTTCTGAGTCTCAGTTTCCCTCTCTGAAAAGGGGGTATTGATGCTCATGTCATAGAGTTGTAAAAATGAAATGAGGGGCACCTGGCTGGCTCAGTCAGTAGAGCAGGTGGCTCTTGATCTTGAGGTTGTGAGTTTGAGCCCCATTTTGGGATTAGAGCTTACTTAAAAAAATAATGAAATGAAACCAACTGTGCCGGGTGTGTGGTACATGCCAGGCACATTACAAACACTCAAGTGATAGCCAGCTGCTATTTTATGCTTACAAATACAGCTCTGTCATAAACAGATTTGTGACGTCAGATAATTTGTGCTGTGTAGGTGGCTGAACTTTGGTCTTCTCATCTATAAAATGTGAAATTTTAAGCTGTAGCCCCTTCTAGTTCTAAAATTCAGTGAGTCTTTAGAGCCTCTCTTAAACTTTTAAGAATATTTTCTATGCCCAGCAGTGGGTGGAGTTGCCAGGCTTCAGGTTAAGTTCTTGCTGGAGTGTGTGTGTGGGGGGATGATTAGAACTTGTCTTGGGTCTTAGGCAGTTCTCTTCACCCTATGGTAGTAAGGCAGGAGAAAGTCTTCTTATGGATTTAGTAATCCTTCCATATTTCAAATCTATATTTTCCTGCATCTCAAACTTCTGATCTCCCTTACTACTTTAAGATAATACCTAATGTGTAGATGGTACATTGTTGCTTCCAGACTATCTTAGTATATATTATGACCCTGACTCTTCAGAACGGGTCCACAGGGCAGGTTCATCATCACCCCCAATTTACAGATGAAGAAATTGAGGGCTGGATTTGCTGAGATCATGTAGCCAAGAGTTGGCAGATAGGCAGTTCATACTCCTGTCCTTTACTGCAAAAACTCATCTTTCTGCCACTGAGCAGGGGTCCCTTGTAAAGGAGTGGAGTCTTTTGTTTATAAATGAGGAGGAGAAGCAAAGAAAAGAATGAAGCCACAACTGGAAATAGGATATAGAAATGCTGATTCCTTCATGAGTGATAAACTCAGGCCTGTGATTCCCAACATCTTTTTATGTGAGGATCTTATTTATTTTTTTTTTGCAAACATAAGATTATTATTTCATTATATGTGTAAAATATGGATGAACAAAAACAAAGATAATAAAAGGTACTCTGATGATAACCACTTTTGTACTTTTTGATGTGATAACTTTATGGATTTTTTTTCTTATTTGTATATTGATGTATATATGAATTTGCACATACTGTTTAAGAACCATCTTTAGAGGGCGCCTGGGTGGCTCAGTTGGTTAAGTATCCAACTTTAGCTCAGGTGAGGATCTTACAGTCTGTGAGCTTGAGCCTCGCTTTTGGCTCCGTTCTGACAGTGTGGAGTCTGCGTGAGATATTCTCTCTCTCTCTCTCTCTCTCTCTCTCTCTCTCTCTCTCTCTCTTTCTCTCTCTCCTCTCCCCCGTCCCGCCCCTCACTCATTCACACCCTCTCTCTCTTAAATAAATAAATAAATAGAATAATAAAATAATTAAAGAACCATCTTTAGTGACAAAAAATGATAGAAGTTGCCCACAGGCAGGTGTAGGGGATCTGGATTACCCATCTCCCCAGAATGGCTCACCACCTGCCCCTTGGTCCCTAGGCTGCTTGCTCTGTGGAGAGCTGGCTGTCCTTCCTACCACCTCATTCCCTGGGGCAGCTCCACTTCTGTAGTTCCTGTGGCAGTGGAGCCCAGCAGTGTCAGCACCTATGCCTGACTCAACTCGTATTATAGAAGCCCTGGCTTGTCGCACTGTGCCAGGACTCAGATGAAGCGGGGTGCTAGGGGGTGGGCCCCAGCTTCTCCAGGAGCTTTCTGTAGAGGCTGGCTGATACACCCAGACATGCAGGGGATAGAAGGCCCATGGGTGACCCTCGGCCAAGGGGAGACAGGAGACAGGGGAGGCTGTTCTGAGCCATGGTGGATTCTGTGCACTCTTGTCCTGGTGAACAAGCAGCCAGCAGTTTCTTGTGAGGTTGTGACAGCTTGGTAATGAACATGTCACCTTGTTTCTGCTTTATCTCCTTTCCTACCTTACTTTCTCCTCCAGCTCTCTACCAGGGATTGCACCCTCCCCCTGTAAAGCTTTTGCACAGATACTTTTCCCCAGGTTCTTTTGTTTTAACCTAGAATACTGAGCAGATTTGATGGCCACAATGTTTATACTCTCTGTTCACTAAGTATGCATGAAAAAAATACCCCCAAGGCAACCACTTTTAGCAAATGTGGATTTTATTAATGACAACAGCATCTGTATGCACTTGAAGAAAAGTAGTGTATCGAAGTTGTCTTCAGATACCATTTGGTGATAGGTGGATTAAAGGACCCCTTGAAACCACTCCATGCCTCTCCCTACCCTCACGTCCCCAGCAGGGTCTGAAATCCTTGGTTGCGTTGTTTAGGTGAGATATAGGTCATCACAGCTATTTTACCCTTAACTTGACCTTCCTTCCAGCAGAATATTCTGCTGCCGTAGAATATTCTCAGACATAAATGTAGTGCATCCAGCCTCATCTGCCTGCCGCCTTTCAACTGTGTGAAGTACTTAAGTCTGTGCACATTTTCCCAGAGCGAGGCGCTCTACACATCTGGGTCAACTTTATTCCAGTTTTCTTTCCTTTCTTTCTTTCTTTCTTTTTTTTTTTTAGTCAGTCAGTGTGAGTAACTGCTACATGAAACCGTGAAGAAAATGGAATAAATATGTTGGAAATGCTAGAAAGTGATCTGCAGTTGTTTATTCTCCTCAGTCTCACTTCCTGAGCTTATTTTTAAGCATTCAAAGAGTTTCAGCAATCTTTGAGAGTGTTTGGCATGCTGCAAAAAAAAAAAAAAAAATATATGGCCTGTTCTCTCATATGAAAGAACTTCCATGCTGTGTTTCCTGGTTTGAAAGTGTATGGGAGAGAGAGGGGAAAACCAGTCTCAGGGGACAGGGCCTCTCATGTGCTGATTCAAGTTTTCTTAATAAGACACTTAGTCTATGACCTCATCATTCAGTGCACTTCATCTATTAAGCAGTATTCACAGGGCTCCTTTTTGTTTTGCTAGGGCAGGGCTACTATCTTGTATATCTTTGTGTTCTCCAACAGTGCTGACATATCTAATAGGTACTGCCTAAACTCCTTGAATGATGAGGTGGATGGTGAATTTTTCAATGTAAATAATGGTGAGTTGCATAAGATGTCCATATTTCAAAAAACATGCTAGAAACACAATTTATGTATAAACAATTAGGGAGCAAGGCAGTGTATTTGTACAATGTACTGTTTTCAGACAGAGCTCATTGGTGGTATTCACAGTAAGGGCCCATTGGCTGGTTTAGGCAGAAACAGAGAAGAGAGATCAGGCAAGGTAGAAATGGTGAAGGAAGGCTTGTGTCCCAGGTTCTCACGGGGGTGGTGGGGGATGGTGCAGTGGGCTATGGACTCAGAATTCTGAGTTCTAGTCTTGCCTCTTAAAATCTGGTCTAGCCTTTGGGGCCTGTCTCCTTCATGAAGCTTTTCCTGATCTCCAAACTAGATAATTAACCTACTAGGATCTCATAGCTTTGTGTTGGGACATTTCTCCTGGCTCTGCTGCTGGATGGCCATTTGTATTCTTGTCTGTTACCTTCCACTAGAATATGAATAAGGTCTGGACTCTTCCTGGCTCGTCCATTTGACCCCTAGAGTACCTAGCATGGTGCCTTCTACTCAGTCCACTGCACAGATGCTTGTAGAAGCAGACTTACCAACCCAGAGTTTCAGAATAATAAGGACATTCCTGCCATGCAGGGCTTTTGTAGTGTAGCAGCTTGAATCATGGCCCCTAAAATGATATATCTACATCCTGGAATCTGTGAATGTGACCTTATTTAAAAAAAGGATCTTACACATGTGAGTTGAGGATTTGTGCCTTTGGACCTTTCCCTAGGGTAGTTATCCTTCACCATATATAATCATAGGTTTAATGATCCTTGTTTTGAGTAGCTCACAATGAAATAATTAATTATACTTAGTATTAATAGGAATTATGACTGATGATGCTGAATGATATCTTGATACCACAAGAGACAGTGATATTGGTCTCTATTAGCTTACTAGCTATGGTGGGTAGAAGGGTGGTTTCCCATGTCCTAATCCCCAGAAACTGTGAATGTGATATTGTTTGGAAAAGGTGTCTTTGTAGATATAATTAAGGGTTTTAAGATGAGATCATTCTAAGTCACCTGGGTGGGCCCTAAAACCGAGGACAAGTGTCCTTACAAGAGACATAAGAGGAGAAGACAGAAGTCCATGGGAAGATAGAGGCAAAAATTACGGTGTTCTAACCACAGGTCAGGGACTGGAGCCACCCAATGCTGGAAGAGGCGAGGAAGGATTCTCCTCAGGAGCTTTGGAAGGAAGTATGGCCCCATTGACAGGCTGATTTCAGATTCTGGCACCCAGATCTTTGAGAGAATAAATTCCTCTTGTTTTAAGCCACCCAATGCATGATTATTGGTTATGGCAGCCCTAGGGAATGGATACATGCAGGCTGGGTTGAAATTTCTGTTCTATCCCTAACTAGCTATACATTTCTTAAGGGCAGGGACAATGTCTGTCTTGTTTCCAGTGGGGGTTCCTTCCCATGCCTAGCAGAACGGAAGATACATAATAAATTCATTATATGTTAATTCCTTTCCCCTTCTTTTCTCCTTACTGTCCAAAGTTCCCTGTTAGTTGGTAAGAGCAGAAGTGGTTCCAGAACATACTTCTATTAGTCCTTGGTTTCCTATTTGTGGCCGAGATTGTCGTCTCCGCCCCCCCACCCCCACCCCCGCCCCACCTATGTGTTCTCTTCTTCTTTTGTAATGATAGAGTACCTGATCTTTGGCTTCCCTTTGCATCTGGGTAGGGCTATACCTCCATGTTCTGGCTAGTAGGTTGTAAGTGGAAGTGTTGTGAGGTAGCTTCTGGGAGCCTTCCTTAAAAGACAGCTGGTTGATGCCCTTTGTCCCTTCTTCATCATTCTTCCGTCCGTCTGCCTAGCATGCAGGTGCTGCCATTTTGGACCATGAGAACAAAAGTCCCACCTAGGGCTGGGCAGCAGTGATTTGGGCAGGGCCTACATCCCTATTTGCAGCAGAACCATCATACTAGTGCTGGGTTGCATGCTCCTAGATATTTGTGTCAGAGGGAAATAAAGCTCTTGTGCAAGCCATTGTTCTTGATTGTGTGTGTGTGTGTGTGTGTGTGAGTGTGATTTATCATCGCCTACAGCTCTGGGACTGCAGGGGCATTATTTGCTCTGAGGAGACAGAAATCAAATGAGAGATACTTTGAGTTTCTCCTTCACTGTGCTGTTTCAAAATCTGTGGCCTCAATTTTTAAAGTTTATTTATTTATTTTTAAGAGAGAGGGCGGGGGGAGAGAGCACACGTGAGTGAGCAGGGGAGGGCAGAGAGAGAGGGAGAGAAGCCCAGGCAGGCTCTGTGCCATCAGCACTCATCCTGACTTGGGGCTTGATCTCACGAACTGTGAAATCATGACCTGAGCAGAAATCAAGAGTTGAATACTTAACTGACCAAGGCACCCAGGTGCTCCTGTGGCCTCAATTTTAACTGAGGAAGCCTGTGGCATAAACTTTCGAGTTAAACAGACCCAAGTTTGAATCTTGATTTTACTCTTCCCTCCTGTGGAGTGGCATAAGCTCTCCGAGCCTCGGTTTCCTCATCTGTGGAGAAATGGAGATAATGATAGCTATGTATTGGGATTGTTATTTGGGGCATTAGAATGATATCATGTCTGTTAGTAGATTCTGTGGTAATATTATATTTTTATTTTCTTTGGCCTAGTGAAATTACCAAGGCTGCTGTTTCAGGAAAGGAGAAAACAAAAAACTGAATGAATAAAAAGTTTCAGCCATAAAGCTTTAAAAGGAACACTTTGAATTATACAAGAGATATACTTGGGGGGCTGGAGAAGGAAGTCCTGTTTCAAGCTGTGGGTATCAGGTTTTAGCCATGTGGATGAGACTGGATTTTTCTACTTCTTCAGCAAACATTTCTTGGACTCTTCCCATATGCCATATGTGTAGGGAACACAGAGATAAATTAAGACATGGTCTTGATCTCTGCCTTCAGGAGCCCTTTGTCTAATGGGAAAGACAAAGATTATTATAAGGCAAGGAGAAAACTGCTCTAAATGCAGCATTCACAGAGTACTGTGGGAGCACAGGGGTCTGTCTAATGGAATCCCATTCAGGTTGGGTCTTGAAGGATGAGCAGGAGTTCTCCAGAAAGGGCATACAGTTTAGGAAGGGACGATCACATAGACAAAGACACAGAGACATAAGGGAGCAATAACATGATGACGGCTGTGGCTGGCCTATTCCATGTAGGAGGTGGGAGAGGAAGGTGAGGGGACATGGGGCTGCAAATGTATCCGTGGCGCTGCTGCTGACAGAGCTGGATTGCCTCTTTCTCGTTTTGGGGAGGCCAAGGACCTTTGAAAGGAAGGGAATGATGTGAGCAGTTCTCATCTGGTACTTATGCTCCTCATCTCCCTGCTCTTTTCACTTGGAATGCTGCCACTTAGGGCAGAGGAGGAGAAAACTTCTGGCAGTGAGGGGAGACACAGATATCCTTTATCTTGGTTGAGATTAACAAAACAAATTAACTTAGGGTGTGAGGAGAAGCCCTCCAGATGAAAAATGGGCAAACCCCAATGAGGTTGCTAGTAGTTATGCCAATCTTTCCTAACTTTACTTGGCTGGACCATTCATTTTTATTTTTATTTTCTCCTTCTTTTAAAAACTGTTGTTTCTAAAACACACAGTTAAAATACACAGTTTTTCTAGTTAAAAAAAGAAAGACTCCACCTTTTGGAATACAGTGTGGTTTTACCTCTGGTAAGAAGTGAAGAGGATAGAGCTTCTGGATTTTTCTATGCGTGATAGAGGGCATAGTGTGTAAATGTAGGTTACAAAACTATATCTCCACATGAGCTCAAATTAAGAAAACTATATACGGATATGTAATATAAATTGACCTTTGGGTTATACGATTTTTTCTATTTTTTTCCAGAATTCTTTTTTTTAGGGAGCAAATGAATCTTAAGTGTTTTTAACAAAAATTCTCAGTGTCATCCCTGTACCCAATCTGAGGAACAAAACAAATTTCTTGGGAGGAGGAAGGATAGTATTAGGGGTAGGCTGTGTGTTTTGGAAAGGATTTATCTCCTCTCCAGTTGATTAACTTTTACTGAGCTGTTGCTAAAGATTTTGATGGTTGTTGCATTATTCATTCCATGTGGATTTATTGAGCAACTACTCAGTAACCAGCCACACCTTTCTGGGCAGGTTTATTTTAGACCGAAAGCCAATTCCTGGCTGGCCCCTCTGCCTCCCCCAGAGGTTTTCTTAGCTGGGCTCAGCACGGCCACAACACCCTGTGATTCTGTCATCGCCTCTCTTGCTGCGAGGGGCCACTCCGGAGCCCTTCATAAACAAGCTGTCCAGGCTGTTTGGATAAGAGCAGGGAAAAGACAATAATAAACTCAGGAGGATGGCATGGCCAAGATGGTTCACACTGAGGCTTTTTAATGGCTTTTCACACACGAGGAGCACTTTATTGTCTGCACTTCAAAACGCTATTCTCACACGACCACCCTGTAAATGCCAGGCTCTCCTGGGAGGCTTCTGTAACTGAGCAGCCTCAAGTTCAAGGGAAGGCTCTGGTTGTTTCTTCTGAGAACAAACATAAATATCAGAGGCCCCTCTGCCTGCATAAGGGGCTGTAGGTTAGATGTGCAGAGCGATGGCTATGTTTTAGAAGCTGTGTTAGGTGTTTTAAGAATAGGTAGTATTTTGAAGAAAGCTTTATGGAAAAAAAAATAATGACTGGCCCTCAGTAGCTTTTGCTCTCTCTTTTTCAGCACCAGCTGAATAACCAGGACTCTCAAGTGAACCAGAGTATTCAGGAAGGTGAAGCACAGAGGGAAATGTTTTATTAGAAACAGGCTTTTTGGTTGCGACAAATTATATGTGAAGTTTCAGGTACAGACCCTCAAGGCTGTGATGGCTTCAAGCATGTTCAAGTGTGGCCGGAAGGAGAAAGCTGCCCTGCCTGGATAATTGTGTGGTTTTGCTTCCTGGGGAAGAGGATAGCAGGAGGAGAGAGAAAGGAACAGGTTCCAGGTTACTCTTGAGGTCAGGCTGTGGCCATCCCCAGCGCACATTAGAGAGAGACAGAGACAGAAAGAGAGAGAGTGTGTGTACACGTTGTAGCTGTTAGGCAAAACTGAGAACCTGTAAGTTGAGGTAGAAAATCCACATTCCTTCAATGGCAGTCAAGGCTTTTTACAGACTGATCCATTCCAGATTGTCCTATTAACCCGTCCAGGAGCTAAATGTTGCTCCTCTTCTGTCCCTGGCAGACTTTACATAACTGATAAGCTCAGAAGTGATCAGTGAAGTCTCAGCCACTTTAGAAAAGTGGTTTAAATCTGCCCCCCTTCTTTCTCTTCATCCCTTCGCCATTCTTCCCTGGAGCAGAGTCAGTCACTCTTTCCTGCTGCTTCCATGTTACTTGGCTCCTGAGCGCTGTTAGAATTGACAGTCACAGCATGGAGGAGCAGATGGGGTCTGGGCGAGCCTCTCAAGAAAACTGGCACAGGATCACATGAGATAATACAAGTGAAGGTTGTTAACTGTAAAGCACTGTCATAGTGTGGTCATGGCTACCCTTTATTGAATACATGCTTGGCATTGTCTCATTAAGTCCTGACAACAACCACTTGAAGGCAGGTATTATGATCATCTTCCTTTTCAAGATGAGGAAACTGAGTCTCAGAGTGGTTAAGAAGGCCACATAAATAAAAGTGGCAAAGTTAGAATTTAAACCCAGTTCTGACTCCGCAGTCTTGACCCACAGCACCATATTGCTAGGCTGGTGGGGAACTCAGACAGGAAAGGGATATCCCCTCAAAGGCATCAAAGCTGGGGTGGAGAAGTAAGACAGTCACTGCCAACTAATGTATAGCATGGGGTGGCATAGGAGTTCTAGAAAGGTGCATGGAAAAATTGTTTGGGCATCTGAGTTGATTTCTGGGGAGAAAAACAGGCTTTGTGGAGAGTGCTTACCTCACCTACACCTTAGGGTTTTTATAGCAGAGTTGGAGAACAGAGAATGGAAGAATCTATGTGAATAAAGGCTGGGGATGGGTTTGAATGTAAGATATGTGGCGGGGGGGGAGGCATGAGAATGCGGCTCTTTTGGTCACTTCTTGTTATTATCAAGGACTTAGAACTCCTAATATTTCTCACCCACTTCTCACCCGGTTTCGTCAAGATACAAGATGGCTGCCAGCTAGCGCGTAAGGAACAGCTGTTCTTACAATGGCTCTCACCTGAGGTGGTACTGCTTCCTCGGGCTTGGAGATTTTTGATTGGCATAGTGATTGGCAGGGGTGGGGTGAGTTGGTTGTGTGTGAAGAGATGTGCTTGGCACTTGGTGCCCCCTAAGCAAAATATGCTAAATATCTTGCAATATACAGGTCAGTCCTGCCCAAGGAAGAGTTCTCCCACTCCAAAGTATCTTTTCCTAAGAAATAGTGTGGGATCACCCTCTAAGAGTACATATGTAGACTTACCCCTGGGCTACTGCAGTGTCCCTCTGGGAAGCCTGATTCTGTTTCTTATATCCCTCCCCTATCAGACAGACGACAATGACCAATCCACACGTAACATCCAGAAACGTCTATTTATGCTGCTTCCAAAGCTTATAATTGAAAATAAAAATGCCTACCCTGTTTTCCTTCCCCTGCAGTGTCCTCTGCAGCTGAGGCCATTTAAGGAAAATGATGCCCTGATAGGTTTTCATAACCTTCCTCTTAGTATGAACAACAACTGGAAAATGATCCGTCTGATCTGGCTACCATTGTGACAGGGAAGGGGATAAAAAGAGCATTCAGGGGGCCAGGCACTTCTCAACAAGGGTTCATCAAGGTGGAAAACCAAGTGGCACATACCTGTGGAGAAAGTATAAAAGGAGCAGGGGTGGAGGAGTGGTAGGGATTGAGGAAAAGCCTAATAACATGGTAATAAGAGATAACAGGCTACAAAACCCCAGTGAAGCCGGGAATAAAAGAGCCCAGCGCCTCACAAATACAGGATTGAATGAGTTTCATGTTTAATGTAAATACACCTGCCATTTGTTCTCTGAAGCATTGGTTCCAGGGTTTAAGATAAAACAGCATTTTGAACACTGTGCCAGTGTAATTTGCCTTTGCCCATGCGCTGACTGAACACTTTGTTCCCAAACAGTCCCTAGTGACAAAATATTGTCTGGCCAGCTCAGAGGTCACACCTCCTGCCATTTCCCTTTGCCAGCTCTGCTTCTGCCTGGCCTTCGTCTAAGACTCTTGGGCTGCTGACAACACGAAGAGACAGGAGGCCATTGGCCAGGAGTAACATGTGCTCATGGCCAAGGTAGATATTTTACTCTCCTGCTTCAGAGTTTCGCCTTGCATTCAGTAGAAAGAGTGGAACCCTCCCTCTCTTCTGCTTTGACCTCAAGTCCTCACCTTGGTCCATCAGCTGCAGCTACCAGACCTGCTTGCTTTCTGTTCCTGGGCTGTTAACATGCATCATTTCTTTCTCTGAGCCCACTCTCATGCCAGAAGACATTGGGTCCCCTCCTACATTTGGTCACGGTGCCCTATACTTTTACTTCATGGCTCTTTTCCCAGTTTATAATTATATATTTGTGTGATTACTTGATTTAATGTCTCTCCCTGCCACTGGACTGTGGTTTCCACGATGGTAAATCTGCTTTGTGCAACCATAGTAATTCTGGCACTCAGCACCAGCCTGACATGTGGTAGGTATTCAATCAGTGTTCCTTTAATGAGTAAGTTATTGAATATATTACAGATAGATTAGAAAATACAGATAAGCAAAAAGGAAGAAATAATATAAAAAGCAGTTGCAGTCTTACAATCAATGAAAAAATACTTTCAGGTGTTTTTTTTTTTCTGTGAATATCTTTCCTGATTTTTTCATTCTATGAAATAGTATTATCGTTTTTCACTTAATATTATAAACAATGTTATAAATAACCATTAAATTTGTTTAGTTACCATCATTTTATTTAACCACTTATTGTTAGGCCCAAATTTGACTATGTGATCTATGTTTCATGGAAACTGATGTAAAATGATAAAGACTGCGTCCTGTTTATTTACCCAGTCAACATTTTACCTTATCCAAAAGGAGTATAAAATGTGAAATTGGGACTGGCTATCCAGAAACACGGAGACATGTGGCAGATGGAACTCTAGACCACATGGAGAGAGCCCTGGCCACGGGAAATGGCTGTGGTTGCTGGAGGGGAAAGTGGTGGGGCTATTAAGGAGGTGCCACCTGCTCCTGGTGGGAGTAACATTGTTGTAGGGAAAGCCACAGTGCATGATGGCAGGATCTTTGCTGGCTCAGTGATGTGGGCAAGCAAAATGGCTGCCTTGGCACTATCTGGGAGCTTCTAGGGCTGATAGGGTAGTGACTAAGGGTGGGGAGAGAATCCCTTAGTACTGTTTTTCTAGGCTAGTGCTGGGCTGAGAAGATGAGAAAGCTGGCTCAGAGCCAGGAATCACCACCACCATCCCATCTCTCTGATTCTTATCTAGTGCCCCCTTGTGGCTGCCCCTGTTGTTAACTAACTCGGGTGCCTTGGGACCTGTGGTAAGCCAAGCTAGGTTGGATTTGGGAGACTAGCATAGGAACAGGTTTTAGGAATTTTTGTTAGAGATTCACCAGTTTGTACTTCCAGCCTAAGGGTCCCTCCACAAGTCAAGATGGTGGAAGGCTGACTGTATTTCAAAAACCACTGCCACACATGGAAAGCTTAGTATGAATAGATACATTATACCACATAAGTTTCACAGCAATAGGATGAGGTCGTTTCCACTATTATCCACAATTTGTAAACGAAGTTTTTGAGACTTGGAGAGTATCACAACCAGAATTTGAACACAGGTCTGTTTGACTCCAGACCCCGGGCGTTTTTAACCATTATTTTTGAAGAATCTCAGTAGGTTCTTAAGAACGAGTCATGCTACTTTCTAGAGCATTTGTGACCCAACACTATGCATTGAAACAAGGCAAGCTCTGTGCTCCCTTTTGGGGAAAGTTAATATTTCACATGCTCTTGAGAATTTAGGAGCTTGGTAAAAACTTACTATTAAACAGGGATTTTCTTTAATTCCTTTTGTTTAAAGATTTTCATGTGAAACACTCTATGTACTGTGCCTCCCTCTGAGACGTCAGTGGTGCCAGAGACCGTTAGGGAGTTTGTGTAAATAGAGAGCAGGCCAAATGCTGCCCACACAAGTAGTGAGGCTCGAGGCTGAGCGTGTGGAACAGTTTCACAGTTGGCCCAGGGCTCCATGAAGTGTCCTGAGGCCTCATCCTGGGCTGCAGATCTGTGGACAGACAATGCCAGCAGAGGCCAAGTCAGCTTTTTTCTGTAGGTGCCTTAGACTCCATCCAGCCAGGAGATGAAGACCAGCATGAAGTATCTTTAACCATTCATGTTAAAGGATAAATTTGTCGAGGAAATAAAACCAGTTCATCTCGAAAGATCAATGTTAACTAATGTTAATGCACATCTTGATGATTTTTCAACTGACACTTCTTACAAAAGACAGAAATATCTAGAGAGTAAATAACAGGACAGAAATGCTTTGAAACATCTTTGAAATGATGGTTCAGTGCTCAGGGTTAAAGGGTAGAACTGGTTCTCTTCAAGCATTTCTTAAATTGCCTCTTTTTTATTTTACTTTGTTTTGGGAAGGACTGCATTCTATTGACACATTGAGAAAAAAATTACTTTTTGTTTTTCTAAAACTAATAGGAGCTTAGGCATTATGATTAAGAACCAAAAAGAGCCAACTCCGATGAATGCCTCCTTTCTTAAGCTGCAAAATTTAATAGCTGCCACAGAGAGTTTTTTCTTTTAATCAGCAAAAAAATTTATTTTGTCCTTGACATTTTATGCCAAAAATCAGCCTAGAGAGTGTGTTTTATAGCCTGAGCTGAATTGCCCTACAGGTAGTTTTCCTGTGAGTACTGTTCATTGAATTGGCTTTTTTGAATTAGATAGCAAACCAATACCAATTTACTAGATAACCTTTTCAGTGTTTCTGAAAGATAAAAGATACTTAAGCAGAAACAGCAGAGCATTATGGGTAAGCGCCTAGGTTCTTATGGTAACAAGAGATGGGTACCATTGGTATCACTACTTGCCAACTCTGTGACCTTGATAAATTACCCTCCCAGAGCCTGTTTGTTCTTTCAGTTAGGGACCATAATAGTGCCAACATCGTCACATTATAGTGATGCTTAAAATGTGATTAATGCACCTAAAGCATTTAGCACAGCCCTTAGCACTTACTGAGTGTTCAGTTAGTGATTCCCACTATTACAATCTAAAACTTTGCTTCAGAGAAGGCCTTCTTGTGATTTGACAGTAGAAGGAATGAGGAGAAAATAAGATGGTCCGACTATCTAGAAAAACTACCCAATATAAGTTTAGCACAAAATAAATGTAGGTTAAAATACTGAAAGCTGATTTTGTTTCTTAAATGTAGAGTGCAATAGAAATGCAATTGTTTTATTAAACGTGGGAAATCCATATGAAATCTCTTGCCTTTTCTATTATCTGTTTGTAAAAACAGCTGGGGCGGTCCATAAACCATGAGCACCTGTTCGGTGCAAGGAACAGTGTTTGGCATATGGGAGAGCTCAAAGAAATGTGAGGTGCAATCCCTGTGCTGGTGGAAGTTTTGGTGAAACTTGAGGAGTTAAAAAGAAAAACTGATTAACATAACAACACCTAGCTGCCACGTGTTGGGCGGGTGGAGGAGGGGGAGGAGGAAAGACCCCATGCCCAAGCATTGGTGATGGGAAGTGGGGTGGGTTTGAGCTGATGTTTAAAGGACAGGAAGTAGGAGAGAAGTGGGAAAGTCTCTTATAGGGTTGGGCAAATGGCAAGAGCAAAGTCAGCATAGCAGGAAAGAGCAAGGCATGAAGAAGGAGACACTCGGCCTGTGAAGGCTCATTAACATTTAAAGCTACCTTTGAACCAGGAGTGTCTGTCTGACGAGATTGAGTAGGCCTGTCCATCCAGCCAGTCTCCACCACCATGATTCATTACCTCAGAGTCTCTTATCTTTATATCAGAAGTAAGACGGGAGGCAGATACAGATAGGAGGAAGTACTTTGCTTTTCACTGCAGTGCCAAACATAGTTTGCATACCAACACTGATAATCCGTCAGCCCACCTCTCCTGGACACTTAATCATTTTCCTGGAATCTGCTGGAATAATTTTTCTATGCATTACAAAGTGTGCTTCAGGGTGTCTGTTTTTAAAGATAAGTTTGGATTGCTTCAACCAACTGGCGTTCCCACAAAGATCCGAGGTGGCCTGTGTTACGTATTCCTTCTCAAAGCCAAAGTGGCCAGTTTCGAATGCAGCTACCTTCATGGCCTTTTAATAATGATGTTTGATAGTTGTTGAGCACCTACTATGTGCCAGGCACTGTTCTAAGACCTTCACGAGTACTAATTCTCCAGAAGAGAGGAACATGAGGAGAAAGGGGAAGATGGATTAACACATGGATTAACTGGTTACAAAATTAATCACCAGTTTGTTCTGCAAATATTTATTTTATGCCTCTTTTGTGCCAGGCACCATAATTAAGTGCTGGTGAAATTAATGAATGGGGACTTGAAGATTGAAGCAACTCAGAAATCTCATCCTAACAGCCACTATGGGTATTTTATCAACATCCCACATTCTGTGTTGATGGTTTCTTGAACACATATTGAGTTCTTGAGAGCAATGCTTATTCAAAATTTAATGAGCATACAAATCACCTGAGAATCGTGTTAAAATGCAGATTCTGATTTAGAAGCTCTGTGGTGAAAACTGAGGGTCTGTATTTCTCATGCTCTCAGGGGTAGGCGGTGCTGCCCACCATGTGACTTCTTTAAGGAGCAAGATTTTAGAGAGCTGAGTAAATGGCAGAGGGAACACAAGAAAAATAAAGGCAGGAACATATTGCCACTTTGCCACCAGAAGAGGCAGCAGGCCTGGATTTGGCCATCGACCCTAGCAGAGTAATTAATGTGATTATTATTGTCATTACCATGTGCACCGGCAGAAATGTAAGAGATTGGACCCTCAAGGCACAGTGGCTCAGATATAACTCCTAACACACATTAAAGTTAAAGGAGCAAGGCAAGCTACTCTTTTGAGGGACATAATTGATAGGGTGTGGCAGAGAAGGTGGTAGACTAGAAGCCAGAGAACCTGCTTTCTCATCAGAGCTCATTTACAGACTCGCTTTGTGGCCCCAGTTAAATCACTTAGCCTTTCTGTGTCTTGGTTTCCACACCTGTAAAACAGACTGGTAACAGCTGCCCTGCCCCTGTTGGGCTGTAGACATTAGTCAGTGAGGTAGGGTGTGCAAAAAAACCAACACTCATGGGAAAACCAAAGCAGTGCCTCAAATATGCATTTTTATAATTAAAAATTATAGGGTTTTTAGACAGGAAAGAGAAGGTGTCTCATGAGCTCCTACTTTGGTTTATATCTCTCTGGGGGATTTGTATGACTCTCAGCCTACCCAGATTCATGAGACGTATAGACCCCCGTGGAAGTTAACTTTGTGCTATTCAAGAACTGGTCATCTCAGCCTATACTTGACCAATGGAAACCTTCAGACTCTTACTGTTTGTCCATCCTTACACTGAGCTGGGGAGGGGGGCGAAGCAGAGGGAAGGTAACATTTATGAGTTATTTTACTTAATCTTCACAACACTCCTAGGTGGAATGTATTATTGCGGTTTCACAGATGAGACACCCAATGCTCAGACAAGCTCATTTGCCTGGGGTTTGATTTTGTTCTTCTGTGTAAAAGAGAAGCCTTTTCAGCTTCGTAGCCCTAAAGTTGTGATTACTTCACTTCACGGGGCTATAAAGTTTGCAAGCTCTGGTATCCGGTTAAGAGTCTGTCCTATGCATGCTATTCTAGAGGTAGATACTATGAGTTTAGGGTGAAGACAAGAATTTTGTGCTAAACCCCCATCTCTTTGCTACAGAGTTAGAGAACTATTGCAGAATGCTCTGAACTTAAAATCCAAAGACTTTTATTAGGAATTCTACAGCTCCCCTCCCCTAGGGATACAGGAGGGCTGCAAATGATGATAGTGGCTCATTCTTTTTAGTTTTTGCGGAGGAGGATGATAACGGTGGGCTTTTATTGAATAATTCTCATGTGCCCTAGACTACTAAGATTTTGCACAGATCATTCACATAATGTTATATAGTCCTCTGAGGTTGGTGGTTTTGTTACCCATGTTTTAGAGAAGAAAAAGCTGGAGACTCAGAGCATTAAGGAACTCTTGCAAAACTCAGCATCACCCAAGTGGGTCAGCCTGGGCTGTAGTCCTGTCTTTCAGGTCCTCACACTCATGCTTATTTCCACCTACCACCAATCCAATGGGTTAACCACCATCATTGACCATCCAGGTTTAGAAATTGGCAATGGCTCTCAGTGGGAGAGAGCTACTTGAAACTACTACTACTACTACTACTACTACTACTACTTCTACTACTGTTCCTAGAACAACTGCCAGCTTGCTCTTCTGCTTGTAGGGGCCCCTTGGTTGGCCCTGTCACATCCTATCATATCACAGGGGATGTGAGATCACAGGGCTGAAATGACTCTGGGTGAATGATGTAAAACAGATTGCACGTGACACCTGTCCTTGGACTTCACAGTGTGGTACTTCAGTCCTGCTGAGCTCACAGAATGCTTAATTTACCATCATAGTACTTGGATTCATGGAAGAGTTTCCTGCAGAGGGTAAAAGTTTGCAACTTCTGCTGGAATAGGATGCCAGACTCTGGAATCTTGAAAGGCACAAATCACTGGAGGCACAAGTCCTAGTCTAGTTTGGGCTAGTTACTTAATCTCTCTTAGCCTCAGTCTATTCATCTGTGAAGTGGCAGATAACGAGAGTAGCTCCCTCTCAGAGTTGTGAGGATTAATTAATTGAGCCAGTGGTGCCAGATTCACAGTAGGTACACAGTCAGAAAGAATCCTTGTAGCTTACTTTCTTTGGTATTATATCAAGCCTTATTTTTCTCTTCACTTACAATCCAGCCACACATTCTGTCATTTTAATTTTAAATGATGCCTAACATCTTTTTTTTTTTTTTTTTTTTTTGTACCTAGCTCTCACCTTAGTCTAAAACAGCCTTATCTCTAGCCTAGATTACTAGCCTCCTACCTGGCTTCCCACTTGTACTCCTGTTTGACAGAATATCCAGAGTGATTTTATTAAAATATAGACAGGATTATCCATTTCTTTCCGTAACCCCTTCCCCCCTCAATGATGTCCCATTGCACTTAGAATCAATCCATATCCCTTTCCCTACAAATCAATATGTAGTGTGAACTCTGCCCACTGCCTCATATTCACCACATACCCCTCTCCTCCTGTGTTCCAGTCATGGTGACCTTTCTGTTCCATGGATGTGCCAGTGGTGACCTTTCTGTTCCATGGATGGCCCAGACTCAGTGGCCCGAGGGCATTTGCGCTTGCTGTTTGTCCTCTCTGCTGGAGATGCTGTTTCCAAGATCTTTGTATAACTGGAAATGTTTTGTCATTTAGAGTAATCTCCCAACTTCTCAATAGAAAGTCACCATGTCCCTTCTACAATTATTCTCCAACATGCTACTTTGTTTTAATTTTCTTCGTGTAGTCACCATGACTTGAAACTTTCTTGTCCATTTGTTTAATTGTTTGTAGTTTATCTCTCCTGACAAGAAGGTAAATTCCATGACTCTGCTCGTGATTACATGTCTAGTTCTTAGAAAAGTGCCTGATATGTATAAGCCACTCAGCAAACATCTACTGATTGAATGAATAAATGTTATCTTTATTATAAATTAAACATAAACTTAAACAAGCTGGAAATAAGAGGAAGTCTTTCAGTATTGTTACTCAACCCAAGACTTGGGATCTGAGGGTTATAGATAGATAGGTCTAGTGGGAATAGGTGAGCAAAGGAATCAGCCCATCTTCGGAGCAGAAGGGGTGTGGTATGGTAGGAGGTCATATCCTTTAGTCCCCTGCCTCCAACCACTTTCATTTATATATTGAGTTATTCATTTTTTTTTTTAATTTTTGAGAGACAGAGAGAGACAGCGCGAGCAGGGGAGGGTCAGAGAGAGAGGGAGACACAGAATCTGAAGCAGGCTCCAGACTCTGAGCTAGCTGTCAGCACAGAGCCCGACGCGGGGCTCGAACCCACGAACCGTGAGATCATGACCTGAGCCGAAGCCGGACACCTAACCGACTGAGCCACCTAGGCGTCCCAATATATTGAGTTATTCAATAAGGACTTGCTGTGTGCTGGACTGGGTGCTGAATTCAGCAGCTCATGATGAGAGATCTAGGCTTAACCTTGACTGAGCTGATAGTTTGTCCAAGACAACTGGTACGGAGTACCAACATTTTCAGATGAAACAAGTGTTTAACAAGGAGAATGTGCAGAAGACTGAAGAGCATTTTGTAGGAGAGCCTATTCTGGAGGATCAGGGAGGCCTCTGCAAGGGAGTGAGGTGTGAACCAAACCTGAAGGATGTCTAACTCTGCCCACATTTTCTCATAAATTTCTTATAATCAGTCCTTGTGGAGGGTGCAAGGTTGTGCAGGTTGGGCCAGCAAAGAGAGTGTGCTTTTTGGGGGGATTCTTCCACCCGGAAGACACCTTTTTCTTTCTTCTGTTTATAAAATAGCCCATATGCATTGGCTGTGGAGGAATGATGATATCTTCACTGCATGTGAGGACATGGAGACTCAGTGAAATTGGGTAATTTGACCAGTTCATGCTCCTCATAAGTGGTGGATTAGGCCCAAAGTAAGCCCCATGCTCCATTAGACAACTTTAGGTATACCTATTCCTTGGTGATCATGAAGTATTTACGGTTCAGAATGTTTCATCTCGTTGATTTTGTTTCCTCAACTGCTTGGCCTGTTGTGGATTTTTAGGAGTTAAAAGTTGGCTGTTGCTCCTTTTAGTCCTAACAAAATGTCTCAAAATCCATAGTCCTTTGAGATCTCCTGGCAAGTAAGAAACCAAACTGCAAGTAGGTCCTTTCTTTTGACAGCCAGCCTAGTGATTTGGCACACTGGACCTGAGTGGTTTTGAACCTTGAGGCCGCTTCTGAGTACCTGCGTCTCCACCCCTGCACAAGTCACCAAAACTCTCTGTAAAATGGCCAATACAATCTTATAGAGCCGGTCGGGGAAATGCTCATGAAATTGATCTTGAAGTACTTGGCAATTGTAAGTTTCATGAGAATCCCTGGTAGGAATAATTAACTTATTTTGGAGGATGGATTTACTTAGGAGAGCTCCATCTGCAATGAGGGTGGGCCCCTCTTTCCTGTTGCTCCTGGCATGTGTTCTTCTCTGAGTAACATTTGTAGCAGTCTGGGTGGTTTGTCTGCTTAGAGCCATGCAGAAAAGTCGGTGGGAAAAGCCAACAGGCCATTGGCACTTAGAGACTGGGGTTGGCACCAGTCACAGTGAGAGTCATTGCTTTTATTAGCAACTTAGTCATTTTATAGCAGGCAAGGCAGAACATGCGGACTCACGATGTTAATGTGGCTTGTAGACTAAGAGGAGCAGATACCCAGCATCCCCCAGAAGTCCCAAATTACAGACATAGCACACCTTTCACTAATGTGGTGGTAAGACCTGATTTATATTCTTGCTTCTAGAAAGACTTACTATCAGTGTCTCCTGGGTCACATGTTGTGGTTTTTGAATTCTAGTTCTGCCACTTATTAGCTCTGTGACTTTGTGATCACATGACAAAACCCTGTGTTCTCATTTGTAACAAGGATGTGAATGGCATCCACCTCATGGAATTGCTTTCAAGAATAGGCAAAGCACAGGTAAAGCACTTAGAACAGTGTCTGGCCCATAGTAAGTGCTCAATGGCCAATTGGCTCTCCTTGACATGAAACCGTAGCTGAATCCCCATATTTCATCTCTCATTCCCTCCTCAAGAGGAATTCTCCTAGAGAATCTGAGCTGTGTGGCCCACTGCTCTAACAATGAGAAGAAACAGTGTGCCCTCACATAGGCCCCTGTTAGAGACCAAAACTCATAAAAGTCAGAGGGAAAAGGGCTTGGAAATGTCACACAGCTGGCGAGTCCCAGATGAAAAGGATACATTTTTAAAGACCCATTACAGTTGATACCGCCAAACACACAAATAGGCAGATTGACACTTCCTGCCTCAGGGATGTAGGGTGTTGACACTTTCCAGTCCCCCTACTCCCATCTCAAGAATGACTTCCTCTAGGAAGCCTTCCCAGAATTCTCCTTGCAGTTAGAAGTTTTCTGTTCTTTTGGGGAACAGGGTGGAGTGGGGGTTGCTTCCATAAAACTTTGACTTCAACTTCATTGAGATTGCTATTGTCTGCTTGTCTGACTTGATTATTAGACTGAGAGTCTCGAGGGAAGAGACCCTGGCAAGCAGTTTAGGAGATACTGTGTAGTTCTTACTATCTCCAGATCCCCTTTGTACTTGAGCACACAGTATATGTTTGTTGAATGAAAAAGTAAACGTATCTGGTAAAAAATAAAATGATACCTAACCCCTCCCTACTAGTGCTTTTTGAAAAGCAGTTCTTAGTCCTTCTCTGTCGTAAGGGCATTTGCCAAGGGCTTCCTTTATGTGTGTGTGCTTTTCCTTCAGTAGCTCATTTGACTATCCTAACTGCCTTATGAGGGGTCTATTAGTGTTGCCATTTTCCAGGTGAGGAGGCAGGAGGCACATCGAAGTTTGAGAACTCAGGATGGAATTTTCACCCAGCAATCTGATCCAGAATCTGGCCTTTCAGCAGGTACATAAACTGCCTTTCACGGTGAGACTTCAGAGAGAATTTTAGAAGTTTGAAAGGGTCCTCCTCCCCTCTCTCACTTTGCAGCTAGGGATTCTGGCTTTTGGACTCTGCTACACACTGATCTAAGTTCATTTATCCATTCAAGGAGGGTCAGGTTCTTTCTGGTTGGTTTGGGAGCTATGCTTCCTCTCCAGCAACCTGTGTTACAATGAGAGCAAGTCACAGGCTATATTTTTCACAAGTATAAGCATTTGTTAGCCAGCAAGCATAAAACCCATCATAAATCTTTTTCCTTTAGGAACTGTGAAATTCATTCTCTCTGTCCTGGAGGCCCACAGATCATATGTGCATAAAAAGTTTAGGCTGAGACAAGCATAATAATATTCTGGTGTCAGAGTTGGCCAGTCTTCTGGCTACATCAGGTGAGAGATTCCCAGTGTTGGGGACACAGAATCTTACAGAATTCGGGATCTAGGTTCTACTCCCACCCTCTTCATACTAGAGTAGAGATACCCATACAGTGCTACAAACCAATCAGATTTCTTGAGTGTTGCTCATTTTAGCAATGGAAAATGTTTTCTTCTTTCTTTCTTTCTGTCTTCCTTTCTTTCTTTCTTTGTTTATTTCTGAAACAGAGACATAGACAGCATGAGTGGGGGAGAGGCAGAGAGAGAAGGAGACACAGAATCCGAAGCAGGCTCCAGGCTCTGAGCTGTCAGCACAGAGCCTGACATGGGGCTTGAACCCACGAACTGTGAGATCATGACCTGAGCTGAAGTCGAATGCTTAACCGACTGAGCCACCCAGGCACCCCAGCAATGGAAAATGTTTTCTAATGCCCCTTATTGGTGTTCTTTAATGATTCCTGTGCAGATTTAGGCAACAATATTTGAAATGCTTACAGTTGCATCCTTTATATCCTAACCACTCCTCAGTGTGAATTCCTAATTAGGGTACTTGAGATGTTAATAACCACTAGATCTTTGTTTAGGCTATGTAAATGCCAATCACCCCTCCCACAGAGGTAGATTAAATTTAACTTAGAAATACATGTATATCTCACTGTCATTACTGCAGGGCTTTAAAGTAAATCATAGATAATATGACATCTTTGCTCAAGGATTGTGTAAAATAGTGGAAAGCGGCAAGATTTGAACCTGTGTCCAGCTGACTCTGTGGCTCTTGCTGTTGGGGAGAGGCTGTGCATGGGTGTTTCCTAGCTGTGTTGGGGAAACCTGGCCATCTGCTGGGTATCCATTCCATGGATTTTTACCTGAAGCTTCACACTGGGTATGTGTGGGACCAGAAAGAGCTGGGGGTGTGGGCAGTGATAGTTCTGTGCCTTCTTTGCCTGCCTGCCCTGAAGCTCTTTGTCTGTGGCTCTCTGCTGTAATTGCCAGCAGTCCCAGACAATGGCTTTTCCCTGTCCATTGGCAAGATGGGCTGTCAAAGCCAGGATCATGCCAGACATAACTGACTTGGTGTTGAAAGTTACAAGAACTGATCCTCCCTTTAATACTTCCTAAATTAAACACCATGGAATGATGAGATCTGACCAAGAGTCCCAAAAGAGGGTCATTGTAGTGGTGACTCATGCTGCCTCTCATAACTATGGGACCTTGACCTTTCTGGACCTTTAAGAGTGAGTGAGCCTCATTTCCTTATATGTAAAACAAGGGCTAATGACATTGGCCTCAAATGGTTGTGAGGGTCGGTGAGATTCTCCATGTGAACTCCATGCCTATTGCCTGGCAATAGGTAGGAGTTTAAGCAATGTTTCTTTACATTCCTAGAAATGAGCCTTGATAGCCTCCTCTTTCTCCTACTGTCCATCTCAAACCCTCATTCAAAGATCTGGCATGCAATGGGTGCTCAGTAAGTATTTGTTGAATGAATGGATGTGGTTGTTCTCTCAGAGATCACTGAAGAGTCAAGAGGCCATTAAAAGATCCTACCTTTTCATGGGCTAAGACACTAACAGTTTTGAACAACTGTGCCCCACCAAGTGCTTTACATGTTATTTAATTACAGAAACCTTGCAAAACTTGATTATACCTATTTTTAAATGAAGAAGTTAGGGCTAGGGCTCTGAGAGGTTCAGTGAGAAAGCCAAGGTCACTGACCTAAGTGGTGGGGTTGGACTCTGTATCCACAGTGGATCCCAAAGCCAGCATGCAGAAGAGAATGTTGAACCTACACATTTCATGTGAGACATGCCATCTGCCTGAATTCAGCATCTAAGACCCAGAGCAAGTTCTATATCTAAATATCTGGACGTGGGATATGTATGACTTTTGTATGATCAGCTGCCATGAAGAAGAAATGGAGGGAAGCAGGGTGAGGGCTGATTGTAGCCCTGGTGCTTGAGAGTTGGGCTTTGTCTCAGCCTCAGCCTCCATTCAGCTGTTTTGTAGGCGCGGGATTCAGTGAGGGCCGAGGGCATTGGTGGGGAGCAATGTCAGGGAGATCATGAGGCAGTGATGGCAAACATAAGAGGCTTAACAATAAGGACAAATTCAAGAGCCCATGGGTGACCTCCAGGGCTATGGCACCAGGTGGCTCCTGTGGAGCAAGGGGCGCTGGAGCTTTGCAGTGAGAGCCCTGCCTCTGTGTGAACTCAGCCCTGCCACTCACTCTATGACCCTCGACAAGGCTCGGTTTGGTGATCTGTATACTGGATCATGATGTGCATGATACCAACCTCATGGAGTGTCATGAAATCAAAATGGTATCAGGCCTGTACAGTTTTCAACACAATATCTGGCTCTAGTAAGCATCTAGTAAACAAATGTTAGGTGTTGTCATTGACCAAAAGACCACATTCTACCCTAAACTTTACTTATTTCCTGAATGGATCTTGTGGTGTGATTTTGAATTCTTACCCCCGACTTAGATTTAGAAGACCGGCTAGGCAGAATCCAGTTTAACACATATTTAAATTTCACAGAAAGAAAACATTTGGGTTGGCTTTGGCAGGGTCTCCTTTTTTAAAAAAGTTTATTTAAAATTTTTTGCTTTTGCTGTGTCAGGGTCTTGAGTGACGGACAGCATGTCTAATGTCTGGGGATGAGAAAATCTAGTTAGAGTTAGGCCCACGGGGTCAAATTGGCCTTTCAGACAGAGCCTGCCATAGATTTTCTGAGGATTTAGACGATGTAAGGGGAGTTAACCCATCCCACATTGTAAATTATTTTTTCAAAGGAAAAACAAGGGAGCCAAGAAACAATTTGTCATGATTCTTTTACATTTGACTCGGCAAGAATTTAGCAATCTGCCATCCATCTCTACTCCGTGTGATTTGGGGGGATTTTTATAAGCCAAATGTTTAAGAGTAACCTGTTTTTTTTTTTTTTTTTTGGTAAAAATATAAAATATGATTCAGTAATCCACCCTACCCCCAACACCACCAAAGGAACAAAAACTATTGTCTTTGTTCCTTGACAGCAAGAATTAACTTTTAACCTTTGGTTAGGGAAACAGAGTCGGGGGAAACTTCATGTTTATAACGCAGCTTTACCAGTCCAGGAGGTCATTTAGTAGCACCAGATGGGCTAAGATCTAGTTTTCTACCGTCTGAAGTTCAGGCCCTGTTGACTACCAGTAAAACCCTATTTGTCTTCAAAGTTCAGCACAAATAGTTGAGTACCTATACTTTCACATTGTAGGGATAAAAGTACAGTGATGAATAGATGACATGGTTGCTGATGGGGCCTTAGAACTTAATATTGATGACGATGCTGGGAGGGAGGAAGGAGGGAGGAGGGAGAGGAGGAGGGGGAGTAGGGGAAGGAGGGCAATGGGGAAGAGAAGCAGCAACAGCTGCCATTCATGCAGCATCTGTGCCAGTCACTTTCTGCATCATTTTTCATGTAATCATCTCATACAGCAAATGTCTGTGTGAAGCAGGTATTTTTAGCCTTATTAAATAGATATGTTAGGGAAAGTTCCCTGATATTAAGCAACTTGCCCAGGTCTCCAAAGGGAACAAGACCAGCTTGGGTTTAGACCTGGATCTGACTTTTCAGATAGTGGTAGAAACCAGGATGCTACACTGTGCTGTGATTAAAGCAGATGTGTAAAGAAATCACTAGAATATAGTGTGGTGTGAGTTAAAGCAGAGGTGTCCAAGGTGCTTTGGGAACATAGGTAAGAGAAGCCCACCTTTGACTGGGATGTTGGGCATGGTCTCCTAGACAAGGTTCCACCTGAGCTGGGTCTGGGAGGTGAGTAAGCAGGATTTTCCACTGGTGAGGAAGTGTGTGTGTGTGTGTGTGTGTGTGTGTGTGTGTGTGTGTGTGTGTGTGTGAAGGCTTTGCCTATAGGAGGCACAGGTAATGGGAGGTCGTGGCACACTGGGGACACAGGGAGGTGGTTAGGTTTATTGTAGAGGATGGCACAGATTAGGCCTAGGTGTAATGAACTTGAGAAAATCAAGTTTCTCTAATTGAAACTCCAAAAGTGGTTAAGACACTAATCATTCTGTACTTAGGTTACCAGAAGGCCTCTTCTCATTGTTATATATAATGTCCACATACGTGATTACTGGGAAAGGAAGCCAAGACCATATTTAATCACAAACTGTACAGTGTCAGCAAAGATCCTGGTACCCTGTCTTGTCACTGCCCTGAGGAGCAGTAATTTATAGCTTGCAGCAGCAGCTGGAGCAGGAGGGAGCCTTTGAAGCAGTCACATTTGCTGGTTAACTTTGGTTAACCCAGAGGTCAAAAGCAGTTTCTGTCTAGCACATAAGATAACTTTTGAAATGTTTGACAGGTTGCAGGTAGCATTACAGGAACATCCACACTTGTGATAAAAGGAGTTATTTATGAGGTAGATGAGGTTTCAAATGTGAAAGAAAAAATGTCCTGTAAATTATGAAGCCTTTGGTAACAAACCCCAGTTGGATGTTGCTGGCGTTTCTGAGAGGGTGAAAGGGAGATTAGCCAGGAATAAAATGGGAAAGTCCATTTAAGTACTAACTGGAATTCCAGTGGCATTACCTGCTGATTGAAAGTGACAGTCCAAAGAAACGTAAGTGACCATCGTGGAGAAAGGATTAGTGCCTTCAGCCTTCCGATTGGAGGTCTTTTGTGTCATGAGTTGCTATGGAAAACTCTACTGGTGTTTTCCAGCTGATCTAGTATTGTCTAGAAATAAGTGAAAAAAATCAATTGGTTCCAAAGACATTATCACAAAGCATTTATAATCTATTAGTTTCCTGCCTTGGTTTATCAAAGCTAAGAAAGAGAGACAGTGCCCTAAAGGTAAAAAGTAGACACTTTGGATTCAACTGCTTTTTGGTTTCTTTTTTTTTTTTTCCTACAGAGCAATCATTGTTGTATTTAACAATAAAGTACATGCTTTGGGGGAATAATTGTTTTTTTAAACACCCTTACCTCAAATACTAGAAGGTTAACAATCCCTGGGATACAAGACTAAGTCAAGAACTGCTTTTTTTGTGCACATATATAGCTGCTGGAAAAGTAGGAATTGATTAGGAAGCAAGAAATTGTACTTGGCACTATTTAGATTCTTCTTTTTTTCTTGCCTCCTTGTTAGCTAGTGTGCATTCAAACCACATGCAAGGGGGGGGGGTATAGTGACCTGAGAATTGGGATAACACATCCTGTCAATGTCACTTCCAGCTGGAGATCTGGGGCAAGTACTATAACCCCTCTGAGCCTCGGGGACTGAGAAGCCAATACTTTAGCTCCTCACTAGTTGTTACCAGGATCACATGAAGTACTGTACATAAGAATTCTCTGAGTATCTGTAAGGTACCCAGCAGATGTACAGTGATGAAAGTAAACTCTCCGAAAGCAGGGACTATATCTGACTTAGGCCCCTCTCTACCATCATTACCAAGCACAGCGTCATTGTTCAATAAACAAAGCAATCAGCCATTAGACAACTTTATATTATCAGTGGCCCAATTTTTATTACATGCCCAGGCTATTTCCTGTGTGAACCTTTTGGTTGATCGTTTTTAGAGCTAGGAGCCAATAATGATGTGGTTTCCCAATGAGGATATGCCAGATAATTGGCCCACAAAGTGGGCAAAGATATTTTAATTTGTTGCTTCCTTCAGTTGACTATATGTTCCTTGAGGGTGGGGGTCATGTCTCATTCATCTTTATATCTCTTAGCAACTGACAGTATGATGTTTTGCATTTGCCATTGAACAAGAAATATTTACTAGATGGAATTTTCCAGGGCCCTGGGCCATCTCTTTGCTGCTGTCTCGAACCTGATTCCACTTCCTGTTCTGGAGTCGGGTTTGAAGCTAGTACAGAACTTTGGCTTGTGGGCTTGTCCTTCTTCCACTTTAGGGCTCTGCTACTTGCTGCCAGCGCTCTTCTAAGTAGACCCTTCTACATTCCACAGTGCGTGTATTACATAATCTCTGATGGCTCACTTGAGAATCCATTGTTCTAGCTTCTGCAGATGTCATCAAAGATTAAATGTGTATAATATATATTATATATTAATATGGCTGAATCCTTTATTCACATATGGTGACCACTTCTCGTCTTCTAATGCAAGCTGCCTCAGATAGCCATCTTGGACATGGCTGGCTCAGAGAAGTGAATACCCCTAATCCTGAGCAGGGAAAGGGAGAAGCCACAATGGCAGAACAGCTGCAAGTTGGAATGCCAAGGTACTCCTGGAAAGTGAGGGTTACCTGAGCCTAGAGGCACGAAATATGACAGAGAAGGAAACCAGTATTCTGTTGGCATGTTTTTAATATTCATATGAGATTACAAAGAAGGAATCTGCTAAGTCTGTTGAGTGTGACTAGTTGCTTCTTCTTGTATTTTGGTAGTTCCTGTTATCTTAGAGCCCATCTAGACAGGCTTAGTGTTGATTAAACTTTCAGAAGGCTCACAAATGGCCTACTGTAATGCTCTTCTGCCTAAATACTAACCACCAGCAGCTCATCTCTCCTTCCAAATCTTAACTCCCTCTTACCCTCCCAGGCTCAGCTGGGATTTTACCTCCTCAGGGAAGTCTTCCACGATATACCAGGGCATATACCTGGCTTGGTGCTCCCAGAACCCCCTGCACCTGAACTTAGTGACTTTCTCTAGCACTGACCACTCTTTATGTGTGTTGCCTTTTTACTCAAAGTTCCTTGAGGCCTGGAGTATGTTGACATGCTCCCCACTGTATGCCCAGTGCCTTGTGAGATGTCTAGCACTGAGTTGCTCCATAAGTGCTGATTGGATTGTTGTTTCATAAAATCTCAATTTAGTCCATAATTTTAATCACGTCTTTTACTAACCTGGGTTTTAAATTTTTGTTTGTTATTTATTTTTGTTTTATTTTTAAATTCCAGAATTTTCTTAAGAAACAAATTTCAACTTCAATTTCATTTCCTAGAATACCCTGGGTCATTGTTTGAAGAAAAAAGGGTCAGGTTAATTTTCAAGATGGCTTATCATTCTTTAAAGAATTGAGAATCGATTTCCTTTCCATTTTATTTTCATGGTGTATGGCATTGTTTCCCTAACTTGGCTGCATATTAGAATTGTCTGAGGATCTTTTAAAAATCCCACTGCCAAACTCAGCTTCAAACCAATTAAATTAGATATCTGGGAGCAGAAACAGCAATGTTTAAAGATCCTGGGTGATCACAATGTGCAATAAAGGTAGGAAATACTGGTGTATGGATTTTTGTTGTTGTTATTTATGAAAGTGATATATCAGGTATATAACAACTAAGGAGTGAAAACTTTATTTATTTATTTATTTTCCTGAAATGCAGAGAGATGAAGTTTCAAGAGACAAGTTGGGGGAACACGTTCTGCATTCTATTTTAATTAAAAAGAAAATACCCAGAAATAAAGTTATTTTTCAGAATATCAGAAATGTTATTATTCAGAAAAACAATGTAGGTTAAAAGTAAAAGATACAAATGGGAGGAAAATCTCTACCGAATGGGCTTTTCTAGTAAATTTCAGGGCCTTTGCTTTAGAGTCAAGTGGTCCTGGGTTTGGATTCTATAGCTCACCAGCTCTGTGATCCTAAACAGGGATCATTATACCTCTCTGAGCTGCAAATGTGAAAAACGGATGAAAAAACCTAATATAGACGAGTGTTGTAATGATTAGAAATAATGTCCCTGCCTAGGTGGCTCAGTCGGTTGAACATCTGACACTCAATTTCTACTCAGGTCATGATCTTATGGTTCATGAGTTTGAGCCCTGTGTCAGGCTCAAGTGTGAAGCCTGCTTGAGATTCTCCCTCCCTCTCTCTCCGCCCTTCCCCCAGTCATTTTTTTTCTCTCCCTCAAAATAAATAAATAAACTTAAAAAACAAAGAAAATATGTCCTTGGAGGATCTGGTACTAAATGTTGCCTGCATTTCTCCTACCCTTCCTTGTATATTTTGAGTAGTGGATTCAGCTCTTTTTTCCTAAGCCTTTCACCAGCAATAGGTCCACTGCAAGGGTCTCTGAGGTTTAGAGAGATTCACTTTCCCGATATTATCTGAATTACCAAAGACGATTCAGTGGGTGCCTGCACTCATTTTATTGTGAAGGGTGGAAGCGTGAGTGGGAAGGAATGAAGTTAGGAGCTGGACTTGGCTGTTCTACAGGCAGGAGTGTGTTAGAGGCTCTGATACACCCACCTTCAGTAAGAGTCAGATGACAATTTTCTGTCTCTGCATTGATTCATGAGCTGCACAGGGAAGGCAGATTTTCATTCAGTCATCCATTCAATTACTATCTGCCAGGCTAAGAATAGAAGTGTCGGTTATACCATTCCCCACTGTGAAGAACCAGAGGCCCCTCAGGAAAAAAAAAAAAAAAGGCTGATTCCATTGCTGGGGGCAGGAAACTTACAAATTAAGCCTGGAACGTTTTGTTGTGCCAGAAAGTAAGCAATCGTGATTGATGTCAAGAAGATACAAGAACCAGCTTGAAGGATCTCCTGCTAGCCAACAATGTGAGTGATGAAATAAATAAGGAGAGTGATGGATAACAACTCACTGAAAAAAATAGGAATCCATGAGTCCATTCTGTAATAGATAGATGGATAGATAGATAGGTAGGTAGATATGTGGGGAGAGGGAAGAGTTCTTCCTTACAGTGTAATGCCAACTGATAAATGTGCAGGAAATGGTGGAATTGGAAGGTCACCATTTCACAGCCCTAGAATTGTTTGGGCAAAAATCATCAATGGATGTTAAATCTGGGGTGGGAGAATTGATAAAGAACAGGATATCTGTATGGTTTCAAAATGTATCCTCAAAATGTATCCTCACATTCAAATGTATCCTCAAAATGTATTGCTAATTGGTTATTAGTGGGCAAAAGGTAGCTTTATTGCAGAGAAAATGGACACCATCTTGGCTAGATGATCAGGCTAATATAACCAATGAGAAACAGACAGACATCATGAGGCATCCAGATGTCCAGACCCAGGACTGTGATACACTGAGAAGGGCACAGCATCACTCATGTGGTATTCTGGCCAGGAGTGCATAACCTGAATCTAGTCATGAGTAAATAGCAGACAAACCCAAGCAAGAAACATCCTGTCAAATAACTGGCTTGTTTTCTTCACAGGCCAATGTCATGAAAGACAGAGGCTGAGGAATTATCCACATTAAGCGTGCCTAAGGAGATGTAACCATTAAATGCATTAAGTGATCCTGGGCTGGATTTTGTACTGGAGGAAAAAAAAAAATGCTTTGACCGATGTTATTGAGACAATTGACAAATTGGAGTATGGCTTCTGGATTAGATAAAAGTATATATCAATATTAAATTTTCTGAATTTGATCATTTACTTTAGAATATTCTTATTCTTTTCTTAAATTGACATAATATCTAACAATAATTGTTATACATTATGTACGTTTAAGGTATATAAGGTGTTGATTCGATACATTTATATATTGCCATGTGATTACCAGTGTAGCATTAGCTAACACCTCTATCACCTCATGTAATTATGGTTTCTTTTATGTGGTGAGCACATTTAAGATCTAGATTCTTAGCAACTTTGAAGTATATAATACAGTATTGTTGACTATAATCACTATGCTGTGCTTTAGATCTCCAGAACTTACTCATTTTCTGGTTGCAGGAATATTCTTATTCTTAAAAAAATACATATTGAAAGCATGAAGGAGTGAAGGGACATGATCTATTCCAATACTCTTCAATAGTTCAGAAAAAAAATAATACAGAATGCTATAGCAGCTATGGGAAATGCTGAAAATTGACAAGTCAGGTGGCAAAGGGTATACAGGAGTCATCCAGATTATTCTTTAAAGTGTTCTGTAAATTTGAAATAATTTCAAATAGAAATTTTAAAAAAAATTTTAACGTTTATTTATTTTGAGAGATAGAGAGACAGAGCATGAGCAAGTGAGGGCAGAGAGAGAGAGGGAGTCACAGAATCCGAAGCATGCTCCAGGCTCCGAGCTGTCACCCCAGAGCCTGAGGCGGGGCTCAAACTCACGAACTGCGAGATCATGACCTGCGAGATCATGACTGAGCCACCCAGGTACCCCTCAAATAGAAAGTTTTTAAAAAGTACTGTGATAAAGTAAATAAGTGGAGCCCAGCAATCTGGCACAGCTTAGCTATGTTAGTTTGGACAAGTTATGCAGCTTCTCTAATCCTCAGTTTCCTTGCCTTTTAAATGGGGATAACATAATACCCATCCTTTTTGCTTTATAGGGTTGAGTGTGTGACAGTCTTCCTAACTGCAAAGAGCTGTAGACATACTTAGTGACATTTTAATCTAAACACTTCCTCACTTCCTGGGCTTTGTATTGATTTCCCAGTCACTTGTGTTTATAAAATACTCCCTCCCTCATTAAACTATGACATAAGGATGATGCTACTGCTACTACCATCACCAGCAACAACAACACTTGCACAGTACTCTACAGTTTGTATAGTGCTTTCTGTGCACCTGGCATCATTCTAATTGCTTTACACGTATTAACTCGATTACTCCTTACCAAAACCTCATTAGGCAGGTACTGTTTTCTCTGTTTTACAGAGAAGGAAACTGAGGCAAGAAGAGGCAGAGTTAGGATTCAAACCTGGACACTGTACTCTCAGTTTATGCTCTCAGCTAGACCCTTCTCTGGCTTCTGAGAGCTGCATCTCCTGTGCCCAGCCCCCTTCCTGGTACAGCCTGGCACACACCTGATACATGTCTGTAGACTTAATATTGGGGAACTGAGTGTTTTAGAAAGTGCAAAAGTTCTGGAAATAGACGGACCTGACTTAGGATCTTCACTCTGTCTTTACTAGCTACACTCAGCTTCTCTGAGCCTCATTTCCCATGTTTGCTTAGGACAGTAAATGGTCAGAGTTCTCTTCCTCTTCCTTCTCCTTTGTCCTTTTCTTCTTATCTTCCTTTTCAGACATTTCACTGTGGGCAGTATTAATATTGCTTTTAACCAGACATTCTTTCTCTACTGCTTCTATTGTGATTTTAATACAGTTTTACAGCAATTGTGATGCCTTATTGCAATTATTTGCTTTCTGTCTCCACCTGGATTAATTTTCTTAAGGGCAAGACCCATGCTGTTTTTATCTTTGTATCATTATTGGCCAGTTTGATGGATGGCCCTAGGAGCAGGGCCCATATCACACTTTGGTGAAATTTAGGAAAAGGTCCTTACTTTGGCCGGGTGCAGCTGTGCAGGCACAAAGCTCCATCAGCCAACACCATCTCTGTCTGAAGGAGGGAGGGCCACAGTGCTTTGCTAGGAGGCACAGCTTGGTGGCAAGTGAAACTGTATTTTACGTCTCACTCTTCCCCATAGCTGGACACTGTATACATTCCACAAGGTAAGTGATAGGATGCAACAGCCATGCCTATCAGGTACTCAGGAAATGTCTGTGCAGTGAATGAGTGAATGGATAGGTGAACAGGTGACAAATCTCTTTCTGGATTCCTTTCTATGCTCAGCTATGACTCAGCCAGAAAATCGATCCCATATTTGCTTTATCCATAACCCCAGAGACCTACCATTATCTTCTTGGTCAGATTTTTCGCACTTAATGATGCTGTCACAGGATTTATCCCTTCCTGAAATTCTGAGTCTCACTGTGAGGATGGTTGCTCCTCTGTAACAGACCTTGACTGGAGGCCAGTCGAGGCCCAAACCTGGGCCAGGCCTCCAGCATCGAATCCACATTGCCCCTCCCGGGTAAGAGCAGATGATCCCCGCATGGATGTGGCTCAGGGCAGGCCCCTGGGCTCTGCAGCCTTGGTTTTTAAGAAGTGTGCAAAGGAACTGGTCTCCCCCCAGCTCCCCTCAGTGTGGTCTCCAAGTCCTTCCTGAGAAGCCACTCTCCCTAGCCGTGGGAAAGGAATCGAGTTCATCTGGGTAATTGCCGACCCTGGAAGTACACGCCGGGTGAGGACTGTACTGGCTGGAGTCAGGGCATCGTGGTCCGTTGGCTCCAGGCTGGCCAGTGACGCTTGCACAGAGAACTTTGATTTTGTCTTTTGATTTTTTTACAGGTAGAACCATTTTTACTTTTCACTTATATTTATGATGATTGCTTTTTAGGTAAAATAATTTTTTAAGATTGCAAAGTGCTAAAGCATTTGTTACAGAGAGGCTGTAATAGTACAGGTAAGCAAAAGAGAATACCTACATTCCCACTGAGTCATGACCTCTGTAAATACCTGAGTTTACTCTTTCACCTCTTCCACACTCTCCCCACCCCCCACCCCCGCCCCCGCCCATAAACACACACAAGCGCTCCATACCCTTACCTCCATTTATTCATTGTGCTTTGGAACAGCTTGGAAACTTTGAGATTATATTGATTGGTGAAAGTGATTAAGTAGTCTACAAACGTAAAGTATTATTACTATGTTGGGAATGAAGGTGAGATTATACCTTAAATTCCATAGATATATATGCTTCCAGTCTATCATTCCTGAAAGAAACTTGCTGGAATGTCTTTCTTTTATGCCAAACATATACTAACACAAAGAACCTACTTCCCAGGAGATTGGCTAAACCATGCACACTGTGTTCCATCTTTATGATGAAATACAGATTTCCCATTAAAAAGAAAACCTCTTCCTTTCAGAAGGTTGAAAAAGATGATACAGAAAAGAGAGGGAGAAAAAAAGAATCCCAGCTGGTTAAATTTAGGGCGCTGAAAGAGATCCAGTTGGCAGATAATTCCTGGCTGCGGGCCCACAACGTTTTCATTTGATTGTGCATTGGATACATTTTCATTCATTTTAAGCCCTCGCCTTTCAGTATTCTGTTCCTTGGAGACAGGAAAACTAGTATCAATAGCTCTCTTGGCCTCTATCAAATGGCTTGATTTACTTAAGTGGTCTATTTTGCTATTCCAGTAAGGAGGGACTTGTGTTTGTTGACGCATTTCTGAGAATGATTGTGCAAAGAAATTCTGAGATTCTAACTGTCTTTGTCTGTCCCCTCATTGGTGGCCTTGTTTTGAACTGAAAAATGCTGGATAAAGTGGTGAGTGTAGGACATTGGGGGGCAGACACTCTGGACCCAGAGGCGGGAGACCTGGCTGCTTACCCGACTCTCACTCTGACACATGGACACATGGATTTAGCCTTGGCTCATATCCCCTAACTGCCTTGGATCTTATTCCTTGTCTGAAAAGTAGGGATAACCGTCTCTTCTCTGTTTTTCCCCCAGGGGTGTTCTGAGGGTAGAATGACCTAATCCAGAGGCTCTCAGCCTCAGCCATACATTGGAATTATCTGGGGAGGTTATAGAAAATACCCTTTGCTAGGCTCCACCCAGACTGATTAGGTCAGAATCCATGGTGGAGGGCCTGGACATTGGTAATTTTTTGTATCCCAGGAGATTCTTTTTTGGAATCAGGCTTGAAAAGCACTGGAAATCAAGGAGATAATACATCGAAAGACCTGAGAATGCAAGTCATGAGAAAAGATGAAAACTACCCACATTAAGATGATGTTCTGCACCTTTCAAATGGTGTCATGTGGAAACCTATCAAGGGCCTATAGGCAGTGGATTTCAAAGTTTTTTGACTATAGGGGTGCCTGGGTGGCTCAGTTGGTTGAACGTACGGCTTCAGCTCAGGTCATGATCTTGCGGTTTGTGGGTTCGAGCCCCGCGTTGAGCTCTGTGCTGACAGCTTGCTCAGAGCCTGGAGCCTGTCTTCAGATTCTGTGTCTCCCTCTCTCTCTGACCCTCCCCTGCTCACGCTGTCTCTCTCTCTCTCTCTCTCTCTCTCAAAAGTAAATTTTAAAAAAATATAAAAAATTAAAAAAAAAACTTTTTTGACTATAACCTAAAAAAAAAAAAATCCCTCACATCCCAATATACACACTCAGTTACACATAAATACACTCAGACCCATGTAAATACAGCTTTCACAGCAATGCTTTCCCTTTCTGTGTGCAATTCACTCTAACACATTTTTTCTTTTCTATTCCACTGAAGTTTGGACTACTCTATTTCCTTTTTTTCTTCTATGCTAGTGGAGAGCCATGGAGCTGATTTAATGATCTGCTAATGAGTACTGACTTGTAGTTTGAAAAACTCCAATGAAGAATTGCATATTTTTGGGAAGCAGGCTTACCCCCTCTTTGATGTTTATTCCCTCATGTCTGAGACTACTGGTGTGCAGGTCTGCGTCCCCTTTCTCCCTCCCACCTACACCTTTACTTGCTGCATCAAACATACCCACCAGGGCTGTCCTGCTTCTAAATGTATTTGATCCTTGGGGTGCCTGGGTGGCTCAGTCCACTGAACATCTTGATTTTGGCTCAGATCATGATCCCATGGTCATGGAATCGAGCCCAGTATCTGTGCAGGGCATGGAGCCTGCTTGGCTCTCTCTCGCTCTCTCTCTCTCTCTTACCCCCAAATAAATTTTTAAAAATGCTATTTAAATGTATTTCGTCCTTAATTGGGTGACTTGGAGCCTTGCTTTCTCTTCTATATTGTAATCCCTGAAATGGTAGATCTTATACCTTAGACATTATACTTTATACTGCATACAGAAGTTACGAAACAAACTCAACCTACATTGTCAACTGAAATATATACAGTTTACTAAAGAGCTCCCGTCACATAAACACAAGAGAGTACAGTGAATAGATAGCTCTAGCTGCAGTGTGGTGGTGCTAATGCTAACTCCAGGCTCTTTATTATAGAGGACTGGGGAGGCTCCTTGGTCAAATATGGCGAACAAAACTGTATCCCTCCTATTCCTCCCAGATTCTCTTCTTCCCATGCTTTCTGCTCCTTCTCTGTATATTGTGCTTTTTTATGTAGATTTTCTTCAGCTGCAGAGAATCCTCATCTTCTCTCTTTTCATTCATTAACAGTTTGGCCGGACAGCCCATCATGCTCTGTCACATCTTTAGTTCTGGCTTCTGTTTGTTGGTACATGGCTGTGGTCAGGTGCTCAAAGCTCATAGTTCTCTCCTAGACATACTCCCTAGTATGTAACCTAATCAGATGCCCACTGATTCCTTCTTTCTGCTTTATTTCCATGGAGACTGTACTATTTATGAGTTTTTATACTATTTCTAATTGTTTATTTATTTTTGAGAGGGGGGAGGGGCAGAGAGAGAGGGGAGACAGAGGATCTGAAGCAGATTCTGTGCTGATAGCAGAGAGCCCAATACAGGGCTCCAACTTACGAATCATGAAACCGTGACCTCAGTTGAAGTCAGATGCTCAACTAATGGAGCCACTCAGGTACCCTTATACTATTTCTAAAATTTTCTGCCAGTTCTTTCCCATAATGTCTGTTAACCATTTTTTCCCCTTCTTTTTGGTCTGCTTAATTTGTGCTATATTGATTCTAACTTCTAATGGCACAAAAACAAATGTATCCAAATTTCAGTATATAATAATTGAACATATTGGCTTTTGTTATGTTGAACTTCTAAGACAATGCTTGAAGAGAGATTTTATAATTCTCACTGTGTGAAAATTGTATATAATAGGCTCAGAGCGGTGAGATGACTGATTCAAACTCAGGTCTTTAGGGTCTAAGTCATGGCTCCCATCTTCCACATCAGGGGCTCTGAATATCTGTGACAGGCAGTCCTTGCTTCCTCAAGGCATTAAAATTTTTTTTAATGTTTATTTATTTTTGAGAGATAAAGAGAGAGACAGAGCACAGGAGGTGGGGGGCAGAGAGAGAGACACACACACACACAATCTGAAGCAGGCTCCAGGCTCTGAGCTGTCAGCACAGAGCCCGACGTGGGGCTTGAACTCACAAACTGCCAGATCATGACCTGAGCTGAAGTCAGATGCTTCACTGACTGAGCCACCCAGGCACCTCTCCTCAAGACATTTTTGACCGAAGACAGAAAGACTGATAGAAGGGGTGTCCTAGCGCCGTGCATGAGCCCAGTCAGGGTTGAAGTGGTGGGTACTTCCATATGCCCGAGTCCCAGAGGACGTAGTTAGGCTTTAGCAGACCTGTCACCCTTCTGAAACCTTACTTTGGGGATCAGGCTTGCCTCAGGGAGCCATGATTGGCCAACATACTGAATCTTTCCTGGCAGTGGGGGCTGAATTAAGCTGGGAAAGGAATCTTGTGAAAAAATAGATCGACCTCACCCAGCCCATGCTGTGCAGGGGACGCAGGCAGTCCTCTCTCAGACGGCTGTCTCGGCTGTCTCGGTTCCACGGTGATAGGCGTCCTGAGTAAATACTCTGATAGACTAAACACACGTTGCCCGCGTTGGCCCCGGGAGCAGCAGACCCGGGAGCGCTCCCAGTACAGTCCCCTGTGTGGCAGCCCGACTTGTTAATCATCCCACTGGCAGGCTGGCCAGGATGGAGATATTTAGCTTGGGACTTGTGCATTACCCTGTATGCTAATGTGAGCATTCTTAGAACCGTAATTTCCTTTCTGACCTCCATGGACAGTCCTTATAGAGAATGCAGACATAAAACAATCCCTGAAATGTCAGGAAGAAATTGCATCTAATGGGGGGTACCTCTGCCAAGGAAAACATACTTCAGTTTTAAAGCATTCCCATCCAAACAGGGAAATTTGAAAACTGCTCGTGGATCTGCTCTAGGGCCCGAGCACTTTTCCGTGTCCTTTAAGAAGCTGTAATACATGTACCAGCTAGCGCCACTGCATGTCTCTGTGGTCTGAGGCAGCTGCCTGTGAAGGAGATGGGGTGGGAGGCAGGACATGACAGCTGAGACCTGTGTGAACTGGTATCATCCAGAAAGCCTTCCCAGGGGTCAAAACAAGAAGATTTACAATGGGAACAGATACTAAATACCATAATGTCCTACCTGCATCTGTTACAATGCAGAATATGATCTCCAGTTGGGTCTTGAACCCTTGGCCTTCCTGATACCTGATACTAATGGCTAAGAAGCATGTCCTATACCCTTTAGAGTTTTCTATGAGGAGACACACTATCTGTCTTCCAAAACTGTGCTTGTGAACAGATACCATTTAGAATAATAATAACATATTGGTAATACTTGCTATCATCATGTGTTTATAATATACCAGGAATAGTACTTTACCTAAATTATTGCACCTAGCCCTCTCAATAACGCTTCAACTTAAGTATTGCTTTTATATCCATTTTATAGAGAAAACTGAAACTCAGAATGGTTACGTAGCATGCCTGAGATCACACAGGTAGGAAATGGCTAGCCTGGAGTTTGAAGATTATGCTCTAGAGCCATGCAGGGTGATCCCACTCGGATAACAAAAAAGAAAAAACAAGAAATGGAAGTATTAGAACTTATGTTTATACTTACCCTTACTGCATCCTTTGCACGTTTCTACTTGATGACTATGTTTTATTAAATATACCATATTAGTATAGAACCACATAAATATAAGTTCTGAATAAAGAAATAGACATATAATGAAGGATTGTGGTCAAATAGTTTTAACTTATGGGCCCAACATACTTGGACATTATTGTGTGTCAGCACTAAATCCACTTGAAAGAAGAGTTTCTTTTCCTGAAAAGTAGCTGATATTGGTAATATTGTGGGAAATTTGATTTTTCCAGGGAGTGTAAGCTCCTTGAAGGTGGATGTTTTTGTCTGATTTGCTTACCAGCGTCTTCCCAGGACCAGACCTAATGTCTGGTAGGCACTTGATATAAAAGGTGGTGATGAAGTTTGGAAACATAAGTGAGCATTCATAATGAATAAGTTATTGCTACGACATTGTACAGTGTGTTTAATGACTTATCCTTTACTAAAAATGCAGAGCTCAATGTGCTGTGCAAATGGCAGTGAATGTACAGTGAATATGGTGTAATTTCATCAAGCCCTGCCCAAGCACCAAGCTTTTCCAGCTAATGAAGGCAAGGGTGAGGGCTTTCATAGAGAAAGGGGTTATGAAAAGTCAGGAGCATGGAGAAGGGAGAGGGGAAAGCCAAAATAAAGGAATCAGATCCAAATTCAGTTTCATGAAGTGATTTCACTGATTACCTATCACTCTCGACCTGCTCACTGATGAGCTTACCTTCCTGTTGCCCACTGTATCACCACAGAAAACAGGGTTTTGCCCAAGGTGAGGTAACAGGGGAAGGCCCCAATGAGGAAGTAAGATTTGAACCTGGCTTTGGATAGGTGGAGAGAAGAAGAGTCACATTTGAATGGTGTCCAGTGTACAAATCTGAACTTGTTTTATTCTGTGGGGGAGCCTAGTTTTATGATCATTTTATAAATGAAGAAATGGGGGCTTTGAGTGGTGAAGCTGCTTGTCCAAGTTCATAAAGCCAGTTTTCTGGTTATGGTGCTCTTCTCTTTCTGCCACACTCCACCAATGGCTATACACCATTCTTAAGATGTGTTTGGAATCTTAGATAATACTAGATTCCTTCTAGATGCTAACAGCTTAGTGATTCTCTCCTGAATCCAGTGTCCTGTCTGGTCCTTGCAAAACTGGAAAGTTTGCATATCATTTCCAGAAGTGTTTAAATTTCTGAAAGGGAATAATCTGGGAACTTGAAGACTTTAGTAGTCTTTTGTTTTTTAAGTTTATTTATTTTGAGAGGGAGACAGAGACAGAGCACACACATGGGGGAGGGGCAGAGAGAGACAGAGACAGAGAAGATAGAGAATCCTAAGTAGGATCCACACTGTCAGTGCAGAGCCTGATGTGGGACTCCATCTCACGAACTGTGAGATCATGACCTGAGCCTAAATCAAGAGTATGATGCTTGACCAATTGACCCACTTGGGCACCCCAGTAATCTCCTTCTTGAATGCCCTAGTCCAACCAGTGCTGTAACTTGTACAGATCAAGGAAGATTGGGCATGTATGTCTGTGCAAATGTGCTTGAGGGATGAGAGGGGATGTGTTTATTTTTCATTACACAACATTGGTAAACCTACTCATTTTTCCCAAGTTGGTCCAGTTGTTTTGACCTTTGTCTTGTAAATATCTTGAAGATTCCTTTATTATCTGAGTCTCTTTGAATCTTCCTAGCAGTTTCCAAATTTGGCTGCACATCAGAGTCACCTTAGGTGCTTGTTAAACACAAAGAATGCCCCTCCAGCCTCTGGAGATTCTGATTAAATTAATCTAGGGCAAGGCATCCAAATGTATGCAAATGGTTGCAGGCATCACCACTGGATTTGAGGGCAGCCATGTTTGGGAACCAGTGGGCTACCCTACACTTAAAAGAAGGAAATAATTATGGATGTCTCGTAGAGGTTAAACTTTTCTAAAACCAGACTGAAGGAAACAGAAAAATGGCACTGAAATGTCATCAAAGCTACGAACTTAGCTGAGGGAGATCACCACTCATCTTGGGGAAGGCTAATGAAAATACAACCAAAAATTTTTATCAAATGAACAAACAATAAACTTCATTAAATTAACCAGAAAATCTCAGCATCCACAAATATAGTATGTGAAGTAAATCCTTTGATCCTTCCTGAATAAGAAGTTCTTTCTGGAGATTCTGTTGAACTTTTTTAGTTAGAAATAGAAGGACTCAGTGAAAGCCAGAAGTAACTTGCTGTCTTTGTTCATTAGTAGCATAATGATCATGGTCCACCTTCTCAGATG
This sequence comes from Cryptoprocta ferox, assembly GCA_028646485.1. Taxonomy (NCBI): domain Eukaryota; kingdom Metazoa; phylum Chordata; class Mammalia; order Carnivora; family Eupleridae; genus Cryptoprocta; species Cryptoprocta ferox. The sequence continues at coordinate 51,416,060 of CM053570.1, read as the reverse complement.
TCACAAGAAGCCCTGGAAAAGAGAAGAGTTAACCACAGGATTTCTTTGCCCTGATCTTATTTATCATTTAGATTTTCAGAGAATGGGAGAGATGCCTGTTGGGCTTGTTTTATTATGCAGCAAATCTTTTCAGAGCATGGCTATGTGGCAAACATTGTTCCACACTTAATGCACTTTTGAACTAGACAGTCTCTCATGAGTTGACATTTTTGTAGTAAAGATGGATAGTAAACAAGTAGATGAAATATTAGTATAGGTCATCTCAGTGAATGATAAGGGACATGAAGAAAACAGGGTGATGGAGTGGGACTGAGGAGAATTGTTTTATTTTTTAATTATTATTATTATTTTTAAACATTTATTTATTATTGAGAAACAGAGAGAGACAGAGCATGAGCATGGGAGGGGGCAGAGAGAGGGGGAGGCACAGAATCTGAAGACAGGCTTCAGGCTCTGAGCTGTCAGCACAGAACCCGATGCAGGGCTCGAATTCGTGAACTGTGAGATCATAACCCAAGCTGACATTAGATGCTTAACCGACTAATCCACCTAGGTGCCCCAAGGAGAATTCTTTTCTAAGGGGAGGACAACATTGAATGGAGTCCTGGCTGACAAGCAAAGTGCCATCTAAGGAACTGAGAGAGACTGGTCCAGGCAAGGTGAATGTGTAGAGGATGGTTTCCCAGGAAGCTCCTGAAGCTCCTGCAGATGCTTTTGGCTCTGCCTTATGCAGCCTCTCCAAAGCGCTGTAAAGGGCCTTAGTTATTTTGCATTTGTAACTTTTCTTCTTTTTCTTGAGAGAGAGAGAGAGAGAGAGAGAGAGAGAGAGAGAGAGAATGTTAGCGTGAGTGGAGGAGGGGCAGAGAGGAAGAGGGAGAGAGAGAATCTTAAGCGGGTTCCATGCCCAGCACAGAGTCCCACTTGGGGCTCAATCTCATGACCGCGAGATCATGCCCCAAGCCAAAATGAAGAGTTGAACACTTAACTGACGGAGTGACCCAGATGCCCCACATTTGTAATTTTTTTAAAGACACACCCACCCAACCCACCTACCCACCCACACCTGGTTATATAAGCTTCAGAACTCACAAAACCTAGACCCGCTCCTGGGAATGTGAAGTACAAAGGTACTGAAGTAGGGATGAACTTGGAAGAACCTAAAAGAAAAAGAAAATGAGTGTGAAGAAATCTATGCTCAAGGTGGAGTGTGGTGCTAGATTCATTCATTCATCCATTGGTTCACTCATTCATTCATCCATCCATCCAACATTAATTCATTGAGTAACAGGCACTGACAACCAAAAAACAAATTGAATCCCTGTCCTAATGGAGCTTCCATTCTAGTGAAGAATAAAGAAATACATATATAATATGCCAGGTAGCAAGATGAAAAGTAGCAGGCCAGGAGGGGTGCAGAATTTGTGGCAGGCAGGGAGGCAGCAGGGTTTACTGTGTTTTTAAGGGGTGGGCAAGGAAGGCTTCTCTCATAGTTCCCATCTAGAATGAGATCTAAAGGAGGAAAGAGAATGGGCCATATGGGGGAAGAATACTCCAGGCAGTGGAACAACAAACCCAAAGTATCCAAAGCAGGCACATGCCAGGTCTTTATGAGGAAGGTCCTAGACATAGAAGAAAGTAGGGCTAGGTTATGCAGGCCCCAGGTAAGGAATTTGTATTTCATTAAAAGAGCAGTGGATATAGCCTTTGGAGGACCAGTGCTCTAGAAGTCTAAGGAAGGAGAGAACACTGGGTATCCAAGGCCTTAGACCTGACTTCAAGTTGGGCCTAGAAGGATCCAGGAGGACAGGCTGATGAAGAGAAGCATAAAGAGAAGGCCAATCGGGAGCTCCAGTAGGGGCCCAGGTGAGGAACTGTGAAAGGAGACCTAATTGTGGGCTAGGTGACAGGTGAGCCCTGGCTGGAGCTGGAGTTCTGTGTAGGAGAGTACTAGGGATGAGGTTGCAAAGGCAAGATTTGCCTGAATTATGGAGAGTCTTGAAGCCAGGCCAAGGAATTTGATATTTATAATGTGTGGGGTGGATTCCTGGATGCCACAAGTAGAAAAGTGGTGAATCCAAAATTTCTGTCTAGGGACATTTTAGGGATAACTTTCTGGTTGAAGATAGGGGTGATGGAGAGGGACAGAGGGTTTGTCTTAGAGCCAGCGAACAAAAGTTCTTACCTAGATTGTATGTTTACTTGAGGGTTGCTTTTGGGGAGAGGTGGTGGTAAAGATTTTAGGTCTTGCCCTAAAGCTACATTGTGGAGCAACCACACTGTTTTTACTTGGATGACATCCCTATTTGGGGTTACTAAGGGGTAGGGGGCCATGAAAATTATGGGGGCTTAACCCTTGGCTCTATGTTGGGGAAAATGAAAATTACAAAATGAAAGCTGTGATTTAGGAAGTTTGACGAGAGTGAGTGTGGGGAGGCATTCATTCATCACTCTCCGGTGTGCCAAGTGGCAGAATAGAACTTGGATATTTCCGAGTTCAAACCCTATTTCTACCACTTACCAGCCATGTGACTTTGGCCAGGTTTTATTTGATTTCCTAAAACATCAGGTTTTTTATCTGTAAACTAACAATAATGATATCTACCTTCGTGGCTGTTGTGGTTAGAGATAATGTGTATACACTGTCTAACCTAGGGCTTGACACTATTAGGTGCTAAATAAATGGTGGCTCCTACAGGGTTGCGGTAGACAGGGGACCCTGGAAGCAGAATCTTCCACTTAGATTTTGTATGGATTTGCTACAGTGAGGTGAGAATGGGGCATACAAGCAGAGGATGGTTTTAAGAGGCTTTGAAGACCACCTTAAATAGAACTGGGAACCTGAAGGAGAGGCCGTATTCAAAGATAACATGAAGGTTTTCAGCACAGAGAATACAGAACTGTTTGTGCACCCTTCCTTCCCTCAGAAAGAGAGAGGGAGATAGAGGGAGAGAGGGAGGGAGAGGGAAAGAGAGAGGGTAACTTGGGAGGAAAGTAGACTGGGGAAGGAGTCACGGTGCAGGTTGAATCTGAGGTAGAGACAAGAGGAGATATGTCTCCAGGTTTGGGGAGATACGGTGAATCTCAGGAGTGAGACCTGAGCTAAGCAAATGAGTTTAGTATAATAATCACTGTGATGGTGTACTAGTCAGGATATAAATTGGGTTGCTAAAACACTCACTGCAAATAACAGTGGATTATACAAGAGAGATGTCAGCATGAGCCATTCAGAGCTTTTCAGTCTCTTGTTGTTTCACCTTTACTAATTTGTAGACCTCATTCAGATGGGCCAAGGTGGCTCACTGGCATGCCTGCATTCCATCAAAAGGGATGAAGGGAGGGCATATCCACTTCTCACATTCCACTGGCCAGACTTGGTCACATCTAGCTGCAAGGGAGGCTGAAAAATGGAGTCTTCCTTCTGTGGGAAGCCAGATTCCTAGCTACAATTCTACTATTTTGATAGATGTTCTCTGGGCAGGTAGCAGTCTCTGACAAAGGTACTATTAAATAAAGACCTGAGAATGGGCGACGTCATGGAGGAAAAGGTGAGATGGGAGTAAGAAGTTGGACTTTTTTTTTTTTAAGATTATTTATTTATTTTGAGAGAGACAGAGACAGCATGAGCGGGGGAGGGGCAGAGAGATTGGGAGAGAGAGAGAATCCCAAGCAGGCTCTGCTTTGCCAGTTGCAGAGTCCTATGTGGGGCTCAAACCCATGAACCTCAAGACCATGGCCTGAGCTGAAACCAAGAGTTGGTCACTCAACTGACTGAGCCACTCAGGCACCCTGAGTTGACTTTTTAATAAGACTCTCTGTTATGGCAATGGAGGGACCTAAGAAGCTAACAGAAGACATGGAGGATAGACCAACAGACATAGCAGGCTGGTATAGTTTGAGAGATGGAATAGTAGACAGCTGTGGTTGGATCCCACAGAGTCCAAGGGATTTGGATTGGTGATTAGTAGCTCCCTGGGGAACGTTCTCAGGGGTGGGAGATGGGGACGGGCAAAGGCTGAATGGCAGAGGTAAAGCTTGGACAAGTGGAAAGATTTGGCAGTCAGAAGGACCTCGGAAGAAGCTGGAACCCCAGGGGCCAGCCAGGTTAAGTGAAATTAAGTTCACATGTCTGAAGGGGTTTACAGATATTAATTTTACTTTTATTTTTTAATTGGGAAGAGGCTTTCAAAGAAAAAAAATCCTCTTAACTGAAAGGAACTAATCCTTTTAGGGAGTTTGCTAATGTAGACATAAATTTTTTTCCTTTGGCAGTTTTTTTTTTCTCCCATCTCCTTCAGATAATCTTATCTCAATTTTGAATCAGAAATCTTATTTATAGCTTTTCTAAAGAGAATTATTTCAATGGGGGCAGATTCTTTGCCCTTTGGGCTTATTTTCTTTTTAAAAACAGATAAGTTATCCCTCCTTTTTCTTGGGAGAGGCAGTTAAAGTATTAATTTAAAAACAATGATTGTGAGCTGAAAGGGGGTGTAAATCAAAGTAGGAGAGAGAAATTCAGAGGGCTTCCTGTTTTTTGTGTTGCTATTTCTTCTTCAGGAGGGAAACTAAAAATGCCAGAATTCCATCTTTCCCTCAGGACCAGAAAGGAACTCAGCAAGCTTACATCCTTAACAAACCTGGAATAAATGGGGAATGGTGTGTTCTTTTCATGTTCCTTCCCTCCACTCTCTATTTCCCCTTCCCTCTGCCATATCTGATTTAGATGAATGGCTTGGCATTCAAGGCTCTGAGATAAGCCATACATATGTGCTTTCAATAGCTATAGTGATTGCAGCTACTACTGCCTGAATGCCTGCTGTGTGTACTACATTGTGTTGTGGGCTCATACACTTCCTTACTGCAGCTTCATTTCTGGCTGTCATCCCAAATATGACAATAAGAAAACTGTGGCTCAGGGGCCTCTCTGCTAGAGAGGCAACTGAGTCTGGGTTTGAAAGTAGATGTAACCAGAGCCTCCAAAACACATATTCCCAGATTTTACACAGAGTTCCAGAATCCAACTCATAGCATTGTTGAGGAATATATGACTTACTAAGGGTGAAATGAACATGGTATCTCAGACATTAGTAAGCATTCAATAAGCATTAGCTCTTTATTGTCAGATGGGCCCAAGGCAGTAGCCCAAATTCTACCCATCCCTTCGCTTCCACTAACTCAGTGTATCTGAGTGGTCCTTTATCACCGTCATATATTTAGTTTGTAAATTGCTCATAAACATCCTGATACCTTGCAGAAAAAGCTTGTGGAATCAACTCCATTGAGGAATATATTTTATTTTATTTATTTTGAGAGAGAAAGAGTGAGAGTGTGCATGCATGGGCATGTGAGTGGGGGAAGGGCAGAGAGAGAGGGAGAGAGAGAATCCCAAGCAGGCTCTGAGCTGTCAGCATGGAGCCCAATGTGAGATCATGGACTGTGAGATCATGGGCTGAGCCAAGAGGAAGAGTTGAATGCTTACCCAACTGAGCCACCCAGGCGCCCTGAGAAGTATATTTTTAAAACTCATTTTCGAAGCAGGCTGTGGTGAAAGAATTCCAACCTGACTGAAGAGTATAAAGCAAGAAGTTACTCTTCCTCCCAGTCCTGCCTTGATTCCCAGTTCCATTTACCCTTCCAGAACTTTAAAAAAAAATGCATATGGGGTGCCTGGGTGGCTTAGTCAGTTAAGTATCCAACTTTGGCTCAGGTCATGCTTTCACAGTTCATGAGTTTGAGCCCCACATCGTCCTCTCTGCCGTCAGCACAGAGCCCGTTTCAGATCTGCTGTCTCCCCCTCTCTCTGCCCCTTCCTTGCTCATTCTCTCTCTCAAAAATTAATAAATAAACTTCTAAAAATCCATATGCAAATATAATGGAGTTGAAAACACTACCTTTGAGATGTGCTAAGATAAGGTCTTTCTTTTTTCTTTTTTTTTGAATTTTTATTTAAATTCTAGTCAATATATAGTGAAACATTGGTTTCAGGAGTAGAATTTGGTGATTCATCATTTACATATAATACCCAGTGCTCATCACAAGTGCCCTCCTTAATACCCATCACCCATCTAGCCCATCCCCACACCCACCTCCCTCCATTTATCATCAGTTCCTTCTCTACAGTTAAGAATTTCTTATGGTTTGCCTCCTCTTTTTTTTTTCTCTTCCCATGTTCATCTGTTTTGTTTCTTAAATTCCACATGAGTGAAACCATATGGCATTTGTCTTTCTCTGATTGACTTATTTCACTTAGCATAATACTCTCTAGCTCCATCCACATCCTTGCAAATGGTGGAATTCCATTATTTTCGATGGCTGAGTAATATCCCATTATATATGTATACATATCACATCTTCATCCATTCATCAGTTGATGGACATATAACTCTCTCCATAGTTGGATATTGTTGCTAATGCTGCTATAAACATTGGGTTGCATGAACCCCTTCAAGTCAGTATTTTTGTATCCTTTGGATAAATACCTAGTTGTGTGATTGCTGGGTCATAGGGTAGTTCTATTTTTAACTTTTTGAGGAACCTCCATACTGTTTGCCAGAGCGGCTGCACCAGTTTGCATTCCCATCAACAGTGTAAGAGGGTTCCCGTTTCTCTACATTCTCACCAATATCTATTGTTTCCTGTGTTGTTAATTTTAGCCATTTTGACAGATGTGAGGTGGTTTCTCATCCTGGTTTTGATTTGTATTTCCCTGATGAAAGGTAATGTCTTTTTAAAAATTATTATTAATTAGCTGGTCTGCCTCAGTGCTGCCTCCCTCCTACTTACAATGGGGCAGTAGAGGTGGGATATGGGTTGGGTTTCAAGCCTTTGCCTCTGGCCTCTTGGGGTCCTTTGCTTTGGGTTTGGCTGGGCCAGTCTTGGGCTGATGTCCATTGAATAAGTATGTGGATGATGAATTTGTAGGCAGTGGTCCCAGTGGAAACCTCACCCAGATTATATATTATGACACATATGGCACACTGTCTCCTATCACCAACTGACTCCTGCTACATCTTTCTGAGAGTCGAGGACAGCCTTGAAGTGCCCTCCTGCAGCTCGGAAATGCCAGTGTTACTGTGCTGTTGCAATTCTGCATTAATAGGGCCTCTGTGTATGGAAATACCCCTGCCTTCCAGTCATTCCTGGTGGGAAGTGTAGTACGTACTCTGAGTGGCTTTTGCTTTCCCCTTAACAAGCATAACTCTGTTCTCCTTTGCCTTTCTGTAATTTCAGCCCACTGTGGGGGGTGAGGATCCATGATGCCAAGAAGCATCCTCTTTCTTCTCATACTTTCCCCAAAGGCAGGAAAGTGGGACTCCCCTTAAATCTGGCTCTCCTCCTGCTCTGCTTCTCCCATCTCCTGAGGTTGTTCTAATGGAATGGTTGCTCAGAAAGAAATAAAAGCACATTGGTTGCATGTCTTTAAAACATTACGTCCACTGCATCACTCAGTATGTCTGTCTGTCTGTCAATCTAGCCATTCATTCATTCATTCATTCATTCATGTAACTTTTCTCTATGAAGTGTTTTGCAACTTGCTTTTGCACTGATCAATGTCCCTTGATGATCTTTCCATGGCAGCACTTATCAGAGCACCTTATCCCTTCGAACAGCTGTTTAGAGTTTGCTACATTTACTTACTTACTTATTTTCTTATTGATTGACATAGATTATGGATAGGCAGGTATGTCTGAAAAACACTTCATGCTCTCCGCTCATATTTTCTTTTTCCTTTGCAAATTCCTTTGTTTGTCATCTTGTGTACAAGCAACGGTATGTCAGTTAAGAGTTTCTTTTTCCTGGTGAGACCTCCAGCTGCTTCCTGTTCTTCCTTTACACATATAATCCCTTGCTTGACAATTTTGACAAGAGAAATACAGGATTGTGGTTTCAGGGGAAGGAGCAGCAGCAATGGCATATGCGTGTTCAAATTCCCAGGTGCGTATTTTTTTCCTTAAGTGCATATTCTGAGTCCTGAATAAGAGAAGCACATTTTCAGACAGGATTGGCATTTCTTCTTTGCCCAGAGGAAAGGAAGGAAAGTAGAAGTATATGGATGAACAGTTAGGATAAACCTGCGTATAGTAGCTTTCACGATTTGAAGTTTTATTCTCATACATAAAAGAGGTCTAGAAGTAGGTGACAAGTCTAAGGCTTACACGGTGGCTCCATGAAGTCATGGCTCCTCCTATCTCTCCACTCCATCTACATGTATGCTACATCCAAAGCATGTAGTTTCCATCCTCAGGATCACCAGATGACTGCTGGGGTTTATCTATCATGTTGCATTCCAGGCAGGGAAAACTAGAAGGGTAAAGTACAAATGAGGCATGTGTCCATGGTCTACCTTTTTAGAAGCTTGCACGATACCCCCACATAACACTTATCTTTATATCTGATTGGCCAGAACTTGGTCACGTGGCCACACCTAGCTGCACTGAGGTTCTGTTAGTAAAGAATAAGGGAAGAGTTGATACTGGGTAGGCAGCTAGTAGTCTCCGTCTTATATGGTTTGATCCATTGTTTGGCTTTCTCATTTCACCGAGTGCTGATGTATATGGAATAGTATTTGCTGCTCAGAGTAGAGATGTGATGTAGCTTAAGTTTATATCTCTTTGACCTCTCCCATCATCTAGGTTTCTGCCTCCTTCCGTCTAAGGATCTTGTCATAAACTGTTGCTTCCTGAATGATCAAGGAACTCCATGTAGCGCTTGGCCTTAATGTAGAAGTATATGATGTGTTCGCAGTTTCTTTTCCCCAACCCCCTCTTCAGAACTTCCAAGTTCTGTTTGTCCTCTTTGCTGGGCATAGTTAGGCAGGGCTTTGCTAACTGCATCAATATGAACTAAGGAGCTAGGAATTAATAGTTTACCATTCCAACTCCAACTTCCATTGCTCTCCTCATTCTTCCAAATTCTTACCCTGCAACAGTGCTGAATTGTATCCTTTAGTAAGTTTGGACACTAGCCCAAGCTGGCCCTTCTCTCTGAAGTGTCCTCTTGATTTCTTCATCCCTTCTCCAGCCCCACCCCTAGCATACTTTGCTCACTTTAAAAGACCCCATTCAAACATCATTCTTGCAAGAAACCTTTTCTAATTCCTTAGTATTAATAATTTTCCCTCTGATCTCACCATTTCTCGAGTGCACTGCTGGCATGGTTTATCACACTGTGTCATCTCTGTTAATGTATGAGTGTGTCTTCCCTGGGAAAACTAGACACTGAGCTCCTTGAGGGAAGTACAGTGGGTTTACCACCCAGTTTCTTAGGTCTAGAAGAATCCTCATTACTGTTTGTGGAATGAAAGAATGAATGACAATATTCAGTACTCTGATCCAGAGGAATAATACGTAAGAATTTCCCTGATGGAAATCTTTTTTTGGTGATGGAAGGCCTTCACACAGCACAGACATATCATGATGAAGATGTCTTCCTACTTAAAGCATGCAGCATGGCTGGGATTGCTGCTATACTAAACCTTTGAATAGCAGCTCTGTGGTCAAGATTGTCAAGGGAGAAGGTCTGAGTTTGTGCAGCTGAAGGGATTCGTGAGGCCCCATGAAGAAAATGCTAGGCTTTCTTTAATGGTTTATTTTTGAATAGGAACAGGTCTGTGGCAGTAATCCCATTTGAATTCTGGAGCTCTGTTTAGCAGAAAGATGAGCCAGAGACCTCAAGTTACATTTGTTGTTAAAGTTTGACCAGACACTTGGTGTAAGTGTGTGTCATGCATGACTTTGCTTAAGTAATTAACATTCCTGTCAAGGCTCTTTAAAAGGGTCCTGTGTTGTAGAGCTCCTCAAAAGACTGGTTGAAACCTTTGAACTCTCAGCCTTTCCGTTTATTGCCAATTACTGATATGCTTAAGTTTCGTTTTTCTAAAGAAAAATACAAAAGAGGTTAGATCTTGTAGCAGAAATATTTATTCTTAGGAGAATCAAACTTGGAAAGTGGGGCAATTTCAAAATGAAGACATAAGTGTAGACATGGTATTAGAGGATATGTTGGCAGAAAAAGTCTAAAGATAGTTTTTTAGTTAGGAAAAGAAGAATTAATGTGAATCTGATAGCAGCTTTCAAATCTCTTAGGAACTGTGCGAAGGCTAAGCAATTTGATGCACCAAAGGGCTGAACTAGCATTTAATTACCTCTTTTTTTTCCGTCTTTACTTTCTGTCTTCCTCTCTTACCTTTTCCTCCTTTCCTTTCCCTTTCTTTCCTCCTTTCTCCTTCCTTCCTCCTTTTCTTTATTCTGTTTCCCTTTTCAACTCCTATTTAGATGCCTTTAAGATTGCAAGGCCTGTGAGAACAGGAGATGGATCTGACTGGTTGACAGAGGGCCTCTTGAATCAATGGAGGAAGGGATGGACGCTTGCAGTGCGCCACGCACTGGGAATACCAGGGCGAAAGACATAACCTAAAAGGGAAAAGTAATAGTTCACTGTAGTGTGGGGACATAGTAAATGGAGATGCATGAGTGGGGGTTGCTAAGAGAGGGCAGCGTCCACTCCTAGCTACAGAAGGAGGAAGGAGACAGGGCCAGGGGGCCTCCCTAGAGTTGGTGATGATTTAACCCTGTCTTGAATAGTGATCAGGTGTCCATCAGATAAGTGTGTGGAAAGAGTGCCTTGAGTGCGACTACGCATGACCAAAGGCCTAGAGATGAGAGCATCATCACACAGGCTGTGATCATCCCATGCTGTCTCTGTGCTACCTGTGGGGAAGTCCAGAGTGGCAGTGGTGGGAGGTGGTGCTAGGAGAGATCAGTGGGGCCACATAATATGTGGCAAGTGAAAGAATGTGAGTCTTGTCTAAACATAATGGGACACAACGGATTTTAAGTAAGAAGCTTTAAGGGTGACTTTGAGGAGAAAAAGAAAATTCAGAAGCTGTTCAATAGACTAGATAGATAGTTCAGTAAAACCAGGTAAAGGCTAAAACTTGGAAATGGTAGAGGATGAAGAGAGGAGATAGATTTGAAAAGTATTAGGACTTATTGCTTGATCACTTTGGTTGATTAGGTAAAGTATGGTGCCTTGTCTACTAGTGAGTTTCTCAATAATAGATGCCATGTGTTACCTTTGTACCCTTAATGCCTAGATCAGTATGTGGTGCCTAGTAAAGTTTTAATTTTAATCATGTTTACTTAACGAGTGCTTTGATTAATTAATTATGTAATTATAGTAACCTACGTACTGTATGCATCCTGACAATATGTATTTCTCTTTTAGAAGAACTGTGATTTGTAGCTGTATACATTGCCTCCCAGCTAAGAAAATCTACATTCCCCAGTCACCTTTACAGCTAGGCGTGGTCCTGTGACTGAGTCCTAGCTAATGAGGTCCAAACACAAGTGCTATTTGGAACTCCAAGAAAGTCTTGGAACAAGAGGAATCACCCTTGGCTTCTCCCCTTCCACTCCCTCTTTCTTCCTTGCTGTTGTCTAGAATACAGATGCAGTGTGGAGAAGGCCAGCATCCATCTTTCTGAGGCTGGTGGGGCAGGGAGCTAGATGGAATCTGGGTCCCTTCCGTACAAACCAGCATAGCAGTCTGAATTCATTTTATTCATTCCACCCGTTCTTCATCAAATATTTATGAAAGTCCTATCATATGTCTAATGCCATACAAGGAGCAGGGGAATCAAAAATAAATAAATAACATTCCTTGTCCCATAAGGAGCCTACAGTTGATCTTCCAGGGTTCAGAAGGAAGAATTTCCTTTCCTTCCTACTTCTCAGGTGATGTAGATCAACTTGTGAATTTCAGTCAGTTTATCTGCAGTTAGCTGGGTTATTCAAAGAAAGGCCACCCCCTCAGCAGTGGGGCACTTTTGATTGCTCACCCACATGGTGGTCTGATTTGGGTTGTGAATCTTGGTTTCTGAATGCGTGCTGGCACATCTCACCTACTTGGTTTGAGTTTGAACACTTGACTGTGTGGGCTAGAGGCATGACCGGAAGCTTTGGCAACTTTTAAAAAACTGAGTTTGAGTTTCTCAGGTAGGCATGAAGAGACTCAAAGTTGAAAACCTGGGGAAGGAGTTGGTTAAGGGTTCACTTAGGTGTTGACTTTGTGTTCAAATTTCCTCATGGCCTTATGCCCCAACAGCTACAGGAAATAGAAAGCTATCTAGCATTAATTGCTATTGTTTTATAAGTACTTTTTAATACTTTATGCACTTTACATACCATCAGTTATTTTATTCTAACAACTCCATGAAGAAGTATCATTATCTGTATTTTACAGATGAAGAAATTGATGTTTCGAGAAGTTAAGAAATCCCAGGTCTTCATGACTCCAAAACTTCCCACTGAACTCTCCTGCCTCCTTAGGCGACTTTAGATGTATGTCCTTATAATCTGTCCCTGTTGAGGCGAGACAGGAAGGGTTAGACCACCTGGTTTCTCTGTACTTGCTCACAGTAAGAATGGCTAGTAGTGGCTGGTTGTTATCACAAACAGTGTTGTCACTGGAAACTTCAATAACAGTGTTCTTACATTTAACATTTTCCCAGACATTACATTTATTTAGAAAAACACCCAGCTTGTTAAACCTCTCTGAGCAAATCGATCCTAATTTGTAGTATTTTCTTTTTTTTTTAAATATTTATTTATTTTTGAGAGTGTGTGTGTACAGGAGACGGGGGGTGGGGACAGAGGATCTGAAGTAGGTTCTGTGCTGACAGATCCAATGCAGGGCTCAAACCCACAAACCGCAAGATCACGACCTAAGCCTGAGTCGGTCGCTCAACCATCTGAGCCACGCAGGTACCCCTGTAGTATTTTCTTTAAAAGAAGGAAAACTGAACCCTGAGTTTCTCAAAGCCCATCAGGGCAATGTGAGGACCGTTCTCCCAGGGACTCGCATAGTTGCACATCACAGCCTCTGAGAGTCAGAAATGTTTAGACAGAGTATTTTTATACTGTTATGCTGTGATTCCCTCATCAATATAGTCCCAGTATTTTAGTCTGTTTGGGTTGCTGTGAAAAAACACCGTAAACTGAGTGGCCTATAAACAACAGAATTTGATTCCTCATAGTTTTGGAAGCTAGAAGTCCAAGATCAAGACCCTGAGAGGTTCAGTGTTTGGGGAGGGCCTGCTTCCTGGTTCATAGATGACTATCTTTTTTTCTGTAACTTCACATGATAGAAGGGTCTAGAGAGTCTGTGGGTTCTTCTTTATAGGGGCACTAATCCCAATTATGAGGCCTCTACCCTCATTACCTAATCACTCCCAAAGGCCCTACCTGCTAATGCGATCATACTGGACATTAAATTTTAATATATGACTTTTGGGGGGAACACACATATTCAATGCATTGGACCCAGAATTCTACTTCTTGTGTCTAGGGACTCAGTTTTTATTAGATCATTTGCATACTAAAGATGATAGTTCCTTTTTGGAGACTTACAGTTTTCAAATTAGTTAACAAAATAACAAATTAAGCTTGAGGCACTCCTAAAGTAAATATGGAAGGCAGTGGTTATAAAAATGAATATCATAGGGGGTTTGAAGTCTGACAGAACTGGATTCTAATTCCTTTTTCCCTACTAGCAAACTGTGTGGCCTTGGGCGAGTCACAAAACCTCTCAGCCTCAGTTTATTCCTCTTTAAAGTGGGGATATGATGATTACTGATAGTAGCCCTCATAGGAATGTCATGGTGACTAAAGCCTACGTTGTAGGTAGAGCTTGAGTGCAGTGCCTAGCACAGGGTTAACCCTGAATTCCTGTCACCCACAATTAGTTATCCTTATGATCTTCACGCTCTATCATGTAATAGTCTTGGCTGTGGTAAAAACCACTTAGCTCTTTTGGACATTGCCAAACAAGTAGACAGGCATAAAATGCGGAGCAACTGGAGACACTGCTTTGTTGGTTCAGTTACCCAGAACTGTCAGAGCCACCGCCGGGATCTCCTTCATTGAGTGTCAGCTGTGCATGTCAAGATATGCCTCCTGGGTCTCTTGCGTGGAGCACCCTCATGGACTGCAGGACACACCCGAGCTCAGCGTGTTGACAGAGTCACTACTATGGCTTTTCATGAGAACAGTCTGTTCTACCCTCAAGTCTTTTGAGTTTTGCACAGGGATAAACAGATGCGTAGTTTTGTAAAATCTCTTGCTGGGTAATTTGGTTAGGGAGGTATGATCTACTGAAAGCCTGAAGAAACTTACCCAGTCTGAGATCAGTTCTTAGATCAGATGAAGCTAAGGAAAGGCTGAAAGAGTCTATGATGGTATCATTTCCTCATCCTGTACCTTCCACTCACACTTTGGCCTGTAAGTGACCCTCTGACCTGACTCAACCAAGCAGTCCTTATTTAGTGCCTCTTCCCCCCCCACCTCCATTTTGTAATTAGTGACTTTTTTCTATTTGTCTGACTGCCTCTGAAAACCTCCCAATTGAGAAACCAAATAGTATTGTTTCAGGTCAGTCCAATTTTGTCTCCATTTCAACTGAGGAAACTGGCATTGCATATTGTGAAGCGAATCTCCTTAATTGGAGAATGACCAAGCATTGATTGAACTAGTGGATCTGGAAGGTTCTCAACTTCAGATCAGTTTCCTGTGCCGGAGGATACCACCTTTCCAGCAAGTCTTTGTGTCTTGTTTTTCAATAACCTTTATTTTTCCCACTTACATGGCTACATTCTACCTTGATTAGGTGCAGCCTAATCAGATGGTATTCTGTAAGCTCCTTGAGGTTTAGTTATTTGGCCCCATCACATTTGGGATTTTCTGAAATTAGTTCCTAAAGGGACTTGCTTTGATTTAGTAGAAGCTCAAACAGAAATGAATTAGTGTAAGTGAAGAGGTAGAATGGTACTCAGCACGTAGCAACCACTCAATAAATGTTAGCAGTCATTGTTGTTTTTATAAGTTTATTATTTTATGAAACCTGGTGGATATAATTATATATGTCCTGTATCCAGTTTGGGGAATAAGTATAAGAAGTTCCCGTTCATTCCTTCTAATTTATTTTTTAACATCTATTTATTTTTTGAGAGAGAGAGAGAGAGAGAGAGAGAATGCAAGCAGGGAAGAGGCAGAGAGAGAGAGACACACACAGAATCTGAAGCAGGCTTCAGGCTCTGTTAGCACAGAGCCAGACATGGGGCTTGAACCTGTGAACTGTGAGATCATGATCTGAACTGAAGTTGGATGCCCAACCGATTGAGCCACCCAGGCGCCCCCCGCCCTCCATTCATTCCTTCTGAAGAAACAACATCACTGGGGGTGCCTAGGTGGCTCAGTCATTTGGGCATCTGACTTCAGCTCAGGTCATGATCTCACAGTTCATGGGTTCGAGCCCCGTGTCGGGCTCTGTGTTGACAGCTCAGAGCCTGGAGCCTGCTTCAGATTCTGTGTCTTCCTCTCTCTCTCTCCCTTTTCCCCACTTGCACTCTTTCTCTCTCTTTCTCAAAAATAAATAAACATTAAAAAAATTTAAAAAAATAACATCATTAGAACCCAAGTTGAGAGAAAACAATTCCTTTATAAGATGGAAGATGACAGAGTAAAGATACTGTCGAGGAAAATAAATACAGTTTCCTTTAACAGCTCTTCCTATTGTTTTCACTTCCCATCCCCTGCCACTGCCAATACGTCTGTATTTCCAGAACTTAATAGGGTACCTGGCATGTGCAAGATGTTTAGTAAACATTGGACTGACCTGAAGTGACCTGCCCTTATCCTAATTCTGCCATTTACTATTTGCATGACTTCATCACTAAAGTAGGAGATGAAAATCAGCCTTTGTCTCAGGGCCTCGGCTTCCTCATTCATGCATTGGGAGGGAGGTTTGCACTAGAGGGTGTCCACAGTCCCTCCGGGCTCTGGCACCTCACGATCCCTTGTGGCATTTGGGTTCCCGGGGCTGGTGGTGTGCTGTAACATGTTATGAATAAACATTCACGTGAAAGTGAGGTATAGTTTTACACAAGTTTTTTTACACAAATTTTCTGTTTGTTTTTTGTTGGTGGCGATTTTTTTTTTTAATCCTGGAAAGTGAATTAGGCAGAAATCTGTTCAGGAAGTTCCTCTTATAACTGATGCATAAATTCCTCATTGCATATTGTACCTTTAGGCCTTTAGAAATTGGTAGGAGTATATGTAAATACATATGACTATGTATATATAACTGTGTATACTTTTGCATCTGTTTATAATTTACAGGTAGATGGCAAGAATTTTTTTCTGTCAGATCAAATAAGGTTAAATAATAATTAACTAGTATTTGACGTAGTAATTCACTTTTAGGAATCTGTTTTAGGGAAATGGCCTAGAAGGTAGGTAATTTATGGGCAAAGTTTTTAATAACAATCTTACAGTACTGAAAAACTAGATATAAAATAAATGCTCAGCAATAGGGGAATGATTATATAAATTCGGCATATATACATATGTATATATATGCATATATATTTGGCATATGTTAGGAGGCATTATACAAAGATATTTTGTTCAGTGTATAGAAAAGGAAAGGAAATAATCTCAAATGATGATAATGATTTCTGAATGGTGGGATCATGAAATATTTTTATCCTTTTATTAACACTTCTCCTAAGTTTTTTTTTTAAGCAAGCAGTATGTATTATTTTTCTTATGAGAAATCTGAAACCCTATCTAAATAAAAACCCTATCTGAATATAGAACTTTGTGTAAATATCTAAATATTTAGATATTTATTTATTTGATTATTTATATATTTAGATAAATCTTACCTAAATATAGAGGAACCTTACCTAAAACATGGATATTCCTGTAATGAACACTAAAAAAACAGCAATGCTTGGGAAATACCATGCCAGAACAGAGTGAGATGAACTGATTGATCCCACCCCCAACTTTATTGTAAATGCCCACCGGTTTCGTACTCAGTAACAGGACCTTCTCTGCGAGGCCCTAACTGTGGCATCCGATGGACTGCCTGGCTGGGATCCGTGTCCATCGCACTGTGGTTGCGGGTGGAAAGAGAAGGT
Organism: Cryptoprocta ferox; assembly: GCA_028646485.1. Classification (NCBI taxonomy): domain Eukaryota; kingdom Metazoa; phylum Chordata; class Mammalia; order Carnivora; family Eupleridae; genus Cryptoprocta; species Cryptoprocta ferox. The sequence goes on along the minus strand of CM053570.1, from coordinate 51,399,082 downwards.
CACCCTGTAACGTGGTTCTGCCGACAGCCACAGAGGCACAGCCAGTGTGTATCTGAGTCTGCAGGAATTCACTCATCCCCGAGTTCAGTGTTTACAGAAGGTGGTGCAGACCCAGGAAATAATAAAATGACTGAATAATTTCCTATTAAGTGTGTTGTGATGAGAGTATTAAATAGGCCCTTCCTTGGAATCCTAGAATTACGGAGCGGTCAGAGAACCTTCCATACCACTTTACTCCAAATTCTGAGTTCTTCTCTCAGTTCGCAGGGGGAGGAGCTTCTGTGTGGAGTCATCCAGACTACTGTGGCTGTGCCACTTTCTGGTTGTGTGACCTTAGACAGTTTACTCAATCACTCAAGAAATAATCATGGAGCTGCTGCTCTGTGCCAGGCTCTGTGCCAGGTGCTGGGAATAAAATAATCAACAAGTGAAGGACCTGCCCTCCTCACAAAGTTTAATGCCCTCAGGGGGAGGGGAGATATAGGCGCATTATTTCACCTATTTGGCAACTTTTGTTTTTACCTTTCCACTAAGTTCTGCTCTTTCTCGTGGTTTTGTCTCTATTTCATAGTCTTACTTGGGAGTTTTATCCTTTCCCATCATTCCAGGAATTATCTACTGAGTGATGACATCCCATCTGTTTGTCCAGTCTGGGGCTCTTCTGAGCTACAGACTCCTGGAGCCAATTGTTAGTTGCCCTTGGGAGTCTAAAGACCATCTAAAACTCAGCTTACCCTAAACTGAGTTTGGTGTCATCTCCCCACCTCCCCACCCAAACTGGGTTCTCTCCTATGTTTCCTGTCTCCATGCATAGCCCTGTTGTCCATCCAGAGTAGGAACGAGAAATCAATCTCTAGTCTTCCATTTTCTTTTCTGCCATCCACAGCTAATGACCCATCTAGCAGATTCCCTCTCCTGTGGAGATATTGTTCATTTCAGTCCCCTTCTCTTTAGCCTACTAACTTCTGCTTCGTTTCTTCAGGCTCATTTCTTTACAGTTCAAACAATTAGTCTTTCTTGATGCAACTCTGATTACATCATTCCTATGCATGGCACCCCTTTCTGGCTCCCCAGTGCCCTCAGAGTAATACCTAGTCTCTTTGGCATGGTCCTGCTGAGTTTTCCCAGTCTCATTGCCTACCTCCAAACCCACTTCTCCCTAAATTTTAAAGCTTCAGCCTCTCCTTCCCTCACATCTGGACCACTCCATTTCATTCTGTAGATCTTGGGTCAGATGTTATTTACTCCAAGAAATCTTGCTCAAATTTCCAAGTCTGGGTTGGGTACCTCTACTTTTGTTCCCATAGCCCCCCCATCCATCACTCCCTTTATTACTCTTAAGGCACTGCTTGGTCCATCTCTCTCGCCAGAAGACCATGAGCTCTCTGGGGGCAGGGACATTACATTTTGTGTTTCTAGAATCCAGTCCAATGATAGGTAATTACTTATTAGTAGGTGATAAAAATAAATACTGATTAAAAATAAGTAATTCTTTATTTCTCCTGACCATATCAATCTAAGCATAAGGATAAGTTCAAAATAATAATAAAACAATTGTTTTGTTCTCTTGGTCCTTCCTTGGCCTAAACCCTTGATGCACCTCTTTCTTCCCTTAGAAGATGCTCCAGTCTCTCTAGCAAGCTGACCTCAGATGGTACATTCCACCAATCTCATTGACCTGAGCCCTAAGATCAACCACACTTAAAACTGGAAAAAAACCAACCATACACGGAGCGCTGTGTAAGATTCTGATCAGAAAGAGGGGAATACTGAAATAAGAATAATAGCTGGCATTTGCTGAGAGCTTCTTATATGCCAAACACCATTTTAACTGCTTTGTATGAATTTTTTTGATCTTCCCAACAGTTCTAGGAAGTAAGTAGGATTATTCCCATTGTGCAGATGAAAAAACTGAGGTCCAGTAACCTGCCGTAGGGCACAGAGCAGAAGGCAGTGGAACCAAGTCTGGCAGTCTGATTCCAGGGCCCACAGTATTAACCAGCACCCTTACTGTGTCCTAGCTGAGCTCTAAAGCTCTGACCTAAGTGTCCCTGGTTCTCATGAGCAAAAGCGGGGTCTGTGAGCAATAAGGCATTCACTGTTATGGGTCTTCCTCTTCCCTGGTCGCTCTAGGACCCAGCTAATCAAGATGGAATCGGTCCTTCTCTCAAAGCCCTCTCTGGTCCCATCCTTACCTGGTGCATAACGGTGCATATTCTTCATGAGAGGCAGAGGAGCATCATGGTTAAAAAGTGGACTTTGAATTGAAACTACCTGGGCTCAGACCAACCACAGCTCTGTCACTTATTAGATATATGACCTTGGGCAAACTATTTACCCTCTTTATGCCTCACTTTCCTTATCTACACAATGAAGATACTAATTTTTGGATTATGAGAATTAATGTATTTTACACGTGTAGAACAAAGCTTGGCACATAAGAAGCATTGAGTGTGTGCCTTAGTGTTTTCATAATTTAAAATAATCTTGTTAATATTTACTTAAACTTGTATTAGGATGCTTTGATTATTAAGCACCAGGGCAACTCTACTACCGTTCGAGATATAGAAATCTACCAGTTCTTTCATTTCATTATGGGCTTTATATATATATAATCCAGAAGATAAAAATAAATCATCTACAAAACCCCACATGAAAGGTTTTCATAAATCTTATGAAAAGTTGGGCCAAGTTTAAAGATCAATGCTTAGTTGATTTAAAGCCCTTTATTGTGAACATTCTAATGGTGATCCTTCTAGAGGGAGCATCTGACATGGACTGGCTAGCTGTGTGGGTGTGTGTGTGGGGGTTATCCTTGGAACCATGGTCTTTTATCTGCCTGATGGATGTGAGTTAGAGGAGTTAGTATAGGCTTAAGGAGAACCTAAAGATGATAAAGCTCTTGTCTTGCTCACACCAGTAGTTGTTCAGCGGTATACCATATGATATCAGGTTCTGGGTCCTTAGCCTGGTGTTCATGGGCCATACCCCCATCTTGATCAAACCCACCTTGTTACTCTACACCCTTCCACTCTTACCCTGTCTTCTGCCTGGAATTTTCTCACTCACATCCCAATGACACCTGAGCCTATGTACATCTTAAGGCCCAAATTAAAACCCATTTTCTTTCTGAAGCTTTTTTTTGAGCCTCCTTACCTGCCGTATTCTCTTCCCTCTTTGCACTATGTCTACCTCTCTTATGCATATTTTTGCTTTCTAATTTTGGTGTGCTTCCAGGGAATTTCCCACTAGCCTACACTCTCAAATACATTTCTTTTGTTTAACCCTGAAAACAACCTTATGAGGTATCACAACGCTTACTTTGCTGATAAGGAAGCCAAGACTCAGAAAGATTAAGTGATTTGCCTAAAGACACAAAGCTAAGTCAGACTCCAACTCCGGTATTCTTTTTTCTGCCCCAGACTCCTTCTCTGAAGTCATGTGCTTGTCTTGCTCAATTTTATATCCCCCAGAAATGTGTAGCACAGCTTCAGTCTCAGTAAATTTCTTTATTCATTCAACTCATGTTTTTTGAACCTCTGAGGTGTTACTTAGGTCTTGGGCCCTGGCATTAAAAAAGTTAGATGTTTGTGGGAATAAAGAAGAAATGCCATTAATGTGGTTAATGGTATTTGCATTTTACTTAGTAAAATGGATTTCATAGGATTCACAAAGTCACATGCCACCAGGGCAGGCAGGTGGTTAAGTTAAGAAGTTTGGATGTAATCCATTGTAAAGTGATGTGGACTCGTGCTAACTGGACATCAGTACTCTCTCTAATGGAAGTGACCACCACTGAATTCCAGCTAATTGTTGCCACACTGGAATGTGGGCCTAGTGTTGGGAGATTTTCAGTTGTTTCAGAAAAACTAGAAATCTGGACTTACTTGTAAAATATCCTTATAGCCAACGTTAGCAGATAATTCAATTTTTAAAAAGGACTAAAGAGCTAAACAACACATGACTGATAGTTACCACTCAGCACCTTGAAATGCTGCATATTGAGCTGACCATGTAGCTCCCAGTGCCTGTGCTCCTGAGGCAGGAGCCAGTGCTGAAGAAGGACCCGGTCCCTTCTCTTCCTCCTCGTCCTCAGTAGTCTGGTTGCAGGTCTTGCCTGGCTTTGCAGCAGTCACACCATCTCCTCGCCCCTTGCCCTCTTTGCCTGTCGAGGGGTGATGACTGTCCTGTCTCTTCTGAAGAGATCACTGACACTGGATCTTGCTCTCTAATTTAGCTCCTTGTCTTCATTGTGATGAATGAGGCTGAGCATGACAAGCAGGGATCACTGGGTAGAAGATCAAAAGATCTTCCTAGGCTGCCTAGAGCATATTTGTGACTTTGCCACTTTGGGAAGTTCCACCCATGAGAATGTGGGGCCTGTGGAGAGTTAACTTCTCCCCCCAGATACTTCTACTCAGGCCCAGTGGGAAAAGAGATGTTTGTACCGGGGCTACCAAAGGAGACCTCTGACAACAGAATCAAGGACAACCTGTTGGGAATTTTCTGTGGCTGATGCACTTTGTAAAATAGGGTCCAAAGTAAGGGACCCATGGAGTCACTTCTTTGTGATTTGGTAACTATAAAGTAATATCAATACTTGTTTTTTTAAAAAAGTACTTGTTTAAAGTATTAATGGAGATTGTTTTTCTAAGGGACTCCTGCTTCAGTAAATCATACAGGCCCCAGGATTGTGCACAGGGTTTCTTCAAACCTGATTTGAGGAGCATTAGCAACAGGCATGCTAGAGGTTTGTTAAAAGTACTAATTCCTGAACTTCATTTGAGATCTAGGAATGGGGTCTGGGAATTTGCATTTAACAAGTATCTTGAGATTCACATGTATGCAAAGAGTAAGAAGCTTTGACTAATGATAACAATGATAATGATGAAAACAGAGCCCTAAGTGTTTTAAGTTTTAATATTTATTCCTTACAGCATGCCCATGAGGTACCTGTTTCTCAAAGTGTGAAATAGATATCACTGTTCACAATTGAAATTTTGGATGATGCATAAACATTTTTCTAATTTTTAAAGTTTTATGTTTACCTTATATATAAAACACATGTATCTAATTAACCTACTAAACTCATAATTTTGTGGATATTAAATTTTAAGTGAAGCCTAAATTTATTTGAGTGAAGAGAGTGAATCAATTTAAAGGGAAATGCTAAGTAAATAATAGTTTAACAAAAACTGTGAAGGTAGAATGTGAATAATTGAAATTTATAAAGCACTAAAATGAGTAAAAAAGCTTGGTAGTAAGCCAGAGGACTTGGATTTAAATCTAGAATTAAACCCTTACTAGCTGTGTGCCCTCGAACAAATCTCATTCCCTCTCTGAGCCTTAGCTTTATTCTCAGAAAAATGGAAATATTAAAACCAATGTTACTGATCTGTGCTGAAGGATATATGCGAAAACATAAGTAAAAGAACACATAATAGGTGGTCAAGAAATATTATTGAATATTACTTGAGTTGTCCTACAATGTTAATTGAATATGAGTCTTTAATGTAGACATTACTGGAATCTTCTTAAGAATGTATTAGAAATAGAAGCTCTTATTTTCTTATGTCTTTTTTTATCTATGACTTTACCACACTTCCTGAATAGTTTAAGAGGAGAAAGCCCTGAAATGGGAATCTGAAGACTTGGGTTCTACTTCCAGCTTTGTCTCAGGCTATTTCTATGACCTCTAACATGATGTTTTGCCTCATTGTACCTCAGTTTTATAATCTATAGAGTGGCTTTGCCCTGGAAGGCTTCCAAGGTTTTTTCCAGCCCTAACATTCTGTTTGCATCAGATCTATTTCTTTATTACCTGAAATAAATGGGGAACACTTAGCATAGATTCCATATCATTTTAGCCCACTACTGGGGGCTAACAGAACATCCTAGTGATTTGCCAGACTGCTTGACTTCCTGGTTTCATTGTCATGTGTTTCTTTGGAGGTGCTAAAAAAAAAAGAATAGTAAAACCAAATGGCTGGCAGAAGGAAGAGGGAAATGAAGACACTGGAATAAGGAATCTGGATTTCCCACAAGTTAGAAATAGCTCCCAAATGAATAAAAGTTGATTATGTGTTTACAGTACTGCACTTTGACAATGCTGCATATCCTGTTAATGAAATCATGGAGCATTGGACTAGAGAGTGATTCATAAATTAAATTGTGTCTCTGTGTTTCTTCTGTCTTAGAAATAGCAATTCTTAAAGTGGGAGATATTTAGTCTTTAAAAGTGAATTAATAACTATGATGGCATAATTAGCTGCCTGAGTGAGTTCTCTGAAATGAACTTTTTTGGGGGGTCAACTTTCTTTCTTTCTTTTTTTTTTTTTTTGTCTACCAGTTAAGCAGTCATTCAGAGTTCTTTTCTATTTCATGCCCGGAAGTATCAAACAGAAAAATCATGGGATGCTGAAATTGCTGAACACACACGAAGCGGTGCCACAGTGTCCTCACCCTGTGCCAAAGCAAATTTCTGAGCATTATGTAATTTCTCCCTGGCTTTGAGATCCCATGATCCTGTCTGAGGTTGATGCTATATAATATGCTGGGGCAGTGTTCCATCAGGCATTTCCTTGGTGGGTAGATATCTTGTCAGTGTCGGGGACCTGTGAATGGGAAGCCCAGAGGCTTCCATCACTTCAGCCCACATCTAGTGTCTTGCTGTGTTCCCAAGTTCAAGCTGAGAATTGTTAAAACAGATAGCACTTAATTGGCTGAAACATAAATCATGACTTGCAAGGCTACATTCATTCATTTAGAAAGTATTTTTGATCATCCACTGGGCTACTAGTGCTGTGGAATTTAAAAAAGTGTATTTTATATGGTTTCAAAAATGAGTATATGGTAGAGTCTTTGCCCTCAAGGAATTAACAGTCCTTTGGAGAGCCAAGGCATGCCTTCACAAGTTAAACAGCAACAAATACGAACAAGAGGTACCCCTGCTATGCTCTAGTGGTGGACGTAAGGCAATGGCATGGAGTGGGAGTGCTCCCTGGGTGCCCTTGTCTTTATTCTCTCATGTTCCCAGTGAGGAAACCGAAGCACAGAGAATTTTAAAAGATGGGTCTGAGGAAACAGCCAGGAAAAGATGGAATTAGGGCTTGAATGCAGACATCCTAATGCACTTTGACTCTGTTTTCTGCTGCTCTGAGACTGCTTAAGCATGAGATAAATGATTTTGGAAAAGCTATAGATGTTCAGAGGGGAAAAGTAATCCACTTTAAAAATCAAAATTCCAGCATTACTTCAGGAAACTCTCTCTGCAGAGAGACACAATTAAAAAATTATTATTTTTTAAATCCCATTATAATTAACCTACAGTGTTATATTAGTTTCAATGTACAATATAGTGATTCAACAATTCTATACATCACCCAGTGCTCGTCATGATCAGTGCATTCTTAATCCCTTTCACCTGTTTCACTCATCTCCTCACCCACCTCCCCTCTGGGAACCATCAGTTTGTTCCCTCTGGGAGACACAACTTGACATGATAAATACAATATACACAACTCTCTAGTCCAGTGACAATGTGATGCCATTGACTAGATATACATTATTGTCAAACTCTGTAATGTAGAACCATCATCAACTTTTCGTTGTGAGGGAGAAATTTCTAGCATGAGAAGAATCTGCATCCCTGGTTTCTCAGTATTTTCTTTTTCCCTCTTTTGTCAGCCATTTGGTTTTATTGTTCATTAGCACCTTCAAAAGGGTGCAAGAAAATGAAGCCAGTACATTGGCTGCCATTCTGCAACTCTGGAAAGTTGCCTGTCTTAAATTGCCTGTCTTCACTGAATTTCCTCATCAGTAAAGTGGAGATGGTAATTAGTACTGACCTTGTAGAATTGTTCTAAGAACAAAATGGATTTGCGTGGCTTAGAGCAGTGCCAAACACATGGCAAACACTATGGCATTCTTCACTGTCTTCATCATCTCCACCGTTATCACTGTGTGGTTCTCTCTTCCTTGTCCCTGTGTCAGACACACACTCTTCTCAGGCTGCACAGCTGTGGTACACACACCGTCCCCAAATTTTCATCTCCTTTGTAGAAGAAAAATATTTATATCTCCTTTTCCATATCTTATGTCTTAATAAGAGTGCTTTAAGTTCAGCCTCCTGAGAAAAACTACCAATTTTGTCGCTGATGACTGACCTGAACAGATTTTCATATCATTTAGCATTGGGAGTGCCTTAGGGATCATAACAACAGCCCCCTCATTTAAAGGTGAGAATACTGAGCCCTAGAGAAGTTACCTATCTGTGATGGATGTACATCAGAGGTAATGGTTAGAACTTGGAAATCTTGACTTTAATCCCAAACTGCCTGTGTTCTTCATGTCTGTACTGAGGCAGAGGGAGAAGAAATGTAAGACATGCGTCATAGAGATAGTCCATGCTGGCTTCCTAGAAGTACCACTGTGAAGACTTGTCAAAAGGACAAAGCTATATTTTTCATTGTGATAGAGGAGACTGGTACCTTAAAAGAGGAAAAAAGGGGCTATGTTGTGATATTTATGAAGCTGGGCGATTTGTATTAAGATGGATCTTTGGGGTACCTGGGGCATTCAGTTGGTTAAGCCTCTAATTTCAGCTTAGGTCATGATCTCACTGTGCATGAGTTCGAGCCCCACATCTGGCTCTGTGGTGACAGCTTGGAGCCTAGAGTCTGCTTTGGATTCTGTGTCTCTGTCTCTTTCTACCCCTCCCCCATTCATGTTCCCTCTCTCTCTCTCTCTCTTTCTCTCTCTCTCAAAAATAAACATTTAAAAAAAACTTTAAAAAAAGGTAAAAAAAAAAAAAAGATGGATCTTTGAATGCAAGAACTTGATTGAGGTGCATACCAATCAAGCTATAGTAGTTCAGAATTAGTGAACACCACCATGCATGAGAATGATGGAGAGGAAATAGTCATGTCAGGCTGTATAAGAAAAAGTTGATCAGTTTGATATTTTTTCAATGGATTTTTCAGGAATTTATCTGCAACCTCTATCTTCCTGGCTGAGATTTTTCTGGAATAGTGAAGTCATGTTGATGAAGAAAGTGAAATAGTAAAGTCATAGGAATGCGGACAATAAGCTGTGTGGTGTAGATAATTCTGGTCTCAGCAATAATTACACATTTCTTAGGCACCAACATGTGTCAGGTTATTAATACACTTGTTTTGCTGAAAGTTCAGTATAAGCAGGGATCACATTTATTTTGTAGATTGTTCTGTCTCTAGTTCCCACACATCGAGACTGGCACATGGTAAACAATCTAAATAATTGTAAAATGTGTTAATTTTATTATAACATTATGCTTTATAACACTATGCAGTTGTATCATTCTATGAGCCTGAAATTTCACCTCTGGGTATATAAACCAAAGAATTTCTCATAAGTTCCTTAAGGGAACATATACGAGAATGTTCATCATAGCATTGTTGGTGGTAGCTGGGAATTGGCAACAATCTGGATGCCCATCTGTGTGAGGTTTCTCCAGAGAAACAGAACCAATAGAATATGTGTATATCTCTCTCTTCCTTTGTGTGTGTATGTGTGAGTGTAAATGGATGGATACATGATGGATGGATGGATGGATGGATGGATGGATAGATAGATAGAGATTTATTTTAAGGAATTGGCTCATGTGATTATGGAGGCTGGCCAACCCAAAATCTGCAGAGTGGGTTGGCAGGCTGGAGACCAGGGAAGAGCCGATGCTATAGTTCAATTTGGAAGGCTCTCTGCTGGCAGAATTCTCTCTCGCTTGGAGAAAGTCAGCCTTTTGTTCCATTCAGGCCTTCAGCTGATTGGAAGAGGCCCACCCACATTACAAAAGGCAATCTTTACTCAAAGTCCACCAATGTTAATTTCATTTAAAAACACAGAAACATCTGGGCACTGGGGCCACCCAAGTCAACGTAAAATTAACTATCACACCATTCCTGTAAGATTAGATAGGTAAAATTTAATGGATGCAGACCCCGGGATACTGTATCAGTAAGTGTCCCAACAGGAAAGAGATGGCCAGTTCAGGAGAGTTCAACTGAAAAGAATTTAGCAAAGATACTGCTTATGATGGTAGACAAAGTTAAGGGATCAACAGGGACAGTAAGTCACCCGGGGATTATCAAGTAGGGTAAACCCTTATCACCCCTATGCCCTAAGGATAAGGGGAGAGAAAAATGTAGTTGTAGCCTAGTGAGACCAGAGCCACAGAGGGGAGGTGGCCCAGCAAAAGCTGACTGTGACCTTAAAGGAGCAGACCTACTGCCCAATTCTCAGTAAGGCAGGGAGACAGGGGGAGGGCATGCTGAGAGCTTGCAGGGTGGCAGCCAGTTGACCTGACCTCTCTTTCTTCCTTCCCTCGGTCTTCTCTTGGTGCCTCCCATTGGTCAAACACAACCAGAAAGAGACCAGTAGGCCCAGGCTCTGGCTGATGTGTCTGTAAAGATCTGCCTTGGGGCACAGAGCTAGGCAAGGAATGGCCCAATGGCCCAGAAAAGGCCAAGGACAAAAGGCCAACATAAACAGAAGTCATGAGACAGATAACCCTATAATGACACGGATGAATCTGAAAGTGTAATGTGAGGCAATAAAGGTAAGAAACTGAAAGAGATCTAAAACACAATTCCAGTTACAAAAATTAAAATACATACATGTCAAACAACAATGCACATTTAGAGTATTTGGGAACGAAAGCATATACGTCAAACACTGTGGTATGGCTGCCTACAGTAGAGGAGAGGAATGTGGATTAAAGTGATTAACCAGAAACATAAATAAGAAAGGGACCAGTGTCGATAATGTGCTATAAATGAGGAGGGGGATTAACTCAACCCCCTGCATCACAGGTCCAACTTTACAGAAACTAAAAATGTAATTGGTATTAATTTCTCTGTGATAAGGAGGAGGCATCTAAGGCCTTGAGGAGTTTGAGGAGCCAGGCTGAGATTATGAACGTAGTAGGAGATCTCCTGAGGAAATGAGAGGCCAGAGACATCCTTGGTGCAGACCCTTCAGTCACATTGCCATGGCCCCATCTCCGTCAGACGTTTGCTCCACACAACGCGATGATGTAAGACCTCTGTGCACCCACGTCACTGCTGCTCATTTTTGTGCTCCTGCCTGGCGACCAGTGAGGACCTTTTTGAGTTTGAGGACTTAGAAAAGTACCAGTGTCAACATTATACCTAGCATTAGCCAAAGCTTCTGTAAATGGTTTCATTTTGGGGGAGGTAATTGTCAGGTTGGGCCTGAGCAGACACACAACTCAGCTGTTATCTGCAAGGTCGTTTTCAATCTCTTGCCCTTTTCCATCTGTCAACAGGCATCTCACTTGGTTTATGTTAAGCTTAGAAAATGAGGTTTGGTTTTAACCAGAAGGTGGATGGCCTCAGCTGCCTGGCTCTGGAAAGGAAGGCTATGGGGGTGGTCTTAGCCACTGTGGGGCTCTGTGTAAGGGGGCCGAGGAGCACTTGCCCCTCAAAGGATGCTTGTCTCTGGGGCCAGAGTGTTGTCTGCTCACAAATGTAATCCTTTTCCCTGGAGAGCTCCCTGGGCTAGGTTTCCAGGACAGGGCAATTACAGGAATGGCCCCACAAAAGCGGTAGTGATCACATTAGCAGATTGTGAGAGGAAGGCAGATGACGCCTTTGATTCTGGGGAAAATGAGAAGAAAAAATACATGCTTGTGTGGATCACTTGTGCTGCCACATCAGAGAAACCTGATTCAGTTTGGGACAATTAATAACGACGATAGTAGCGAGGGTGATTATAAAGCCTACTACCATCATTTGTTCACCTATTCTATAGAAGGCATGGTGCTCAAGGTTGACATCTGTGTTCTCATTCCATCTTCATGACCATGTCGCATTTTACTGTTGGGGAAACCAAAGTCAAACAGGTGAAGCAGCTTGCTGAGCCCAGAACGGAGCCAGAAGATGACTAAGGTCCCACAGCACCCCTGCCTTTGCTCCTTCTTCACAGAGGTTCTGCCCCAGCTCCAGTGGCCTAGTCTGTGCTGGATGGGATGACATGGGGCTGGAACCCCAGAGAAGTCCAAAGAAGGTTGAATTTTCCCAGGTGGAACTAACTGGAACCTTCCCAGAGTAGGGATTGATGCTTATCTTAAAGGCAGGGATTTCTTTTGGGATTATTCTCTCCTATCCTTGCCTGGAGAGTGCTCCTGTGCTACCTTCTGAAAAGTCCTCAGATGAGAAGGGAGTTCATGCCATCACACAATCAGGATACAGATCTGCCACACTGGGCTCACTGGCCGATGCAGCCTTCCCTTGGCAACTGGTGCCTGAATGTGAATATGCCCCACTTCTGCCCATTTGTCTTCAGTACTTTGCCCTTGCTGCCTCGCCTTTGGTTTCTAATGATGTTTTGTTCTAGTAGTGAAAGATATGAAAAATAAAAAATAAAATAATCAGTAACAGGCACTATTCTTGTCACTCTAGGATCTCATTAGATCCTCTGTGTAACAACCTTGTATGTTATTATCCCCGATTGGCAGATGAAGAAACTGAAGCCTGAACAGTTTAAGAAACTAGTTCAAGATCGTACAGCTAGAATATCGAGAAGCAAGGAATAGAACCCTGTGCTGTTTTCCTTCAAAGCCCAGGATACTTTCTGCTGGGCCACATTGCCTATAAAGTGGGGATGGTAATAATAGTTGCCCTGTTTGCTTTGCAAGCCTGTGGTGAGAATCAAATGAGGCAGTAATTGGGAAAGCACTTTGAAAATTGCAGAGCACTATATAAATATATGGTATTATTCTAATGTATCACTGGCCTACAAAAACACTGCTTCAACATTTCATTTAGGAGAAGACACACCAGACCATTATTCAATAAGATAACACCACATGTGATCCTTTTATCATTCAAAGAATGTTTATGAAGTCTACAAAACCAGAACCATTAGGAAGGTTTTGTTTTCTGGGTAGGCTCAGTAAACTTGGAGCCAGCTCAAGATGTCTTTAAATAGCCAGGAAGTTAAACCGAAGAGACTGCATTAAGCCTCAGAGAATTGAATGTCCTTTCACGGACTCTGGGAGTTTAAAATATATGCTTTTGATAAATTAGAATGTTCCTAGGAGTTGCTTTGAAGCAGTCGAATGGGAATCCCTTTGGGACTAAAGGGCACTGTAACAGCAATACAACATAGTAACGATAATTACAACCAGTGGAGCAGTGGGAAGTGCAGTAACTATCTAACCAGACTTCCTGGTTAACTAGATACGTAACAAATTATTTAATCTGTGCCTTAGTGTTCTTCCTGGTAAAAATGGGAATAATAATACTACCTATCTTGTAAGGCAGTTGTGATAAATAAATAAGTAATTAAAACAGTGCCTGGCACATGATAACACTCAGTAGAAGTTACCTCATGCTATTATTAAGATTTATTAAGCACACAAAATGTGAACACCACAAGATGAGAATATTGAAGACACTGGATTTAACTGTAATGATTAAGAACTTCCAATGCTCATAATATACTCCACACTTTATAAATAATGATCTCTTTACTCATCATAACCACCACCACAAAGAGATTTTATCACCCCACATTTTACAGATGTGGAAACTGAGGTCCAGAGTATAATAGTGTGGATTTCTCTCTAAGAGTTATTTATTTTTTTACTACTTCCCCAAACTACCAAAGCCTGGCAGCTGGTGGTAAGTTCTCTGGCCTTGGATCTGACTGGTGCTGAGGATGGGGAGAAGTACTGTCCAGTGTCCTAAGTGCTGCCACCACTGCTGAACATGGGCAACCAGGGGAGGGAAGACCCATCTGGAAACAATGGCTCAAAAAGTTGAGGTTGGCCTTTCCACACCTTTTCAGAGTTCCAGGCTAACCCGTGATTATGCTCTCCACTTAGGGCTATTCTTGAAGCTGCTTTGAACCAGATTTTAAGTTTTAAAAGTACTCAGTAAGACAGGAGTCTGGGGCTGGTACCTTGCAATAATTCAGGATATCCAGCTGGGTTGATACAGGATGATATCGCACCAGATTACAGCTTTAAAACTTCCTTTAGTTACTCATTGTCTAAAAGGAAAATGTCCTGATTCTTTATTATCATGGTAGAGTGGAGTAAGTATGACCTTCAAGGTCCAAGAGACCCAGGTCTGAGTCTTGGCTCTGTCATCAAGTAGCTGCATGAATTTTGAGCTGAGATTAATTTTCATGTGATGAGCCACAGTTTGCTCATCTACTATATAAGCTTCCTTGCCAGGTTATTGTAAATATCAAATAAGATACAAAGGGATGCAAAGTACCCCATCCCACGTGGCTCACTAAACTATGGTTTAGTGGTTATATTCTTTTACCAAGGCACATATAATCCTTCCTAAACAGGCCTCAGTCTATTTGTTAATAAACTCTCTATGTGCCCTATAGTTTATGAAGACCAAGCTGAAACATGCCATTCACAAATTTACCATAGAAATGAGATCATTTACGTGGGATTGCCTAGCTTAATGCCTGGAAAAAAATGGGCCATAAGTAAGGTGGAATGAATGAGGGTGGTCAAAAGGTAGGAGATAGGATATTGAGAATGTTGTTTCCCAAGGGGTCCTCATACTGCCCTGGGAAGCCCAAACTCAGGGAAGCCAAAGGAAGCAGGGTGGAAGGAAGGGATCTGATTAATGAGAAATCGTTTTGGGGGCCTATTTACTGTTGCCCTTTCCCCCCTAAGTATTTACCCCCCTCTCAGCCTTCCCCAAGCCAGAGCACAGCCAATCACACTTAAAGCTTGCCATTTGTCAGGATGCCTGGGTGGTTGAGTTGGTTAAGCATCAGACTCTTGATCTCGGTTCAGGTCGTGATCTTATGGTTCATGAGTTTGAGCCCCACATCCAGCTCTATGCCAATAGCACGGAGCCTGCTTGGGTCTCTCTCCCTCTCTCTCTGCCCCTCCCCAGCTGGCACTGTCACGTTCTCTCTCTTTCAAAATATAAATAAATAAACTTATAAAAAAAAAAGAGTCATCTGTCATTCTTGAAAGAGTCCATACAGAAGAGGCTAAAATTAAGTGCATAGAAATTACTTTGTAATTCAGATAGAGAATTATCTCTGACTAATTCCACGTTGGGTATAGTCTTGTAAGTGTCATTAGGGTCTCAGATCTAGCTGCTCCTGCTGACATCATGGTGACTTTCTTTTTATCAAATGTATGTTCCCAAAAGAGTTCCTCTGCAGAGAGCCATTTAAGGGCTCAGGCAGCCTTCCAAAGTTGGTTTGGGGATGCATGGGAATGCAGCCTCTCCTGCTATTGCATTTAGGATCCTGGCTTAATGTGTATTTTAATACCGATGTTTCTTTTGGTCCTTTTCCATGTAGTGGATAGCTGGAAATAGACAGATATACAAGATGAAGTCTCCTTGGTTTCCGTATGAACACATTTTATATCTGGCATTGTCAGCTCATTAACTTTTCCACCTAAGTGAATTTTCTAACTGATCGAAGCATTGCCCATTAAATGCCAAATGGTTGCTATTTAATGGAAATCTTCCTTAATGGATTGCCCATACACCTCTGTCTTCTTAAAAAAAAATAGTTACCTTTTCACAATAATGCATGGTCATCATTATGAATTATTGGATGGCACTGTCATAAAGTACATACCTAGGGTCTGCTAAAATTTGGACTAATTGCCCCAAGCTGTTAAGCTGTTTGAGTACTCAGGTCCGTCCTTTCTCCTTAGAGTACTTTCTAGTTTATCTGCCTACATCTCCTTTCCTACTCTCAATTTGTTATGTCTAGTCAGCGCTGGACTGGGAAATCTGATAACTAAGCTTGTGAAAAGTGCATATAAATAGCTTCTGGGTGAAGATCTTTTAAGCATTTCTAAAGAGTAAATCTTTAGTGCATAAATCTAGGTTGGTTCACCGAAACAGAAAGAGTCCTTACTTGGACAATATTTTTGTCAGATATTTATTTACCTAGTCTGCCAAATTTGAGTCACAGGAGCCCAGTCCAAGTGTTGACTGGGACCTCCAAGTTACTGCTACCTAAGGTGGTTCCTTTATTTAAGTGGGATTTATATGACCTTCAAAAGATTCATTCAATCATTTCTTGTTTACTGCCAGGCACTGAGCTAAGCTTTGACTGTCTAGACAGACGCAGTCCCTACCCTTGGGATTCTGAGAGTCTAGGTGAAAACGAAATATAGTAATAGATGAAGTTGAAAACTGAATAAAGGGGCGTGTGACTGGGTTCCATACAGCTCGGAGAAGGAGATGGTGTCTACTTAGGACAGATGAAAGACAAGAGGAGAAAATGTGCTCCCTCTCTACCTCCCTCCTTTATTTCATTTACGTCGTTCTATCTTTCTCTCATTCTTAATTCCATAAACGCTTATTTGACACCAGCTATATTCCTTGCATTGAGATTGCAGTAGTGGATAAGACAAACATGATCTCTTTTCTAATTTAAATATCAGAGAATGAATAGGGAGGAAGGGCAGAGTGAAGAAATGGGCAGCCCAGTAAAGAGAGTCAAGGAATGAAATGGCAGAGTATGTTCGGGCTGGTGGGCTGTAATTTAGCATGGAGTAATGGAGACAAGATTATAAATGACTTTGCATGCTCTGTTGAGGGCTTTGAACTTACCTCATGTGCAATAGATGCCCAGTGAAGGTTCTAACCAGAGGATTCTTATAACAGTGTGGCCGTATGGCAGTGAATGATGACATGGAAGATAGATGGAAGCACAGAACCAAACCCACGCCATCTGAAAAATTATACATAATTTTCAACTTTACCTTTAGGTTTAAATTCTGGGTTTTCAGCCTCAGTTACCCAGAATTCATCAACAGCTTTATTGTTATTTCTGCCTTTGCTCTCCTTGCCCTCCCCCTGCCCCCCAATGCTGTTATGCAGATCTAAGCAATCAGAACCTATAGGGGGTATGAGAGGCTGCCTGACTCTGGGAATGGGCTAATACATGCACCAGCCAGCGTTTGCCGTGGAATGATTCCAGTGGAATTTATTAATGACTGAATTACATCCCGTGTTGTCCTGGTTCTTAACCCACATCACGAGGATTAAATGAGATAATGAGTGTGAAATTCTTTTGCCTGACCCATAAACACTAAATAAACAGCAGTTGTTTTTAGCCATGCTCATTCCACTTTGTCATGCTGCCTGCCAATTTAACACGCTTTGCCTTTTTTTTTTTTTAAAGATATGAGCGCTCTCAGCTTATCCCCACTATTCTGTTAGTTCCTCAACTTTGGGGACTGGGAATGTTAATGAATCTTTGTATCATGACTTTTAATTTAGATTATTTAATGTGTCATATCCTGATCAGTCGTGCAGAGACACACACATGCTTTCAGAGAGCAGCAAAAAGTCAGTTTAAATTTATCATTGCATTTCAACTGGAGGAAAATTTGAGGGTAGTGTTCCTGGAGGTTTTAACGAGAACAACATTCTCTTTGCATTATCAATGTTCCTCAGTCCTCACTTGGCTAGAGCAACTACCTCTGGCTTCAGTTAGCTATTTACATTCCTCTATTTTTATATAAATTGTGCTATATTAGCATATATTTCACACTGTGACCTAGTGTTTCCCAGACCCTTTAAGCCAGGCTATTTGTACATTAGTCAACGTCAACGGAAGTAAAATTGCAAATTGAGTACAGACTATAGCCCTGCTACATTGCCCACTCTGTCATGCTGAAATGGATCCCTTGTTCTAAGAAGATTTGCTGTGAAATACAGTCTATTTACATTAGGAAGACCTCTGTATATTTAAGGCATAATTGTTTCAGGGCCTTCATTAATTCTTGAGCCACAAGATCTGAGTTTTCTCTTCTTGTATCTTTTCTCTAACAATGGTAGTCAGGGGTTTCCAAAAAAAAAAATAATAGTAACAAATTGGTCCTCATTAAAATGGAGCTGGGAATGGGTTTCTGGTAATATGCTTTACAAACAATGAGAGAATCTGATTGTAAATCAACTCCAGGACCCAGCTGTCTCAGGGTCCAGGCTGGGAAGCTCCAAGATAAAAGGTAGTCTGTATTTTTATGGAAAAATAAAACAATTTTTTAACTTCTGTAATTGATGAAGTGCTTATCTTGCTGTAGAATTTTAGAGTTGGAAGGGGTCTCAGAGTTTATTTAATCCAGCCCCTTCCTGGAATAATAATCCCTTCCTCAGTGTCTCTGACATATGGACATCTAGTCTCTGCTTGAACACTTCCAGCCATGGACAGCTCACCCCTTTAAAACAATATATTGTGGTTAAGTAATACATAATACATAAACACTTTATTTTTACTTTTTTAATATTTATTGATTTTTGAAAGAGAGAGAGAGCACAAGCAGGGGAGGGACAGAGAGAGAGAGAGGGAGACACAGAATCCGAAGCAGGCTCCAGGCTCTGAGCTGTCAGAGCAGAGCCTGACACGGGGCTCGGACCCACGAACTATGAGATCATGACCTGAGCCAAAGTCAGATGCTTAACTGACTGAGCCACACAGAAGCCCTGTAAGTAACCATTTTAACCATCTTTATGTGTACAGTTCAGTGGCATTAAGTTCAGTCACACTGTTTATAGCCATCACCACTGTCATTCTCTGAATTTTTTCATCTTTCCAAACTGAAACTCTGTACCCATTGGACAGTGATGCCCCATTCCCTCCTCCACGCCAACCTCTGGCAACTACAATCCAACCTCTGTGTCCATGAATTTGACTACTCTAGGTACCTCATATAATTGGAATCATATCATATTTGTCCTTTTGTGTCTGGTTTTGTTACTTAGTGTAAAGTCTTCAATGTTCAGCCTTGTAGCATGTGTCAGAATTTCTCTTCTTTTTTAAGGTTTAGTAATATTTCATTGTATGTATATATGACATTCTGTTCATCAGTTCATCCAAAAATGGGCACTTGGTTTGCTTCCATCTTTTGGCTTTTGTGAATAATGCTGCCATGAACATGTGTATACAAATATATCTTTAAGTCCCTGCTTTCACTTCCTTTGGGTAAAAACCCAGAAATAGAACTGCTGGATCATATGGTAATTCTACATTTAAGTTTTTGAGGAACTGCCACTCCATCTTCACAATGGTGGCACCATTTTACAACTCTGCTAGCGGTGCACAAGGGTTCCAGTTTCTCTACATCCTCACCAACACTTGCTATCTTTTGTGTTTTTTAAACTTCTTTTTAAACACTGTAATTGTAAGAGCATAGACTTTAGCTTTGAAACCTGGCTGAGCCTCATACTGATTTCTCTGAGCCTCAGTTTATTTTTTTGTAAAATGTAAATAAGGAGCTGCCACTGTCGATTATGATGATAACCTTATAAAATGATGAGGATAAAATGAGATCATTCCTGTAAAAAATACCTAGTTCAGTGTCTGAAAGTAGCAGGCTGTCAGTGAATATTTGCTTTTATTTTTTTGGGTCATCATTGATCATTCCATTCTCTTGGGGAGTCCTCTCATTGTTAGGTTGCCTTCTTTATTTTCAATTCAAAGCTGTTTTGATGTAACTTCTGTAACTTGTATAACAGTTGCCTGCAGTTCATTGGTCCTGATTCCATTCTTCGCAGCCTCATAGAATAAATCATAACTTCCTCCAACATATCACCTCTCTGATATTTGAAAATAACCATCAGTTATTTGCTAATCTTCTCTTGCTTTGGCCAAACATTCCAAGTTCCTTCATTGTTCCTTTTTTAAAAAAAATTTTATTCATTGATTTATTTATCTTTATTTTTATTTATTTATTCATTAATTAATTAGTTTATTTTTTGAGAGACAGAGAGAGAGAGCACAGAAACAGGGAAGGGGCAAAGAGAGAGGGAGACACAGAATCCGAAGCAGGCTCCAGGCCCTGAGCTGTCAGCACAGAGCCCGACGCAGGGCCCGAACTCACGAACTGTGAGATCATGACCTAAGCCAAAGTCAGATGCCTGACTGACTGAGCCACCCAGGCGCCCCTCTTTCATTGTTTCTTAAGTGATGTGGTTTCTAGATCTCTCATGCTGTTTCTCAACTGATGCTGGACCGCAGTTTGTCTCCTAGAATAGGATGACTGGAAATTTCATCATCTCTCCCATTTTTTTGGCTTTGCTCCCTAACAGCAATGTCCATATGGAAGAATGGATGTGTGCATATTGGCGAATCAACAGAATAAGCTGCCCCTCATTTCTTTCCAGTATTTCTTCTTCATTGCTCAGAATGCCTTAGGTCTATAGCACTTGCTTTTTTTTTTTCAGTTTGTGACCAGTCTTGCATCATTTCAAATTTGTCTCCTAGCTATCAGCTCCTTAACAGGAAACAGGTAGTCCCTACTCCCTTATATCTCTTTCATGGTCCCACCAGCACATAGAGGGCACCAGGGCTGTGTTTTTGAACTAAAAGTGAGGGGCACTCTTAGATATGGAGCCATATCTTTTGACACAGTTACGGGATCCTTTGAGAGCATTGGCTGGAATATAGGTCTTTTCCATTGTTGAAGTGAACACCTGAAGAGTTGCCCAGGAAGAGAAGGCTGGGGTGGGAGGGTATTTTGGCTGAAACTCCAAGGAGCACTTTGAACTTGGGTCATCAGACATAAAAGTCTAGGGAGGGCTTGCTTCTCCCCACCCCACCCCACCCTGTCCTGTAATTCATTGACTCTCCAATGCCAAGCTAAATTGCCAGTTTCCAAATTTGCCCTTAGGAGGATGAGCAGAGTGAAGTAGTGGTGGCATTTTTGAAAGGACCTGAGCAGTTGAAAGTGTCCCGCATATTTCTGATTTACGTGCCTAACTCATCTAAATGTCTTTTCTTTATGAGCTCTTTAACATCCAAGAAGACTTCTCTGTTTCATCATGAATGGTTTTACCCTGAAAAACAAAATCCCAAACCTCCTTTCCAGAGAAGGGAAGTTGTATTTTTGTCAAGGATAAAATATTCGAATGGTACTCTTTTCCAGCAACTCAACTGTATGTTTGAAAACCTGGTTCCTCATGTATCATGTCATATGTTTACATTTTAAAAAAAAGGTAAAAGCCAGATTTTCTTCCCGTCTTTAAAAAAAAAAGTGACAGGGAAGGGGGAATAACTCACTTTTTTGGCATTTTAATAGAGTACCCAGAATCCTCCTAATATAAGGTACTATTATAGTTGAAAGGCATGTTAAAACTATGTGTAAGCTAAAAACCCCATCTTTAGGTAAGCACTGGTAGATTCACTTACAATTGACATACATGAGTTTTATGGCATGGATTTTGGGACTTCTATTGTGCCGACGCAGAACATCGAAAATATTGATCTATAGTTCAACAACCATTTTTCAAATATTTAGGGTTGCCAAATTCTGACATACAGCTAAATAAGGTCTTATTTTGCAAAGTCAGTGCAATGTGGGCAATTCTTAGTTTGCCTGTTTGCCGTATATGCCTTTGGAACGATGCCATGCATACCTGGTGATAAGCACTCAGCACAAACATTCTGCACCTGGTGGTGTGGAAAACCAGCCAATCACCACTGAATGAATGGTAGAGAGAGAGGCAGCCTGTGGTCACCATTGTCTCCCATGTGTAATTTAGGTTCTGGTTGGTTGATCTGTGATTTCACTTTTGTTACATTGTGATTTAGTTGCTGTACCCATTGAGGTCTGCCATCTGGGGAAGTTTGAAGACATCAGGAATTAATGCTTTTGAGTTTCTTTAAGGCAAAGAAAAGAAGACCTAGGGGTGTCTACACAAAAAAGAATACGCGAATAGGGGATTATCAGTAGCTATAAACCTCTAAGCGTGTTGGGGAAGCCAGACTACCATCATCAACATCATTGTCATGTAATCTGATGACCCCTCTCTCCTCTGTATCGCCTTTCTTGCCACATTTCACATTTCAGTGTGGAGAACAGGATATGGTAATGTGAACAGAGACTGTGATATCTGTCCAGTGTGACCAAAATTCCCTCACCTTATATTTTAACATTGTAACTTTGGGGGAGAATTTCTTTTGATGTATTTTCTGTTTTGTTTTGTGAACTTAAAAAAAACCCCACAACCCTTGTAGATGTTAGAATTTAAAATATAAGTACTAAGTGATACCTGTAATGCCCAGAGAATGGAGAAAAAAATCCCTGTGTTGGTTAATTATGTCATGTGAATTTCTGCTCAGATTATTTTGTGTTTTAAGTGATGGCATATATACACACATCCTAGTAAACTAGTCATGGTTTGAATAGAGGCCACTGGAGAGTAGGGGACAGAACCATGGGCTCATGTCTTAATTGGCCCCTTTTTTAGCAATGACTTTTGGCATATCACTTTCTAATCCTTAGTTTTGTCACAATGAAAATGGGGATAATAACCTTTCAATAAATGTATATGGAAACATGCATAAATGTGTTTTGCATACTATCATTGATATAGGAAATATGACTAACATGGTTGTCCTGTCCGTGTTGTATTTGCTTAAGTCCTCCTCTCATATTGCCTCTTCCTCCTGCTCATTCCCATCACTGCTGCCCTTTATTACTGTGTGAACCATTAAGTCAGGTCCTGCACCTCTTGACTCGTGTCCTCTTCTGCCTGCCAGCCCATGAGATTCAGCAAATATCAGGTCCCTAATAAGTGCCTGGCCCTGGAGCATATAAAGATACATACTCAAAAGAAGCAAAAATGAATGTGCAGCAATATATAATGAACTGTTTGTAGTACCCCAAATTTGCTCAGCTCCCTGGGACAAAAGAGCCTTGTGTCTGCCTAGCTAATGTCTACTTGTCCTTGAAGACTCAGCTCAAGAGTCAACATCCCTTGACAACCTTTGAAGATCACTTCTATTGCTCTCCCCTCCACTCTGATGAGGTGCTCTTCCTCTGGAGTGCCATAACATGCTGGGCACACCTTGAGAGAAACACTCATCATATGAAGTTGTAATCATTGAGCATTCCTTTTTTTTTTTTCACTCTCTCATTTTGCACGTGTTGTAAAAATTTCACAGCACAAAAGGATATATGGTAAAAAGTTAGTCTCCTCATCTCTGACCTGCAGCCCCTAGTGTCCTCCTCAGATGTTGACATTTCCCTTCTTTTGTATATCCCCTTTATAGCTTTATGTATTTTATATAAATATGTATATTTTTATGTATTTATTTTATTCATTTTTTTATGTCTTTATTTTATTTTAAGAGACAGAGAGTGAGTGGGGGAGGGGCAGAGAGAGAGAGGGAAACACAGAATTTAAAGCAGGCTCCAGGCTCTGAGCTGTCAGCACAGAGCCCGACATGGGGCTCAAACCCACAGACTGTGAGATCATGGCCTGAGCCAAAGTCAGATGCTTAACCGGCTGAGCCCCCCAGGTGCCCCTATTTTTATGTATTTTAAATACATATCTAAATAATGTATATTTGTAAATCTGACAATATGTATATATACACACCATATGAATGCATAGGCTATATAATGTATAATAAACATGCAATATAATGTATACCCACAAATACAAGAACACACGGCAGTTGGTTGTTTTTTCTTTTCACACCATTGGTATTTCTTTCTGCCTATGGTCAGTATTTTGCTGCACTTTGTAACTTAAGGATACATTTTGGTGATTTTTTTTTTCCAAATCAGTACATACAGAGCTTCCTTATTCTTTTTAAGAGTTGCATTGATTTCCACTATAGATTTTGGGTAGGCTGTAATTTATTTAGCTAGTCCCCCCACGCTGTTACTGAACAAGTAGGTAATTTCCAGTCTTTTTTCTGTTATAAACAATACTACATTGAAAATATTATAGAAATATCATTTCATACATGTTAGAGGACATCTGTAAGGTACATTTCTAGATGTAGAATTGCTGTTCATAAGACGTTTGCATTTAAAGTTTCATCGATTGCCAACTTGTACCAACTTGTACTCCTTCCAGTATAAGGGTTCCTGTTTCCCCATGTCCCTTTCAATATGGTGAGTTATCAGTCTCTTTTAAAATTTCTGATCTGATCGGGAGGAAATGATATCTTGTGGATGTTTTAATTTACATTTCTTATATTGTCAGTAAATTTAGCATTTTTCCAGAGACGCATCTGGAATGATGCCATGCATGCCTGGTGCGTTTCAAAACCACATATACTTCCTTATCTGTAAATTGTCTATTCATTTCCATTTATCTATTGCTTTCTTAGGTTTTTTTTTTTTTTTTGCTTATTTGTAGAACTTTTGCTTACTATAGTATAGCAGCTAGCCCTTTCCCTTTTGAGCGGCAATAATTTTTTCTTACCACTTTCTCATTTGTTTTTTGATATTATTTTTGCTTTTTTCCTTGTAGAATATTTTTAATGCAATCAAAGTTGTCATCTTTCTTTTTATGGCTTTGAAATCTTGTGTTAAACATTGAAAAGCCCTTTTCACTCCCAAGATCGCCGCATAAATTTTTCCCATGTGCCGAGGATAAACTTGCTTAATGGGGACCTTGAGGTGGCAGGTCAGGATAAATGAGGGCAGCAGAGCAGGCTTGTGAGGAAGGCCTTTGAGTAGATGATGTCACAGCATGGGACCTCGACCGTGAACTCAAAGGAGAGGCAGCATGACAGAACCCATCAGATTGCTTCTCTTTCCCAAACGGTTCCACCAGCCACAACAAATTACCCCAAATATCTTGGTCATCCCTGAATGGAAATGGATGACCGCATTCCATATGGGGAAGGGATACACCTTCTCTGAGCAAAGCAGCTATTAAGAACATTCTCTTATCAGCTGGAGATCAAGTAGCCCATCTAGGGAGGGGACACACATGAGCGAACAGGCCGCCCCATCCATCATGTGCACAGTAGCATTGGTCGTTCTTGTTCACTGCGGTTGACTAGAAAGAGCTCCTGAAATGCTTCTGTTTGACAGCTCTGGGAGGAGAAAAAGCCATCCCTTTTCACATAAGAGGGGCTGTTTGGCAAATGCAAAGCATGGTCCTGCATTGCTGTGAAAAGTTCCCATGCCTGCAGCCACAAATGCCAACGCAGCTTAAAGGCTGCAGGTGAAACTACATTTCAAGCCCTGGGAACCAACTCAAACTGTTTTCATCAGATATGAAAACCAGAGCAGTTTTGGCGGCTTGATGGTGGAAGTGAACAGTCACAAAATTAACTACATTAACTACATTTAACTACATTTCTCAGCATGTGAGAATGACCAAATCTCTAACTCTGAATAGCAGTTGCTATAAATTGACCTCTGTGTTTGTGGATGTGGGAATATCATTCCTTGCAGACCATTGTATGAACTCTTACTTCTGAATCGCTTGGGTCTGATTGGGTGAGCCACCGACACACGGCCTTGTCCGATGAGGGTGGCTGGCTTCCACACTTGGTTCTTCACCGTGTTTCACATCAGTGGAAGGAAGCTCCTCCCCCATTTGTCTCATTTCTGAATGCACAGGAATATTTGAAATTTGGTCAACTTATTCAGTGGAAAGACTGTGGGGTTTGGAATCAGGAAGCCTGGATTCAAATCCCAACTTTTTCACTCCATGGCTTTAGGCTGGTTCCTAACTTCACTGGGCCTTCATGTTCTTATCTTTAAATGGGTATCTATTACCCACACAAAATCCTATATAAGCATTCCAGAACTTTGTGACCACACACAACGAGCATTTATCTCATGAGTTAGTGTGTTGGCTGGTAGTTCTTTCATGTAGACGGGGCCACGGTCTTGGGACATTCTGTTAGCCAAAAGCCAGCCCAGATTCAGGTTAGGGGAGTAGACTCCATCTCTTCATGGGAAGAGCTACAAAAAGGTATGGAGACAGGGAGGAATGAACTTTGGCCATTTTGCATCCTACCAGACTCCCTTATACCAATAAATGTAATAATATATGGAGACTGCAGCTATTCTATCACCTATACATTTAGGAAACATTTGTTGAGTGCTTACCATGTGTGCAATGCATTATTTGATGCTATGTGTAGAGATAAGTAAGACTTCATCCCTAGGCATAGGAAACATGGAATTTTATTTTTATTTTAAATGCTTAAATGCTTTTATAGTTTTATTTATTGAATATAAGAGAGGCAGCACTAGTGGGGGAGGGGCAGAGAGAGAGGGAGACGGAGAATCCTAAGCAGGCTCCACTCTGTCAGTGCAGAGCCTGGTGTGGGGCTCGAACTTACAAACTGTGAGATTATGACCTGAACCCAAATCAAGAGTCAGACACTTAACCGACTGAGCCACCCAGATGCCCTAGGAAACATGCAGTTTTATCAGAGAAGCATGCTGAAGCAATTGTGGGTTACCTTACAAACCATGAAGTGTCTTAAGGAAGGAGCCAATCGAACACTGTGGGACCTCAGAAGAGGGGGAGATTGAACTAAGAGGCTCTGGGAAGGGATTCTGGTCCCAACTTAGGCTCTGTGTCATGTTTCCCACTATTTAATTTTAATTATTGATCCCCCTAGGCTATCAACGATGACATGGTACAGGAAACCCAGTCCAGACGGGCGTAAGCATTTTAAACTGGAGTAATTTGAGGCAAATGGAGTATTTGAAAATTGCCAGCCATCTAGATCCTACACGCCCAGGCTAATATGGCTGGAGCAAAACCATCTTACTATCTTGTAGGATAATAGTAATCCTCCTAAATTTACCTCTCTGATTAAAATAATTTCCACCAACCCAAGAGTCCCTCAATCCCATTAACTTAAACACTTGTTTCCAGGGCCATCCAGAAAGTACAAATATTACTTTCAATAGGGTTTTTACTGAAAATAGTTCTTGTTAAAAATTTTACTCCTCTCTCCTTGGAACTTTGAAATGATTGAATTAACAGTGTGCTGGAAGGTATTAGGGGAAAAAAAAACAACTTAAAACTGGGGAAGAGTCTTTACCAGCAGTATAACAGAGAGCCTGCATGGAGCCAGGTTTGGGGGAGGGAAGACCGTGGTTACCTTCTCCTGGTGGTTGATGACATGCCAGGGGACCTTAGGCAAGTTCTCTGGCTGAGTCTGGGTTTCTTCAACTCCAACCAGGGTATGATTATCTTGAGCCTTGATCCTTCACATGTGAAGTCATGAGCTCATGTCTGTTCTGTGTACAGACTTTCTTGAAAGGAAGAAAGCTACCTAAATACAAGGTACTTGTACTGCTGTAAGGTGCTTGGAATCTTAATAGCCTTTTCAACTGCATCCAAAGTGGGCTTCTCTTTGTAAATGCTTTAAGTGGCTGAGAATCAAAGCTGAAAAGCCTTTTGTTTTTTTCCCCTTTTATGTCTAGGATAAGGTGACTGCATATGTTTCTAGTGTGCCCAATTTGCCTGTTGGTAGAGAGTTCCATAAACAGAATGCCCAGCCATTGAGATCCTGTGTAACATAGATACTGGCTTGGACAATACTGCCTCATTCTTTGCAGGATGATAATTTTTCTCCTAAAAGTCTAATTGGTGGAATCATTGGTCAATCAGTTAGGAGAACCTTCAAGTTAAATATAAATACTTGGCTTTGAAAGTCATTTAAGAGGTACCAATTTTATTCTTGGTTAATATTCATTGAGCTGTCCCAATATTGAGGTTACTGACCACTTTGGAATTTTACAGCAAATATGAGATAAGTTTGTCGGCCAACTTCTTTTCCCCTCGATTCTTAAATTACATTAAATTTATCTGTTCAGTTAAACCTTTTCATGTGTTTCATTTTTTGAAGGCATATCATTATTTGAGTTTCCTTAAACTGATGATTTACAGAAGACTAGGCTGGGGTGGTTATCTAAGACTCACCTTGGGAACTTTAGTAATTTAGGGATAGGGGTCCCAGAATATGGATTTGTTTAATGTGCTCTCCAGCTGGGTTTGGAAACCAGTGCATTAAATAGCCTCCAAGCTGTACCTATGGTAAGTAAAACAAAACAAAAAAAACCTATTAGTGATAGCTGCTACTTTGCGGAAGGTTTATCTTTTGCTGGACACTGAACTCATCTCCAAATATTTTCCTAGTTAATTCTAATCACAGTCCTCCAATACCATTACTATTATGCCCATTTTTTGAATGAGGACCTGGGGTTTAGAGGTATGAAGTAATTTGCCCAAGGTCATAAGCTAGTATGTGACAGAGCCCAGATTTGAACACGTCTGACTCTCAGTCAACATGGTATCTTTTATGCCTCTGCTATGCTGTCTCTCATCTAGCATGTTCAGGATTGTGTAGAAACCAGGTAGTACACAAAGGAAGCTTACGACATAATCCTTGCCCTCGAGAAGTTTACTATGTAATCAGAATGAAAGGAAAAGCATTTACTCACTGATGGCCAAAGGACACATGGACCATAGAATTAAGTGTAAAATATTAAAGTAGAAAATTAGAGTAATTCCAGCTCTTTTTTTGGGGGGGGGTTTCAACAGAAAACTGAATATCACTGAATTGGGAGATTGATTTTGTTTTCCTGTTGAATGGCATGGTTGTTTTGCTGTGATTTAAACAGAGAAATATCCTATTTGAGGTTCAAACACAAGGAAGATTTTATTAATGTCAGCGTTACACTATTTCAAGGAGATGAAATTTGTGCATCAAACCTTCTGTTGTATGTATTCTATTTCCTCATTGGTCTGGCTGGAGCAGAAGTCATTTAACCCGTCCAAAGTACCATGTTAATTAGACTGTTAGTTCTCTTTGCACAGCCAAGTGTAAATTAGAAAGCTATAAGGAACTGAAAATTCGGAAACCTCTTAGACAGATTAGACTAACCCTCCATTCCCAGCAGATATTTACATTGCTAAGAAGATAAAAGCACAAAGGACCCAGTCACTGTTAAGAATCAATTTAGGAAGTACACAGGGCTAATGCCAAATAACTGATCTTGGGAGAGGCATTCCCTGCTTCTTTTAGTAGCCAAGTTCTGCAGGCAAGGGAAGTTATGTGACTATGGCAGGTGGGACATACCCAGTGTAGAGTTCTCTGCTCTTTGTTTCCTTTTTGGAAAAAAAAATCCCGTTTTATTCAGAGGAGGAAATTAGACTTTCCAGGATCCTTGTGTCCATCTAAACATCTGGCTCTCCATAAACCATGTAAGGTTTATCACCAAAGATTTTGGTCAGAATGGGATCCCTCAAGACCGCTAGTCCCATTGACCCCCATCCCCAGTTCCACCACACATACCCAGCACTTATCATACTATATTTTAACACTCAGTTGACTTCTATGTGTTCCTACCACACAGTTCCATGAAGTAAGAAATGGTCTTAATTTTGTTCGTTATATCCTTAGCACCTAGCCAGCACTTAGCTGGTCTGAAACAGAGTAGGTGCTCAATAAATATTTATTGAATGAACAAATGGGTGAATCAATGAGCAAACAAATTTAATAACATTAAAGTCCAGGTGAAAGTAAGGAGTTTTTAAAGACATCCTTTGTGGCCATCTCTTTTTCCAAACTGCATGCTAGTACACTGTGGCTTTAGGGATCACCTGGCACAACTTAACTTTGCTCCTATTGTGTGTGGAACTTAACCAAGACTTCGTTTGTTTTCCAAGAGTCAAGAGTCAGAATTTCAGCTAGGAAAGCGTCTTTCTTGGGTTTCTTGTTTCCTCTGAGTGACAGAAGACCACAAATTGACCAGAAGACAATTACTGGGTAATAGACTTATATTACAAAATTGTTAATAGAATATGAAAGTGTGCATGGTCCATACAAAGGGGAAGATCAAATGGCAAACCCCAAAGACAAGTACAGGTGACACAGCAGGAAAGAAGGAAAATTGCCAGGAGGCACTTTTGAGAGGGAAAAGCCTGTAAGGAAGAGCAGTGAAGTGGAAACCAGAACAAAAGAGTGAAGTTTGTTGATGTCATTGGGAATTCTGGGTTGTCTCTGCAGCATCTGAAAGAAAATGAAATGAAACCCACATAGAGAGAGACCAATTTCTGAGCTAAGCATTTTTCAGCATGCTTCCTCCTTTTCTTTGCTATGTTTTTGCCAACTTGTTCTGAAGCTAGAAATAAACCAATTCTTTTGTTTCACTAAGCATCCATTGGGTCTAGCGGCACCCTTGTTGAATGAGGAAGTGCTAACTTTGGACTTATTCATTTGAACTTCTTCTTGGGGAAAATCAAGGTTTGAGTCGTTTTGAAATTTCTTTTAGGACTTGCATTGACCCTAAGAAGATCCAGCCTCCCCGTTAAATAGGTGGGATGTTGCTTTTTTGTCTCCAAGATAAAAACACAACTAGAAGCCCCCGGATTTTGAAATTACTGCTTGTTTACTTGCTGGAAAAAGTTGATACTGTGTAATTAAGTATGACCATTATTGAGTTACATGCACTTCCGCTAATGTGCCATAGTATTTCCAACCCCTAGACCTTCTGTTAGAGTGGAACAGTCTTTGCCACCCTCTGATTCTTGGGTTCCCCCTTCCTAAACTGGAGGATGTACTCCTCCTCGACGCTGACTTGGAACCCTCTTTTACCTCTGTTGTACTTAAAAACAATTTTTTTAATGTTTCATTTTATTTTTTTGAGAGACAGAGAGAGACAGAGTGCGAGCAGGGAAGGGGCAGAGAGAGAGGGAGACACAGAATCCAAAGCAGGCTCCAGGCTCAGCTGTCAGCACAGAGCCCCATGTGGGGCTCGAACCCACCAACTGTGAGATCATGACCTGAGCTGAAGTCAGACGCTTAACTGACTGAGCCACCCAGGTGCCCCTGTTGTACTTCTAATCACATATTTATTTTTAGAATTAAGTCTTATTTAACATTTTCAATATATTTTCCAGTTTATTTGCCTATTATTGCTTCTTGCATACAACTCTTTCCTTCTAGATTCAGCTTACTCCTTATTGATATAAAGACTTTAGCACAAATGGTTGTGAATGGATTTATAACAGTTTTATTTTTAATAGCCAGAAAATGAAAACAACCAAATGTCCTAGGTCAGTGGCTAAACACTGTGGTACATCCATACTACAGAATACTACTTAGCAATTAGAAAGAACAGACCGTTGATACATGAAGCAAATTGGGTGGATCTCAAGGGCATTGTAGGAGTCTGTTTATATATTGTTTATGAAACAACAAAATTACAGAGATGGGGAACAGATTAGCAAGTGCCAAGTGTTAGGAATGTTTGGGGGGGTGGGTGTGACTAAAACAACAAAATTATAGAGATGGGGAACAGATTAGCAAGTGCCAAGTGTTAGGAATATTTGGGGGGTGGGTGTGACTATAAAGGGGTAGCATGAGGGAGATCTTGGTGGTAATGATAGTTCTTTGTCTTGATTAAAGAGGTGGGTATATGAATCTGCATGTAATAAAAGGACATAGAACTTACATACACACGGTAACAATGTCAAATTCCTCATTTTGATGCTGTAATGATTCTACAAACTGTCATCATGGAGAGAAACTGGGTGAAGGGTACCTTGGACTTCTCTGGACTTCAAATAGCCTTTTGATTTCTTGTGGAGATGTGCCCTCCTCCCCCTTCCAATTCCTAGACTATAAGGGCCTAGCAGTTTCTCTAGACCATTAGAGGAAGTGTTTTCAGCCCCTTTCCGCAGATGGGGATGTTCTCCCAGCTCTAGTAAAGGCTTTAAGCAAGAACCCAGATTGCTCTCTGGCCATATCTTTCATTTTCAAATGAGCTTTGAAACTGAGGCCCCAGCTCAGAGAGTCTGTATTTATAAGGCATCTCCCACATTAGTTTCTATTTACTGTTCTCTTCCTTTTTGGCACCTGAGAATTTCTTTCCTTTCAACCTCAGCTATGCATTATATTTTGGTGTGTGATGTTTTATTCAGGACTCTTGTGTTTTTAGCCTGGTTGGAGCAGGGTGGGAGGAATGGTTCACAGGGCTAGGAGGCCATTTCTGTCAGTTTCTATTGTTGCCCTAGCACACTGTTTATAATTGTGTTTCTATACTTTCCTCCCACGAGACTATGAGTTCTTGAAAATGTCAGGGACCAGGACAAGCTATTTCATCCCAGTTGTTATATATAGAAAGTGCTAATACACGTGTATTGAATGAATGAATGAATGAATGAATGACTCTCTAAAGTTTGATGGAAGAGAGCCCAAATATAACAGTTTTTAAGTTTATTTATTTTGAGAGAGAGACAGAGAGAGAGAGAGAGAGACAGAAAAACAGACAGAGTCCAAATATAACGGTTTTTTTTAAGTTTATTTATTTATTTTGAGAGACAGAGAGAGAGATAGACTGACATGGGGCTCAGTCCCACAAACCATGAGATCGTGACCTGAGCCTAAATCAAGAGTCAGTCGCTCAACCGACTGAGCCACCTAGGTGCCCCAAATATGATAGTTTTTAAGTAAGATAGTTTTCAAGATTTTTTTTTAAGTAGGCTCCATGCCCAACCTGGGGCTTGAACTCAGGACCCTGAGATCAAGAGTCAGATGCTCTATTCACTCAGTCAGCCAGGTACTCCTCAAGATTATTTTTACTGATGTTGAAGAACATGTGTGTCATTGTGATGCTTTGTGTAGCGTAATCCCTTTAAACACAAGAAGTGCAAGTGATCTGCAGTATTAATTTAACAGATTTAAAGAAGGAAATAGTACGTACAAAGAAAAAAGAAACATATAAGGGTGAGTCAAGGAGTATTTCCTCCCCTCCCTTTGTGTTCCTTACTATCCTTTTGGGTTTTAGAATTAGGAAACCAGGCATTGATAGAGAGGAGGTGTGTGGTCTCAGGTACAGGGTCTCAAACTGTATTCTTCAATGCTTAGAGTTCACAGGGGTCTGCTGGGGCTGAAGGGGGCTTAAGCCAGAGAGCAAGTGGATACACCTTTTAGGATCCCCCCAGTCCCCCTGGTTTTGGCACATTTGGAGACACTGGCTCTCAGACTGCCCTGTTCATACTGATCAGAATTCCTACTCCTGTCCTGAACAAGCTAAGGAGGCAAGTGCCTTAATAACCTCAGGTTCTTCAGTCTTAGAATGTAGATAGTAATGATGTCTATGGACTTGTTGATGAGATCTCTGAGCCCCTTACACATGAAGAAAACCTGGACAGCTTTTTTTGCTTTCTTCTTTAAAAAAATTTTTTTTACAATTCCCTCTATATAAAAATACAAATAATACCACAAATTTTGGTATACTTTAAAGTTCTCTTCAACAAGTTTATGGCTTTGCCACTTGTGCTGTGATTGTGCTATTTACAAAGTCATTACAGGTTTTATTTAAAAAAAATATGACTGCATAGTGCAGTTTTGGTGGTGTGGTTGGGTTATTGAGCAGGGGATTTAAGGTAGCAAAATAGTGCCCTCTTCTCTCTCTGTGACTGTACTGATAACTTCATTTAAAGATTACATCAGAAATCCAAATTTGAGGCCACTAAGGCTTATAAGGTCCTTGTAGACACCCAGCACAGTAGTTCTCCAGTCCTGACGATCGCATATGGGGTGAGAAAGGCTGCAGCTTCCCTCTTTCCTCAGTAAGCTCAGTCCCCAGAGTGGAGGGACCCCTCATTCAAGATCCCAGATGTGGGGTGATTGCGATCCCAGAGCTGCAGCAGTGCCCTGGCAGACTAACCCCCTTGTGCTGTTCGAGAATGTAACCTGCCTGATTGTTACTTTCCCAAATGGGTACTTTTGGTGAAGGTAACTGACCTGGCTATGGGCTTCCCCTCCATCAAGGCACTGGAGTCAGGAAGGAACCATGGTTAAGAGTCTTCATCAGACAACTCAAAGCTATCAGCATGCCCACCTCCTTTCCACCCTCCCCTGTTCCCCCAGGTATCATAAGCAGAGAAGAAGGTGTGCCTGTTTAGTGGGACTGAGCCTGGCTGTCTGAAAATGCCTTGTGTGTCTCTCTGAACTTAGCTTCTAAGATTACGTATCACAGCTTAGAGGCACAGACAGAAGAAAATGGAGCACAGAGAGAAGGCAGCATGCGTTTATTTCTAAGCCATTTCTAAGGCCTGGCTCTACTTAGAACTTCTGTGATTTTCGCCAAGTCACTTGACTACTGTGGGCCTCCCTTTCTTCATCTGTAAAACGAGGAAATCATACCATATTAGAGGCTTAATTTTTTTTTTTTTTTTGAGCATCGGAGACTTTTCCGCAATATCTGATACATAAAACAGAGAAACAGAAAATTGTTCATGTTGAAGAAGGGTCTTATCCTCTCTTCCCCTCCATCCTGTAATGTTACCCTATAAAAATATTCCCACAAAATTTTGTGGGTGCAAAAAACAGAGTTATAGCTAAGGCACACCCAGATACAACATTCTGGGACTCAGGGCCTCTGGTGAAGAAGGGCCCTCGGGTAGACATTTGTTCCCTCATACTTGGCCTTTGTGACCACCGGGCTGGCCACTAGTCTCCGGAGTATGCTGGTTTATGTCTGTGTAATGTCACGTATCCCCGGATCAGGATACAGGATGTGGCATGGCTGGGTGCTTCTTACAAGAGCTTCCACATCCTGTGAACGTTGGGTCTCCACCTGCCAACTGCTGAGATGAACCAGTAATCCTTTCAGAGAGCACAGGCTTTTATCAATGAGGAGGATTCAAGGCTTATTTTTTTTCCCTTTCCTCCAAATAACACTCCCACTGTTCAGGCTTAAATACCAAAACCTTATGGTTTGCAGAGTCCGTGCCAAGAAGTCAATCATCAGTGAAACTGCGAAGATAATAGCTCCTATTGATCAAATCGGGAGAAGAATGGTTTGCCCTCCTGCAGGGGTCAGGGAAGATAAGGGCTGGAGTTTTCTAAAACACGCTTGATTTGCCCAAATTGGATAAAAATACATAAAAACACTTATGTGCTTAAGAGAACTGGTGACCAATTCGGGAAAACCTCACAAAAAATGAAAAGATTGGCTTAGATTAGTAAGGCATGAGAAATACAGAGTTTTTTCTAAAAGCATGGCGAATGCGTTATTTCAAACTTTGACAGTGAAGTAGCAGCTAACAGGAGTATGTCCGCATAGAGGATGGCTATTATTTGCCTTACTGGACAGAGAAGAAGGCACAAAAGATTTTCAGTGCCCCCTCTATGCTGGACACTGTGCAGGACCCTTTGGGACCATAATCTAATGTAATCCTTACTGCAGTCCTGTGAGGCGGCTTTCATTGTCCCCATTTGACAGATGAGAAAATAGAGGTCAAAAGATGTTAAATAACTTGCTTGTGATCACAAAATTAGTAACTTAAATATTCGACTATCTCCTAGTTGGCACATATTCATTTTCTCTTACACAATAATCTTATACAAAGAGATGTTGCCAGTCTGGTATTAAATGTCCTTGGAAATATCTCCTTTTGCCATGATGAGGAGGCAGGAGAGAAACTGAACCCCTTAGTGGAGATCCTACATGGTGAAGGCTGGTGGTTGTGTCTCTCTCTAAAGCTGCTACTGACCTTGGACTCAATGGAGCCAAAGCTGAGACGAACTGAATTTTTCTCACGTATAAGTCAATCTTCCTTTGGGGGGAGGGGAAGCTTATTAAACATCATTTTTTTGTGAGGGGGAATTACTAACATTAAACTTTCCACATAAAATAAACACCATTTCTTTTAAAATATATGACCTTGGAAGATAATATTTTTCAGGAATGTTATTCATATTTTAAAATATTTTATCTGTTTTTATCATCACCCTATCGAGAAGCTGAACATGTGGTTATCTAAAGGAATAGATCTTGAGGCCAAGGACAAAATTCCTCAGAATCATCACAATCACTAAATGAGCTTGTGAACTGAAATTATCTTTGCCATAGTCTAAGAACTGAGTAGTAATTAGTGTCCAGGGACATATGGGGAACAGTTTTACTGTTAGCAGTGCCAAGAATCTATTCATTTGTCATCGGTCCCAAATTATATTCAATCAGCAATTTAAACTCAGGTTAGAAAAACCAAGGGACATAGAGTTAACTTTCTATAAAATTAATACTGTAAAATGAAACCTATATTTCTGGCAGTTTAACTGTGAGCAGCAGTAAGATGAAGCTATGAAAATATTGAATGTAAATGCTGTCAAGATCTGCCTTAATCCCACCACTTCCCCACCTTTTGCTTCTTTGCCTGAAATGCTGCCTTGGCTGCCATGCTTCTGTTCCCAAGCTCCCTAAAGTCTGGGTATTGGAGTGCTTGATGAGCCCTTTCAGGAGGTGAACCACAGCACTCCACAATACTGCAAACTAGGGGCCATTATTCAATGAGCCAGAGTAGGTGGCAACAGGAACAGAGTTAGAGTGGAGCTGTGGTTGGAGTCCTTCCTGGAGTGCCTCCAGATATAGACAATTAGCTCTTCCTCATGAAATCACCTGCATGAAATACCCATTCCTAGGGCAACTGGTTAATACCAGAAGCCCTGCCTTCTACTGTGATTTTGTGTTAAGCATTTCTCCTACTTGGGATACGGTTTTCTTTTTCTTCTCATATTTTGCAACTGTATATGATTTAAGGTTCCTGCCATACTGTGCACCTGACTTCAGGTTCCTGTAAAAGAATCTATGCCATTTTTAGCTCAGGACAGAGGAGGGGATGGGAGCCATCTGGATTGGGGAGGGTACGAGTGGTTTGTGTACCTTCTTTCCCACCTGCTCTTAGGACAGGGCGAGTCAAGGAGGTCTGCACAAACCAAACAACCCTTTTGTCTCTGCTGTGGGTGGCAGGTTGATCAGAGACCCAGTAGACAAACTAGAAGTGGGCCTTTGTAAGGTCTCAGTGGTTAAACATCCTGTTCTTGGCAAAGCTCACTGACTATGGTGTGTGACTTCTGTGGCCGGCCAAGTGGCAGCCAAGCCCTATCAGTAAATAAGGAAATGGTAGAAAGTGTGCTTATCTAGGTAAAAGGTGAAGCCAGAGAGAGGTAAGATGGAAAACAAATCAGGTTTCACAGACCTGAGTACCAGGTGGCATGAGCTACTAGGAGACATGTGGGCAATAGAGACAGACCTTGATTTGAATCCCAATTCTTCCACTTACTAAAAAGTTTACCTTGCATTTCAGATCCATTTATAGTAGCTACCTAGAGCACTATATTGGAAAGACTGTAAGGCAGATGTCAGGTTTAATCAGCAAAAAGGGCCATAATTGATTAATGATGTCTGCACCAGATTGAAGGAAGGGGAATGGATTCCCATGGGTGCCATATATCTAATGTTGTAGGCTCTGAGTTCTCCAAGATTCTGCTCAGTACTAAAGTTCTCTATGTACTAAAGTACATATGGTGTGTGTGTGTGTGTGTGTGTGTGTGTGTGTGTGTATGTGTAGATATGGTCTAAGGGGAGGTTAGCGCAACTCTATAAAAATGTGCTAGTAATATGGCACCATGGCTTAAAATTTCAAAAACAACAACAAAAATATCATTTGTATATTACAATCTATTACTGCTGAAGAGTTTTTAAATCTCCATAGTGTCTTATGCCCTTCCTATTGTTGATTTGCATGTTTGCTTTAATTTATGGTGGTTTTAAAAACTGTCTTCTGAGTTTAGTTACCTCAAATGTCTCTCGTATTCAAAAACTTAGCTTTCATTTGTCTTGACTGTTTCAATGTGGAGAAATAGATTTCTCCATTAATAGAAATGCTATAAACTCACAAACACAGCAAGTGAAATCAGCAGCAAGAACAAACTTAGTTCTCATTTTTCATGCAAAGACTATTGAATATATTAGTCTAAGAGTGATCTTCTAACAAGAAAAGGAAGAGTTGATGTTTGATAACGTTCGGTCATTTCTGCTGGTTTGGTTTGTTTTGTTAATGAAATATTTGTATTTAATTTTCAAGCCCATGTTTTAAAGGGGAAAAAAAACATCACCTCTTTGAATCTGGCCTACAGATTGCTCATATGGATGGACTCTGTAATGCAGGCGCCTCTGCCTGGCAAGCAGAGCGGCTGCTCCAGTTTAATAAGCTATGGGATTGCAGTGGTCTCTCTCAGAAGGCAGCGCCTTTGGAAATCTCATGTAATGCTTCTAACAGCCCATAAGTTACTTATATATTTAATATCACCTTTGTCTTTCTCCCCTCCCTTCTTTTTCTTTCCAGAAACAGAGTTGTCAGTCACTGCTGAGTTAGTGCCTACCTCATCATGGAACATTTCAAGTGAACTCGACAAAGGTACGCAGTGGGGAGGCACTGGGGCGGGGTGGGGGGGGGGAGGGAGGCGTGAAACTCCATTTTTAATCCTGGCGTGGCCTTCTTTGAAATCAGCTGCTTTTTAGATCATTAGAAGGAGGTGGGGGCCAAAATAAATCCCTTGCTTACTTTGTGATTATTTAATATTTAATTACTTGGAATTCTTTTATTTCTGCAGTGTTTTTTTTCCTCTTTCCTTTCCCTTCTTCCTCTAAAATGTTCCATATGGTAAAAACGCTTCAAGATGTGAAATAGGGTTGTTTCTGACCTTCCTGACACTGCATCTAGTGGATCTTATTTAGGGGATTTGATGCTGCCTGAGCCAGGATTGATCAGAGCTGTTTGCTGGGTGACCTTTTACAGTGAGTATTTGATGTGCTTGCAGGGTTCAGGGCAGAGTATTTGGAATGTTTGTAATTGCCCGTGCGTACAGATGGCAGCTTCCTGTGTGCACGTGGGGAACAGGTTCCTGCTATGAAGTTGTTGTAGTATTAATTAAGCTCCGCCATATGTTGGCACTGGTTACTCGATAGAGACCCTGTGTCCTGGAATGGTAAATCAGGGCACACTCAAAGCCCCTGCAGTCTGGCTCATCCTACCTCTCCAGCCTTATTTCTCTTTAGCCCCCTTTATGTCCTTTTTTTACATCTCCAGCAAAATTTCTATTTCTTCTTACATACTGTGTGCTTTTCTGCCTCTCTGCTTTTGCCTAAGCTATTCTTTCCATTTGAATCACCCTTTTTTTTCTTGGCCAGTGCCCATTCTCTCCCTTCTGCACACCACAAATTACTTATCCTTTAAGACCGAGAACAAATTCTATATTAGCCACAGTCTTATCTAATCCCTCAGCAGGCAGTGGCCTTTCCTTCTTTGGAACTCCCATAGCCCTTTTCTCTGTTCTTCTCTTAGCATTTTCTGTGTTATATCATGGTGATTTATATACCTGTCTGTCTCTTTCTTAGGCCTGAAAGTTCCTTGTAAGTAGGGTTTCTATCTTATTCTTTGTCTCCATCACAAAATCTAACCACAGACTCTTGCTCATAGGAAACCCTCAATAAATATGTGTGGAATAATGAGTGACAACTTATCTCAGGCCATATATGCGGATAGGCACCTCTGTACATACATGTGTATGTAAGCAACACACACATAGCAACAAACCTATTCTAGTTTAGTTCAGGCATGATTCTAGGTTCTGGGATTCTAGTGATAAAAGCTCAAAAATCATTGCCCTTTATGTCAGATGTCTTTTATAATCAGCTCTCTTTTGTCTGCTCATGTGTTCACTGGGAGTTGTATTTCCTCTCTGAGGAAAGAGAATCTTATAAAATAGTAATAGGCAAGGTTATTTTGATGGTTATACTTTATTAGGCATTTTAGGGTGGCAGGATAAGGTGAAATATCTTTTCACTTTAAATAAAAGGACATTTAGAATAATTTTCTAGTGTTAAATTTACTTTGGACATTCTCTTTCTAATTCAGAATTGGAACAGGGACTGTATATTATTCCTCTCCATGTCCAGCACCTGGGACAATGCCTAGGAGGCAACAGATTTTCAACCGATATTTTTGAATTTTTTTTAAATGTAAAAGAAGACATAAAGCACACTAAATGTTAACTCAATGCTCACTATGTGACAAGTACTATGCAAGATGCTTTCAAGAATGTGAACTTGGGGGGTGCCTGGGTAGCTCAGTCAGTTAAGCATCCAACTTTGGTTCACTTCATGATCTCGTGGATTGAGTTCAAACCCCGCGTCAGGCTCTGTGGTGACAGGTCAAAGCCTGGAGCCTGCTTCAGCTTCTGTGTCTCCCCCTCTCTCTGCCCCTCCTATGCTCATGCTCTGTCTCTCTCTGTCTCTCAATAATAAACGTTTAAAAAAAAGAATGTGAACTTGGGGTGCTTGGCTGGCTCAGTCAGTAGAGCATCCAACTCTTGATTCCGGGGTCATGAGTTCAAATCCCACATTGGGTGTGGAGCCTACTCAAAAAAAATGTGACCTTAATTGGTAAGGTATTTATGGCACCAACAGTAAAAATGATATCATTGTACACTACCTGTTATTGATTAGGTTCCAATTATGGCTATAAAAGGACCTCAGTATGTGCTAAAAAGGCAGCAGAGCCACCAGTCAAGAATCTAGCCTGCCAGACTTTGAATTTCTACTAGACCAACACTGTAATTAGCAGTAGTTGCCTTTCAAGAAAGAAGTAGTGTCAATAGTAGTGAACCTACTTGCTAAAAGGCTGAACTAGGGCAGGCTCCAAGCTTTTTGTTTGTTCAGCATGGGCCTTCCAGAGGGCATGGATGGCTTTCCAGGGATTCTTGGTGTCATATTTCTCTAGAAGGTAATTAGCATATGATCTTTCATTCCCATTTAGAATGAGAGAGAACTGATTAATTCTTTTATTCATTGGTCAAATCTCTTTTGCTTCCTGCTCTGGTCTGGGCACTGTCTGAAAAATTAGTATTGAAAGTTGAATGAGACAAAGGTCTCTGTCCTCTGTGAACAGAGTCAAGTGGAAAGGACTGATATCTAAATGTATAATAAAAGCCTTCTGGTCAATTTGATAGATTGAGCTGTCAAGGGACATTCCGCCCTGATTACAGAGAGATGCTGGTGAAAATATACAATGTAAAAAAATCATTGCCAGGCTGGCACACGAAAAGGAGAAATCTGCAGGTACCAGAAGAGCGAACTCAATGGTAGAGCAATGATAAGCAAGAAGAAATTAAACAAAAGATTTTATAAAAATGTGGGAAATGAGTATGCTTCTTAGGGGCTAGAGTTTCAATACCCTTTGGGGATCAGAACTGAGGCCATACATTGGAAACAACCTCATTACTTAAAGCCGTCAGTGAGGAATGACTGGACCAAGCATGCAATAAGGAGAATTCTGCTGAGGATATGGTGTGGCAGTCCACAAACCACTGTAGGCTGTTGGGATCACTCACGGGAAATACAAGCCCCAACCTGTGCTGGATTGGGGTTGGGGGTTGAAGTTCTTCTCGTGTAGTGTACAAGCCACAAACCAAGAAAATAATGTAAAAACTTGGTCTGGAATTGATTAAACTCTGAGACCCTGACAAGGGACAACCTAAAACCAGCTCACAAACTGTCTCAACATCACAATGCATGTTGCGCTCCCACCAAAAACAAAATTTTAAAAATCAAAACCACTAAATAACACCAGCAAACTCCTACTGATGTTAAGTTTACTTTAAAAAATTATAGTGCATGCAAGAGAGGAATAAAAGATGCCCACGGTTAGTGAGAGTCAGTAGACAAAACACATGGAAAAGCTCATACCTTAGATACTAAAGACAATAGATCAATTTGAGAGAGAATATATGTTTAAAATATTTCATGGGAGGGGCATCTGGGTGGCTCAGTTGGTTAAGCATCCGACTCTTGATTTCGGCTCAGGTCATGATCTCAGTTGTGAGATTGAATCCCACTTGGGGCTCAGTGCAAAGTACGGAGCCTGCTTCAAATTCTCTCTCTCCCTTTCTCTCTCTCTGCCCCTCCCCCGCTTGTGTTCTCCCCCCCCCCCCCGCCAAAATAAATAAATAAACTTTAAAAGAATGTTTCATGGGAGAGGAGCTTGAGTGGCTCAGTTTGTTAAGCGTCCAACTTTTGATTTCGGATCAAGTCATGATCTCACAGTTCGTGAGTTCGAGCCCTGCATCAGGCTGTGCACTGACAACGCGGAGCCTGCTTGCGATTCTTTTTCCCTCTCTCTCTCCCTCTCTCTCTGCCCCTTCTCCACTCATGATCTCTCTCTCTCTCTCTCTATCTCAAAATAAGTAAATAAACATTTAAAGAAATGTTTAAATGGGAAAAATATATACATACATAAAATTTTTCATGGAGATGAGGAAATAGAAGCCATAGGTCAAGTAAGTACAAGATAATATGATTTTAAAAAGTAGATTTTAAAATAACTAAGTAGAAATTCTAGAATTGAAAAATAGACTTATAGAAATTAAAAGTTCATCAAGTGGGTTAAACAGTGGATGCATTCAATGGAAGAGGGAAATGTTAAACTGGAAGATAGATTTGAGATAATATGGCAGTTAAGAGAACGAACTCTGGGGCAGAGGTGACTAAATTTGAATCCTTTATCTGCTACCTACATTCTGTGTGACTCTGGGCTAGACACTCAACCTATCTGTGCTTTGGTCTTCTCGTTTGTAAGACGAGATAATAAAAGGTAATGACCTCATATGGTTGTTGTGAAAGTTGACCTGGCTAGCAAATCTGATAAACTAATTGGAGAATAAGAAGTAACAGCTGGTTTTGGTTAATATGATTATGACTTTGGGCTTTATAGTAAAAAAAAATCATAGGTACTTTGGCAGGCTTGTAGGGAAAGCATATTTTAGAGATTTTAGATCTTGTTCAACCAGCCCACACCTGTTTTGGCCTTCCATATGTGAATGTTCACCCACACCAGCACCACACTTCTTAGTTTGATAAGGAAGGTTCTCTATGGTCTTACCTCTGCTCATTCCTCTCACCTTATCCCTATCCCTGTAATTTAAAGACTTAACCTTTTCTTTTTTTAAGTTTTTTATTATTTATTTTGAGAGAGAGCCAGGGGGAGGGGCAGAGAGAGAAGGAGAGAGAGAATCCCAAGCAGGTTTCACACTGTCAGCATGGAGCTCGATACAGGGCTCAAACCTACCAACTGTGAGCATGACCTGAGCCGAATCAAAAGTCGAAGAGTCAGATGCTCAACCAACTGAGCGACCCAGGTATATCACCCCACCCCATACTTTATACTCCATTTGTTTCAACAATCTGCCTCTGATTCCCTAAATATCTGGCTCTACTCAGTCTCTGCATCTTTGTTCATGCAGTTTCTTCTGACTGGATTGCCTCTAATCTCATTCTCCTCCTGGCTAACTCGTTCTTTGCTTAAGCAGTGCCTTAAGCATTTCCTCACCTCCTTTTTCCCCACAGTGCTCCTAATGGGCATAGTGCTGAATAAGATAAGCTGTACCCCTACTTTGCCGGACCTTGTATTCTAGAGAGAGAGACAATGAATGGACACTTTCATCAGTCCCATCGACCATGGCATCAACAGTGCCCCCAAATGCTTCATATGTGGGCTACCATATCACCCCAAGTCTATCTTGATCAGAGTCCTTACCATGCTGTATTGAAATTATCTATTTTGTGCCTGCCTTTTTTTAAAGTCAGGGGCTCTCTTATCTATTGGCATGTTCTTATTGCCCAACACAATGTCTGGTGTGTAGTAGGAAACATGCTAAATTGTTTGGGTTCATATCTCAGCTATGCCAATTCAAGCTGTTGCAGGTGAATACCTACTATGTGTAAGGCACTTGCTGAGCATGTTGCATACATCATTTGAATTCATACCACCTTGTATGGTAGAACAGAAAGGCAGCTGAGGCTCATCAGGCTTAAAGGAGTTGGCTGAAGGGCACCAGTGGTGAATGGGAATGCCAGGGTTTCTACCAAAACCTCCAGGCCAAGTCCAAAACCTCCAGGCCATGTTCAACATGGCAGCTGGTTACACTGTCTCCTGTGCATTCATATCCCCTTCTCCTGTGGGGCAAATTCATCACATGCAGGAGCAGTAAAATTAACCCCATCATTTGGTATTCTTTAATATCTTTCTCTTCACCCATCTGCTCTGT
The DNA here is from genome assembly GCA_028646485.1 of Cryptoprocta ferox. NCBI lineage: Eukaryota > Metazoa > Chordata > Mammalia > Carnivora > Eupleridae > Cryptoprocta > Cryptoprocta ferox. The sequence continues at coordinate 51,355,393 of CM053570.1, read as the reverse complement.
TCTACTTATCAATTCCACCCTGGTTCCCCAGCGTCACTCAGGGCCTGTTTTTCTGTTAAATGAGTCCAGTCAGTGGCATTAAACAGTTACCTGTTTATCCTTTCCAACAGGAAATGAAATTTAAAAGAGACAAGGCCACCCGGGAAGAGCCGTTGAAAGCTACTATTGATGGGGCAGGGGGGTAATTTCTGAAACAAATGCTTTAGAACCAAGTACCTTCTAAAATAAATGATCTACAGGGGCCCAACCTCAGCGTCCCTAGGGGGGGTTTGGGATGGGGTGTGATGAGGGCCTCTTTCCCCTTCTTCCATTTTCAGTCACATGAGGTCTCAGAGGTTCTCTGCAGAAAGCCAAATGTTTCTTTTGGAGGAAGGACTGGAAATTGCACCCGTAGGTAGCAGAAAGGGAGGGAGCCTCCTACTTAAAAAAATACGGAGGCCTGCTTCCAACTGTAAATAGTTCTCTGTGCTGACAGACTAGATTTGGGGGTATTTTTGTCCTGGTTTGCTTTTTTAAATGGAGACCTGGCTTTCTCTACTACCTTAGAGCTTTACACATAGTAGGGAAGTGTACAGTGTGGTTCTTATGGGCATGAGCTCTGGAGTTACTAGGACTCTGAGCTTCCTTTTGCTCACCTCTGGAGTGGGGGCATTTGTATCCATCACCTAAGACTTTTCCTGGCCAACAAACACATCTATGGGCCACACTTGTGTGTTGTGCCAACATGCATCTACTTGCATGGTCATAATAGACAGATGGATACATGCTGCCCTCAGTCCCTTAGCCCACATTTTCCCTGAGACTTGACTGTCAAGAACAGTGACCAGGTTGTCTGGTTCAGGAGTGATTGCTTCCTCTTGTCCCCTTTCTCTGTTACTGGATTTGTCCTTGGTACTTAGGGAGTCTATTTAAACGATATTGACTGGCTTGTAGCTTGGAGCTTAGCTCACAGCTAGCTCAAATGAGGTAGCTGCATACTTTTCTTGTGCTCCTGATTATGGATTTGGAGCCATGGCAGTGGGTGAAGGAACAACATAAGGATGGACTGGATCAGGAGTGTTAGTACTTGGCAGTCTAAAGAACAGTCCTCCTAGGACTGGGTCTCTGAGAGCTTATATCCCATTTTCAAAACTGGTAGCTGGTTGGAAGAATTTCTGGTGCTACTCCTAGGGTGGCCCTGCAATGTTTAAGACAACCCCAATTCAGCAGGTGTCAGCCTTGTTGGGGAGGAAGACCCTCCTCTGCCCATTGAGGTCTTTCTAGCTGGACTCAGAATCAAATTAACATGAGACAGATTAACAAGAGAAAGTCAAATTTAATAGGTGTAATCCACACAGATGTGAGATTCCAAAGACAATGAGGCAACATGAAGCTTATAGGAGCTAAGGAGAGGGGTAAGGCTAGAGGATACAAAGAGGAGGGAGGCCATTGTGCAGGAAGGTGAAAGGAGATGTTTGGAAAAACAAGGTTGTCCTATTATGCAGATAAGTTTCTTAGGTAAAGGGGAGTCTCTGTTAATAGCTCTCTTCTCCAGTGTAAATTTAGGCAGTTGAGGATCAGGAAGAGAGCTTTTCCTGCATCTGCTGGGTTTTGATTACCTTTAACTGAAAATAATGTCCATGCCACAGTGGCCCATCTTGGGGCAGCCTATTCTTGGCCACTACAGCCTCAAGCAACATCTTCCTAATACTGGTAGTAGCATTTTCTTCAAAGGACAGATACCATCTTCCCACTGTCAATAACAGAAGCTCTTGGAGCCTCTGTAACCTCATATGGAAAATGGGAGAAGGGGCATCGACCTCAAAGATTCATTGTAAGAGTTCAAGAAGTATGAAGCCCCATCCCCATCTACAGTACCAATGGATGCTTGTTTCTGGTAGTTCTTGTGCTTTCCACTCCTCCTTCTTATGCCCAAGGGGAGGGAAGTATAATCTGGGAAAAAACCCTTGACAAGGAACCTAGATTCTGGTCCCAGTTCAACTCTACCAACAGGTCAGCGATCTGTCAGATAAGCTCTGGACTTCAGTGTTCTCATCCATAAAAAGGGAGGTATCAACTCTTGTTCTGGCTGCCTTACCCATTATGAGGCTCCGATGTTGCATGGTCTAGTACAGTAGCCACTAGACACCTGTGGCTATTTGAATACTTGAAATGTGACCAGTCCAAAATGATATAGATGTAGTATAAGTGGAAAACACTCACTGGATTTCAAAGGCTTGATATGATAAAAGAACTTAAAATATCTTATTAATAATTTTCATATTGACCACACAGTTAAAATGATAATTTCTCATGTATTGAATTAAGTGAAATATATTGTAAAATTAATTTTACCAATCCTTTTTAATGTGGCTACTAGACAGTTTAAAACTACATGTGATGCTTCCATGTGTAGCTTGTGTTATATTTCCATTCAAAGGTGCTGCTCTAATGAAACAACAGCGGGAATTCTTGGTAAATCTCGGAACCCTGTTTCCTCCTTATACCAGGGAAGAGATGTTTTCGTGTCCATTCCAGCTTTCAAATTCTTGGAACTAGTTTTTATGAAAAGAAATTGTTCTAAAACTGATCCTGCATGTGCATATAATGATTTAAAATAGCTAAGTGTAAGGGATTATTGTTACTGATTATAATCTGATCATTAACTCTCCAAAAAAGGCAATATTTTGAGTAAGATCCCTTTTGTGGAGAAAAATTTGCAAGTTAGAAGTCCCAAGCACAGGGGTGACTGGGTGGCTCAGTTGGTTAAGCATCCGATTTCGGTTCAGGTCATGATCTCACAGTTCGTGGGTTCAAGCCCCATGTTGGGCTCTGTGCTGAAAGCTCAGAGCCTGGAGTCTGCTTTGGATTCTGTCTTCCTCTTTCTCTGTCCCTCTCCCACTCGTGCTCTGTCTCTGTCTCTCTCAAAAATAAATAAACATTAAGGGGAAAAAAAGGAAGTCCGGGGGCACCTGGGTGGCTCAATTGATTGAGCATCCAACTTCACCTCATGGTCTCACATCAGGTGGGTTCAAGCCCCGCATCAGGCTCTGTGCTAACAAACAGCTCAGAGCCTGGAGGCTGCTTTGGATTCTGTGTCTCCCTCTCTCTCTCCTCCTCCCCTGCTCATGCTCTGTCTCTCTCTGTCTCTCAAAAATAAATAAATGTTAAAAACTTTTTTAAAAAAAAAGAAGTCCGAAGCACAAAGGGATTATAATTCGATAATGGTTACATAAATGGTTACATAAAGGACAGGGGCAGAATCCCAGAGCAACACGAGAAATTGCAGCTTTGGGGCACATTAAAACAGGGCCCTGACAATCCTGCATTGCCTCTCTTTTTGTCAAACTCCATCTTGCACTGCTTTCCCATGCCCTCTATGCACCAGATGCACTCGCTTCCTTTAGGCTTTTCCGGCAAGCCAGGCTCTTTTCTTGACCAGGGGCATTTGATATGCTGTTCCTTTTACCCAGAATCCTCTTTCCCTTTTTCAGATCTTAGGACACGATTGTCATCCACTCAGATAAGCTCTTCCTGACCATCCAAAATTAGTCTCCACTGTGAGTTTCCTTTTCTGTAATAGCAGTTTATTAAAAAAAAAATCTGTTGTAGACCTGGAGGCAGTGAGAAGAATACCTTCTTGATAGGAAGGCAGGGGACTTCTTGCCAGGTATGCTGGCTCTGCTTTGTCCCTTGTCAACTATCCCTTGTTAGTTAGGTCCCTTCACCTAGATAGAACCCAGGATGGAAGCATGTGATGTGGAGATCAGTTCCCCTTCAACCAAGCTGTGCTCTCCAGGACTCTTGTTAATCCTTTTTACTTGATAAGTCTATTTTTTTTTTAGTGAAGGAACCTCCAAAATGATTCCTATGGAGTTCTGTCATAAAATACAGGGAAAAGCCCCTTTATGGTCAATCTTGCTTCTTCAAAGCCTGATCAAAGGGGAGGGGCATGCCAGTGGGCACCACCATGGGAGCAGAGGGGTAGCCTTAACACTCAGGGGCCTTTCCAGCTCCTGCTTTTGGCACTAGTTCGTCCCGTCAGCCCTCCCATTCCCTCCTCCCTGTGCTGCTGTCAGTAGGGCATTTAGCTTAGAGGGATGAGGCCCTAGAGTGCCCCAGAAAAGGCCAGGTTGGCTGTGTGAGGAGCACAGAGCTCCCTGCTCCCAGCAACCACCGCCTAGTCGAGACAGAGGAGCCATCAAACAAGCTTGGAAATGTTTATGCTCCCGTTTTTACCATTTAGAATTGGGATAGAGATTTATCTATTTCCTGTCATGAGTCTCAGATTCCTTATTCCCTTGGTACCATTTTCAGTAGTTGCTGGCCAAGACCAGGCACAATCTTGGATGCATAATAATCAGGAGGCAACAGAGAGTTTCTTGATTTGCTCAGCCCATTCTTTTCCTTGCCGGCGTATCTTTTAGTTTAGATTCAAACCTGCCTGCTGAGGGACCCTCCCTCTTCACCCACTTCAGAAATGGCTTTGGAGTTTGGTCTCAAGGTTCTTCTAGAAATTTGTGGACTGAGGTCCTGTTCGAAGAGATCATAGGTCTTTCTTGTCCTGGGCCTATGGCTTTGATCAAGCTTCGCTCAAAGACTCATAGGGACTTTTGGACTTAGAGGCCTTTTGGCTAAGGGCAGGAGAAGTGTGATCATACAAAGTGCTTTACCATCTGGCTCCTGCCTCAGCTCCCACAGATCCTGACCCTCTGCCCCTGCTTGCTATGTTGTAGAACCAAACTAGTAATTGTTTCCCACCTTATTTCAGGACTCTGTGAAAACTTTGGTGCTTGCTATGATGAGAGTACCCTTCTCAACCTTTTGTCATCCCTGTAAACCCAGTTCAGACCTCACCTCTTCAAAGAAGGCTTTCCTGACACCATAGGTAACCATGCCTTACTCTGTGGGGGACACGGGGAAGTGGATGAGCCTCACACACACTGTTGGGTGATGCTTATTGTCATGTTTTCCCTCTTCTTCCCTTCTTCCTTATGCAAGAAATACTCATTAAGCATCTTCTTCATTTTAAGAAGAAGATCTTTTATTGGAAGGTCCTCATGGATCTTCCATTCTTAGCAGAGGGCCAGCTAGGAGGAGCATTGTGGAGCGTGAGGGCAGCAGAACAGCTTGCTGGGAATCTTGAGGTCAGGAATTACGTCTTATGTGTGTATCCCTATAGCTCTGACTCTAGCACAGGTGTTTGACTACATAGAGAAATGAACAAGTGAGTAGTGTAAAGCAGAACACCACAGTTGAAAGGTACTTTAGAGTAGTTGTTCACAAACTTTGGTGGGCATCAGAATCACCTGGGAAGACCCCAGTTCGCTGAAGCAGAGGAGACTCTAATCCTCTGTATCTTCACCAACTTCCTGGGTGATTCTGATGCCCACCAAACCTTGAGAACCACCAATAGAGCAGTAGCTCTTAACCTCAGCTGTAATTGTAATTATCAGGGAGTTTTAAGAATTATTAATGTCAGGGTCTGTCGCTCACCCCAATTCTGACTTTGTTGTTCTATACAGTCTGTACTTGAAGGGTTTAAAAGTTCCCCAGGTGATTCTAGCCTGCAACAAAGTTTTGAGAATCACTGTTTTCAAGTTCTTCCAGGCTAATCTGCACCATAGTCAGTTCCTTCCATAATGTTCTCTAACAAGTGATTTATCCAGGTATAGAAGCTTGGAACGTTCTCCATTTCTGCCCTTAATTTTCTGAGGTGATATAGAGAAGCACTGGGTTTGGAGGAAGAAGTCCTTGGTATATATTTAAACTCTGTGGCTAAGTCAGGCTCTTGAAAATTGAGCTTTAGTTAAGTGGGGTTTAAATGGAGAGAATACCAGTCTTCCACTATTTTGAGTACCGAATATAATGACAGGTAAAAAGGCTGAGCTCAGGTCCCTTCCTTGATTAAATAAATAGAGAGATAGGTAAATAGATAGATACTAATACTGAGAACATTTTTAAATGTCTGAATGAATTGGCATAACTCCATCACTTCCTGTATATGGCCTTCAGGTCACTTACATGCGTTGTCACACTTAATCCTCATAATAATTCTAAGAGAGAGTGTGTCCATTTTGCAGATGAAAAAAAACAAGACTTTGAGAAATGTCATGGGCTAAATGGTGGCCCCCCCAAAGATATGTCCATGCCCTAATTCCCAGAACCTGTGAATTTTACCTTATTTGGAAAAAGGGTGTTTGTTGATATAAATTAAGGGTTTTGAGAAGAAATTATCTTGCATTATCTGGGTGGGCCCTAGATGCCTTCAAGTGTTCTCATAACATAAAGGCAGAGGGAGATTTCATATAGACCCACAGAGAGGAGGGTGATAATGAAGACAGAGGCAGAGACTGGAGAGAGGCAGCCACAAGCCCGGGAATGCTGGGGGCCCCTGGAACCTGGAAGAGGCAAGGGATGGATTCCCTCCCAGAGCCCCTAGGGGGAGGATGACCCTGCCTGATTTTGGACTTCTAGCCTCAGAATTGAGAGAGAATAAATTTCTGTTCTTTTAAGCCACCAAGTTTGTAGTAATTTGTTACAGCAACATCAGGAATCTGATAAAAAGCAATTTCAACAGTTTGCCCGAAGTCACAAAGTCAGGAAGCCAGAATTCAAACCCATGTCCTTGACCAGTATACTATATTACCTCCAACTGCATTGAAATTTGTAATAAAATGTTAGATTCATTTACTCAACAAATGGTTATTGGTGGATAAAACCTATACTGGGGGCTGAAGATGTAGTAGCGAACAAGACAGAAACAATCTATAATTTAACGGAAGAGAGACTTTAACAGTGAATTTCACATATACTCAAAATCATTTAAGTTTAGCAGTGATAGGTGCTTTAAAGGAGAAGTACAAAAACACGCCTACGTAAAAATAGCCTGTTGCTTGAGGATGTGGAGAAACGGGCACCCTCCGACACTGTTGAGGGGAATGTAAACTGGTGCAGCTGCTCTGGAAAACAGTGTGGAGGCTCCTCAAAAAATTAACAATAGAATTCTCCTATGACCCAGCAATAGCACTGCTGGGGATTTACCCAAGGGATACAGAAGTGCTGATGCATAGGGGCACATGTACCCCAATGTTCATAGCAGCACTTCCAACAATAGCCAAATCATGGAAAGAGCCTAAATGTCCATCAACTGATGAATAGATCAAGAAGATGTGGTTTATCTATACAATGAAATACTACATGGCAATGAGAAAGAATGAAATCTGGCCATTTGTAGCAACGTGGCTGGAACTCGAGGGTGTCATGCTAAGTGAAATAAGTCAGGCA
>CM053570.1:51284824-51347627 GCA_028646485.1 Cryptoprocta ferox | reverse complement strand
AGAAGGACAGATACCATATGTTTCCACTTATAAATGGAACAGGAGAAACTCAACAGAGGACCATGGGGGAGGGGAAGGAGGAAAATAGTTGGGGAGAGGGAGGAGGCAAACCATGAAAGACTCTTGAATACTGAAATCAAACTGAGGGCTGATGGGGGTAGGGGAGAGGGGAAGGCGGGTGATGGGCATGGAGGAGGGCACTTGTTGCGATGAGCACTGGGTGTTATATGGAAACCAACTTGACAATAAACAACAAAAAATTTTTTAGAAATGTGAAAAAAAAATAGCCTGTTGCCCTGGAGCAAAGGATTTTCACATCCTCCAGGGCTAGGCCCTACTAATAGCCACCTGAGGTAGGGGTCAGCCCTTCATCTTCTCTGGCTTGTCTCCTGGAAACCTCCATTCCTACATCTCCATTTTAGCTCTCCTGAACTTACAGGAGAAGTTAGTCCCCAAACAGAGCAAGCCCCTCATTGGGATAAGGACCCACAACAGGAGGAAGGCAGTGAGGCCTTCAGCAGGCAGTGAGCTCTGCAACCCATTACAGACATCATTATGAGGCAGTGGAGTGTGGGGAAACTGTTTTTAGACAAGGTTGGAAAATTTTGCATTCCTGTGCCAAGCAAGATTTCCTGTAGGGCCATGAGAAGCTCACTAATCATCTCTTTAGTTCCAAGTGATATTACTTCAGGGCAGTTCCTGTCAAGGCCCTATGCTTAAATATCTCTTTGCCTGGGTTTATTCCATCAAATGCTTCATTTGCTTTGAAAAAAGCTCTGAGACTTAGCTGGTCCAGCAGCTTAGGGAGTACAACTCACCACATGCCTTGGAAGGCTCCTCGCTCTGCCCTCAATTGTTGCAACTAAGATGAACTTATTTTCTGACCATTTTCTGCATATGATTCCATTTTATGTGGGCCCGAAGTCAGACCTGACCAACTCCAGCCACTGGAATATGCTTGTGCAGAATTCAAAATGACTTGCAAAAATTTTCCATCCATGGCCGTAACTTATCTTCTGAAATCAGCTGAGTTTTCCCAGAGATCCTGCCCAGATCTCTAATGTCAAAAATTTCCCCAACATTCATATTCACTCATTCACTCCACAGATATTTATTGAGTGCCAGGTGTGTGCCAGGCACTGCTCTAAAGCTCCAGTGGTAGAAGCACAAAATTCCTCTTCTGTGAACTTCACATTATGGTAGAGTTAGCAAATCTCTGTGTGGGAGGTACTATCACAGCTAACACTTCCTGAATGTCTGTTCTGTCCTTTGTGCCATACTAGACACTTTAATCACAACATCATCCCATTAAAAAAATGTTTGTAATGTTTATTTATTTTTGAGAGACAGGGAGAGACAGAGTGCAGGCAGGGAAGGGGAAGAGAGGAAGAATCTGAAGCAGGCTCCAGGCTCTGAGCTGTCAGCACAGAGCCCGACACAGGATTCTGAACTCATGAACTGTGAGATCATGACCTGAGCTGAAGTCGGATGCTTAACTGACTGAACCACCTGGGTGCCCCAACATCATCCCATTTAATGTGCCATGAAAACCCTGTGAGTTAGGTATAATTGTGTCCATTTTATGTCTGGGAAAACAAGCTTACGGAGGTGAAGTGACTCAGCTAATAAATGGCAGAGCCAGGATTCAAATCCAGGTTTTTCTGACTACAACGTCCATATTCCCAATGACTGCCAAGTTGTAAAATAATAATCCTTGTTTATAGGGAGGAAAAATAGAATGGGGGTATAAGCTTTTTAGCTTATAGAATATCCTTTCTAGAAAAGGATATTCTTAATTACCCTTAGCTGATGTTTTAAATTTGTGTTTTCGCTCTACTTTCTACATTTTCTTCAGTAAATATCCTATACTCCTGTAGTCATATAAAATATAAGTAAAACACGTAAGAAAATAAGAAAACTTGTATATTTCTCCAAATAATTGAAAACAAGTTACTCAAACAAATTCATGGACATGCATGTTCATAGAAGCACTATGTATAATAGCCAGGAGGTAGAAAGAGCCAAAAGTCCATTAGTGGATGAATAGACCAACACAGTGTGAGATATACGTACAATGGAATATTATTTAGCCATAAAAAGGAATGGCGTACTGATACATGCTACAACATGGATGCACCTCAAAAATGTTACACTGAAGGAAGGAAGCCAGGTACAAAAAGTCCCATGTCCCATTCATGTAAAAAAAATAGTCATAATAGTTAAGTGTACAGAGATAGAAAGTAGAGGTTGCCAAGGACTGGGGTAAAGGGTAACAGGGAGCAACTGCCTAATGGGTATACGATTTCCTTTTGGGGTGACAAACATGTTTTGGGGCTAGATAGAAGTGGTGGTTACATAATATTGGGAGTGTCGTAAATGCTACTAAATTATTTATTCCCTTTAAAATGGTTCATGTTATGTGAATTTTGCCTCAGTAAAGCAAAAAATAAAAAATAAGAAAATAAAAAAAAGGACACCAAATCAATAAAATAGACACATCGGTAAGCTTTTAACATGCTATTCTTGTGTGCTGCTAGTGCCGTGAGGATCACACAAGTGGGTTTGACATGTCCATGCTGATATTGTTTTCACTTAGTCATATTGCCCCTAACCCAAGTCAGAACTCTGGCATGGCCACTAACTGATAAAGTAACCTTGGGCCAGTCCCTTAACCTCTCTGAACTTCGGGGCTCTCACTTGTCATGCAGGAGGAATAATGTCCTCCGAGATCAATTTCACATCCTAACGTGAGAATGTTGTGTTCTGTAAAGTTGGTCTGCGTATGTTTTTCTAGTCTTTATTTTTACATCAAGAACCACCAGGTAATCAGAAATAACCCCCAGCTGCTTACCAGCCATGTGTGTTACAAGAACTATGACGATAGGTGGTGGAATCTCAGTAGTGTGTGTTTTTAGAGACTGTATTTTTGTTGCTGTTGATACTGTTGTCTTTTATTTGTCCATGTTTGGTTCTTGTTTCTTTACTTTATAATAAAATTTGTTCGGATGAATAGGGATGTTTGGGCCAGGGAGCCGGGAGGGGGATAGAACAACCACATTGAAGACAAGAGCTCAGAGAAAGCCTATCTGCTGGTGATGGGCATCTCTCTGCTAACAGTTCCCAGTGGGAATCAGGCCCATCATGACAATCTCATCAAACCTTGGGCCTGGATCACAGGTAAATCTTGGGCCGACCTTGAGATGCTGGCCTTGAAATGAGTACCTCTTAGGTGCTGATGACAGAGGGGTCCTGGTCAAGTCAGGATTGCCTGCCTATCCCTCTTGTGCCACACAGACCTGCTAGGTGTGTCCTGTCGGCTCTCTGCTGCGTTCATCCTGCTAAGAGAGACACTTGGGGAAGGCTTGGGGAAATCTTGAAAGACCACTTAAGAATTCACCTAAACAACCTGGGTCCTTTTTCCCAGGGTCAGTGGACGCTGCCTTATTAATTTCAGGAAAACTAAGGTCTCCAGGAGACTTCTGTTAGGAAATTGGGTTCAGCATCTCAGATCTTTTGAGGTAAGGTGGGCCTGGAGGGTCTTCTGTACTTTTTTTAAGGTTTATTAATTTATTTATTTTGAAAAAGACAGTGTGCGTGTGAGTGAGGCAGGGGCACAGAGAGGGAGAGAGAGAATCCCAAGCAGGCTCTGTACTGTCAGTGCAGAGCCTGACGCAAGGCTCAATCCTACAACCTTGGGACCATGACCTGACCTGAAATCAAGAGTCACTCACCCGACTAGTCGAGCCACCCAAGTGCCCCTCTTCTGAACTTTTTATTGCTATTTTCCTTAAATCATTTCCTTCCTTTAAAAAAGTCTAGGTTTGAAAGTACTTATAGAAGCTCAATGTATTTATTGTAGAAAACCTAGGAAAATGAAATTATGCCAAAATTATATAGCTGCTGCCAACACATATTCTTTTAGTCTTTTCTTATGTACATGTTTTTACATATATATTTACCAAAATAGAACCATATTGGGATGTTCTCTATTGTAAACAGCATTTGTCTTTTAACAACATCACAAACCTCTTTCTGTGTCATTAAATATTTTTAATGACATCACTTTTATTGGCCTTATTAAACATGTTCCATTGTAGGGGCATTTCTTAATTTATTTAACCTATCCCCTGTGGTTGAAAAGTTAGAACTATTCCAGATTTGTGTTGTTATAAATAATACCGTGATGCAAATTGCATTACAGGGCCCAGGACAGAGAGTATCTGGCCTCATGATGTCATCATAAATCTTTCTGCATAATTACAGTCCCTAGCAGTGCAGGAGAAGATACCATTCTGCTTCCCTTCACCAACACTAGGTATTGTCATTTTCTTAATCATTGTCCATTGCATTTTTTTATTTTAAAAATATTTATTTATTTATTTTGAGAGAGAAAGCCAGCATGAGTTGGGAAGGGGCAGGGGGCAGAGGGGAGAGAGCCTCCCAAGCAGTCTCTGTGCTATCGGCATGGAGCCCAACATAGGGCTCAATCCCACGAACTGTAAGGTCATGACCTGAGCCAAAATCAAGAGTTGGGTGCTCCACCAACTGAGCTACCTAGCCGCCCCTCAAAATCCTTCCAATTTTTGAATACACAACTCAAATGCCACTTCTTATGAAGCTTCTTCTGGTTTCTAATCATATTTAGTTGCCCCTTCTTCATAATGATAAGACTTTGTATTTTGATTTAGCCCCAGTTTTACCCAGACTGCATCATAGGCTCCTTAAAAGCAAGGACCCTGCTTTCATATGCTCCCAACTGATCTGGCCCTAATTCTATTAGTACTTCCTAAAGGTATGACTCAAGTGATTCATTAGTTCTAAGGAATGGTAGGGACAATTGGGTGGGTTTAGGCTGTAGAAGAAAAGAGTGCAGGAAGTTCTGTGACTGTCTCCAAGTGTTGGATGTGTTGCCTTTTAGAAGAGAGGAAAAATAGTTCCATGTTCCCTGAGAGGTTTGAATTGAGACTACCAATTACATTTCAAAGAAGCAGATTTCAGTCCAATAAAGGGAATACCTTTTTAATTAAAATGTTGGGAGAATGACACTCATTGATAACCAAGAGCTACACTGTTGCTCTACACACATTATTTCTACTCCCACATAGTCTTATAACATAGTTCCTTCTGTTACAGATGAGAAAATCAAAGTTCCAAAAGGCTAAAGACCTAGTGTAATTTCATGTTGTTAGTCAATCTCCTCTGCCTATTCCTTCATAAAGAAGCAATCTTCCTCTCCCTAAAGGTATTTAAAGCAGGATGCATGACCATTTTCCAGAAATTCTAAGTCACAAATGCTCTGGGGGTATTGGTATAGTTACTATTTCAATTTTCTCCCATCTCTCAAATCTCATGACTCAGAAATTCTCAGTCCCTGACATTGGTTTAATGGAAATAGACCTATAAAACCTATCTTCTGTCTTGTTTATTTTTTGGAAAATATATATTATAAAACTTTTATTAAGATTATTACAAATTATCATTACAGTGTTAAATGTGTTATTGCTCCCATTAGTTTATATTTACAAAGATGTTTATAGACTACAGCTTTGGAAATACTTATACTAATAAAATTGACTTGATCCTAGTCCATAGGGGCTACATTTTTCAAACAAGGGCTACTCTGTTCTGGGGAAAAAATAATATGCACAAGTTGTCACCTGACTCTAGAAGTCAGATGGATGAGGTACTTAGCTTTGCTATCCTGATTGCATTCCATACTGAAGGTGGGTCCCTGTAGACCGAGCCCTCCCAGAATCAGCTTCTGGGGCAGGCAGCCAACGTTCTGAAGCAGCTGCCATTTTTCTTGGGTGATTCATGTGTGAAAGTGTCTCCTCCATAAGAATCTGGGTCATCTTGTTCTTCTTCCCAGAGCCAGGTTCTTATCAGACCAGAAGCATCTCCTCATACAAATGCATCCAAGTTAGAAAGTTTATGAATGATAAGGATAGTTGTTCATCCCAAATACATAACTCTTTTGGTCTCTGACATTTCATATTTGGCTATGCTTTTTGTACTCAACAGAATTGGGCCTTAGAATCTTGGAGCTGGTGTACACTTTGGTGTAACTTTAGAGACCCTTTAAAAATGATCACCTCTGTTTTCTTAATTCAGATGGTTTATTTAACTCAGTATTTCTCTTTCCTGTTGTGAAGTCATAGCCTTGAATTTGAGCAAAGCCTTTTGCTCCTGTGTGCGTGTGTGTTTTAAATAACATTTAGGCATGGGCTGTGGAACTCTTCTCTACGGTGTTCCCACTACCACCACCCTTAACCCCTGGTCAGAGGACAGATGACAACACAGAATGAGCTTCCATGAACCTCTAAAACCAGCTCAATTTTATTGTTGTTGTTGTTGTTTTGAGTTTTTCTTTGCATCTGCTTTGTGTTCCTAGGAAAAATATCACAAGTATCTTCCTCTTCTTCCATTTTTATTTTACAAAGTACATTGTTCCTGGATGGAGGTGGAAACAGGGAGAGAATGATCCTTTTGAGTATCTAGAAATGCCACTAAAACGTTTGAATATGAAGTTGACACTCCTTTGAGATCATTTAATCCAGTCAGCCTTCAGTTTAACAGACATGACTCAGAGAAGAGAATGAGTCACTTAATATCAACAATACTTTTGTGGTAGAGGTGAGATCAGCCCCTGTTCCCCTGTTCTCACTGTGTAGCCTTAAAATATCACAGCTTCTAAAAAGTCTTCCAGAATAGCAGTGGGGACCTAACTAAGTAATCAGCCCCATCAGGGCTTGAGGACGCTACCAGGGAAGAGTGTTTTTTGTTCTTAAATCACAGTCCTATCGCAAACCTCAGGGATCTGGAATTCATAAAATTAAATCCTCAATTAACTGTCTTTGTTTTCTATACTTACCTTTCAAAGGCAAAGACGGAAAAGGTAAGACAATAAATAAGGAATTTATTGAAAAAGCAATATTCTGTATGATTCCGCTTATTTGAGGTACTTTGAATAGTGAAATTGGAAGAGACAGAAAGGAGAATGGTGGTTGTCAGGGGTTGGTGGGGGGGGTGAGGACGGAGAGTTGTTGTTTAATGGATACTGAGTCTTAGTTTGGGAATATGAAAAAAGCTTTTTGAATGGATAGTGGTGAGGATTGCACATAATATGAGTGTACTTATGCCATTGAACTGTATGCTTAAAAATAATTAAAATGGTAAACTTTGTGTTGTGTATATTTTACCACACACACACACACACACACACAGCAATGTTCTTGATGCAATCTTGAACCTCCATACCCTCGTGTGTATGCATCTTCAGAAACAGACTATTTTATTATATCCTAAGGAGTGCTAATAACAAATGTATGCTATCTTTTATTTGCCTTGCATTTTTTGTTGTCAAAGTAATGTCACACCCACGATTGCATTTGGTAGTCATCAAGACTATCATGAGAAAGGCATGACAGGTATCCTTGTCCTTATTATACACATGAGTAAACTGAGGCCCAGAGTTACAGAGCTGGCAGATGAAAGAGTTGATAGTGGAACCCAGGGCTTCTGATTTGTGTTCTTAGAACCATGCAAGATCCAGTGTAAAAAGTTTTAATTTTTTTTAATGTTTATTTTTGAGAGACAGAGAGAGACAGAGCATGATTAGGGGAGGGACAAAGAGAGAGGGAGACATAGAATCTGAAGCAGGCTCCATGCTCTGAGCTGCCAGCACAGAGCCTGATGTGGGGCTTGAACCCACCAACCATGCGATCATGACCTGAGCCGAAGTCTAATACTTACCTGACTGAGCCACTCAGATGCCCCAGTGTAAAAAGTTTTAAATGGATAGTAACATATTATATTTGCTAACCCTGGAAAGTAGACTCAAATATTTTAGAAAGATTTTCAAAGACTTTAAACACTGAAGTGGTTTGGAGGAGGTTTTTAAAAAGAAAAGTAATTTAGTCACCTCATTGTCTAAGCATTCTGATTAACTGAGGTTTTACCATACAGTAATACTACTGACAAACACTTTATAGGACTTTGCTATGTACCAAATGCTGTTCTATGTGCCTTAACTATATTGACTCATTTAGCAAAGTGTATTATTTATAGCTTATAATAAAATTAATCAAGACTAGCATGTGCTAAATACCCTCTGAAGTGCTTTGTGTACTTTATCTCACTTAATCCACATACTGAGGATAGCAGGTATCACTGGAGCTTGGAGGTAGCAGGTATCACTGGAGCTTGGAGATGTTAAATAATTTTCCAGAGAATACTTTATAGCCAGTAACACAGCCAGGACTCAAACCCAGGTCCACCTACCTCTTTATCACCCAAACAGATGGGGTAGTGTGGGTCTTTCTAATCACTGCCATCTCTAAATATTAATTATGTCATTCAGGCGGCTGGGGCGGTGTCCAAGAATGGATGCTGGTTGGCTCATAGTTTGCTTCTTGAGGGACTTCTAAGTTTCACCCTGAAATTCTGGCTGGAAATTTGATTCAGTTGCTGAAAGCGGAAGAAATACAGCTTTCATGTTCATGCGCAATTTGCTTTTTCATTTTCTTTTATTATCCTGAGACTTACTGTAAATCACACTTTCCCATCAGTCCTGGGGGTTCTGATTATGTTCATGGGGTGCAGCTAAGAGCAAGGGCAGTAAATTACTGCCACTTTGTTTGAAAATTTTTTTAGCCACAGTACATTAGCTGCTTTTGTTTGCTTTTCCACTGGTGGTGTGCGCACTTTTATTTCAGAATTGGTGTTTCTTGAATGTCTCATTTGTGAATAATGTAGCTTGCAAAATGTAATGATTGGGGAAAAAAAGTATGCAAGAGTGTCCTGTTGGCATCTGCAAGATTTTAAAGCATTTATAACTAAAATGAGTTATTGAATTCTTTCTTTCTGTCTTACACACACATGCACGCACACACATACTCACTCACTCACTCACTCACTCACTCACTCACTCACTCTCTACATTTTCCTGTCCTCTTCATTCGCCTCTATTCCACTTCCCAAAGATCAATTGCATATGATAATGACCAGTACAACAACTATTATCAGGTAACTGCCTTCTTCCAGGCTTCTTTAAGTATTTTTGTTTAGTTGAAAGATTGATAGATCACAGGGTCAGGGGACGTGTTTTATTGTAAGTTTCTGTTCCAAATTTCCTGACATTTTAGTAAAAAAAAAAAAAGGAAGAAAACAAGAACAAGAAGAAGAAAGAAAGGAAAGGAAAAAAATATCTTTTAAAAAAGGCAAAAATTGGGCTAATAAGAACCAGACCCTAAAGTGATTATCAAAATGTCAAAAATAACTACTTTTTCTTTATTCAGTAGCATTAATCTTGAGGCACCTACCTTTCAGTAAAATCTCCCTAATGGCTTGACTTGATTCTCTTGTGGGGCCATCCACAAATAGAATGGCTTCTAAAGTGGTACCCAAATCCTCAGTAGCTTTCAGTGGAGACATTTGTTTATGTTTTTAAAATCCCACCTTTTGATAAAGTAGCAAGAAATGAGACTCTCTGGCACAGACTGGTAACATAGAGTTTGGAGTTTCCTCATGAGCCACATTGTCATAACATTCACAGGAGCATTCTAAAGATGCTAGAAAACAATGATAATTGTGCGAGACCTGGTTAAGTTGTGAAAATTAAGTCTTTTTCCTGAAATTTTTCAGAGTTTCTAGAGTGGCTTTGGAAAGGATTTTAGTGTGCATGAAAAGGGAACTTAAGTTAGAAAATTGTCATTCTTATCAAGAATCCATACAATGTCTTGGACCTTTATAATAATCACCATTGAGGAAGGCTGCTTACTTTACAAGAACTCCCTGTTGTCTGATAACTGCTCTTAAGACCGATGGTGATGAGACTTTAGCAACCATGTTTATGTTATGTGACTCTGCCCCTCTCTGGAGAGTTGATTGCCCCAGGTTGGGACAATCGGAGTCACTTTCCTGGAGCTTGGAATTGGGACGCAGAGCCAAACTCAATGTTTGTGAGTTGCTGGTGGTGCCATGAGATTAACTTGGGATAGATAACATGAAATGATCATCTGCTGAGTGTATAGAAAAGCCAAGAAAGCTGGTTTGCAAAGAGAGGAGATTTAAACAGATTCATAAAAAGAACCAATGATAGACGGTGGAGGGGGAATTCTGATCTGGTTCCCAGAAGCTTTCCAGTCTTGGTTCTTGTTCCTCCTGAGGCCTGGCTGGACCCCTTGCCAGAGTTCCACAGAAACCCTTGCATTCTCTGGTAAATTCCTCATCCACGTCATCTGCTCCTTCTCACCCTTGTACTCCAGCTTGGGTTAGTTTCTGTTACATGCAATCAATCAGAGTCTTAACAAAGAACAAAGACAGGATGACTCTTTCTCTAATATGTACTTGTTTGATTACAGAGATGACCAAGTAAACAAATAGATGAATGTTCATACTTACTCTTTGGTACCCTAGAAGATTTGAGCTGGGAACAAACCTCAAAGATGTCTTAGTCCTGTCCTCTCATCAGATAGATGAGGAAATCAAAGACCCTGGATGGGAAGTGATTTACCCAGGTTCACACACAGCCAGGACTTGATCCCTGATCTCTTTCTAGGTTGGCTTCTTGATGCCATCCATCTGTCTGTCCATCCATCCATCCAACCAGTAAACATATAGTGAGCAAGCTTCTAATACATGGCAGGTCCTGGAATTCATGCTTTCTGTGTTGAACAAACTGATTGTGTAATAGGATTAAAGTTCTTTATGCATAGTCTCACTTCATTCCATGGGGTTTCCCATCTGAAAGGGCACTTTCCCACCTTTGCTAACCCATTATCAGAGAAAATTCATCTAGAAATCTCCCAGAATGTCTTCCCATCATATATTCTCTATGCCTTTCTTGTGCCACTCTTTTCTAATATCTATGATAATCTATGTTCATATCTTATTTCCTTTGGAAGCCCTTTGAAAGCAAAAACTGAGTGTGAATCAATACCTTCACTTCCTCATACAGAGTCTGTGACAAGGTACATCTTCAGTAAATGTCTGCTATTCTGGAGAATTTATTTCACTCCTTAGAGTCTCAATGGAGACTGTGTATCAGTTATCTATTGCTAGGTAACAAAACACTCCAAACTTAATGGCTTCCAAAAACAATCATTTATTATTATCTCTCATATTTCTGGGAATTGACTGGGCTTGGCAAGATGGTTCTAGTTCAGAGTCTATCATATGGTTGCAGTCAGATGGTGCCTGAGGCTAGGTTATCTTGAAGGCTTTCTCATGTACATGTCTGGTAGACATCTGGGCTATGAGAGTACTCAAACAGGGCTGCAACAGCTGGAGCTCTACGGGAATCCAGTGCCTCTCTCTCTCTCTCTCTCTCTCTCTCTCTCTCTCTCTCTCTCTCCCTCCCTCTCCATGGACTCTCTATATGGTGGCCTCATTGTAACTGGACTCATTACATGGTGGCTGAAGGCTCCCATAAAAACTGCCCCAAGAGAAACTACCAGAAGCTACATAGCCTTGCCTAACCTGGCCTTAGAAGTCACTTCACATATGTCACTTCTACAACATTCTCTCCCTTAAAAGAGTCACAGAGGCCCTGCCAAGTGTAAGGAAAGGGGGCACAGACTCAACTTTTTGATAAGAGGAGTGTCCAAGAACTTTAAGACCTGTTTCTGCATCTCTGCTTTATACTTCTTCACATAACGGGGATGTGAAAGGAAGAATACGTTATCTCTGGCCCCCAGGAGCTTACATTTGAGTTGGGAGCCATGGTTCTGGGGGCAGCTGCTAGTTTCTGGCCCCACTGACAGCTATATCTTTTCTGACTACTCTGCCACTCCTAGCCATAATCAATCACAGTGTTGTGACCTAGGAGTTAGTATGGGCAAGTAGATAGGGTCAGCGTCTCATTTTGTCATAAAATTCTTGTGTGCTGGACTTTGTGGCAGTCCCTCTGGAGGAATAGACAGAAGACTCCTATTTGGGCCTTGCCAGGAAGGAGTGAGAGACATTTCTAGAAGTGTAACTTAAGGAAATAATACAAAAGAGAAACAAGATTTAAGCATAAAGATATATGCTAAAGCATTGTTTTTAGGAATAAGTAAATAGGAGGGAGAACTAAATTTCCCCCTACTGGGGAAATCCTTTCATTGTGATCTCTGATGGAAATCCATGGTCAGAGATCTGTGGCTGCTTTTCCTTGGATTTCTGCAGTCATACATGCTTGGGGAGGAAGAAATAGAGATACAAAACCAGAACCCCTCCAGCCCCTCCTCCCTACCACATTCCTCCCCAGCTCTCTCCTCCCTGCCCTTTGGAATCAGCTCATATTTCCTGAAGCCCAGCTCTGGGCACATGTTCCTTGGCTTACTACTGTGTAAAAGCTGCCCATTGCCGGCCAGATGAGGTACAAAATGCTTCATTACTGTTTGAGGTCTTTTCTTATTCTTGGCCCAGCCTTTCTTCCCGGCCTTCTTGCCTACTACTTGTTCATCCACAACCTTTCCAGAAAGCAAATGGGGATGATTTCTTCTGTGTTGCTCTCACCCACTCTAGACACTCATGCCTTTGAGCTTTTACTCAAGCCATTCCTTTCCCCACAGAATGCCATCTCCTCCACTTCCACCTCCTGAAAGTAGACCCCCCCACCCCTGCCCCAGCTTAGCTTATGGCAGGAGAGGTACAAGGGGAGGGGCTGGAATCTTCTCAAGAACACATTCTCCCCCAAATGATGTCTTTTAAACAAAATTTAATGGTATTAGGTTAACATGACGGTTATTAAGACCATGATGAAAAGATGCCTCGGGTTCCTCAAGGTGGCGGGATATGTGCTGCTGTATTTCATTGTCACGATGATTAGGGGATGCAGTTGACATTTATTGGGCAGAGGCCTAGGATATTAAACCCCTTGCCATGTGCGGGGCAGTCCTGCAGGAAGAACCTTCCTGCCTCAAACATCATTCATGCCCTGAGGAACACAGTAAAGTGAGAAAGTTGTAGGGAGGACACTGTTAGCAGATGCACATGGGTTATGTCAGGAGGGTCATCAGTCGTGGCACCTTGCATATTCCCACTCTCCCCAGCAACTGCATAGCTCTTGCTCTCTACCCTCACTCCTCCCATCTCTCCCAGACTACTGTCACTGGTCTTAGAACCCAGCTCTCCACCTCTGCTCTCCATCAAGGCCCAGCTCAAGAATGACCACTGTTACTGTCAAACTTTCCATGATTTCTACAGCTGGACATGCTCACCCCTTCCTAAGTAGAAAACAGCATTTCCCCCCCTTGTGTCTTCCCCTTTTCTGATTATTTTTATTGGTTTCTTTCCCATCAATATTTTATGAAGAGAGATGGAACAGGTACCTCCCCAGTGCCTACATAGGTATTGGATAAATATTTACTTATTTTTCTTCTGTTTCCCTTTCATTTCGTCCTCTCCCCCAAGTGCCTGTGGATTCCAACAAGACAGGAAGTCTGAGGTTTCTCTCCCCCTCCACTCTGCTCTGGGGCTTGCCTACTATGCCTAATAAAATACAGGGGACAGCTTGGCCCTCTGTCACTGTGGCATGGCAACGTTGGCCTTCCCATTTTGGTCTCACTGCCCGGTCTCTCAGTCTCCTCCAACTATCAACATTTTGACCATGCACTTAGCTTGACTCTCACTCTGACTCGTACTTTCAAGTTAGATCCCTGGAATGTCTCCTCTTCCCTTCAAGATTTTAAGCAGAACCTGAAGGGAGAGGCCATACCTCCTTTTTAAACATCCTACCGATTGCTAGGTGTCACCTCTGGCCCAGAAAGCAAGTTAAGTTTCCCTTTTCCAAGGTCCTCTATCACCTTGAACATACTCAGATCACACTCTAGTATGATTGTTTCTTTGCTTATCTGATTCTATAGCCAGGATGAGAGGTCTTTGAACACTTCAACCCATTGGTTCTTTTATTCATCAAACATTTTCCGCATCTACTCCTATCAAGCCTGTGAAAGGTGAAGGTGCTCTATGAAGGAAAAGGGCACGCACAGGTCCCCAGTGCTCCCTGCCTTGTCTGCTTCATTGACTCTTGCCTCTTATTACTGAGAAAATAGTAGCCCCTTCAGTTTTCATCTCCAGATTGCTTAGTCCTTTTCTGTTTTGTTGAAGAAGCAGTAGAGCAGATACTGCCTAATTTTTGAGGAATTTGGTTCAAAATTTGAGAGCAAAACCACTCCATTCCTAACAGAGAACCTTAAGGTGGTAGGGTCCTCTCCAGGACACTGTTAACGGGAGATCTGAGATGTGGCCCAGTCAGCAGATTCTTTCAAATTTTGAAATACGAACCTTGTACAATGAATGGAGAAGAAGGGAGAGAATGGTTTGTGTGCCCCTTTGTGTCCTCTGACGTTTATATTCTGGGAAAACCTGAAACTGGAATGTTGGCCTCAGTAGAATCGTGTTGGAATGCTGACCGGCACACAAAGGGGTTTGGGATCTATTCCATCAAGATGTGACTCGAAAACTGAGATGGTCCCTATAGGAATAGAAATTCCTTGGCCAGAATGGCAAACTCTTATTTTGAAAGCCACATGGGCATCCCTTAGAGCCATCAAATGCTTGAGAATTTATTATGACTAGACAAGCCACTGCCTTGAAAAGTCAGGCCAGGGTAGTGAAAATACACAATGATTTCATCTTTGAAGGCCCTGAATGTGGCTTGGTTCTTCCTTGAAAAGGGCTCCCTAGCAGGGCTGAAAGCAAACTGTTGCCTTTGCCGGATGCAGAAGCATCCACAGGCTTCCGTTGCGAGGATCACGCATCGTGCTGACGCTGAGGCATCTCCTATCCACGGTATCAGAATCACAGAGATGACTTATGATGTGCTCTGTTTGAGTTGGCCCACAGCCCAAACCAGAAACGTATCTCAGGCTTGGCCTTTTAGATACTATCTCTGGTAATTTAAAAGTTCATTCTGCAGGCCCTCTCATCCTGTCCTGCTACAGTTAAAGTCTGTCAGCATTTTACAAAGGCTTATAACCCACCCATAAAGGGGGAAGAATGTAGTTTTTAGATTGCAGGATGGCATGCCAGGCCTGAGCCTGAGAGTCAAAAACTTTCTCTTTTTTTGTTGTTTTCAAGTTAGAACTTTTCTACATTCTAGGGAAGCAAGGTAATAGCAGATGGTTTTGCTGATATTATTCAGTTTGGTTTTGCAGGGCTGTGAAGAGCTGCTAGGGATGGCTTGGAATGTAGATATACCTTACATAGGAAGAATTCTTAAGCCCCTGAATTTAGTTATCATCCTAGCATTCAGCTGAGGATGGGGATTTAATGAAAATAATTACTACTTTATAGTTAGTATCGATGAAGACCAGGAGAGTCAGAAATAAGGCCGGGGATATTTCTCTAAGATGCAGGGACCAGTTCTCAAGCCAGAATCTTGTGTCGTGACTTTCAGCTGGATGGGGCTAATTGTATCAAAGTCAAATCACTGTTCTGATGGTTAAGTGTGTTTCTGCTCATCATTTTAAAATATTCTTATTATTTCTAATTTTAAATGAAACATACACATGACAAGTATGAATAAAATGATAACCCTCAAATTATAAATAATAATAATAATAATATAAATAATAATCACAATAACCCCACATAATGAAAATGATTGAAAATTGCAGTACAATAAATTGGATACTTAAATAAGTCACAGAAGTCCAAAAAAGTTTAAAACTAGAAAAATAAGTCATTGAGGTGCCTGGGTGGCTCAGTCGGTTGAGTGTCCAACTTCTGGAGCCTGGAGCTTGCTTCAGATTCTGTGTCTCCCTCTCTCTGTCCCTCCCCTGCTCACACTCTTTCTCTCTCTCTCTCTCTCTGAAAAATAACCATTAAAAATTTAAAAGAAAGAAAAAAGAAAAGAAGTCACTAGAGTAACTTTATTGGCTGTTGCCAGTGATCCCATTAGAAACCCTGCTCCTGGAGAAAAAATAAGGGTAGGTAGAGATCATGGCATCTTTGGTGTGAAAAGAAGATGTCATCCGGATGGATTCAGGTGAGTTGATAATGGAAGAGGTTCTTAATGACTGTAGGTGATAGCATAACAGATTGAGAGGGGACAAGTTGATAGTGAGGCCAGGAGAAGGCGCCAGATAGAACTGGATTCCATCCCGGCCATGACAGACGTAGCAACACTAAAACCTCTATTAGCGTTGGTATCTTCCTTAAAATCAGGTAACAAAAACCTATATACATCACAGGATTCTGGAAAGGATAAAATGTAATAATATATATAAATATATATAAAGCGCCTGATAGAATCAGTGCTCAACACCTTTGTTCCCTTCTGCCTCCACCTTGATTAATTATAGGTGGGACAGAAAGCAGTCTAAATGCTGGAGGCCAGCCATTCTCATTCTGTGTAGATCTTAACTACTTAAGAGGGAAAAGTGGTTCCTCTGAGTTTTTAAGAGGCCATTTACATACAACTGGCCTACTTGTAAAAATGACCGATTCATTAAATCAAGCCTCTAGGTAGCAAAGTTTTCATAAACTCCTTTGAGTTACTGTGTATTTACTGTGCTTTCTAAAGAAAGACCTATAAAGGCAGCTGCTTTTCCCCCATTAGCCCAGATTTATAGGGGTTTTTGCTCTAAGTGCACATTTGCAGAACCATTTCTGATGTATATGCGTTTGCTCCCCAGAAAGGAGCTATGTATTTGGCCGTTTGTTGTCTTTGGTTCTAAGGACACTCTTTCAGCCTCTCTTGGTACTCAGAGATCATTAGCCCAAGCTCAGCTTGATGCCTTAGTACTTGAGCTCTCAAGAAAATTTGAGTGGTAGGCTCAGACCCAGTCCAGCCCAGCTCTTTTTTTCTTTTTGACTTTGAAACATCTAATCCTCTGCTCTGTAGCAGCTTTGTTCGGCCAGACAATATTGATCTTCGTTGAGGTATCTTCTGTACGGTAACGTCTCCGTGTTGGTTTCTTCAGAATGACAGGGATTGTAGTGGAGAATTCTCCTGGAGAATTTTGAGCAGTAAAAACTGGGCTTAGCAGAAAGTCGGGTGAAAATCAGTGGTCAGACAATGGGGGTTGGAATTACTGCAGTCAAGTGTTCTCCTGCTGACTGTCCTCTCTTTTGGAGGTATCTATAAAAAAATGCTTATTCTTGGACTCCACCCAGGATCAATTAAATTAGAATCTCTAAGGATGAGACCTAGGTATCGGTGTTGGTTTTGTTTGTTTGTTATTCCCCGGGCGATAGTGATGTTCAGGAGGGTTGAGAATCTCTGGCTCTAGCTATTTATAGCTCCTTGTAGTGAATGCTTTGGATGCACCAGAAATTGATGATCTCATTTGATCCCTGCAAGAACATTAGTGGAGAAGTACAATTATTGGCCCCATTTTACAGTTGAAGAAACTGAAGGGAGGTGTTAAGTACCAGCAGGTGAGAGGGACTCAGGTATGAAGCCAAGCATCAAACTCCAGAGCCGTGTTCTTAATTACCATGCCGCAGCCCATTATTATAAATAGTGCCTCCAGTGGGAACTAAGTTCCACGAAGTGGGGTCATCCAGTGGTCTCGAGATCTCTCCATACCTTCAACTTACCAACCTCCTGCTCCCCGTGTGTTCGAGACTTCCCAGCAGTCCCACGTCAGATAACGAACTGCAGTTATTCAGAAGTCCCCTGCTATTTCCACTGATTTTTATTAAATGCAGCTTGTGGCTCCAACTCAAGAATGTGCAAGCCGATTTAGATTATGTTGTGCATTGAGTTTATTAAGATAAAAAATATTTCCCGAGATAGTGAGTCAGAAGTATTTATGGTGAAGTGTGCTGAAAGTGAATGCAGGTTGATAGCGTGAACAGAATGTTCTCTCAGAGTCAAATGCGATGACCTAACTGTGTTTGGCAGCCTTCCTTTATGTTTAGCTAAGCATTTTATTTCATGTCGGGGAGCCTCCTCCCTCTTCTGAGAAGGATCGGTCCTGTAGGAGACCAGGATTTTGGCATGTGCCTCTTTGATACCGAGACCTAGGCCCTGAGCCTAATTGTGACTGGCTCCCCGGCTGACTGGCTGGGTTGCCATGGCAAAAGACCATTAAACTCTTTATATCTCAGTTTCCCTCACCTGTCAAAATGAGACTATAATTCTTGGCCCCACCTCCCTCCCTGAGGAGAGTGGGAGGGCACTTTGAAAATTAAGTAATAAATGTTGGGAGGGATTTGTGGATGTGACGTCTTGTCAAAGGGGTAAGTAATAAATGGGGTGTCTCCAAAGCTCATTTGCCCGAAATACACTTGAGCCTTCCATTTACTTAATCAACTAGCCTTTATTAAATGCCTACGAAGTTCACAGTAACACATGGAGTGCTAAGGGGAATACAAAAAGGAAAAAAGGAGGAAATAGGGTCTCAATACCCAGAAAGGTCATAAACTAACTTCTTTTTTCTCACAGTTCACTTTTTAGGTTGATTAAGCGTCAGTGTGAACGATGCCTGTACTGTATTTTAAAAAGCTCATTCTCAATAGTGACTTCCAGTTACGTCATACATAACTAGTAGTGATTTAGTTGTTTTCGGTACCAGTGGGTATTGTCACGTGCTGGATGGACTCATAGAAAGGACAAGACTATTCTGTAGTCCCTGTTAAGGGAAGGGGGGGACCATGAAAGACCACAGTCTGGGTTTATTGGGAATGGTGTATTGGCTAATATATGGTCTCTTGTGTCCAAAGGTCTGGGTCTGGATCCTGGGTCTGTCATTTTCTAGCTGTGTGACTTCAGCCAAATACTTAACCTCTCTGTGTCTCATTTCCTTATCCCTAAAATGAGGGTAATAATAGGGTCTAACTCATGGGATTGTTTTCAAGAGTAAGAAGTTAATGTGTACAATGCATTTAGAATGGTGTCTGACAGCTTATAAATGCTCAAAAAATGTTGGCTATAATCATCACTTTCTACAGGTAATGGAGGAAATGGCACTAAAAGAATACTGGTATTTCATTTTCCTATATTATAAAAAATATCAAATCCTTTTTTTATTCAGAGTCCTGAAATGTGCCCAGGTCTTTGTCCAGATCTTTGTGGCCAGTGCTGCAGTCACTTAGAGTTGCCCCTAAATCGCAAGCTGCTCATTCAGAAATGGGAAACAGGTCATACAGAGAGAGGCTTCTGGCTTATGGCGCACGGGGTCTATGCTAAACTGGTTTGTTCTGAGAGCTTCAGTCCAGGGCCCAGATGGGTGGTGAAGGACAACTGTCAAGTGTGACAAAAAAAGCACTGAACTCAGAGTCCAGATCCTGGCTTTCCCTTTTGTTGGCCGGGATAGGTCTGGGTTAAGTCTTTAATTCTTCTGAACTGCAGTTTACCCATCTTGATTACACAGAAGCAATAGTTAGGCAAGGACACCTGGGTGGCTCAATTGGTTAAGCGTCAGACTTTGGTGCAGGTCATTATCTCATGGTTCATAAGTTCAAGCCTGGTGTCAGGCTCTGTGCTGACAGCTCGGACCCTGGAGCGTGCTTTGGATTCTGTGTCTCCCTCTCTCTCTGCCCCTCCCTCACTCTCAATCTGTCTCTCTCTCAAAAATAAATAAACATTAAAACAATTTTTAAAAAGAATGTCTTTGATGAGGCAGTAATAATGATTCACTTAATTAAATCTTGACCCATGAGTACCTATCTTTAATATTCCATATGACAAAATGGAAAATACCCAGATGTGCTGACTGCTGAAATACCACGGTAGTCACAAAGAAAAGCATTTGAGTTGTAAACTGCACTCGCCACTTTTTTACTTAAAAAAAATGACAGACTGAGAAAGACAAATACCATATGATTTCGCTCATATGTGGAATCTAATAAAACAAATGAATAAACAAAGAAACAGAAAGCAGAATCAGACCTATAAATACAGAGAACCGACTGATGGTTGCAGGGGGTGGGGTGAAAAACAGGTGAAGGGGAGAGGGAGATACAGGCTTCCACTTATGGAATGAATAAGTCACAGGAATAAAAGGTACAGCATAGGGAATATAGTCCGTGGTCTTGTGATAGTGTTGTATGGTAACAGATGGTAGCTGTACTTGTACTCATGAGCATAGTATAATGTATAGAGAAGTTGAATCACTATGTTGTACACGTGAAACTAATATAACATTGTGTGTCAACTATACTAAAAAAAATGATTGACAAACTATGGTTAGTTATTTTTGAGTATTCTTGAAAATGAACAAAATGAGCCTACCACTTCCAATAAATAGGAGATGGAATTAGCCAATAATAAAATTTGAGCTTCTAAGCAAAAATTAAAATTTTGGAAAACTTGTAGCCAGAACTATGAGCTTGATAGCTTTCCGGTCTTGACTGATGAGATTGATGGTGATATTAACAAAAATGATTTTTCTGTACTATATAATTAAATGTGTTCACATTTGGAAAATCTACATAACTCATTGAACCAATGTTTTCCAAATGAGCAATTCATGTGTTACAAATCTGTATGTGGATAAAAGATCTTTAAAGTGCAAGATAAACCAATCCATTTTAATGTAACAGATTATGAAAAGTTCACTGATAGGGCTTCAGATTCACATCACAACTAACCTTTTAGAAACTACCACTTGTCAAATTTTGGTGTAGTATCACAGAAGAATATTCTAAACTATCTGAAAAGGCTATTAAAATACCCCTCCCCTTACCAGCTGTGTAAAGCCACATTTTCTTCTTATACTTTGATCAAAACAACCTATCTCAACAAATTGAATGCAGAAAGAGGAGAATCCAGTTGTCTGCTCTTAAGCCAAATAGATTCACAACAATAGAAAACAGTGCCATCCTTCTCACTATTTATGTGTGTGTATAAAATATAGTTATTTTTCACTGAAATATATTATTCATGTTAATAAGTAATGAGATTATTTTTTATTTTTCAATAAATTAGTAAAGAAATGTTTTTAAATTTTCTCTTTGGGGTCCTCAATATTTTAGGGTATTTAGGGGTCTCGAAACCAAAAGGTTTGAGAACTTCTATCCAAGAACAAAAAATTAGAACATCACATGTTTTTAAAATTTTTTTGTTTTTATTTATTTTTGATATAGAGAGAGAGCATGAGCAGAGGGGCGGGGGTTGCAGAGAGAGATGGAGACACAGAATCCAAAGCAGGCTGCAGGCTCCCAGCTGTCAGCCCAGAGCCCAATGCGGGGCTCAAACCCACAAGCCATGAGATCATGACCTGAGCTGAAATCGGACGCTTAACCGACTGAGCCATCCAGGCGCCCCAGAACATCTAATTTTTTTAAAGACTATTTTCTTAGAGCAGTTTTAGGTTCACAGCAAAATTAAGAGTAAGGTACAGAGATTTTTCTATAACCCCTGCTGCCACGCATGCATAGCCTCCCCCATTATCAACATCCCACACCAGAGGGGTACATCTTACAATTGATGAACACATCATAACCACCTAAAGCCCATAGTTAATATTATAGCTCACTCTTGGTATTGTACATTCTATTGGTGGTAATGACATGTACCCACCATTATAGAGTATCCTATGAATCCTCTGTGTTCTGCTTATTCATTTATCCCCTGCCTATCCTCCCAACCCCCTGCCTGGCAGCCACTGATCTTTCTACTATCTCCATGGTGTAACCTTTTCCAGCGTGTCCTATAGTTGAAATTATACAACATGTAGCTTTTTCAGATTGGCTTTTTTCACTTATGCATTTAAGTTTCCTTCATGTCTTTTCATGGCTTGATAGTTCATTTTTTTTTTAGTGATGAATAATACTACATTACCTAGATGTACGACAGTTTATCCATTCACCCACTGAAGGACAGCTTAGTTTCTTCAACGTTTTGGCAGTTATAAATAAGGCTACAAACATCTGTGTGCAGGGTTTTATGTGAACATTAAGTTTTTATCACCCTGGGGTGAATACCAAGGAGTGAGATTGCTGGACCATATGGTAAGAATATGTTTAGTTTTGTAAGAAACTTCCAGAGTGGCTATACCATTTTGCATTGCCACTGGCAATGAATGAGAGTTCCTGTTGCTTCACATCTTAACCAACATTTGGTGTTGTCAGTGTTCTGAATTTTGGCCATTCTAATAGGTATATAGTGGTATCTTGTTTTAATTTGCATTTCCCTGATGACATCTGATGTGGAGTATTTTTTCATATGCTTAATTGCCATTTTTATATCTTTGATGAGGTATCTGTTAACAGTTATCTTGGACTGTTTTTAAATCAGTTTTTTGCTTTCTCATTGAGTTTTTAAGAATTCGGGGGGCTCCTGGATGGCTCAGTCATTGAAACATCTGACTTTGGCTCAGGTCATGATCTCATGGGTCGTGGGTTTAAGCCCCACGTCAGGCTCTATACTGACAGCTAGGGGAGCCTGGAGCCTGCTTCAGATTCTGTGTCTCCCTTTCTCTTGGCCCCTCCCCCGCTCCTGCTCGCTTTCGCACCCGCACGCGCGCCGGCTCTTTCTCTCTCTCTCTCTCAAAAATAAATAGTAAAAACCTTTTTTTAAAAAGAGTTCTTTGTATATTTTGGACAACATTCCTTTATCAGATGTTTCTTTGGCAAATATTTTCTCCCATATTGTGGCTTGTCTTCTCATTCTCTTGGCATTGTCTTCTGAAGAGCACAAGTTTTTTACCTTTAATGAAGTCCCCCTTATCAATTGTTCCTTTCATGGATCATATCTTCCAGGTAGTATCTAAAAAATTATTAAGGTATTCAAGATCATCTAGATTTTCTCCTAAGTTATCTTCCAAGAGTTTTATAATTTTGCATTTCACATTTGGGTCTGTGATCCATTTTGAGTTAATTTTTGTGAAAGGTATATGATCTGTGTCTAGATTTTTTTTTTTTTTGCATGTGGATGTACAGTTATTCTAGCACTGTTTGTTGAAAAGATTCTCTTTGTTCCTTTGTATTGCCTTCACTTTTTTGTCAAAGATCAGTTAACTGTATTTATACGTGTCTATTTCTGGGCTCTCTGTTCTGTTTCATTGATCTGTTTGTCCGTTCTTTCACTCTGTCTTGATTACTGTTGCTTTATATCAAGACTTGAACTTGGGTAACATCCGTCTTCCAACTTTGATCTTCTCCTTCAATATGATTCTGGCTATTCTGGATCTTTTGCCTCTCCATGTAAACTTTAGAACCAGTTTGTCCATATCTGTAAAATATCTCGCTGGGATTTTGATTGTAATTGTATTGAATCAATAATTTGATTTACCTCTACTTACTGTCTGTGGGATCTCGGACAACTTTCTTACCCTGTCTGTACCTTAAGGTTTCTGATGTGTGAGATGAGAATAACAATAATAGTTTGTAGCAACACATGCTATAGTAGTAAATACCCTTTAGGTGTTAACTATTATCATTATTATTATTGTATCATCATTGATGATGTTTTTCTCATTATCATCATTACTGCCAGTACCACCAGTGGGAGACACAGTAACACAGAGCTAGAAGGTAGAGTCAGCAGAATGGGAATATTTTTCTCTCTCAAGCCAGATTATACCCCACCTGCTACTGGCCAGTCTGCCAACATGTGTGGCTGAGGAAGAAGGGAAAGAGGAATGACACGGCTCAAGCACACATTGGCAGAGGAAGCCACTGAATTATGAATAGCCAGGTATAAATGTGGAAGCCCGATTGCTTTGTCTGGCATCAGGCCCAGTTTGCACCTGCTGTCTGCCCTCCAGTGATTCTGTAGCTCCTTCACATGGAAACGTAAACTGCTCATGAGGAGCAACCCGCATCGGCCCATTAATAGATCATGAAGCCAAAGTCTAGGGAGGTGAAGTGACTGCCCGACACAGGCAGCTTTACAGGTGTCCTCTGCACCAGGCCTCTTCACAGAGTTACCCAGGTGTTGTCTGAAAGGAATGACTGGGTCAGAACCTGCAGTGGCCACACCAAGCTTTGGGAATAGAGAAGAGAGTGGATCCCCTAGTGTGGTCCATGAGGCTGTTACAGAAGGATCCAGCTGGTTCTGGAAAGAGAATGGATTGTAGCCAGGGGCTTGTTAACAACAAGACTGATAGTAATGATACAGACATGCGTTTTTATTTTATTTTATTCCAGTCACAAAATGCTTTCATGTTGTTTAGGCCAAATGCTGTTCTGATGCTTCTAGTCTTTGCCAAACTGAGGACCAGACCATTTGCTTGTTCTAAGTGAGCAGCTACAGATGGCAAACAAATTTGAACATTATTCTTTATCAGTAAAAAGTTAAAACCAAATTCCCTGTTTGTGGAAAGTTTCCTTTGTTCTGTAAGCACAAAGATTCGTTTACATTTCCTTTGTTCTCTCTGGATCTATACTGCTTGGGCCAGCTACTCCACTGATTTCAAGATGCCCTGTAATCCTCCTTTTTGTTTTTAGGTAGATATTTTATAGCGTTTCATGGACAAATTAACCACTCTTCCCTATTAGTTTTTAGTTCTGTGATCTCAGGCAAGTGATTTCACCCCTCAGGTGTCCTTTGCTGTAAAATCTGCTAGACTTGGCCAGGCACCAATCAGTTGGATGAATAATCACCCCCTACTTTTAGGAATAAGATATTTGTAGGAAAAAGAAAAGAAAAATATAGCTAACAAAATAAGAGAAACTCACATGCTGCTTGATCTGTGCCAGACTCTTGTCAAAGCACTTGCTATGTATTAATTCACTTAATCCTTGAAATCGCCCCATGAGGAAGATACAACTAGGATACTAGTTTCACAGGTAATAAAACTGAGACACAGAGAGGTTAAGTAATTTGCCCAAGGTCACACAGCTGATAAGTAGCAGAACCAGGACGTGAATTCAGGCATTCTGGCTCCAGAGTCTATGATGGTTGATTTTGTGCATTAGATCAGCCCTCTCACTAATTTGTTTTCAATAAATTTAAGTACTCTTCACAGGGTAATTGAAAAACTATCTTCCGTTATGGAACTCTCTGGTTCTTGCCTAATTTATGTTCCTAGAAGAAAAAAATTTAAGCTCTGTGTGCCTGTGCTTATGGTATCACGTAAAGTAATTGGAGTTTGGAGCCAAAGATATAATTTAAAGTGCCAGCTCACCTTTTTATATGATACGTTATGTGGGCTTGGCCCCAAAGCTTGTTGGGCTTTGGCTGCAACCACTTGTCTGGGAAAATGAAAGAGAAGTGACTAGTATTTGACTAGAACTCAGCAGGTAATGTTAACCCCTGAGGCATGCCCCCAGCAGCTGTCACCCAGGCCTCGGAGAGTGTGGCTTGGTGTTGGGTAGCTTCAATATTGAAAGAAGGTAGAAATCTGGGAGGGGAGAGCCAGGCCATGGGAGTACCTGGGTGATGACAACTCTTGTCACTCTGGAGACCCTCCAACTCAAGGCTGGACCCACCCTATTGGAAGGAAAGGAAACAGGCCCTCAGGGAGAAGGGCTTGCCAGGGAATAGGCAGGGGAAACTGATATGAGGTCAGGTGAGTTACCTGGCCTCTGGTGGGAAACCAGAACAATGGCTAAAGCTTAGGGCATGTGGGTGTGGGTGTGTCCCCAGCTTGCTCTATTTTAGGGCAGAAATTCGAAGTTTGTCCCTACCCTCAGTGGGCCTGAAGCTGCCAAAGCTGTCTGGTGGAATGGAAAGAGCTAAGTTTTAGAGCCAGAGAGATCTGGATCAGACCTCAGTTCAGCCATGCGACCTTGAGCAAGTCACTTAACTTCTCTGATCCTAGGTCTCCTCGTAAAGCAATGATAACAGTCCCTCCCATGTGGGGGGGGGGGGGAATCGAAGCCATTAGTGCTAGAGGCTCTGGAGACAATGTACAGCTCACTTGAAGACCATTGGGCCAGTCAGTGCATCTCTAAGATGTGATTTCCTCATCATGATAATTAATGCTTCTTTCCTACCTTACTAGATTGTTAGAGGAGAACACAAGATTGAGTAACCTGCAAAGCATTATACAAAAATCATTATTATAAAAAGAATGGCAATAACAGTGATTAACATTTGACTGCTTACTTTTTTGCCCAACACTCATTTAAGTGCTTCCCATGTGTCACCCAATTTAATTTTAATGCCCTAACAATTTTGCCTGATTTATTATTCCTATTTTTTTAAGGAACTTGCCTAAGTTCACTCAGATAACTGGGGGCAGACCCAGAATTCAAACCCAATCAATCGAATTTCAGAACCTGCCCAATGGAGGCTTAGTCACTATGCTTATAATGGCATTCCTATTTCTGTTTCTTTTCTACAGAGGGTGCAGAGTTAGCTATTCTCTAAGTAGGAGATGGGACTGTGAAACCATGACAGCAGCGCCATAAAGCCACCTGTTAATTAGTCTCTCTACTCTCTGGTCATAGCACAAACATCTTAGGAATACATGTGCTTATATCTATGAGCAAAAACATTCACAGATTGAGTGTATATGTATATAGATTATAGAAACAATTTCAGAGATAAAGATCAGAATATAAATATAAAGAAGCAAGGCATTAGCAAAATAATTCATGGGCTCGTGATTCTTTTGTGAAGGATAATTATTCATTCATTTAAGTGGGATGAAAAATGTCATTATGGTAACACAGTGAGTGATAGTCATACTTAATCTGTTTTCTAACACTCACATATGATAAATGTCATTCACACGTGTGACATACTGTTGTGGGGCTGCCTAGACTTTGACAACTCTCCCCAATCTTTTTGTGAAAAATTAAGGTGAATAACGAGTCATTTATTTTGGGCATTTATGAAAGCATTTTATAGGAATTTGGGTACTTAAATTAGCCCCTTAGATATCTCCAAAAAAGGTTATTTTTCAACAGAGTTCCATTAAATTCAACAAATCTACTATGCTCTGCCTGTGCTGTCCCATACGGTAGCTACGAGTCACAAGTGGCTATTTACATTTAATTTAAAAATTCGGTTCCTCAGTTGCTCTAATTACATATCATGTACTCAATAGCTCACCTGTAGCTAGTGGCTACCATTCAGACAATGTAGATTATAGAACATTTCCATCATTACAGAAAGTTCTATTGGGCAATGCTGCTAGACAGGTGGATACACTGAAGATGCGGTGATGGATGACCAAAATATTCTAGATGCCTGCCCTTATGGGCTTATAGTTCTGCAGAGAAGACAGCTGCTTAACAAGCCATCCCAGCTGGGGTTCAGGGAAGGACAGGGGACAATGGGAGGGTATAGCAGGGGAGACCTACCCCAGAATGGGTGGTCAGGGAAAATGAAGCCAAAGAAGAGTCCTTATATATGAGTAAGAGACCGATTTAAAAAAATATATATTGACTTAGTATTTAAATAACAAATTATTTTCTCTGCAACTGGATTCTGCAACTAATATCAATATGAGGTTTAGAATATAGTATTGAAGAAAATAAAATTTATTTCATTATTAAAATGTTTCATATAATAAATCTCTAAAGAAGCCAAACACAAAGTATATATACAGTATGATTCTATTTGTATGAAATTCTAGAATGGACAAAATTATGATGATAGAAATCAGAACTGCACTTGCCTAGAATAGAGGCAGGGGTGCAGGTGAAAGCAAGGATTGACTACAAAGGATCTTAGGGGTACTTTCTGGGATGTTCATGATGCTCTCTCTTGGTAAGGGTGTTAGTTACATGGATATATGCATCTGTCAATACTTAGGGAAATGTATAACTTTAGACTGGTACATCTCCTAAAATGTAAATTATGTCTCAATTAGAAGTTAAATCTATAGAATTATCTATTGTAACATGTTAATGGTCGATATGAGTAACATTAGGGAAGTATTCATTGCCTCATTACTTTGTCTGCCAGTGACCTGGTTGGCCTTCAGGACCCTTATATCATCACTAGCAGGAAGATTCAGCATCCTTCCTGGTCTTGTGCCCTGTGGATATAAATATGTGCTCCTACTTTTCCAGATTTTCATGCTTTCTTATCAAAAGTAGACAAATGGAAAGAATCTTTGCCAGAATGTTAAGAATGATGCCATTTGGGGGTGGGGAGATTTGAGGTGAATTTTGCTGCTTTTTCTTCACTGTACTGTTTGAGTCTGTAACGACACATATATATTTCTATACTTTGAAACATGAAATCTCATTCTGTCTTGGCTTAGAAAGTACATTTACTTATCCACAAGTCACTATATAGTCATTTGAAAACTTTGGGTTTTAAACGATGGTTAGTATCAAATTTCCTTGTAAGCAGCAGACTCCGTGGATGATTGTTTTGTAGTCGAGGGGCTTCAGTAAATGTAAAATTTCATGCCTCGTCTGTCTCCACTATGCCTCTCCTGTTCAGTTTCTCTCTGGTCCTGGGGCACATGGGAGTGGATTTGGGTGGGATGCTCATTAACTGTCTGCCCCTCTCACCTGCCTGTTTCACCCTGTTCTTACAGATTCTTACCTGACCCTGGATGAACCGATGAATAACATCACCACATCCCTGGGGCAGACAGCTGAACTGCACTGCAAAGTCTCTGGGAATCCACCTCCCACCATCCGCTGGTTCAAAAATGATGCACCTGTGGTCCAGGAGCCCCGGAGGATCTCCTTTCGGGCAACCAACTATGGCTCTAGACTGCGGATTAGAAACCTTGACACCACAGATACAGGCTACTTCCAGTGTGTGGCAACAAATGGCAAGAAGGTGGTTTCTACCACTGGAGTCTTGTTCGTCAAGTTTGGTAAGCCACCTCCTGCTGGGAATGGCCTTTGGCCCTCAACCTCCCTGGGGGTGAAGAGGGAGGGAACAGGTATACACTGACAATGTCCTATGTGCCTGGCAGCCTGAAAGTTGGTACAGATGCATCCATTTTGCACAGAGAGCAAGGCCCAGTAATTAAGTACCATGTGTGCCGTTACCCAGCTGGTAAATAGCAGAGCAGGAGTGGAGTCCCGATCTGTCTGACCCCACAGCCCTGCTCTAAACCACTGTGCCAGTGGGAGAGAAGATGGGAAGGTGTACACGTGTATGCCCCTTCTCTGTCCAGCTGCCATCAAAGACCCCTGCTGTCCCAATCTGTGTGATCCTGTAATCACTCAGCCTCCCCCTGCAGACTCCCCATGCAGCGTGAGGATGCCTACTCTAGTGACTCATTTGTTAGCACTTGTCTTAGCATTTTCCAGGCCCTGAACTGTGTGGGGTATAGACAGGTTTTCGCTGGTATGTTTTTTCTTTTTTCTTTCTTTGTTTTTCTTTTTCTTTTTTTCTTTTTCTTTTTTTTTTTTGTCGAGGTGGTTGTGGGGAACTGAAACAAAATAATAAATCCCAGAAAAATAAATATCACCTCGGGGTGGTTGAGAACTTTAATCTGAAATGGTTTGACTGTACCCGTGCTCACCCTCCAATAACCCAGACCGACTGTTTCTTTTGCTTTTCTTTCCTTTCTCCAGGCCCCCCTCCCACCGCAAGTCCAGGATCCTCGTAAGTACATTTATCTCCCTTCTCATCACTTCGAAGTGTTTCTCCAGAGGTTTTTAGGGCAAAGGCAATGTTGTCCTCTGCTTGGGCCAAAATACTTTTCCAGATTTCATTCCATTTTGCCCTGTCCTCATTCCATTTTGCTTTTTCTCTGATATGAAGATTCACAAGAGACCAGCACAGGCACTAACCTCAAGTATGGTCATGTTGATTCTGAATATGTTGATGAAAGCAAATATCTACTTACATTTTCTATTTTAAAAGTAATCTAACATTTAGTTACAACAGTGGATTTGGTAAAATCAAACAAAAAATGATACCGTGCTAGCTTAGGCCTTTAGCCTGAAAGGCTGTCTTCTGTGTTTCTGATAGTGTTGCTTTAGTTATCCAACAGGCCAATAGTCAGGTGATCACCTTATTTTTATTCCCTTGAAAGAACCCAGAGGGAGAAGTTCTGACTCACATAGGGGAAGAAAGCCCTGTGCGGGCATTAAGAGCTACATGGAAGTTTGAGTCGTTTTGAGTCCTTTGTTACTGAAATCTAAAGATGTCATTTCTTAAACTGATGCTATTCTTGATGTACTTGACCTTTCCTCTGGCTATGGTGTTCTTTTCTTTCACCATAGGAGCATCCAGTTGGGGCGTTTTTCTGTATATTTTTATTTGGGGGGGAAAGAGCCATTTAATAAAACCCTTGCTCTGTAAGAAAATATCTTCCATATTATGTACACTTCCAAAGTAAAATTTATTGGGGCTCTACCACGAGAGCATCAGAATGTCTGACCTAGACTACACCCACAGCAAATATAACAGCCACTTAATTTGCTCTAATCCCCTCTGTGCCACTTAATTACAGTGTGGGATATTTTAATATATTTGTGTGTGCCTGGAGGCCCAGTGGCCCACAATCCCATTAATAAAACAGGTAATGGGTAAAAGTAAACATTGGCCTTCAGCCACACTGTTCTGCTATTTCATCAGCCAATTAAAGGCAACTGTAAAAGAGCCTTTAAAATCACCCAAGTGCTAATTGCATTCTACTCGTCTAGGTAGAAAATACTGATTGATCTTAAAGCAGGTCAGAAATTTGGTCGCTCTGCTTTGCATTCTTGAAGTTCTTTTTTTTTAATGATCTCACTATTGGTTGATATGTGGAATCCTTTTGAAATCTTATTTACACAAAGATTAAACCTTTTGTTACTTGCTATAAAAATGCTTCCCACCCTGGTGTCTTATTTGTTCCTGTTAATCTGTGTTTTAAATGTGGCAGATAATCTGCATCCGGGTGTGATGAATGCAATTCACTAATCTGCGTTTACTATGAAGCACTGAGCTGTTGACATTCTATCTGTTGTATTTGCAGCAGAGAATTACTTTTTTATTATCAAAATTATTTTTAAACACGTATATGTCCTTCTTGAAGTTTTCATTCTTCCTTTGTTACCATTTTTTCTGATGAGCCCAGTCTGAGTCTCTCATGGTTTTAAATTTTATACAAAGATAGTGTACCGCATTCACAAGCTGATGTCTATGGAGAGGATATTGATGTCCTTCAAGATGCTCAGCCCACAGCTCAAAGTATCCTTTGATGTCAGGCCCCTCTGTTTCATGTTAGCTGTCTGATTATTCAACAGATTAGTCAGTAGGAGCATGAAATGTACAGTTGCCGTGTTAGCTGGGAGGGAGCTACAGTAAAATACAGTCAAAGCTGGAAATCCCATGGGCCTTTTGCAGGACAGTCTACGTCCTTGTTTTGACATGGCCAGTTGGCATTTTGATGGACTTTTTTCTCTTTCCCTTAGAAACCGGGGACATATCCTACTTTTTTGTCTTTTCACTGCTGCCACCACTGAACCCTATTTCTTTTTTTTTTCTTTTATGGTTTATTATCAAGTTGGTTTCCATTTAACACCCTGTGCTCATCCCAACAAGTGCCCTCCTCCATGCCCATCACCCTTTTTCCCCTCTCCCCCACCCCCATCAACCCTCAGTTTGTTCTCAGTATTTAAGAGTCTCTTATGGTTTGCCTCATTCCCTCACCTTAACTATTTTTCCCCTTCCCCTCCCCCATGGTTCTCTATTGAGTTTCTCCTGTTACACTTATAAGTGAAAACATATGGTATCTGTCCTTCTCTGCCTGACTTATTTCACTTAGCATAACACCCTCAAGTTCCATCCGTGTTGCTACAAATGGCCAGATTTCATTCTTTCTCATTGCCATGTAGTATTCCATTGTATATATAAACCACATCTTCTTGATCCATTCATCAGTTGATGGACATTTAGGCTCCTGCCATGATTTGGCTATTGTTGAAACATTAGGCTAATTGTTGAAACATTATTGTTCAAACATTTGGCTAATGTATGAACATTGGGGTACATGTCCCCCTATGCATCAGCACTCCTGTATCCCTTGGGTAAATTCCTAACAGTGCTATTGCTGGGTCATAGGGGAGTTCTACTGTTAATTTTTTGAGGAACCTCCATACCGTTTTCCAGGGAGGCTGCACCAGTTTACATTCCCACCAACAGTGTAGGAGGGTGCCCGTTTCTCCACATCCTCGCCAGCATCTATAGTCTCCTGATTTGTTCATTTTATCCACTCTGACCAGCGTGAGGTAGTATCTCATTGTGGTTTTGATTTGTATTTCCCTGATAATGAATGACGTTGAGCATTGTTTCATGTGTCTGTTGGCCATCTGGATGTCCTCTTTGGAGAAGTGTCTGTTCATGTCTTCTGCCCATTTCTTCACTGGATTATTTGTTTTTTGGGTGTGGAGATTGGTGAGTTCCTTATAGATTTTGGATACTAGCCCTTTATCCGATATGTCATTTGCAACTATCTTTTCCCATTCCGTCGAGAATCCTATTTCTAAGAGTTCTTCTCTAACCGAGACTAACTCCCAGATAGAATGCTAGTTTCCTTCCCTATCCTCATAGCCCCCAACAAACAGGCAAATCTCACGACAAGAGGTCAGGTAGAATGTAACAAAATGCTAGCCACGGTGACTACCACAGCATTGAGGGTTGCTCGGAAAGCCTTGTGTCAAACTACACAATACTTTTTCCAAGGTAGGAGTGAAGTGTAGCTGAAACATTGCTCTCTTTACTTGATGGTGGCTCAGGAGT
The DNA here is from genome assembly GCA_028646485.1 of Cryptoprocta ferox. Lineage (NCBI taxonomy): Eukaryota > Metazoa > Chordata > Mammalia > Carnivora > Eupleridae > Cryptoprocta > Cryptoprocta ferox. Next base: position 51,315,151 of record CM053570.1, on the reverse strand, counting down.
GTGACTACAAAGTACAGTGCAAGTCCACGACATAATGAAATGTATTGGGTGTATGAAACCTGGTTGAGACCACAGAGCTACTCAATCCCCAGTCGAGAAGGAATTGGAGGGTCCTTGAGATAATGGCCCAGGAAGGCAATGTCACTCCTTCTAGGGACTACATCAGGTTTCCACATGAAGCTTACGGAATGGCATTTTAGTAGTAGTAGGAGCAAGCCTGAGACATTAGCTTGGCTTCTGTTCGTAGCTTCAGGCTTTATTTCTTCTGTCATTGCTGGGTCCCGGCCCACCCCTAACAATGATAGGGCCTAGGGCATGAGTACAATGGAGGCCCACATACCGCATGTCTAAATATTTAGAAGTTATAAATCAAACTAGCAAACTGTTAAATAAAATATGTTCTGTCCTCCCACATTGACAAATATACCTTCATAATGACAAAATCAAAAAATACTTAGAAAGTTATGGTTTGTGCATGACTACAAGCCAAGAACTATCAAAAATGACTCCTTTAATCATTATTGTGCTTGTCTGGGTGTTCTGTTCATAGCCAGAGATATCATATATGGTTCATAGGTTGTTATATATTGGTTCTGTTAACATTTTTTTTATTGCCTTCATTTCAGCAAAATGACTGCCTCTGTCATTTTACACAGAGATTTTAGCATGTGTTCTTTTGACAACAATGCCAAGCTAGACAAACTTTCTTGAGTTATTGTAATTTTTACTTTTTAAAACTAATTTTAATTTGAAGAAACCGTATTCCCCTGAGCCAGTAGGAGCTATAATTATCAATGAAATTCTAAAGCATTAGTTCAGTTTGCTAAGAATTACAAATGAATTAAGAACTTTATATTATCATATTCAGACATAGTAATGGGACCATATGATAAATAATCATATGATATTGCACAATATATTATGAAACATTATAATAATATAATGTAATAACCTATTATATACATTATATGTATTGTTATATATTATCATATATATTATATATGGGGTCATATGATAAATAATCATGATATTACACAATATATTACAAAATATTATAATATTGTATCTTATACAATATATAATATAATTTCATCTGTAAATCAGCATCATGCTTCACATATTATCCTATATATGCACAAATCTAAGAACAATATGAATTACTTAATGTATTAGTTTTCTACAGTTGCTATAACAAAGAATATTGACTTAAACAACAGAAATTTATGTCTCACAGTTCTAGAGCTTAGAAATCCTCGATCAAGATGTTGGCAAGGTTGATTTGTTCTGAAGGCTGTGAAGAACGATTTCTCTCTTCTGGTGACCTGCCACAATTCTTTGGCTTGTCGATGCATCATCTCGATTTCTGCCATGATATTTACATGGCATTCTCTCTCTGTGTGCCTGTCTCCAAATCCCTCTGCCTTTTTTAAAGATTTTATTTTTAAGTAATCTCTATACCCAATGTGGAGCTTGAACTCACAATCCCAAGGTCAAGAGTTGCATGCTCTACTGACTGAGCCAGTCAGGCACCCCCAAATTTCTCCTTTTTATAATGACACCATTTATGACCCAATCCAATGACCTCATTTTAACTTAATTACCCCTGTAATGACCCTATTTCCAAATAAGTTCACATTTTAAGGTCTTGGGCATTAGGACTTCAACATACGAATTTTGAGGGAACACATTTCAACTTGTAACACTTAATATTGCAAAATTATTTTCAGCCATAAGAATATAATCTTGCAAATACTATTCTAATTTGTAAGAACTTTCAGAATATAAAGAAAAGCAAGAAAATGGATGCTTGGTAATACTGGGAATGATAGTTTGTTGTGCAAGACTGCACTGAGGAAGAATTGGACAAATTGATTAATTTACTTTTTCTCTTCCTGAAGTATTTTTGCCATTGCAAGTCCTTCCTGGTGCTCTAAGCAGTGCCCATCTCCTCCACTGGTAGTGACTCAACACACAGACCTTCACAGTATACAATCACGTTTACCTTCTGTCCTAAGAACATAGGGCAAGAGATGTAGAGAGTGATCCCTGGGGAGTCACAGGAGTGGATGTTTAAGATTTTGGTTACATTGTGGCAGCACCAAGTGCCAGATCCCAAGGGGAGCACCCCATGTGTATATTAAACTTATTTTTAAGTTTGTTTAGTTTTTAAGTTTAAGAAGGAGCCCTTCTTTAAAACAAAACAAAAAACAAAAAAATAAAGTTTTACTGAAATATAATTCACGTATCATCAAACTGGCCATTTTAAAGTATAAAACTTAGTGTTTTTAGTATATTCACAGAGTTTGTATAACCTTCACTACTATCTTATTTTAGAACATTCTCGTTATCTCATAAAGAAACTCCTCTCATCCCCTGATAACCTCTAATCTACTTTATGTCTCTGAGTTTGCCTATTCTGGCTATTTCATATAAGTAGAGTCATATACTGTTTTTGTGCCTGGCTTCTCTCACTTAGCATAATATTTTTGGGATTTATTCATGTTACAGCATGCATCAGTACTTCATCCTTTCTATGCTGAGTTAACACATAAAACAGACTATCACATTCTGCAGCATTATCCTTGACCTTCTTTTTCAAGGTTTTTTGGAGGAGCTATTTTGGGGCCCATTGCATTTTCATATGAATTTAGAGTTAGCTTGTTAATTTCTGCCTAAAAGCCAGCTAGAGTTTTGATAAGGATTGCAATGAATCTGTAGATTAATTTGGGGAGTATTGCCATCTAAACAACATTAAATCTTCCAATCCATGAATTCAGGCTCTTTCCATATGTTAAATTTCTTTCAATGGTGTTTTATAGAATAAATATTCAAGACTTGCTCGTCTTCTGTAAAATTTGTTTCTAAATATTTTATTAGTTTTCATGCTATTAGAAATGGAATTTGTTTTTTTATTTTGTTTTCAGATTCTTCATTGCTACTCTAGAGATAAAACTGATTTTTGTAAATTGATCTTGTATTTTGCACCCTTACTGAGCTCATTTATTTGCTCTAATAGTTGTTTTGTGGATTTCTTATGATTTTCTATCTACAAGATCATGTCATCTGCAAACAGAGATTGTTTTAATTTTTCCTTCTCAATCTGTATGCTTTTTATTTTTATTTTTCCTGCCTAATTACTGTAGATAGAAACTTCAGTGCAGTGTTAAATAGAAGTGGCAAGAATGGCAAAAAGACATTTTGGTCTTTTTCTTTATTCTAAGGGGAAAGCTTTTATGATGCTAACTGCGGGTTTTTCTTAAATGTGTTTCTAAGATTGGGGACATTTTCTTTTATTCTAATTTTGTTGTGTGATTTAAAAAACTTTTTTAATGTTTATTTTTAAAAGAGAGAGAGACAGACAGAGTGCGAGCAGGGGAAGGGCAGAAAGCGAGAGACACAGAATCCAAAGCAGGCTCCAGGCTCCTAGCTGTCAGCACGGAGCCTGATGCGGGGCTCGAACCCACGACTGTGAAATCATGATCTGAGCCAAAGTCGGACACTTTGAGCTACCCAGGTGCCCCACCATATTATATTCTACCTTCAGAGAAAGTGAGGGTTTCATGGGAGCACACAGAGCATCTACCCAACTCAGTCTTGGAATAATTAGCGGAGGGTAAGGACATTAGAAGTCAGCCACAAAAATACTAGACTGTCTGCTAAAGTAACAGATGTTTTTAATGTGTGATTTTTTTTATTATGAAACTGTGTTTTATTTTGCCAGATGCTTTTCCTATGTCTATTGAGATGATCATGTCTGTTTTAAAACTTTATTATATTAAAGTGAGCTGTTACGCTGATTGATTTTATTTTATTTATTTTACTTTTTAACCTTTATTTTTGAGAGAGAGAGAGAGAGAGACAGAGCATGAGTGGGGGAGGGGCAGAGAGAAAGAGACAGAAAATATATATGTACACCACTTTTTCCTTATCCACTTGTCTACCGATGAACACCTAGGTTGCTTCTATATCTTGACTATTGTAAATAATGCTACAATAAGCATAAATGTGCATATATCTTTTAGAAATAGTGTTTTTGTTTTCATTGGGTAAATACCCAGTAGTAGAATTACTGAATCATATGGTACTTATATTTTTAAGTTTTTGAAGAACCTCTATACCATTTTCTACAGTGGCTACACCAACTTAACATTCTCACCAACAGTGTACAAGGGTTCCTTTTTCTCCACATCCTCACCAACACTTGTTATTTCTTGTCTTTGTGATTTTAGCCATTTTAATGGGTGTGAGGTGATTTTTGTGGTTTTGTGGTTTGTGATGCTTGTGGTTTTGATTTGCTTTTCCCTGATGATTTGTGATGTTAAGCATCTTTTCATGTGTCCGTTGTCCATCTCTTTGTCTTCTTTGGAAAAATGGCCTCCTTCCCATTTTTTAAAAATGTTTATTTATTTTGAGATAGAGGGTGTAAGTGGGGAAGGGCAGAGGGAGAAGGAGAGAGAGAATCCCAAGGAGGCTCTGTGCTGTCATTCTGGAGCCCAAATCTATCGCATGACCTTGAGATCATGACCTGAGCCAAAATCAAGAACTGGACACTTAACTGACTGAGCCACCCAGGTGAACCCCCCCCCTCCCAATTTTTAAAATTAGACTATTTGTGGGGGTTTTTTGTGTATGTTGAGTTGTTTAGGTTCTATACATTTTTTTTTGGATATTAATCCCTTATAGGATATGTTATTTGCATGTGTCTTCTACCATTCAATAGGTTATCTTTTTGTTTTGTTGATCATTACTTCACTATTCAAAAGCTTTTTTTTTTTTTTGATGTAGTCCCAATAGTTTATCTTTGCTTTTGTTTCCCCAGAAAACAAAAATGTCTAGAAAAATGTTACTCTAGCCAATGTCAGAGAAATTACTGCCTGTATTCTCTTCTAGAATTCTTATGGTTTCAGGTTTCATAGTTAGGTCTTTAATCCGTTTTGAGTTTATTTTTGTGTATGGTCTAAGATAGGGTCCAGTTTCATTCTTTTACATGTAGCTGTCCAATTTTTCCAGCACCATTCAACGCACCACTGAAGAGACTGTCTTTTCACCATTATATATTCTTGCCTCCTTGGCATAGATGAATTGACCATATAAATGTAGGTTTACTTTTGGGTTCTCTGTTCTGTTCTGTTGATCTGTGTGTCTCTTTTTGTGCCAGTACCATACTGTTTGTAGTATAGTTTGAAATCTAGAATCGTGGCATCTCCAGTTGTTTTTTTTTTTTCTTTATCAAGATTACTTTGGTTTTGGGGTCTTTTATGTGAAACTGGACATTTATATAATGTAAGGTGGCACCTCAAATTAGATCACCTCCCCTCTGATGTTGGTGTGTGCTCTTGTTGCTATTGTTTGTTTAGTGACTTTCCTGGAATAATTCTATATAGTCTCTCTTCCCTTTCATCTATGGGTACTGAAGTCTTTGCTCCATTAGCTTACTGATCAGCTAAAGGGAGGACAGAGATTTCCTCAAACCAGTAAGTCTCCCACCCTTTGCCAAGGGGCTCTGGGTGTGTTTGAGGGCATGCCTTCAGCACTCCAGTAGTTTTTAACACTGCCTTTGCTTCCATTCCTGCCAGAGGTGAGAGATTAGGGCTTTCCTGGGCATGCACGTAGCCCCTCACATGAACACATCCTTCTATCTCCCCAGAACTATGTCAGAGATTTTCAGAGCCCCCTAGGAGCATCTTATTCCTTAAATCTCCCCTTTGAGATTTTGAGCTTTTTGGCAGGCTCTTGTTTTTCCCAACCTGTGTTGCTACCCCAGGCAACTATGAGTCTTTTTCAACAAATGTCCTGAGGCTAGGGCTTTTCCTACTGAGAATTTCTAAATCTAGTCAAATAAAGACAATCCCTGGAAATAGGACTTTTTCAGCCTGCTGCTAGACAGGTCAAAGAGTGCCAATTCTCTGGCAATGGGCTTTGGGGCATTCCAACCCCCTCTGCCTCCTCCAGTGACTCCTAGGCTGTTGGTTTTCACAGGTGCTGTGGTGGTGGAGCTGCTGGATTTCAAGGTTACCACAGAACTCAGGAGAGGGAGATGAGAAGAGAGCAAGTTAAAAATCCACAGAACTGGGTTCTTACCAAATTTTAGCCTTTTTATCCTTGTTGCAAGCCTTTGGCTAATTTTCTCAAAATGTTGATTTTCACAATTTTTTGCTGGTGTTCTCATTACTTTTGAGAACCATTCCATATTGCCTGCTTGTCTCTCCTGGATGTCTAAGGACAGTACTGGGTGGGTGCTGTCTTAGATGGCCTTTGAGGCCCAAGGGCGCTACTTCATATGAGAGCCTCCCTTTGTTGACCATTTTCCTCAGAACAAGGGATCCTTTACAAACATCACCTCTCTGTTCAAAACAGCTCTCCAGGGAAGATGTTTTTATCCCTGTATTATAAAAAATGCTCCACAAACACTCCATGGCTTTAATTGGATCTAGTTCATATCTGATTTCTTCAATTTTAATATTATAGGCTCATTAAATTGAGTGAGGCCTGGGGAACGCCAATATTATATTATTTTTTATTATCCATGGTTGGTTTAGGTCTTCTCCTGGTATATAACTTGAGCTTTTTGACAGGCAAATGGATCCAATCCAACAAACACTAAGCATTGATTTGGTTTAACAATTATTTATTAATTACCTATAAAATGCCAGGCTGTCAGCCAACCTCTGTGGAAACTACAAAGACTGCACTTTGTCCTTAAACTACTTACCCGGTATGCTGGGGCCAAACAAATGAGCCTTCCACAGCATCAGCAAGTGCTTTCAACCAACCACTCACTCTTCTCTGTCTCCCCTACCACACCCTGCTCCGAGCCACCATCATGTCTTGTTTGAAATTCTGTAACAACCTTAGTACAAGTTTGCCTTTTTCCACCTCTGCTTCCTACAAGCTATTTCTCATTACAGAAACCAGAGTGAGCTTTGAAAAATACCTTCTGCCTTGTTAGGCCCCTTCCCCCTCCTACCCCTAGGACTTGCATTTGGAATAGATTCCCAAATCCTTGCCCTGGCCTGTAAGGCTCCCTGCCTACCTCTGTGGCTGCCCCTTGTTCTATTCCTACCTCTATCGTTCAACTCCAGGACTCCTGGAATACTCCAGGCTTGTTCTGCAGACCTGAGGATTTCTGTACAAGCAGTTGTCTCTGCCTGGAGGGCTCTGTTCTGAGATCTTTGCACTGACTTGATCTTTCTTGCCATTCAGTTCTCACCTCAGAAATGACCCTGAATCTGCCGTAGCTCCCAGTCACTTTCTTTCATATAACCCTGCTTCATTTATGTAGTGGTTATCACCACTGTAGAGACTGCTTTTAGGCAACAGGCTTGGACAATGGGAATCTGAGTAAAGTGACCACTGGGGTAAATGCCAACAGGCTCATTGGGTGACCTGCCTCAAAATATCCACAAGCCCTAGCTGACCAACGGGCTACTTACAAGCAGGCACAGTACCAAAAAAGGAAAATTCCATATGTTCCTATAACTCCTCACCTCCCTCCCGTAACAACAGCTCCCACTACTGTTTCCAGACAGTCTCTCCTCTGCTGCCCTGGCTGCTGCTCCCTTGCAGTGTAGTCAGTAAGCTCCTCTCTCCTTTGTTCTGCGTCAGGTGAGTTCTTCACCACCCTCGCTGTCATCCTCCCTCGGATCGGGTTGCCCCACAATTACCTAACATTGCTTTTTTATTATTATCATTCATTTGTTTATGTTTTTGCAAAATAAGCTTCATGAGTTCAGGACCTTGTCTGCTTCATATACCACTTTATCCCAGTCCTAGAACATAGTAGCATTTAGTAAACATTCATAAGAATGAAAAAAAGAAAAGAAAAAAGAAAAAGGGAAGAAAGGGAAGAAGGAAAGAAAGAAGGAAAGGGAAAGGGGAGGAAGGAAAGGATGAAGTCAGAGGTAGAAGAAGGAAGGAAGGGAGGGAGGGAGGAAAGACATCTAATTGTCCTCTTCTATGACACAGTATCCATCTCATAATACTGTCATTAGCAGTAATGAGCAATGAATATAGAGCACATGACACCTCATAGAATTCAGTCAGTATTCCTTGAGTGAATGAGATAATATTTATTGACTGTCTGATTCCACTGTCTCACATACCTTATGACACATGAAAATTCTGAGCATGGGGCCTAATATATAAAGTTCAATGAATTTAAGTTGTATTTCTTCCTTTTCTTTCATCCTCTGAAACAAACTGCAGAATCAGCCTATAAAAGGGGCATGGTAAAGAGGCTTCTGGATGACTCAGTCAGTTAAGCATCTGACTTGATTTCAGCTCAGGTCCTGATCTCACAGATCCATGAGATTGATCCCAGCATCGGGCTCTGCGCTATCAGCGGGGAGCCTGCTTGGGATTCTCTCCCACTCCCCTGTTCCCATGCTCTTTCTCTCTCTCTTTCTCTCTCTTAATAAATAAATAAACTTTTTTTAAAGGGGGGGGGCTTGATAAAAAAGGTATCTATCATAACGTTGTTGCAAAGAATAAATGAACTAATAAGATAATGCACATAAAGTAGTACCTAGCACTGTGCCTCACACATATTAGGAGTTTAATAATATGTATTGGCAGACATCATCATCCTTATTGTTGCTATTATTTTAATTGAAGTATAATTGACTCAAATTGACTCATCATTGCTATTTGAGGTAAGAAGCTATGCCTTCTTTCCAACTAGAGCCCTTCTAGACAACATTCCCTGCTGTGAACCCCAACCAGAGACCTCGAAGCCTTTATTTCCTTTTCTTTTATTGACCTTTGGCTCAAGTCCCTTTTTGCAGAAAGACAAAGTGACCAGCTTTTGATGAATTCTTTCCTTCTCTTATCTACTTCCAAGTCTCAGCCACAGTGAAGAAGTGTTACTGGGCACTGGCCCAGCCCAGGAAGCGATAATGTAATTTTCAACTCAAGATAAACTCAAGGATAACTTTCAACGCAGCTACTCAGGCAGTCCAAGGGCGGAGGTGCCTTGTGGAGGGGAAACCAGGAAGTCACTCAGCAGCTGGCCCAGCACATGGGGGGCCATCACTTCAGTGAAGTAACTGACCTCCGTCTCTTCCTCAAACTGCCTGAGACTCAGTGCTCTGCAGAGAAGGGGCAGATGGAGGGAATGTGGAGAGATTAGATAAGAAGGATTTCCCAATCCCGGTGGGAGATAGATCCAAAAGTACAGAAGGTTGAGAAGCCAAACTCTTGTATCCCCATCCACCCCCATCACTCAACAGTCTCCATTGTATGAATGGGGTGTGGAAAGCTTCCAGTTAAAACGATACTTGTGAATACTGGCAAAGCGTATCTTTGTGTGCAAGGGCACATTTAAAGAGAGAAGAGGAAAGATAAGTCCTTGCTTTCTAGGAAAGTGTGTCCACCAGGCCATGAGCCTTCTCAGTCTACATGTTAGTCATGAATGTATCTCCACACCTCGCCTGGCACCTAGCACTTAGTGGATGCTCAGAAAACTGCGTTAAATTGGACACCAAGAGTCTGTGTCCTGAAATCTTTTGTCTACATATGATACGGTTTTATTCATTTACTCAACTCATTTTTTAATGTTTATTTATTTTGAGAGAGAGAAAGAGAGAGAGAGAATCCCAATCAAGGCTTGGGGCTTGACACAGGGTTTGAAACCACAAACCCACGAACTGTGAAATCATGACCTAAGCTGAAACCCAGAGTTGGACGCTTAACCAACTGAGCCACCCAGGTGCCCCTTACTCAACACATTCTTATCAAGTGTCCTCTGTGTTCTAGGTCTCTGGTCTTTAGAGGCTTTTTTCAAATCATGTAAGTGAATACCAGGCAGCAAAACCAATCTAAAAGTCCTCATTCTATATCACTTACCCTTTCCCTTCCTGTGTTTATGAGTTTTAATATCAGCTTCTGCTGTAAGTTACAGAGCAAGTACTTTTCAAGAAATGGAGAAAAATCTCTACCTCAACTCTGACTGTGGGTGAACAGAAGGCCCCAGAAGATTTAGAGTGTGATTCATTTCTCTTAGAAAGCTCTGAGTGTACAAATCAGTAACGAACTGTGTGATTCATGAATCACACATGTAAACAAGTTGTCCCTATTTTCCCATCAGCCTTCAGGGTCCTCCAACCAGAATCAAATTATAATGTGTATGTAAGTCACATGGGGATGTTGTTAAAATGAAGATTCTAAAGGTATGGATCTGGGGTGAGGCCTGACATTCTGCATTTCTAATACTTTCCCAGTAGGTGCTGGCTCTGCTGGTCTACAAATGTTGAGAAACTAGGGTCTAGAGAAAAGGTGCCTATCTGGGTTCTAGTCATTTCTGCATCATTCACTAGCCAGTGACCCTGGACATGCTGCTTACCTTTTGGGGGCCTCAGTTTTTTTCTTTGGAAACTGAAGAGTTTGAGTTCAATGTCATCTAAGAATCCTTCTAATTCTAAAGTTTATGGCTCATTGTCACTCAGTTTGCTCATTCCTTTATTATAGTGAAGACCTCTTAAAGTTCTGAATTTCATGCAATTTACCCTTGGGTTCTCTTTCTCTGCTCCGAGGTGCTAATCGTCCTTAATGATCTGTTATTGTGCTTGCGTGTTGCCCATTCTAACCATGACATTGTATAGTGGGATCAATCAGTGAAAATGATTTTACAGAGAATTCTCTTGTAGGAACCCCCACTCACCAGCACCAAATTATGAACTGGTGTGGTATCTGCCCTCCTGGGTAAAGGGGAAGTAGCTATCTGTGAGTGGAGTGCCTCTGTTTGAAGTTAAGCAGTGGGATCACAGCAGGATGCATTGTGATGTGGTGATGGAGACAGCACTCTGATGTCTTCTCATGGGTGTTTTGAAAGCATCGATCAGATGACACTGATGCCTGACTGGCAGACTCTGAAGGCTGATAGGAAAATAAGGACACTGGTGGGCATGTGTGACTTATAAATACAGGTTCATTTGTACACTCATAAGGCTATCTAAAAGAAACGACCAGATCGTACAACAAACACAATAAATGACATGTTATGAATAATCTTGACTATGCTGAAAGTTGGTGATGCTACTCAAAAGATCAGCAACAAACAGAAGCCACAGCCATGCCTAGACTTGAGGGACAAAGAGAAGAGGTGGTTTTACCAGAGCCCAAGAGTAGGGTCATCTGTGGAGGTTGGCATGGTGGCAAGCCTGTTTTGTGGGCACAGGAGCCATGAGAAGCTCTTCCTACTGATAAACTTAGGCAGAAAGCAGGTGAGGGGAAACACTTCCTTTCTCTCTTTCTCTCCACTTCCAAAGCACCAGCCAGTGCCTTCCATTGGAGAAGCTCTACATGAAGCTACCTGACATGGGAAGTCTGAGAATTGAGCCTGCAGGAGTCACCTCTCATGGACCCTGAGCAGAACAGGAGAAGGGCAAGGAATGGATCTGAGGGCAAACAGAGCCAGCACTAGTGTCAGTACCCCAGATTGATTTCTATGCCACTGGAAAGCTGGGGTGGAGGCAAACTAGGAGGATACTGTGAGTTGAAAATAGTGTAGTCAACATTGCTGTTCTTGCTTAATCTTCAGGTAGAACCATTCAGTGGACAATTTGGGTTGTGGAACTGAGACCTAGGACAGAGGTCAGGACTAAAGGGGTAGACATGATGGTCATTTTGCCTAAGTGAATGAGCAGAGCTTTGAAGAGGGTGAAATTCCCAAGAGAGGTTATAAAAAGGGACAAGAATAAGATCTCTTACATTTGCACGACTATTTATAATTTTCAGAACTTTTTTAAATGTTTTTTGATCTTACAGCATCCACTAGTTTTGACAAGTACCTGGTGTTTTACTTTCCTGTCTAGAAAAAATGGAAAAATTGATAAATGATTATCCCTGTGCTCTTTCTTATCATTACAAGTTCTTTTTAATTGTGTAGAGGGGTGCTCTGAGTCTAGACCTCAATATTTATAAACTCCTGGAGGCTAAAAACAAGAACAGAAAACTTGTAGAAATTTGCTTCTTGGAACTCTAAAGACAGAATTTGTTAAGTGGTCGGGGACAGAATTTTTAAAGTGGTAAACAGTGCTATTCTGTGCCAGACATCTTTATAAAACTTTGCACGAGATGAACTCATTGAGTCCTTTGAGGTGGGCACTATTAATTTCCCATTGTACAGATTAAGTAAGTAACTGTCATAGTTAGGGCTGTGCTAACAAAGTACCAAAGACTGGGTGTCTTGTCAACAACAGAAATCTATTTCTGACTGTTCTGGAGGCTGGAAGTTTGTGATCTGGGTGCCAGCATTTTTAGATTGTAGACCATCTTCTTGCTGTATGCTTATACATGGCCAAATAAGGGAGTTCCCCGGCTCCCTTTGATTAGGGCATTAGTCCCATTTCTGAGGGCTTTACCCTCATGGCCTAATTACTTCTCAAAGACCTCACCTCCTAATAATACTATCACCTTGGAGTTAGTTTGCAACATAAATATTCAGTCAATGCACTCACTTAGGGAGATTCATCTAGCAGAGAATGAATCCTCTATCTGGGCCCAGGCAGGTAGACTCTGGGGGTCAGGCTTTAGCCTTACTCGGGGAGGCAATCAATGGATGACCTCTTACATGAATTACACATGAGCTACGTTATGTGTTTGATTGCTAAAAGGACTCACAGAACTCAAACAGTTTATCCTCATGGAGCAATTTCATTATAGGCAAGGAATACAGCACAGCAACAGAAAGAGATCGATCTGCGATGTAGGGGGTCCCGGGATCTCAGGTGCAAGCTTTTCCCTCCTACAGCTGGGTTGCACAGGGCACCCTTTGTCTGCAGGTCTTGAACCTCCGCTGGCATGCATGTGAAGGACCTGGGTACCAAGAAGTCCAGGCAGGTTATAGTGCAGGTCTCACAGTGAACTGGCCACATAGGTACATTCTACCAAGTGACAAGTCTCAACTGTCAAAACCCCAAGACTCCACTGAACCTAGGTGCAAATCATAAATCCCACTATTATTAAATAGTGCTAGCAGGCTGATACATCCTGACCTAACAAGTCATGAACTCATGGAACAGCATTTATCTTTAGTAAATACATTCCATAGTGATTGCCAATGGTTGGTAGCTCGGCAGATTAGTCTGGGGTCAATTTAGGTCAGCTGAGATAAACCCATGCTTTTCAGCCCTCTTGCCCTTGCTTCGAGTGTAAGTCAGGAACCTACAACTAGAACTTGGACAATGAAGTAACCCAAAATGATTGCCATTGGGATGTAAAGTGTTCTATATATAATGGAAAAGCTCTCATGGATCTGTCATTACAAACATCTGTTAGATGGCCTAGTATTTTTGTGGTTGACTTCTAATGTCCTGCCCTCTGCTAATTATTCCAAGACTGGCTGGGTAGATGCTCTGTGTGCTCACAGGAAACCCTAACTTTCTCTGAAGGCCATTAGAATATAATATGGTGGGGCACCTGGATGGTTCAGTCAGTTAAGCGTCCGACTCTTGATTTAGGCTCAGATCTTGATCTCACAGTTCATGGAATCAAGTGCTGTAAGCACAGAGCCTGCTTAGTATTCTCTCTCTCCCTCTGCCCTCCCCTCCTCATGCTCTCTCTTTCACTCTCTCAAAATAAGTAAATGAACTTTAAAAACAAAGAGAATTATGGTGAGTGCTGTAATATTCACCTGTGTCTCTAGAACAATGTTGCCAGTTAGAAACAATGCAAGTCATAAAAGTAATTTTAAACTTACTAGTAGCCACATTAAAAAAAATTTTTATTATATGTTGACTAACTGGAATTTAAATAAAGACTTGAAACCATACAAAAAAAGTAAAAAAAGTGAAATTAATTTTAATACATATTTTTGACTCAACTACATCCAAAATACAATAATTTCAACATGACATCAGTATAATTATATAAAAGATATTAATGAGCTATATTCTTTTTTTTAAGTCTTCAAAATCTAGTATGTATGTAGTATTTATAGCATGTCTTAATTTGGATAATAGATTTTCATTGGAAATACTTGATCTGTACTTAGGTTTTATAAAATGAGCAATTAAGAACATAGATTCACATTCCCAAATTGTTCCAAATGTACTCAAATTTTTCCAATAACCAAATTGAATACCAAAAAAATTATTTTTCTTTAATATTCACATCCATATTCCAAAACTGGTTCATTTTTTTCTGAAGAATTGCTTTGGCTTTGCACAACAAGAATAGCAGTTTTTAAACTATATTTACTCAGGGCGCCTGGGTGGCTCAGTTGGTTAAGTGTCCGACTTCCACTCAGGTCATGATCTCACGGTTTTTGAGTTCAAGCCCTGCATCGGGCTCTGTGCTGACGGCTCAGAGCCTGGAGCCTGCTTCGGACTCTGTCTCCCTTTCTCTCAGCCCCTCCCCCACTTGTGCTCTGTTTGTCTCTGTCTCTCAAAAATAAATAAATGTAAATTTAAAAATTTTTTAATTAAAAAATACATAAAAATAAACTATATTTACTCATGTATATTTACTAAATCTTATATTAACTCAGTATTATTCATATTGAATTCAAAGGTGCATTGCATGAATTGAAAAGAAGCACTAAACTTATCAATACCAACAAAGCATTCTTCAAATTTTTCCTGCAATTTTTGCAATTTACAAAACTCTTCCAGTTTCTCCTGCCTATCGATTCATGCCAAGTCTGTAAAAGCTTTGTTTGTTGGTTTGTATTATGAAACATCTCAGTTACAACCTACATTCTCATACCTGTCTAGTTGGCTTACAGTAAGCTTTTCCTTTCCTTGGAGCTGAAGTTTAGCTTGTTTATATCCAGTGTGGTATCAGTGGGAAAATATAAATCATGTTGCCATTTTTTGTCTTTGATTATTGAGTAGTTGGCAAGCATCCCTTCAGTTTCAAAGAAAATATTGAATTGGAGTTAACAGCAAAGTAAATCTTTGTAAAACTCTTCCACAATTTAATCAACAAGTACTGGCAAAGAACACAAGATCATTAAATTTATTGACTTTGATTCCTTTCAACATTTCTATAAACTGGCAATGATTCCATTTGCATGTATATATGAAACAATTTTAACAACTGTATCCATGATGCTTTTCATAGAGTCAGCTTCAGAAAACTGAGCACAGATATTTTCAGTATGTATCATACAGTAGAAAAAAGCAATAAGGAAACCATCAGTCTCGTTTTAAGATTACCACTAAGTCTAGATTTTTGATGTAACAGCTGAAGTACCATTATGATAGAAACTAATTTTTTTATATCTAACTGAAATTCTTTGACAGCTATGAAAGATTAAAACAAACATCCACTTTAGGAGTTCAATTTTATAGGCTGCAAATTGACATTTCTTTGTGAATTTAGAAGTCATTTAAGGTAAAAGGTATCTGAAGTATTCAATGGCCAGTTTCTCTTTTATCTCTTGACTCATCTAAATTAAAAGAAAGAAGTTTTCAAATTATGGAACAATTGATCTTTGATTTTATTAGAAAGGTTTTACATTCTCTAGGCTATCCACAACTAAAATAATTTTTCCCCATCTTTCCATGTAAAAGTGCTTTCATACCTGGCCAAAGTTACAAGCTCGGATTCTGTTAATAATGTGTAAGGGGTGCTTGGGTGGCTCAGATGATTAAGCATCTAACTTCAGCTCAGGTCATGATCTTGCTGTTTGTGATTTCGAGCCGTGCTTTGGGCTCTGTGCTGACAGCTCAGAGCCTGGAGTCTGCTTTAGATTCTGTCTCTCCCTCTCTCTCTGCCCCTCCCCTTCTCACTTTCTGTCTCTCTCTCTCTAAAAAAAATAAACATTAAAATTTTTTTAATTGTGTAAAAAAAATTTTGTTAAGACATTTCATTCTGACTTTAGATGGCTAATTTCATTGATTCTTTTTCAATTGTTGGAAGGGACCCTTTTAAAAATCAAAATAACTGTATGTTATTTTCTGAAAATGCCACCTTAGTGTTGTCTATTTTATTATCTTTAATTTTTTGTAATACAACAAACAACTTTATTTGGCTATACTCAATTGACATTCATTGTGAACTTTGCAGCGTATCTCAATTTAGCCTCTTTTTCCCATTACTTTTCTGGTCATAGTCCAGTCCAACCTCCAAATCTCCACTCAGTTCTGCATCAGTAATACTACTTTGTTGAAGTAATGATGCTTTCATTTTAAACTTAAAGTTTTTCCATACTTTTTTTTTAAAGTAGAAAAATGGATTAACTGTATTATAATGAAAATAATAGTATTTCAATTTAATTAGCAAATATGATTTACATAGGTTTTACCATAACTTATGCTGTCTGCATAAAACATTCAAATTAGCAGATTACAATGTTACATGGTGTATAGAAAAAAAATCATTTGAACTTAATCAGTCTGTTTACACCCTCTAGTTTTATAATATATTCATATGTAATTTTGGAAACAATGCGCTCAGTGCATGAAGTATCGTAAAAGAATAAAATCTCATGTGAGGCAGCAATTCAAGGAAAATGAAGTCATACAGCTTCAGTTTTCCATTCCATTTCAACTAATTAGAATTGAATAAAACTAAAATGTCACTTTCTCAATTACACTAGCCGCGTTTCAGCTGTTCCATCATCACACCTGTTTAGTGGCTACCATATAGGACAGCACAGCTCCAGAATCTAGACAGATCATAAAGCAGCAGCCACTTGGGCATCTTGTCCACTCTTTGTTCCCAGTGCATAGCAGAGCACAGTAGGAGCTGAAGAACAATTTGTTCCATTAAAATGAAGTCATGGGTTTAGCACAGTGATTGGCATTTAGTAGGCATTTGCCGAAGTACTGATGGGATGAATGATGTGCCATTTGCTCATTCATTTATCAGGGACTCGGTCTTCAGGCAGCCATGGCCCCTTGGTGAGCCCACTCCCCCTGGTGACCACTTTCACTGGTGAAAGGCAGTGCACGTGTGGCCCTGTGGCTTCATTCTAAATGGTCCCAAAAGCTCTATCGCCCTAGGGTTTTTCAGGCTATGTCACTGAATTCAGGATATAAAATCAAAAATCAAAAAGTCAGGATTCCTAACCCTAGAAAAGCACTCTGATGGTGAGAGCACAGGGAGATTTGATGTTTGGGGGCAAAAAGGAGAAGCATTTTGTTAAAATGGATGAGGTTCTGGCTTTGGAACTGGGAGGAGGTGTGAGTGCATCTTCTAGCAAAGAGCTCCATCCTGATCCCCACCACAGTCTCCCTCCCTTCTGTTTCAGAGAGACTCTCCTTGACGAGAACACTACAGAACTCAGACTTCTCCAGAATAGTATTTGAATCATTTTTCTGCTTAGGGCTAAAAATAGAAATTCAAAAAGCAGGAGCGGTTAGTTGGACAGGATTTCAAAGCTGCATTCAGCAGGCTACATTTCCTCTTGGATTAAAAATATGTGTGTGTGTGTGTGTGTGTGTGTGTGTGTGTGTGATTGTTTGGGGGAGTCATCCTGATTAAAGAGAAAGGGTAAATTGCAAAGAGATACACCACCAAGTTTCAAAGTGAAATGTTATTCTTTTAGATTAGGGTTAATTTGGAAACAGTCCACTGTGCCAGTGGGCAGACCCTGCAGAGGGTCAAGACAATGGGAGGAGGCAGCACGACCCCCGTGTCTGCTGCCAGCACAGCAGAGGGGCCAGGAGTCCACGACTTTGAGAGGTTGCCTGCCTCAGCCTCCAAATGGCCGTGGGTACCTGCCTCGCCTGGGAAGTCTTCATTGCTTTTTCGTTGTTGTTGCTATTACTGTGGTAAAAATAGACATAACATAAAACTTACCATTTAAACCACGTTAAATTATACAGTTCAGTGGCACTTAGTACATTCACAGTGTTGTGTGACCATCACAACGCAGTTGGAGAACATTTTCATCATTCCAGAAGGAAACCCTGTACCCAGCAAGCAGTCCCTCCACATTTCTCCCTGCCCCCCTGCCCTTGGCAACCACCAATCTGCTTTCTGTCTCTATGGATTTGCCCCTTCTGGACATTTTTTATAAATGGAACCATGCAGTATGTGGCCTTTTGTGTCTGGCTTCTTTCATTTTGCATAATGTTTTCAAGGTTCATCCGTGTTGTAGTATGCATCTTTCTTGTGTTCTGATGAACTTGAGTTACTTTCTGGCATAGTAACAAGAGGTCTGGCATAGGAGCCTTGCAGACCCGGGTTGGAATCCTGGCCCTGCCTTTGAGCTTCAGTTTCTTGAGCTACACAATGAGAATGTCCTGAGATGGATATCTCAGGAAGCTTTGAGAAGGTTCATTTGCTAACCTTGAACTATTATTTATTTGCTAATTCAATAAATATGAATTGAGCAATCACTGTGTACCAGGCCAAGGCTTCAGGGTTACATTGGTGAACACCACAGGGCAAATTCTTGGTCCTCATGGAACTTGGTTCTAGTGGGAGAAGTACACAATAAACACATAAATAAATAGAAAGAAGATTGGGTGATGTGTAATTGGGTGTAAAGAAGGAACTGCTTTCACAGCTTGGTGAGCAAAGGCTTTCCTCTGAAGGAGTTGACCTTTGAGTTGATATCTGGAGAATGGAATGAGCCAGCCTTGTTAAGAGCTGAGGGAAGACTGTTGTAGGCAAAAGAACAGCAAGAGCAAAAATCCTGGGGTAAGAAAGGGTTTGGCACACTCATGGAATGGAAAGGAGGCCAATGTGGATGAAAAATGGGTGATGAGGGGTGGGACATGTGACATGAGGCTGGAAAGGTAAGCAGGAGCCAAACCCTCAGTGCTCTGTGGACTTCATTCCAAGAACGATAGAAGCCATGGGAAGGTTTTAGCTAAAGGAGTGACATGTTCTGACTTACAATCAGAAGAGCACTCTGGCAGCTGTGTGGAGAATAGAGCAGGTATAGAGGCTGGAGTACTAGTGGAAGGAGGCTCTTGTACTAGTCCAGACATAGAAAAAGATGGTTTGGTAACTTGGGCTAGGGTGGGCTAGGAGAGTTATAAAGAAGTGAGAAGTTTTGGGATGGCCTGGAGAGGAGGCACGTGTGAAGATGATGTTAAATAAATAAAAGTAAACAAAATAAATGAAATCAAATGAAAAAAATGCATACAAAATGTCTAACAGAGCCTAAGACAGGGCTAATATTTAACTCACGTCGGATTCCCCACGCCATCTACACACCCCCATGCACACACTCACAAACCTTTGAGGCTCTTTGAGGAAGCATATTATGGGCTCCCTATTCATCTGGGCTTCTCCAGCATCATGGATGAGTGGAAACTACAGAAGGAGAGACATGGATATGTCTCTGATTTTCATGGGATAAGAGAGAATAAATCTACCAGTCTCTAGTCTAGGCCATTCCAGGTTGGCCTCTTAGGGCAGCCTTGGCCTTGAGCAGGCAATGGAGAAGTGGAGTTCTGTTGGATGAAACCATTGGCCATGTTCTAAGAGAAGAGGGAATAGCCAATAAGGAAGGTGTTCTCTCCCTTTTTAGCTGCCAGAGCCTACCCGAAGGGAATTTCCTTCCTCCGCTTTTGACACATTTGTGCTTCCCTATTTCACACTCTTTTGTGGTCTGTGGTGTAACAATCTGAGCAGAACCACTCATCTTTGTGTCCTCTATCCCTGGCACAAAGAAAGCACTTGATTAATAACCAAATATTCAATGAGTAGGTAATGGAGCACGCTATTGCTGCCTGGTTTAGAGCTGAGAAGATTCTGGGGTTGTAAAAGAACCAGTGGGGTTTTCTCTTCTGTAAAAATGTGGGCAATAATAGCATCTGCTCAGAGGATTGTGAAGATTAAGTGTGATAATGTGTATAATTCATTTAGCACAGTGCCTGGCATATAACAAGCCCTTGATGGAAGTTTGCTATCATTCCTCTTATGGAATGATAAGTCTGCTTTCTGTGGCCTCTTCTTTCAGAGTTGTTGTACATAAGTGGCCTGCAGAGACTCCTTTTGGAGCCCTGGATTAAGAGGGGTAGATGGGCCAATGTCCAAGAAAGAAGGGTGCTGGTGCAGGAACCTGAATAAGCCCTCCCAGTTCTCACTGCCATTGGGGACTTCGAAGTGGAATTAATAAAGTGCCTTGGGTTTACCACCAGTTCCTTTACAGCCTGATTTCCTGCGTATTGGGTACTAGATGAGACATAAGGGATTGCAAATGCAAATGGAAAGTGGGATATTGTTAGCTGGGGCCAATATAAATATGTTTGTGGGGGAGGACAGAACAAAGGCCTAAAGGCCTGATGTTGACGGAAACCATGTTATTGTTTAATATATGACTTCATCCTAGTAAAAATGATAGTTCCCCCGGGGCCTGCCAGGGAATGGGAGAGATGTGTTATCTGTACCTACACATGCCAGCAACCTGGGGAGGGGAGCAGCCTGCATGTGACCCTGACCCAGCCCCCTGCCCAGCACCCTCCTAGTGTGTCTGAGGGAGGGGCTTAGCAAATGGTGTCCACCTTAGAGTCGAAAATCTGGATCCCAGCTCCCAGCTCTGCCTGGCACCAGCTGCCCCAGAGGCCTCAGGGGGGAGCCTCAGCTCTCCCAAAGGCACACTCAGAAAAGCCCCTATAGAGTGGTTGTGATGGATAAACTAGATAACTTGGATAAGCAAAGTTTTAAAGAAATGCTCAATTAAAGAGACCCTTTGGGATTTGCACTAACTTTGCCTGCTTGTGCTTGCCCTCTCCCACCAAGCCCAGAAGTATTGCAGTTCCTGGCTCCACCTCCCACCTCCCCAGTCCTCCCACCCCACCCATCCCCCACTTTGCTTAGCTTGCCTTCTCCATGTAGATCTGTTTTAAGGTGTTGCTTGGCTAAGAGAGTGGAAAAGCCAGGGAAACCTCTAAGTATATATTGTCTGCTTGGGGTTCTCATTCTTGTCCAGCCCATCAGAAGCTCCCAGCTACTCCTCTGCCTGCCCCTTCCATTCCATGTGCCCCTTTATTTTACCCATTACTTCCATCATAGTTGGAAGCATGAGTGTTGATGGTGCAGGGGGAGCCTCTGCGAGCACCCAGTGGAAATTCCTAGTCAGTAGGTGGAGGCATTTCTTCAATTTTAAGAGCACTGGGACCCAAGAACTGGACCTGATGAGGCTTCCTAGTCTGCCACCTTCCATTTCCTTCCCCTGAAAGTTTCCACTGGAAATTCCCCAGCTTTGGTCTGAGTGCTTGGCTCTGTGATCTTGGAGACATTCAGCATACACCCCACAATTAAGACTTTGCAACTCCACGCAGTGTTTCTTAAGAGAAAGTTAGATGCAATTAGATCATTTGAAGATGGATTAGCCTGCCGTCTGCACAATATTAGGAAAAATCACGTTGGCAATTGACAGGGCCTCTTTGAAGAGCTCTGAAGGAAAGCCACTAATGAGCTCTACACTGGGTTGCCCCCTGTTCCCGAAGGGTTAACACAATTTGTGGGAAAGGAAAAAAATCCCCTGTGGTATTAAAATGCTATGTCAGAGATTTGTAAGCCCTCCTTTGTAGCTCTGCCCCCAGGCCTGGCTCACTTCAGTTGAGATCAGGTTAATAAGAACTCTGTTGCTGCCTGGCAGGTCCTAATCGGGGTTACAGCCTGGTGCGTGACCAGTGAAGAACAGTTATTAGTAGTAGTATTAAATAAATGATAAGGAATTTGATTCAATAAGGTAAAGGACATCTGTTGTTCTTGCCTGCCCAGTGTCCATTCATCCTTCTTCTGACAAGAGCAGCTTGCTTTGGGGAAAACTACCCCATGTCCACACTCAGTGTGGGTGGGGCTGGCCCAGTACCCACTTTAGGGTGACCATATGACCCAAGCCACTGGACTTGTCAATTACATGAGCCTATAAACACCTATTCCGCCTACCCCCAACCCCTGCTTTTTTTGTTGTTTTTAGTTTCTGCCAGGTAGAGTTAGGTTTTTTGTCATTTGCAACTAGGAATCCTCATTAATACAAATATTAGAGGAACTTGTGCTATACTAGGCAGTCTGAAGAGGTTAGAAAAGAACCTATATAAAATTGTCTTGCTCTGAGGAAACAACAAGCTCAGAGGATCAAGTCTTAGAGACATTAATTATTTGAAAGATTAAACAACATGGTGTATTGTTAAGTTACCTAGAGAATACGTTCTGTGGGAAGTCAAGAGAGGGGTAAATTGATGTGGCTGGGTGGGCTTCCTGGCAGAGGCTGGACTTAAACTGGGTCCTAAAGGGTAGAGAGGATTAGGTGAGACCGAGGGAATGCAGTGCTCTTTGGGAGGCACTGGGGGAGCCCAGGGAAAAGAGAGATCCTGTGTGGATAAGAAATGGAAAGTGGGATTTGACATCAGTATAATCAGGGCATATATCAAAGGACTTGGAATCCAAAGGGAAAAGTTTGAACTCAACCTGGAGAGTTCACTAGTGTGGGCTTACGTACGGGTGAGGGAAATCCACACCAGCTTGTGCCGCCATATATGTTTTACCTGTGTTGGAGAGAGACTGGTAGAGGGAAGGGGAAAGGCCGCTGAATTTGGCTGTACCATTTTTTAACTGAGTGACAGCAGGTGAGCTGTGTACTCTCTCTGAATCTCCATCTTCTCATCTGCAAAATGGAGATAAGCACTACAGAGTCAGGGAGTTTGTGAGGAGCACTCAGGCAGCACCTGGCACATGGCACTAATAGTAGATAATATCTCGAGTGCTTACTAGTGTCCCCCAGGCACTGTGCTAAGCACCTGACATGTCTTATCTCACCTAATAGTCCAAATAGCCAAGGCCCAAAAAAAATCTGCTAAATCTGATTTGAGGTAACATTTCCATTCCTGTGCTTAATGAAACAATAAGACTTATCAGAGCTCAAATTCACTGTCCAATGAGATCTGAATATATTATCTGAACATTCTTAAAGTTTACAAATTCTAATTCCTTAATGCACACCTTAAAATGGGTTAAATTTAATATAATCCCACTACAGACATTTGGAGAATAGATTAGAAGAAAAGAATGTAAACATAACTCTGCTACCAACAGCACAACCATGATTTCCTAATAGGTTAACATCTGCTTCTAGTCCTGCCAGTTAGCCACAGTGTGATCTTCGGTAAGTTACTTTAACTTCTCTCAACCTCAGTTTTCTCATCCATCCTTGTGGGGTAGAAGCCTCCTCACAGAGTTTTGTTGTTGTTGTTGTTGTTGTTGTTGTTGTTGTTTTGAGATAAATGAGATTAAATGAGATAATTCATGTTCTATAGAGTACCTGGCACATCATACACACTCAAATATTATCAGTGCCCTTCCATCATCTTCCCCATACATTTTCCATATGATTGCAGTAACTATATAAGTACAATTGCTTCCATTTTCTATTTCCACTTTATATTGTACCTTAGATACTTTCTATATAGCAACATAATCTATCTCTCATTACTAATGTCTATGTTCTCCTGACTGAAATCACTATCATTTATCAACTTGTTCCCCCTTTTCTAAACATTTATAAATAATGCTGCAGTTCACACCTTTATACATATGGTTCTTTGTAAGAGTTTGAGTCTCCATACACTGTCTCTTTGAGCTCAGCTTGTGATTCTGCCCACAGCTTTCCAGAAAGTGACACCCAAGTTAGTGACAATTGTGGATCGTGCTGGTTTGATGGACTGCCATCGGAAGATATGCTTGCTGTGATTTTTCCAACCAGTGAATTCCTTCTGGTGTGATATTCTGTGCCTCATCTTTCAGGTGGTTTTATTGTGGGTCTGACTGTCAGCTCAGTCTCCCTGCCCTTCTTGCTGACAGAGCAAGAGGAATCCTTTTAGCTGGAAGTTATTCCCTATTCTTTCTGAATCTTGTTTCTTGGAGTAGGACGGACTCCACAGAACAATTTTGGGCTGTCTTTCTGTTGCAAATCAAAGTCTCAAGCCCTTGTTTGGGTCCCAGAATACTTTGAAATTGGACCCTCCCTGCATACACCTGGAGTCCCCCCATAAGCCCAGCCCCCAAATCTCTCACACAAAACTAAGGGCAAAGGTGAGCTTTTCATTTCTTCCCCAGGTCCTAAAGTTCCTTTGAAATCTTTATGATCTGTACCTTCAGGGATCATGCAAACAGCTTGAGGAAATCCGTAAATTGTGTTTTCTCCAGATAAGCAATCAGGTCAAAAGAAAAGACCTTTGCATGCCTTCCTGATGAACAGAATCCTGCCTAAGTTTAGAAAAAGCCACCAAGAACAAAAATGGCATTCAGCATTTATTCAGTACATTGAGAAATAGTTTTCAAAGGATAAATAGCAAAGCCTAGTACCGTTGAGCTGTGGCCCATTATGGAAGTCTCAGATCCCATGGATACTTGGAGTGAGTAATAGAAGTTCATGAACTATTTATGATATTTCAAGAGTCCTAGTGGTAACTGTATATTACTATTATTTTTTTAAAAACAGCACAAGGAGAACCACAAACTTATTCATCTTGAATTAGATTAAGTGAAAGCACATTTGCATTCTCATGCTAATTGAAAGCTCTAACTGACAGTATTTTGACAAATTCGTATGTAAAGTTTGGTTAACTATTTTTATATTTATTGTTTTAATAACAACAAGGGGGAAAGTTACTCTTTTACTTAATTAGCTCTTAACTGAGATCATTTGAAAAGCTGTATGACCTTGGACAAACTGGTTAACTACTAATATGGTCATTTATAAGGTGTGTGGTCCTGAGCAAGTTGCATAAACTACCTGAGCCTCTCTCCATTTCCTTGTTTATTAAAAAGAAATAATATAATCTCCGTATAGGGTTATTACAAGGAATAAAAGACAATATGCAAAGCACACGGTACAGAGGCAAAGTACCTGACACCCAGTAAAGGTTCAGTGTATAAATACTTTTCCCATAAAAACTGCAAGTTTATATATGAGACAAAAATATTTAAAGCATGGGTCCCTGAGGGCAGAGCGATGTAAAATTTAAAAAGGATTCTCTGGTGGTGAAATGTTGGAGCAGAGCTCCTTGGCTCTGACTAGTATTGGTTACTAACACTATCATCAGAATGAAACATCCGCTAAACTCATCTCCATTTCGTAGCTACCAGGCAACATTCTTTTGAGTTCTTTGACACCTGGCATAACATACCTTTTCCTCCCATACCTCCATAGCTGACATTACTCCAGTTCCTGAAGGCAGAGGAGGAGCGGAGCATTGTGTCTGGGAAGGGAGAAACTGACAGACAGGTCCTGTGATCCTTGCCCGAGGGCCTGCTTTGTGAGTGGTAGCATCAGTGCTGCTTTTGTTCCACTTTCAGTGGCTGGCCCACAGTTGAACTCAGAGGGGCTGGCTGTTCAGGGCAACCTTGGCCCACCAAGGACAGACAGCACCAACCAGAGCCAAGAGTTCACTCAGCTCCCAAGATCTGGCACGGGAGTTCTCCCCACTGGGGAACCATTCTCCGGGAGCGTTGAGTCCTCTTTTGGCATTCTTATTCATCCCAGATTTCATGGAGGTAAGTTGGAGGTTTGAAATGTGATA
Source organism: Cryptoprocta ferox (assembly GCA_028646485.1). NCBI lineage: Eukaryota > Metazoa > Chordata > Mammalia > Carnivora > Eupleridae > Cryptoprocta > Cryptoprocta ferox. The sequence continues at coordinate 51,289,721 of CM053570.1, read as the reverse complement.
TCACTGCTGGAAAGGGCAGAACCATCAGCATAGAACTGGTATACCCTTGCTAATTATAAGACATAATAATTGCCTTGTACTCATGCAAGTGAATTGTCCTTCACTCATTCATCAGGTATTAATTGAGTTCCTATTATGTATTATGCTTACTGTTAGGGACATGTAGATGAAAAAATGGCATCCCTGTCCTTAGAATCTAGTAGACTGGTAGAAAAATTGTTACCTGCTTAGACACATACAGCATAATCTGCACTGACGGCGCAAAACCTGCTTTGAATAGTCTTTGCCTCTCTCTCCCTCTCTCTCTCTCTCTCTCTCTCTCTCTCTCTCTCTCTGCCCCTCCCCTACTCATGCTTTCTCTCTCTCAAAAATAAGCATTTAAAAGAATTAATAGGCACCTAGAGAAAAAGAACTAGAAAAGGGGCTAATTATTATAATAGTTATAATTTATCAAGCATTTATTCTGTGCCATTCATTGTACTAAGCACTTGGCATAGATCACCTCATTTAATTCTTGAAACAACTGTAAAACTGATACTCTGATGGCCGGATTATCTTCCTACCTCTCTAAGGAAGGCCATGCAAAGGACATGGCATCTGAGGGTCTTAAAAAAAGAATAGGGGTTTGCCAATTGCACAAGGTGAGTAGATCATTCTAGGCAGAGAAAACAAAATGGTCTGTTGGGAAGCCTGCAGATGGCCTGGTATGTGTGATGCAAAGGGAATATAGAGAGGGTATGCTGGGTGAGGATACTGATTGCAGCGAAGTAAGAAATAAATGAGAAAAGCTTTCAAATATGAATAACTTTTAGCAGAGCTAAGATGTGGAGGAAGGAGACTCAGTACTGTAGTGCTGTAGGTAGAAAGAGGGATGACCATGAACGTTGGCTGCCTTTTGAGATGGAAAGCTGACACATACAGGTAGGCTTGAGAAGAGGCAATGAGAGGGAAAAACTAAAAACAAAGAACAGAAAGAATAATTGATGAAGACAGGTCTTCACCCTCCTCAGATTGGAAGAAAGATAAAAAGAGACCTAAAGACATAAGTTCATAAGAATAGATGTTGCAAAAATAGGGAACCCACTTAGGAAGAGGCAGAAGGAAAAGACGAGATCTTGAGAGTCATACCCACCTGATGCCCATTCTGTCTGTGAGATCAAAGACAAGTCTTCAGGGGGCCGCGTGGGTGACTCAGTCAGTTAAGCGTCTGACTTCAGCTCAGGTCATGAACTCATGGTTTGTGGGTTAGAGCCCTGCATCAGGCTCTGTACTGACAGCCCAGAGCCTGGAGCGTGCTGTGGATTCTGTGTCCCTCTTTCTCTCTGCCCATCCCCCACTTGTTCTCTGTCTCTCAAAAATAAATAAATGTTTAAAAAAAAATTTTTTTTAAAGACGAGTCTTCTGAGGAGAGTGAGAGGTGAAGGAATATTTTAGGGCCTTGACAAAAGGGGTGAAGGTTTGGAATCACTGTTGAGGGCAATTGTGAGGTGCTGATGATGTCCCTTAGGATTCTGAGGAGAGAGTGTTCAGAAGAGGGAGAAGAGAGTAAAAGCGAGGGTATGTGAGAAACAGGGCGGGTGGGAATGGCTGATAGGAGTGGAGAAGATTTTATGAAGGGCAGACTTGCCAGGTGACTTCAGGGTCTACTTTTAGAGTCCTCCACCAGGGAGGGAGTGGACTTACTCCGTGATGCTTCAGGGCACTGCACCAGCTCCAACAAGTGGTCATTACTGGGAGGCAGATTCTAGCCCCCTACATAAAAACATACAAGCAGTGCTACCCACCAAGGGTATAATCTGCCTTGCAAAGGGTTTCTTTCAATCATCTGTCAAGGATGTCATGCAGGCAGTTTAGTAAGCTGAATAGGATGGCTTCCTAGATCTTTTAACACGGAAATTTTTATGGTTGCACAACATGGCGAGTATCAAAGTGGGGTGAAGCTGGTCTCAGCATTCTTGCTGGTTATCCTTTCTGAGCATGAGAATCTTGATCATAATGTTCATAGGGTTTGTGCAGTTTGATAACTATAGAAACAATATTGCAATTTTTGTTAATTGCAGGAGGACTTTTGTGAAGATTGGCAGAAGCCATGCTCTAGTTTCGGGACTGTATACACGCTATTATCTAGTTAGCAAGCATAATGTGTCTATAAAGCCTACATTCACTATGGAAAAGGCATCTTTCTCTTTTTATGCCCATTCCATTTCATTACAAATCTGAAGAAGATCTTTGGCTGGGGTGATGAGGGAAGACCTTTGGTTCTTATCTACTTTGGAGTCCTTATCTCCCAAGACGTTTAGTGCATCTTCTGTGTCAAATCACCTTCCTTTCAGTTGCTGCCTGCATTGGGAATGGCTGCTTTCTTCTTTGGAATCTATTAGTCTGTCTCAGTGGTTCTCCGCCAGGAATGATTCTGGCTCTCAGAGGGCATTTGACAGGGTCCAGAGACATTTTTGATTGACATTTTTGATGACTAGAGAGGGGGGCTGCTGGCATCTGGTGGGTAGAGGGTAGGGATGCTGCTCAACCACTACAATGCTCAGGACAGCCCCCACAACAAAGAATTATCCAACTCAAAATGTCAATAGTGCTGGGGTTGAGAAATCCTCGTCTATCTTTCAGTCTTCCTTTTACATCAGCTATCAACACATTCTGTAAAACCCTTGATGTCTACTCCGATTTTCCAATTTGAGAGTTGTAACATGGCTGAGTGGAGCTGGTGTTAACTACGCACCTCATCCATCCTTTCCTTCATGCCATAGCAGTAAGAAGGGCATTTTTGACTTTTTGGCAGGAAAAGTCACTTCTTCGTTGGGGTCCAAACAGAACCAGATCTCACCCAAGGTAAAGGCAGGGATGCCATGACTTTCAGAGTCACAGCATCAGATATCTCCCAACTGCAGCAGCTCTAGGCCTAAGGATAGAGATGGAGGGCAAGCTACAAATACAACTATGTGGTACCATTTGTTTGATTTTGAGTAAGAGCTCATGGTATCTTTGAAAGACTGGGTATTAGAGCTCATCCATGAAGGCCCCTGCAGCCTTTTCAAGCCAGCACAAAATCAAGACAGTGGTACCAATGCAAATCTGACTTCAGCACAAATGTACACTGAGAAAATAGTACCTGACAAGGTTATACCTGATCTTCTGACACTCTGAGAGATCCCATGCAACTCATGCTACATGTCCTTGTGCCTCTGAATCCCAAATCAGGCTAAGGTTTTCAGGGCATTATATCATAAATTACCCCTTAGTAGTATCCAGATCTCCTACCCCCTGAGGAATCCTAGGACAGCATCCCTTCATGACCCACTATGGGTAACCTGCCGCAATAGAAATAACCCAGGGCTGAGATTTCTCTTTTCATCCCTTATATTTTACAGACTAAGTGGGCTCAGGAAAGTCATTCAAACTCCTAGCATCTAGGTTTTCTCATCTCTAAAATGAAGACACCTACCTTCCCAGTTCTGGAAAATACTGAGAAAATACTCTTCAAAAAATTCAGACCAATTTTTATGTACGAATTTATTTACTGCTGCATTATTTAACATTAGACATCATTATAAAACATTACTTATGACATATCCACAGAATAACATGTTATGTACCCATGAAAAAGTGTTCATAGAGTTTTATTGACTAAGAAAATGTTTGTTCTCTAATTTCAAGAATAAGAAGCAAGATACAACACGCACACACACACACACACACACACACATACACACACACCTATATCCACTTAATAGTATCTCAACTATACAGAATATGTGTAGAAAAAGTCTGGGAGGAGACCAAAGTATTAACAAAAGTTTATACTTAGTTTTGTGTTATAACACACATACTATTTTATTTATTTTTTAAAGATGTCTATTGATTTTGAGAGAAGAGAGCATGTGTGCATGCATGAGCTGGAGAGTGACAGAGAGAGAGAGAGAGAGAGAGAGAGGGAAGGAGGCAGGGAGGGAGAATCCCAAGCAGGCTCCGTGTTATCAGTGCAGAGCCTGTTATGGGGCTCGATCTCAAGAACCACGAGATCATGACCCAAGCCAAAATCAAGAGTTGGATATTTAACCAACTGAGCCACCCAGGTGCCCCCACAGTTTAAATAACATAAAATAAATAAATAAAATAATTAAATAAATAAAACAATTAAATTAACACTTTTAAATAAATAAATTTTAAATAAAATAATTTAACACTAGAATATGTAATACATTTTCCCCCTTTTAAACAAGGAGCATATAACACTAAAGTTTGAGAAACATTGATTTAGAGCTCTGAACAGAACTGAAACTGGAGATGAAAATTTTGGAGTCGTAGGTATTTCAGTAGAGGTCACTCAATGGGTAAGATCATCTAGGATGAGCCTGTAGCATAAGAAACAAGAGTCAAGGACTGAATCCTGGGAAACAACAACATGTACAGAATGAGTGAGGAGACTGAGAAGAGACTAAGCTTATGACAGCAGCCAATATGAGATAATAATCTAGATGGATTAAAACTGTGGCATTGAGAAGAGAGAGGGATTGATAAACCTGAAAATTCAGAATTTAATAGCTTGGAAAATGGAAGAACACTGATATCAAAGACAGAGATGAGATAATTTGAAAGGAAAGCATAGATGGTAGATGAGGAGGAGTCTACCATCTTGTATGGATTGTATGGGTTGTGTTTGAGATTTCCTTTTAAGAGAGCCTCTATCCACCATGATCAGGTGGGATTCATTCCTGGGTTACAGGGCTGGTTCAATATTCGCAAATCCATCAATGTGATACATCACATCAACAAAAGAAAAGATAAAAACCATATGATCCTGTCGATAGATGCAGAAAAAGCATTTGACAAAATACAGCATCCTTTCTTAATAAAAACCCTCGAGAAAGTCGGGATTGAAGGA
>CM053570.1:51266194-51284324 GCA_028646485.1 Cryptoprocta ferox | reverse complement strand
AAAAAAAAAAAAAAAAAAGAGAGAGCCTCTAGCTGTAGCACCTTGGGAATCTGCCACAGCACACAAGCCGGCATCACACTTCCCAGGCAGCTCACAATCAACCAGTGACTAAGCGCAGAAGGAGTAATTGAGCCAAGCCTTTCCATCCTATGTTGCCTCTCCTGCGGGGCAGTCATTGCTCTGAGGCTCCCCTCTCGGCTGGCCCAGACTCTCAAAGTGGCACTTCGGTCTGATGCTTCTCCTTCCCAATCCTCCTTCCCTCCCCCTCTCTTATCTCAGATGCCAGGCCTGCATCACAGTCTGAAACCTCTCCCTGCCTGCTTCAGCCTTTCCCCCTTTATCATCCAGCAACATTACCCACAATAAAGCTCTTGTACTTTTAACTCCTATCATAGCATCTGCTCCCTGAGGACTGGAACTGATACAGGTGGTGGTGGTGGCATATCCATATGGAATTATGTGGGAGGGAAAATTGTATGGGTCTTGAAGACAATCAGGATTGAGGGATAACTGAATAACAAAGGCCTCCCCAACAGCACAATCTGGGAAGAATGGAGGACCAAGGTTTGAGCCTTATGTGACACTCATAATTGGGAGAGGTACACTTGAAAGAGAACTCACTATAGGAGGAAAAATATTATTGAAAAATAGAAGGTAAACCAGGAAAGTACAAGATCAAAGAAACCCTGAAGGTAACCAGGAAGGAGGGAAATTGGGATAATGAAAAGTAAGAGTGTGTGTGTGTGTGTGTGTGTGTGTGTGTGTGTGTGTCTTTAGGAACATCTGACCACTTCTGGAAGAGCTCTTTAAAGATGCTAAAGAGAAAAAATAACCACTGTGGGGATTAAAATCCTAGAGGCAATGGGAAGAAAAAGGCTATTAAGCCCAGGTTGAGGGGTTAGGTTTCAATAGGAAGGGAGAAATCTCTTCGCTGGAACTTGGAGGGAAGAAAGAGAACATGGCTGGAACGACAGAGATGGATGAGAATAATGGGGGGGGGGGGCGGGGGATGAGGAATTGCATACTTGGTATGTCTTACAATTATGACAAGGACAAGGACAAGCTCTGAGATTAAAGGAATGAGTTGGGAAAACTTTTTTAAAAGAATGGAGGTCAGGAATCACTGGTGTTCACACTAAGTTGTCCCTTAAGAAATGTAATGGGGTGAAGGAAATTCTTGCCTTAAATGCATGAAGCTGGGTCTCTGTAAAAGCACTAGTCTGAAGGACTGTGATTCTAATTGGCAAAAAAGGACAGATGAATACTGACATTTCTCTTACAGTCTGAGTTTTCCCAGCTTAGACATAACCTGAGTGTTCAGAGACTTTAGACTGGCATGCAGCCGACTATCGTAATCATCAATACTCAGAAAAAGAGCTAGTGCATAGCTAGTTCCCCATTTACTTTGTTAGGGTGGCGCCGTATACTTTATTTATCATAACAATGGATGGTACAGATGATAAGAATGACTGCGCATTACCATGCTCTATGGTAGAGCTGGTGTGATCAGAGAAAAACATGTTGGTGCTCTTGAGCAAAAGCTCTGTATTAGCAGAGTCTGGATTTGCACAGTGTTTAGGCTTTATAGCTCTATCCTGCCCTCCCCCCATTCTTACAGCCATAAAGGAAAACTTTATTATAGACATTCCTACAGGAAAAAAAAAAAAATCCGTATTACTAAGTATGAAAGCACCTAGCTCCCAAGTACTTTTCCTATTGGAATAATTGTTCAATAATAATGCCTGCAAACTGGTGGTATCTTAGGAACAGGACTGTGCATTTAGACCAGAGCGCAGTGTAGTCGACTGAAATGACCTGAAAGGTAGCGTCATTGGTATTGGCCACACATGGCTCTAGGAATCAGCTCGTGGAAGGCCCTTCCTCGGGTCTTATGAAGAGAAAACCATCAGGAAGCAAAGAAATGAGCCAGGCATGTCAGTTTCTCCAGTGTGGACAACTGATATGTATGTAAGTGTGACTTATGCTTGCTAATCACCCCCAAAGTTCTGCAACAAGAGAAAGTGCTTTATTCTTCTCACTTTGAAGCACACCGTGGAGACACCTCGATAAGGTCTAATAATAGGCCAGCTTTTGCCTCACAGTGAGCTATGCAGGTGCTGCCTGTTGCCTTCCAAGCCTGTTTTATTCCAAGGCTGGCAAAGTTTGCAGGAATGTCATGTGAAGAGATTTATGATACTTTCTGATTTCACCCAGCTCCAAATCACTATATGAATAATCTTTCTCATAGCATACTAGTAATTCTATGAGCAGTCTTAGCCAAAATCAACGGAATGAGCAAGCTCGAGGAAATAATTTTTTTTCCTTTTTAAGAAATCATTTTGCTGACGTTTTACAAACCTCATAAAAATTAAGGGTTCGTTTGAATTTGGGAGAAAGACTCATTTTATCAAAACTCATTTGCCAAAAATATTTAAATGAGCACATGCTGGATGTAAAAGCGCCAAAAAAATAGTATCAGTTATACATTCCCCACCTTCCAGACTCTCCAGAGCCCTTAAAATGCAGCGTTTTTCTACAGGTGTTAATGGGATCCTGCAAAGAGGAAGGCGATTTCAGGTAGGGTTGTGACAGAGTGGCTTGTGGGGTGGGTGCTGTGGAGCCCTCAGAGGACTCCTGACCACAGACCCATTCAGAGCCAACAATGGCACTCGTTGTTATAAGCAAGTGTCAGTCACGAAAGAGCTGCCCTTACAGAGTGGAGCCCGGGTTTCCATATTCCCAACATGGCCAGAGGTTTCATTCCTCGAGAATGTGTTTATTCAGCCTAGTAAAAACATTAAAAAGGGGAATAAATCTCTACCGACCCCAAAATGCTTTTTGCCACAGCTGTAAACCATAAAACATTTAGAAAGGTAAGCAGGACTAAAGATAATATGGTTCCCCCAAGCAGCATGGACCTGGAGGTGGCCCTTCCTTGCAAAGATGGCTACAGCACACAGAGCTTCCCTGCAAAATCATTAAGAGAGGGACAGGTTCTAGAAGGTGTTAAATTATTAGTAGTAGGGTTGGTTGGGTTTTTTTTTTTAAGGTGGGTGGGGGGAGGCAATAATAAAAACCATGTGCTCAGCAGCCTGCTTGGCCATATAAAATAGAGAGGCCTGTGACTTTAAGTGTTGTAAAAGGGGTTAATTGTCGATTTCTGAATGTGGCAAGTTTATTGATCTTGTTAACAGCAATGGAGCATGTGCCATTGGTTATCATGGCGGGAAAGAAAAACAGCCTTCTATCCTGTTATTCCATGGACACCCTGACTGGTCTTGGAGCCCAAGTGAAGGAACATATGGGCAAATGCAGCATTAAAATCACTTCTTTCCACTTGTCCAAATTTGTAGCCATCCTCGAAGTTCTAGTTCCTTATTACAGCTACATTTGACTACATTATATTTACCTTTCATACAAAATATATTATTTATTTGTATGACAACCACTCACAGTAGGGAGGGGTTATATAGCCATTTTACAGATAAGGCAACTGAAGGTTAGAGAGGTTAAAAAAGTTATCCAGTGTTAGAGCTATTAAGGAAGGATCCAAACCCAGGTCTTCATGTTCCAAGTGAAGTGCTTTTCCACTAGTTATTCACACATTTTGTTCATCCTTCAATTCATTAGGAACTTATTGACCACCCACTAAGAGCCAGGCACTGGTCTAGGTGCTGGAGATAGAGCAATGGATGAACGTGACAGCATCTTGCCATTGCAGGGTCTGTGTCTTAGAGGGCACTACCCTAGTTTTACCTACTCTGTCTTCTAAACTATTTTCACATGCATAGACTGCTTCTGCAATTTGGTATTTTATTTGCTCTTGAGTACTATCCTGTTGTTATTTCATGCATATGTTTTCTCTTTGGCTTCCCAGACTAGACAATGAGCTGCATGAAGGCAGGGCTGCTTTCTAATGCTTCTCTTTTTTATACTCAATCCAGCACAACCTATTAGATAAAATAAAATGCACTAGGCTTTTTCTCTGGGGCTGAAACTCCTTATTGCTCTAATCTTAAGATCATTTAGGGCTTTTTTTAGAGCTTGACTCTTGCAGCTTTAATTATTAAGCGCTATGCTAAATGTTATGCTTACATTGTCTCAGCAATGCTGAAACAACCCAACTAGAAGATGTGGCTTATGGCAGTTAAGAAACTTGCTCAAGTTCTTACAGTCAATAAGAAGCAGAGCTGGGATACAGACATGGTTTGACTTAAAAGTCCCATTTCTTTCCACCAGGTACTTGGGACTAAGGAGTGAGGGAATCTTTGTCCCCCCTGAAACACATACAGAATATCAAAACTCCCTGTTATATTACATGCAGGATAAATAGGATAAATTTAACAACTTGGGTCTCTTTAAGTCTACTAGCCATTCTACCAATGATTCATCCAATCATTTAGACCTTCATTGCAAAGATTATGTATCTTGGCTCCCTGCCCCACCCTCTATTTTGTGATCCTTGTAATTTGTTTTTAATGTTTATTTCTTTTGAGAGAGAGAGAGACAGACAGACAGAGCACAAGCAAGGGAGGGGCAGAGGGAGAGGGAGACACAGAATCTGAAGCAGGTTCCAGGCTCTGAGCTGTCAGCACAGAGCCCAACCTGGGCTCGAACTCACGAACTATGAGATCATGACCTGAGCTGAAGTCGGATGCTTAACCAACTGAGCCACCCAGGTGCCCCTTGTGATCTTTTTAAAATGGCATCTGTCTTAGTTCAGTGCCTATCACATAATGTTACAGAGTGGGTGACTTAGACCACAGAAATTTATTTCTTACAGTCTGGAGGTTGGAAATTCAAGATCAGGGTCAGGCTCTTGGTGAGGGCCCTCTTTCTGGTTATGCGTTCATGTGGCCTTTTTGGTATGTGCATACAAAAAAGGATATCTCTTGTCTCCTCCTCTTTGTAGAAGGGCACTAATTAGGTCAGGAGGACCCTACCTCATGACCTAATCTAACCTTAATTACCTACCCAAAGCACCACCTTTTAATACCATCCTTTGGGGGTTAGGGTTGCAACATATGAATTTTGGGTGAATCCAAACATGCAGTCTATAACAGCATGGTTTGTTTGTTTGTTTGTTTGTTTGTTTTCCAATAAAGCAAGTTGCAAAGGAACCCTATGTTCTTAGAAAAATGATAAATCAGAGATCGGCTAAATTCAGGAGGCAGATGGTAGGTTCACACCTGCTTGTGATAACTGGCTTATTAAAAACATTAGTATTAGTGCAATGGATTGGTCTAACCACCATACACAGTACATTAGCAGTTGGCATCCATTCTGAGAAAAGATAGTGGGCCAGGGCCAGAGCATAAGTCAACTGCTGAAAAACAGAACCCAGCTGGAGCCACCGGGGTCCTGGAAACTAGGTAGAGACTGAACCTCTCTTTCAGTTTTGATGGCATAGTTTCCACTTTAAGTAATGTAGTCTAATCTTCATTTACATTCTTCAATCTACACAGAAATGTATTTATTATTGTCCTGTGATAAGTTGTAATGGTGATGTAAAGCAGCACTCCAGTTCAGAGTCTGGACGTAAAGACACAAAAATGTAGTGAGAAGAGCCCTGCAGCATGACAGAGTTTATTAGAATGAAAAAAGAAGGAAAGGGAAGGGAAGAAAAAGGAAGTAGAGGGAGGGAAAGAGAGGGAGTTAGGGAAGAAAGAAGAAAGGAAGGAAATAAAGAGAAAAAAGGAAGGAAGAAAGAAAAAGATGGATGGGGGAAGGAGGGAGGGGGGGAGGAAGGAAGCCTAATCTCTTTAGAACCTTTATCAACTAGTGTGTCAACAAGCAACAGATAGTTTCTGATTGTGAAGAATTGGATAACAAATGAGTTATATTTGTAATGAGATTTTGTTTGGTTTCTGCAAGTGGCTAATCAACTGGTGAGTCAAGTTAGAGAGTGGCAGGCTAGTAGTAGACTGGGTCTCCTGTGAACACTTGTGATTATTGAAGGGAAGGCTACTGCTTTCATTGGGACTTGCTTGGGAAAGGGATACCTTGTCAAGCTACCTTTTGCCAGTTGTGGTTTTGAGATAACATGATTTAAAATTTGTATGCTAAACTTAAAATCCATAATCTTTTTCATATAAGCACAGTCAATGCTGTCTTCTTACTCAAAAGAACGCGCCAGCAATTATTGCTTCCCAATATTATTGAGCATGAGGCAATGTAAGGAATGATCCAGAAAAGGAGTGATCTATTAGTATTACATGTTCTCATAAAGGGATCATGGGCGCTTACTGTTCTATATGTCCAGAGCAACTGTTCTTCCTTTGGAGGAGATACTTCTCTTCTTGCCAACTATAATGATTCTTACAGGGGTGCCAGGCAGAGTCCTTCACACTCAGACCACAGATACCAGTCTAAGGTTGAGTAGTGACACAAGCCAAGCCAGCCCTAAGCCTTCCACAAAAATTTTCTCATATGGAGCTGACAAAAGAGCTCCCTTGTGTTTCTAGATATGTAATTGCAGTATAAATCCGGAACTGCTTAAGGCCATAAAACCAAAAAGCTGAGATGAGAGAAAGATAAGATGATCTGATTCTTTGGATCTAGTCTTCCCTGAGCTGACTCCACCCCCACTTTTCCCAGGCTTTGGCTAGGGAGCCAATTAATATTCCTTTATTGCCTAAGCTAGATCAAGTTGGGATTCTATCATTTGCAACCAAGAGTACTGAGTGATACAAATGATCAGAAGATCAGGCCCCCAAAAATGTAATCTTTAGTTATCTGATAATTAGGAAAAGCATTCAAGCAAGATTTACATTAAAGAAAATAATGAGAGGGGCACCTAGGTGGCTCAGTCAGTTGAGCCTCCAACTTCAGCTCAGGTCATCATCTCGCTGCTTGTGGGTTCGAGCCCCACGTCGGGCTCTGTGCTGACAGCACGGAGCCTGGAGCCTGCTTCAGATTCTGTGTCTCCCTCTTTCTCTCCCCCTCCCCCACTCGCTCTCTCTCTCAAAAATAAATAAATATTTTTTTAATTTAATTTAAAAAATAAAATAAGGAGAACCTATATGCAAAAGACAGTATACTTCAAGACATTAAGGGCTAATTTGAAATCTTTGAAAAAATATAGACTACAGAATACAAATCTTATGGGAAAACCAATCTCTACAATGTTTTCTGCAGAAGTGAAAGAACACGGCTTAAAAATGATAAATCTACTTTGTTCTGAACGTAGGTTTTCAAGAACATGTTTGACTATGTTTTAGAATATATTTTCATTGTGACTAAAGACTATCATTTGTATTTTCAGAAAGATTATTCTAAAAGTGATTAAAATGATGGTACTAAAGGTTATGGTACATTTAATCTTTGGTACACTATTTTTTTCCCCGCAGCTAGTGGTTACCATCTTAGCAAGGCTTGATAATATTAGCCAAATAAACAAACCAGTAGGTTAGGAAGTGTCAGTATGGACAAGCTCTATTGAGTGTCATTGACTAGAGAATAACACAGGCTGGAATGTACACATCAAACCCATTTTTCATCTTCTTTGAAAGTGTCAACAATATCTGGGGTACATTTCTATGTCTCTATACTTTCCATAAATGAGGAAAGAATATGTGAAAATCTGACCACAACTTATAATTTTTGAAGGCAGAAAAATATTTGATATTCCCAGTGGAACAAGGGAAATATAACAAGTCTTCACATTTAAAAAAATGCCTGTTGTGTTCTCAGTGTCCAGATCAATTGCATTTATCCTAAGTTGAAGGATGTCTCATAACTCCTTCAAGGAACACCCACAGTGGGTCATGACAGGCCTTGGGGAGAAACGTAATCATGTGCCTAAATGTCTATTAAAAAGCAGAGGATCTCAGAAGTCACATTTGGATGAACTTTAGTTGATTCATTGAAACATTAATTATGTCAGATATCCCATGAACCCTAAGCTGCCTTAGTAAAAACTCTCTGATGCTCTGTTTAGTCAGTACATAAGTACCTCTGATTGTTGTTGAATGTACATAGAGCAACAATTAACAATGAATAAATAAACAAGTCGGGATATGATATCATCAGAGTGCAAGGAAATTACCCAAAAGCTCAATGTTCTAGAATTAAGTGTTTTACAAGAGGAAATCAGTTTTTACCCCATGTGGCCATTGTTACAGACTGGAATCTGGATTTTGTTTGCACTTGATTACACAGAGGAAGAAAGAAAAAATGTGTTGTTCTGGTGAGAAGCAAATGCTGAGATAGTTTTCCTCAGTGAAAATCAATGTGAAGTCTTCCTCCCAGTCCTAGAAAAGGATGAGGAAGTAGGGGGAGGTATGCTGTTTATCATTAATATCATTAAAGTTTCCTCTTTTTCCCTGGTGGACATCCTTTTTCTGGTTTTACAGCTTAGAGAGCTCAGCTCTCTCCAAGGGCTCTAACATTACTTTTCACACTTATATGGACATATTGTAATAACGGCCTTTTGTATTAATTGAAGTAATCTTCAAAGCAGTCCTAATAGTTCCATACATTTGTCACCATCCCCGTTTGAAACTCAGAAAAATTAAATAAGTTGCCAAAGATCATGTAGATGGTTAGAGGCAGCTAGGATTTGAATACCAGTTATCTGGGTCTGAAACAACATCTTAACCATTAAATCCATTGCAGCATGCAATTCACTGCCACATATGCAAATCTGCTCTTTCTGACCCATGAATGCTTTTTTTTTTAAGCTACTAAGGACGATCTTCCTCCATACCCCAGGCAGTTATGCTGTAGCCTAGTGGTATAAGTGTGTGAAAGGTCTGTATCCTCTAGTATAACACAGATTGGACCCAGCCACAGAACAAAACCAGTGATGTTTTTCTTTCACATTTACATTAACACACCTAATCAGCTGACCACAGACCATAATACTAAGGTTGTAGACTACAGACTAGGATTATACTCTACTACAGTTTAATTTATTAAAACCCATCATATTAGTAATCACATTTTGTTGGTTGGTGTCACTGCTGTGGAAAAGAAGGAAATGCACACTGTGGTCCCCTAATATCCTGAGATCCCAAAGATCATTCTCTCATCCTACTGGTTGTCAGTCTGTGTTTTAGTGTTCCTGGACACATTTCCCACTCTGAGTCAGTAGGGCCATGGAAATACTCCCGTGTACCTCCTTTCCACACAAAATGCCTATGTGGTTTTCTTCCTTCTGACCCCCAACCGCTGATCACCATAATATTCTCTCCTCTCCTCCTCTCCCTTTCCCTGCCCTTGTCTCCCTCTCTCTCTCTTTTCCTCATTCTATTCCCAGAATAAGATTTCGCATCAACGATGCCTTTTCTCCTGGAATCATTCACACCCATATCCTAACAGCAAGTGGTGTCTCTGAACAGAGTCTACTAGTTGGAGGGAAGAGTCAGTGGATAGATGCAGCCTTGAAGCATTTAGTTCCTTCAAGGCTCATCAAAGTCATTGAATTTAATAAACAAATAATCATTTTAATATGTTTTTCTCCCCATTCACATTACTTATTCATACAGTTTTGAGTGCATTTCTATGGAGGATGGGGTATTTGGCCATGCTTTTAATGTTGAAATTTCTCTCTTCCCTCCCTTCCATCCTTCCTCCCTCCATCCCTCCCTCTCTTCCTTAATTCCAGATATCCTTTACACAAGCAAAGAAAAACAAACAAACTTCATTGAGACTTTAAACAGTTAATATCTGATTGGGTGACCCACAACAGGTGAACTGCAGATGGTGTCAAATGTCTTCTCAGAAAGACTCCATGTTACCTAATGGCAAGAGCACTGGGCTGGACATCAGGAGCCCTGGCTTTAGCCCTAGGCTTCCCTTTCATATTTCAGAATTCTGGGCAAATCACTTGGCCTCTCTGAACCTAGTTTTGTCATCTATAAATAGGGAAATGTGGCCTAGTAAGTGATTTTCAAAGTGTTCATAGGAACCTTCAAATACTCACAGAGGTGCCTCAGGGTCTGTCCCAAAAGAGATGTTGTGGTAGAGAAGAGGAGGTTGTATAGAACAGGCAGGGCTAATCTCCCCATCCCTACTTCAACCAGAATAAGTGTTCTTGTTAAACGATTTTTAACTCTATCATACTTTTGAGCTCCTGCCAGAAAATCTGTTCCAAAAGAGGTGTAAAACTACTGGACTAGGTTATCTTCACAGTGCTTTTGGTATATCTGATTTCAATATATAAGTTGTCTGTCTATGACCTTCATTTACTGAAAGAATGGAGCCTTTCTCTTTCTTATGTACTTGTTGCTCTAAGAACAAATTTCTTATCAAAAGAATAATCTCCTTTTCATCCTGCTTCCTACCTGGCTCAGTATAGCACAGAACGCACAAGCTAGATCCGTTATCCCCTTGTGAATATCTTCCATTTCAACATGTCTATCAACGGTGGGCTTAAGAAAGGCATAATATGTTTTCATAGTTGCCACACAGGGCCAGCTGTTTTGGTAAGAGTGACCACATAGGACAGCTTTGTGCTCTTGTGCCATCCTCTGTTAGATGAGAAGTCATAAGCTATGATCAAAGCAAAACCCAGGTTGTTCATCCACTGTGAAAGACACATTTTTATAGTCCTGCTGACATTTCCTATACTATATTAATAATGTGTTTTGAGAAGGTGTTGTTTGGTTTGTTTTCTGGACAAGTTGGATGAGTCTCTCTCTCTGTTTTAGCCCTTCGTAGGGTTTGTTTTTCCTTCTGTCCCAAGACATATGACTTAATGGGTTCCTGAAAATGTCTGGGCTGCTTCTGGCTCTGGAGGTAGCTTGGCTCCAACAACGGAGGGCATTTAGCAGACCCTCATGTTTTAGAGCAGGAAAGACTTGAGAGGTTGTGTCATCTGGTGTTTTTCAAGATGTTTTTTAATTTTTTAAGCAGCATACTTTTTCCCCCCTAAAACAATTCTGATGCAAAACCTCAGTTTATAAAACAGATAAAAGAAGAGAGGGAAGTAGGAGAATTTTAACAAACTGCACTTCCCTTGCAGTTCGCCTTCACACACACTCAGCAACATCTAAGCACTCATGGGGACCCCTTTACGTCCTAGAAGTGATTATAGCTCCACTGCATAGTCCTGCCATGAACCCCTCTTTTTTGTTAGGAAAGTGAGACACCATGAGTTTTAGTGGCTTGCCTAAGACCCCACACTTAGTGATGTCAGTACCAGATTGCAAGGTTTCTGATTCTAGTTTAATATCCCCCTCCTATCTGCCCTCCATATGCACCCCTGCCTCTAATTTACTGTGCTATCTCACCTTTTAACACTGGAAATGAGCAGAATGAAAAAATTATGTACCAGGCAGTGTGGTTGATACTTTTATGTCTGTCTTTAATTCTCAGAGCAACTTCACAAGGAGGGCAATATTAATATTATCATTTTATAGATGGAGGACATGGACAGAGAGAGATTAAGTAACTTGTCCAGTGAAATTAAGCCAGAAGTGGCTGATCTTGATTGAAAGCTAGTTTTATCTGATTTCAAAACCTGTTCCTATTATACCACAGGATAAAGAATGCAAACTAATGTTTGTCATCAATACAGCCCTGCCTTAATATGATAAGTTCAGGTAATAAAGCCTGACTCATATTTCATGAGATACTTTGTAGCTCTTATTAAATAGTTACTATAGACTGCCCTCTCTAACGTTTCTGTATCTATTGTGAGCACTTTGGAGGGTGTGTTCCCAAACCTCAACCAAGAACACCTCTTCTTTAGGGACCATTCCCTGTCACTCCTCCACTTTACACCATCCAGAAACTGGGACTTCTAGAGCCATGGCTTTAATGTTTGATTCATCAGGTCTCGAGTGGGCCAAGGTAGGAATGAGGACCAAGAGAGAATCAACATGTAAAATCAAGAGGCTTAGTCACCATATGAATTGAACAATGAAAAGAGAACCAGATAGAAATGGAAGGGCATCCTGTGATGGCATCCATCTTGGTTCTATTTCTGCCCTTCAGTTCAATGAGACACCCTTGTAACTAGATAATGCAGTCTGCTTTTCCCTTCTTAAGCTTTGGTTTCTATTACTTGCAAACAAAACAGTCCTACTGAATATATCATCAAATCTAGGGATCTGAGTATTCTTCAGGTGAGTTCAGACTACCTACCTGTTGCAGTCATGCTGATTATTTGTACAAACCGTACAATGCAACCATTATTAGAGGCCTCAGCAATCAGCTATTTCATTCCTCTATGTTTACACAGAAACAAGTAACTCTGTAAAGGCCCTTTTTAACACAGATAAGGTACAATATCCAGAGAAAGTCGGTCTCCTTTGGCCTGTTGACTCTGTCTCTTTGACTTCTTCTCACTGGACAGAAAATGTAAAATATGTATGTTCAAAATAAATAAGCTAGAAACA
Organism: Cryptoprocta ferox; assembly: GCA_028646485.1. Taxonomy (NCBI): domain Eukaryota; kingdom Metazoa; phylum Chordata; class Mammalia; order Carnivora; family Eupleridae; genus Cryptoprocta; species Cryptoprocta ferox. The sequence goes on along the minus strand of CM053570.1, from coordinate 51,271,980 downwards.
TAAAGCTCTGTTAAGTAGAATGATATTCTACTGACAAATAGATTAATTTGAGACGCAAACTCTAAGTTACGATTAACAAAAAGTAATGAATAACTGCTACAGGCAACAACATGGATGACTCCCACAAACATATTGAAAGAAAGAAGCCAAGTGCAAAGGAGTGCAAATTAATATAATTCAGTAAGTTGCTACAAATTTCAAAAAGATGAAAAACTAATATGAGATGATAGAAGTCCAAAGTCAGAATAATGGTTACCTTTGGAGGGAATAACCAAGAGGACCATAGGGGAAGTTTCTAGGTACTATAATGTTCTAGATCTCTGTGTATTATAGTTACATGTGTGTGTTTACTTTGTGAAAATTCACTGAGCTCTGTATTTGTAATTTGTACTCATTTCTGTATGTATATTATACTTTTAAAAGCTTCTCCTAAAGTCTGAATTACTAGAAAACCTAATTCCTTTAGGTCTTGGTCTCACATTATACAAAGTAAGTATTTAAAATCAACATTTTTAAAACTATAGGGGATCTAAGAAAGAGTATCTAGTTCAGTTGTCAAATGTTTTACAGAAAGAGAGACAAGGCCAAAGAAGTGAAGTGATATGCTATAAATTTTACAACTTATAATTGGTAGAGCCAAGATTAGTGCTTAGATCTCTTAGCTATGTTAACAAGGATATTGCAAATAAACCTCTAAAAGAATAATATGTTAAAATCAATTCACTCTGAAGTATACTTTTGAATTAGGAATAAAAGATTTGTTAAATAAATAAAGTGAACAATACTATCTGTGTTTGCATAGAAACAATATGATAGCATTTGTAAAGATAAAATCTCTTCTGTGATCCACTCCATGAGACAGTCATCTGGTTTGGTTTCTGAGTATTTTGGAAAAATTATACATTGCTAGAAATCTCATTCCCAGGCTAATATTTGAAAGAAAGCCTTGATGATGATGATGATGATGATGATGATGATGATGTCAGGGATGATGACGGTATCAGTGATAACAAAGTCAACAATGATGACAATAATAGAGTCTTATACTTGGGTAAGACATTAGTCATCAGATTAGTGAAATTAGTTTCCTAATTGTTGCTATAACAACTTACCACAAACCCAATGGCTTTAACGAACAAAGATTTATTATCCTAACAGTTTGGGAGGTCAGAAGTTCAAAATGGGTCTCACTGGGCCAAAATCAAGGTTCCTTCTAGCAACTCTAAGGGAGAATCCATTTCCTTGCCATGTCCAGCTTTTAGAGGCTGTCTGCCTTCCTTGGCTCATGGCCCCTTGCATCTTCAAAGCCAGCAATGGCTTTGAATCTTTTGAATCTTTCTTAACACTGCATTATTCTAACACTGACTTTTCTCCCTCCTTCTATATTTAAAGAATGCTTGTGATTATAGTGAGCCCAGTGAATCCAGGATAATCTCTTTATTTTAAGGTCAATTGATTATTGACTTTAATTCCATCTACAACCTTAGTTCCCCTTTTGCCATGTATCCTAACATGTTCTGGGGATTGGGACATGACCATCTTTGGGGACCATTATTCTGTCTACCACAGGTAGAATTGTATTTTTACATTTTTCAACATACTGTTCCATATTTTTTTTTTCATGTCTGAAAGCAGTGCTTTACCTAGAACAAAGTCATTCTGTTCTGGGTATGATTATTCTCATTTCGCCAAGGGAAAAGAAAATAAACAGAGAAGTGAAATAAATTGTCTACATTTCTGCAGCTGGTTGAGGCAGAGTCCAGTGCTAGAAGCCAGATTTCCAAACCTACTCTTGGCTTCTTCAAGCTCCGTAACCCCTTGAGGCTGAGCTGTGGTGGGCAGTTTGAAGCATGTGAGGTGAGGAAGACTGGAGTTGCTGCGTTACTAACTGCTACTTGGTGGAAAAATTTTTGCAAAGAGCTGCATTCTTAGTCTATACATAGTTACTACCCATTTATAAGACTTAACATCTGCCTCATTCCCTCCTCTATTGAACCCTTAGCCTGGGTCATGTACTTGTCACAAAACACTATTTATCTAGCTCTCTAGGAGAACTTTGGACCTTTCAAATTTGTTCCAGGTAATGGGGGCTGGGAGGTGGGGGTGCAGTAATGAAATTACATGAAAGCCACTATTGTCAGGACCTAGGGATATGCACTGTGGGTGAGAAGTCCAGAAAGACATGGTCAGGGAGGAAGATACTCATTGCGAGCATTTGGGCTTTTTAAAGTTTTTTTTTTTTTTTTAATGTTTATTCTTGAAAGAGAGAGAGAGAGACAGCATGAGCAGGGGAGGGGCAGAGAGAGGAGGAGACACAGAATTTAAAGCAGGCTCCAGGCTCTGAGCTGTCAGCACAGAACCCGATGTGGGGCTTGAACTCACGGACAGCAAGATCATGACCTGAGCTGAAGTTGCATGCTTAACTGACTGAACCACCCAGGCGCCCTGCATTTGGGCTTTTAGATGTGAAGTGCCTTGTCCAGAGACAGGTCCCTCCTGCCAGTTCATTGCCCTCAGTCATGGCATCCTCCCAAACTCTGAAATGGCGGAAGAAGGGGATCAGATGGTACAATGCAAACAGCACAAGTTTTGTGCTCTCTCAGAGATAAACAGAAAAGGGGTGTTCCTGACTTCTCTTAGCCTGAGATCTGCTCATGGAGGTTTCTCAGTCTCTCTGACAGAGACTCAGAGGCCCCACTTGTAGTGTTCCTCCACAGGCCAGAATTCTCAGCACAGCTGAGCCTCAGAGCAAACTGTGGCTCCTAGCTAAACACACATAACAGCACAGCCCAGAACTGAGAACACTTAGCTTCGTGCAGACCTGGCTTTGTCTGTCACTCTTTATGCATCACTCTCTTGTTCAGGTTTCTTCACAGTGCTTACCGCCCCCCTCCCGCTCCACATTTATGAGGATAACAGATCTAAGACTGCAGGATTATTCAGCATCATAGTCCTGCATAGTCTGGCTAGAGGGGATTGCTGTTCACAAATGTGCTACGTGCCTTGTTCTTTCATCCCAGCTGTACGGGGGGCACAATAAGCTTTGAAATATTGTTACAGAGCTAAAGCAGACCCTTTCCTACGTCAGGGTTTTGTCAGCCTGAAATAATTTTCTCTTAGTAATAAATAAATCATTTCCCCCACAACTCCAAGAAATAAATATTAGGGCTGTGGGTGAAATAAACTGCTGAAGAGAATTAATGTTATAAATAAAAATAATGGAATCTTGCATATTTCACCATTTGTCAAGCTCTTTCACATATATTATCCACTTAATCAAGAAATGTTTACTGGTGGGCTCCAGTGCTATCGGTATGTCAGGAAGTGAGGCTTACACACGTCTGGAATTATGTTGTGAGGTTGCTGAGGAGGGAACCTGTAATCTCGTGGATCACAGTGTATCTCTACCACCAAACTGGTCGGTCCATTCACAGGGTGTGTAACAAGTAACCCAAGGCAGGGAGGGTACCCTACCACCGTCTCAAAGCTGAGAAAACTGAAGGCCAGCCAGAGTGGGGCAGAGTCTTGCCAAAGCCCCACAAATCGATATGCCAGATCTGCCTTACATCCCAGTGATCCTTGGTTTGTTGTCAGGCATAGTGCCTGGCCCATAGGAAGCCCACTCTATAAACATGAATAGCTTCTAAGTGCTCAAAGTCGCTTGCTGTTATAATTGTCAATGGAGCATGAGAAGGATGGCAAAACTCATATGAGCGTCTGAACTAATCAGAGGCCACCGAAGGAACATTCTGCTCTGGACCATTTGCATTCTAACTGAAAATTGTACAAAGCAAAAACAAAGTGTTTATGTTGTCTAGTTGGTTGTAAAAAGAGAAATATTGATGACAACAGATTAGTTGCCTGACCTAATATTTTAAAGTTTGCATGCTGACAGATTCTTTTTCCTTGAAATAAATTCACTTAATACTTATTTGTAACATTTCAAGAGACGTGTGCTCATTTCACTAAAATACATATGGGGGGGGGGGCTTTGTTGCAGACAAATTTAAAAATTGGAAGAAACTTTTTTTTAAGTTTTAAAAATGTTTCCAGAGTACATACTTAAGAATTATATGTTGAACTAAACTGGGTTAAATTGAACCTTTTGATTTGGTGATTTTTTAAAATGTCTAGCACTAATATCTTCAAATATTAATATTGATACTTTGATTTATAGGTAATTTATCCACAATGATTTCATTATCAGCTCACTTAATTTCAATAAACAAATGCTCCCAACACTCATAGTCATAAAGATAAGTCATAAAAGTAAGCTGGAAAAATATCAAAACCCCTGCTAGTACATGCCCTTAACCAGTCAAACCTGTACATATATGAGTCATAACAAATCTGTGTTAAGGATACAGTGATCGCTAGTGATCCACCCTCCATGAGAAAACATCTAACTCTATGGAGTCCAGAGTTAGTCCTGATTCAAAGTCCAGACATTCAGGAGCCTGTAATTCACCCTAGGTAGGTGCCTTCTTTGTGCCTGGACCAGGGAATACATTGTTCCAGAAGATTGCCACATCTCAAGAGACAAGTCTTTTCAGGAGCACTTGATGATCAGGCCAAGTTATTTGGGAAAACTAGTCCCTATATTTATTTTTACAAGCCAGATGCCAACACATTGTGAATTCTTTTGCAAAAATAAAAGGGGTTTGGGAAAAAAAGAAAGGTTCAGGGTCACAGATGAGACCATGAGAGTATCTTACAGTTTTATGGATAGAAAGTCTCCTTTATTTTTACCTTCTATGATGGTTCTGAAGAAGAGTTTACTGCTTTGAATGCAAAAAAGTAAACAGGGAAGGAATTTTAATTTGTGCCCGAAGTGTACAATAAAGACCTTATTGGGGCGCCTGATGGCTCAGTTGGTTAAGCATCTGACTTTAGCTCAGGTCATGATCTCACGGTCCATGGGTTCAAGCGCTGCATCGGGCTCTGTGCTGACAGCTCAGAGCCTAGAGCTCGCTTCAGATTCTGTCTCTCCCTCTCTCTCTCTGCCCCTCCCCTGCTCACACTTTGTCTCTCTCTCTCTCTCTCAAAATAAAATAAAGACATAAAAAATTTTTTTTAAAAACTGAGATTTCAAGGGACTCTGTACCTGAGGGCATGGAGAGGGTGATAATGCCATGAAGTGGAGAACAGGGAATCTCTGCTCACCATGATTCTGTCTCCTTCCTAAGGATTCTTCAGGAGCCCTGAAGAATTGATAAACACTAAGTAATAACCAGGTGTAACATGTGGAATGGATTAAGAGAGGAGGGAATAACTAATATGGTCAATAAGCAATCACAGGCTAATGGCATGGGGAGAAGGTAGAGGTGGTTATGGTATAAGTTCCTGACCATGATTGGCCATGAGACTCATATGAGCCACAAACATTTACTGAGCACTTACTATGAGCCAGCTACTGGTTTAGGAACTAAGGATCTACAGTGAAAGAAATAGGCAGTAATTCTGCTCTGTGTCTTGTGGAGCTTGCTGTTGTTTTTTTTTTTTTAATGTTTATTTATTTTGAGAGAGAGAGAGTGCATGTGCATGCAAGCAGGGGGAGGGGCAGAGAGAGACAAGGAGAGAGAGAATCCCAAGCAGGCTCTACACTCAGCACAGATCTCATCTCACAGCTCGATCTCAGAACTGTGAGATCATCCTCCTACACTGTTGGTGGGAATGTAAACTGGTACAGCCGCTCTGGAAAACAGTGTGGAGGTTCCTCAAAAAACTATCAATAAAACTCCCGTATGACCCAGCAATAGCACTGCTGGGGATTTACCCAAGGGATA
>CM053570.1:50915860-51265694 GCA_028646485.1 Cryptoprocta ferox | reverse complement strand
CAGGAGAAACCCAATAGAGGACAATGGGGAGGGGAAGGAGGAAAAAGAGTTAGGGAGAGGGAGGGAGAAAAAACAGGAGAGACTCTTGAATCCTGAAAACAAACTGAGGGGGGAAGGGGAAGGGGAAAAAGTAAAGCGGGGTGATGGTCTTGGTGGAGGTCACTTGTGGGGAAGAGCACTGGGTGTTATATGGAAACCTACCTGACAATAAACTATAAAAAAAAAAAAAAGAACTGTAAGATCATGACCTGAGCTAAAATCAAGAGTCAGACACTCAACTGACTGAGCTACCCAGGCTCCCTGAAGCTTACATTCTTGAGGAAAAACCCAGTGACGCCAGGAAGGGAATGATTCCTTAAGAAGAAATAGAAAGTAAAGTAAGAAGTAATGAAGTGATGTGGTGGAAGGCTGCCACCTTATTCAGGTTGGTTAGGGAAGGCCTTTCTAATAAGGTGACATTTGGACAGAGGCTTGAATGAAGTGAGGGAGTCCATCCAAGAAAAGTATAGCGCAGACAAAGGGGTCAGTTGGTGTGAAAGTTTCTTGATGGAAGTATGCTTGGCATAATCAAGGAATAGCAAAGAATCTTAGAAATTGACTGAGTATGGCTTTAAGATCACCTATGATCTCTTTATCAACTTATTGGAATCCTTCATGTGCTTGACTGTTATGGCCCACCCATTAAAAGCTGGTGCCCAATAATAACCACAGCACCTCCATGTTCAGGCAATGAGGAAAAGAAGGCCCTGCTCTCAAGAAGCACTGAGTAGGGCCGGGGAGAGGTTTAAGGAGAATGGGAGACTGAGGCATAAATAGCTCACCTACTACAAGTAGCTGAATCCTGACGTCCACATTTCTCCTGTTTGTTTTAACAGCTCTATTAACAGCACCACAAGAAGGAGTGTGAAAAGTGTGTAATCAGATCTGTTTCTTCAGTTTTTACATTTGAGATGATTAAGTGAAATGTTAAATGGAACCAAATCTATATTCCTGTCAGTATGAGGCAGAGAAGGAAAATAAACTCCAGCTTCCTGGTGTAGACAGGGAAGAGTGAGGCAAGCAAACCCGGCTCCTTCACACCACCTTTTCCTTCTTGTCACAAAAAGCAGTCACTCCAAGGCCATCAGAACTTAATAGGGACGTGTTCAGAGATTGAAGTCAAGGGAACTCCAAGAGCCCTAAATGCTCAAGGACCCATTGTTGGGTCCCATAGATGTGCATTTATTTTGTTGTCTTTTATTACGCGTCCACTGTGAGCCAGCATTGTGTTGGTATCATACAATGCTATGACGGGGGCATGCACAAAGGCCTGTGGTGTCTAGAGAGGGGCTTCCGAGTGTCAGATTAGAACGGCTTCCTGAAGAAGGCAACATGTATCTCAAAGCCACACAAGTAGGATTTAATTGACTTATTTTTTTAAGACATTTGTTCATTTGCTAAAATCATTCAGAGCCAAGGTCTAGAAAAGGATTTATCACCCTTGACACTGCTGACATTTGGAGCTGGATAATTCTTTGTTGTAGAGGGCTGTCTTGTGCATTGTAGCATGTTTAACAACATCTCTCGCCTTTCTTCACTAGATGCCAGTAGCTCCTTAGCCCTCCGTTGCAACAAAACCCCAAAATTTCTCCAGATATTGCTAGACGTCCCCCACGGTACAAACTTGCCTCCTATTGAGAACCACTGGTCCAGAAGAGGAAGTCCCAGGCCAGGCCTGATGCTGCTGACACTTTCCAAGTAAACAAGAATGAAGCTCTTCTGATGAACAGCTGGTCTCGTTTTCCACTAAAGCTTGAACAATGGAAAACAGGCTAAAAAGGCAGGCAGGAAGATGTTAGGTTAGCCATATAAGATTATTTCTTGCTTCAAAAGTTAGTAAGAATGTAGAAAGCCTCAGTGCAGCAATTATAAAATATCCTTCACTTTAGGTATGTGAATGAAACCAAGCCTCATTAACCTGCTTAATTTTTAAAGATTTTATTATTTTAAAAAAAGGCTTTAAGTTTGTTTGTTTATTTATTTATTTATTTATTTATTTATTTATTGAGAGAAGGAGAGAGAGTGAGCAGGGGAGGGGCAGAGAAAGAGGAGAGCAAATCCCAAGCAGGCTCTGTACCATCAGCATGGAGCCCAATGCGGGGCTCAAACCCACGTATCATGAGATCATGACCCGAGCTAAAACCAAGAGTCGGGCATCTAACCCACTGAGCCACCTAGATGCCCCAAAGATTCTATTTTTAACTAATCTTTACACCCAACATAGGGCTCAAACTCACAAACCCAAGTTCAAGAGTCTCACACTCCACCAGCTGAGCCAGCCAGTGCCTTTCCACCCCCGCTTATTAAAAGCAAAAGTTAGTGTTTCTGTTTTCTTTGGGTAAATACTTAGTGGTGTTATAACTGAATCATGTGGTATTTCTATTTTTAAGTTTTTGAGGGACTTCCATACTGTTTTCCACAGTGGGTGCACCAACTTACATTCCAACCAGCAGCGTATGAGGGTTTCTTTTTCTCCACATCCTCGCCAAAACATGTTTTTCTTGTCTTTTTGATTTTACCCATTTTAACAAGTGTAAGGTGATACCTCGTTGTGGCTTTGATTTGCATTTCCCTGATGATTAATGACATTGAACATCTTTTGATGTGTCTGTTGGCCATATGTATGTCTTCTTTGGAAAAATGTCTGCTCATGTCTTCTGCCCATTTTTAAGTTGGATTATTAGGGGGTGTTGGTGTTGGTTGCGTAAGTTCTTTATATATTCAGATATTAACCCTTTATCAGATATATCATTTGTAAATATCTTCTCCCATTTCAGTAGGTTGCCTTGTCACTTTGTTGATGATGTGTAAAAGCTTTTTATTTTGGTGTAGTTCCCATAGTTTATTTTTGCTTTGGTTTCCCTTGCCTTAGCAGACATTTGGACAGAGGCTTGAATGATGCGTCTGTAGACAATGTCAGAGAAATTTTGCTTATGTTTTCTCCTAGGAGTTTTATGGTTTCAGGTCTCACATTTAAGTCTTTAATCTATTTTGAGTTTATTTTTGTGTATGGTTTAAGAGTGATCCAGTTTCATTCAAACACTAAATCAAAAAGATGCAAGCACCCCTATGTTTACAGCAACATTATTTATCATCACCAAGATATGGAAATAGCCCATGTCCATCAATAGATAAAAAGATAAAGAAGATATGGTATATTTGTACAATGGAATATTAGTCAGCCATTAAAAAAATAAAATATGCAATTTACAATGACATGAATAAATCTGCTATGTGAAATGAGTCAGACAGAGAAAGACAAATACCATGTGACTTCAATCATATGTGGAATGTGATAAAAAAAACAAATGGACAAAGCAAAAGAGACCAAAAAAAAAAAAAAATCCAGGCTCTTAAATATAGAGAACAAACTGATGGTTGCCAGGGAGTAACTAGGTGGGGGAATGGGTGAGATAGATAAAGGAGATTAAGAGGTACAGACTTCCAGTTACAAAATAAATAATTTGTGGAAATGTAAAGTACAGCATAGGAAATATAGTCAATAAGATGGTAATAATGTTGTTTGGTGACAGATGGTGACAACACTTATCATAATGAACACTGAGTAATGTACAGAATTGTTAAATCATTATTTTATATACCTTACGGTAATATAATACTGTATGCTAATTATACTTCAGTTTTAAAAGAATTAATTTCTTTTTTTAAAGGGAAAGTTAATCTGCATTAGATGACAAAGTCAGAAATAGCTGTTCTTTTTTTAATGTAATTGCCATTTCAATACCTTTAAGTGTAGTTACCGATTTAAATTTGCTTAAAAATATTTGGCAGTCAGTGTAGTTTTCGAGGCTTTGATAATGTTTAAGAATTATTTTTACTTACCTGCTAATTAAATGTAAATGACTTTCACATGAGTGAATAAATAAATATTCTTATAAATAGTATGTTTTCCTAAGTGAATCTTTGTCTTCTGGATTATTATGTACACTGCTAATTTTTCCCATATTACTGAAAATATGAACTTCAGTTCTGCCAATATTTGAATTAACACAGATTCCAAATTAGTTGAGTCTTACTTCACTAAAAAATGAAGTTTCATTTAAAAAGAGGAAAAGAATTTACATTTAAATGCTCATTTAATGAGCACTCATTATGTGCCTGGCACTAGATTAGGACAGTGGTTCTCAACCAGGGGGGAACTTTGCCCCACAGAGGACATTTAACATTAATGTCTACAGACATTTTTGGTTATAACAACTACAGGGCTATTGTTGGCATCTAGCAGGTAGAGGCCAGGGATGCTGCTTAACACCCTGCAATGCACAGTCCAGCCCCACCCACACCCACCCCTGCCGCCCCCTAGCAAAAAATTAGCCAGCACAAAACATCTGTGCTGAGGTCCAGGGACTCGGAACTAGGCTATTTATCTATGTTATCCCATAGAATCCTTATACCTTTCCTTACTAAATCCTCAATCTTGTTAATCTCATATTGCAGCAAAGAAACTGAGGCTCAGAGGGATGATGTAACTTGCTCAAGGTCCTACAACTAGTACATGCAAGAGCCCATGTTCCTTTCCACACCTTGGACCTTGTAGTTGGTCATCCTGACCATGGCCAGCTGTCTTCCTGGGGGTAGTTTTGTCATTATTTTTACCAAAAGCCACATGTGGTAGGACTTTGCAAGGACTATGCTGATGAGTAAGATAGGAAAATCATCAATTTTGTGCCCAGTCCTCTACTAAGCAATACAGCATTAATTTCTACATGTCTTAGCCTCTCATAGAAAATAAATGCTTGGCACACAGGTATAGTCATCTGTTACACCTTGTTTTCTTCTATTTTCTAAGTGTGCCATTTTTTTTTCCTGCCTCACATCTTTGTGTATGTGCCAAAGGTCTGGAACGCTTCGCACTCTGTCAGTCCCCTCCCACCCCCCACCATGAAGGAGGAACATGCAGTTGACAAGTCATTCCTGCCTAATGAACTACAGTTTCTGGTCTAAAATGGAGACAATGACACTTTTCTCACATGGTTGTTGAAATGCTCATAAGAGAAGAATAGTAGAGTTGCCATTTGTTACATGCCTGTTATGTGAGTGCTTTATGTGTTTTATCTCATTTAACTTTTAGAATAACCTTTACAAGTAGATGGTGTCCCCATTTTACACATGAGGAGAGTGAGGCACAGAGAAGTAATGTCATTTGCTTGAGCACACGTGGTTCAGTAAGTAGCAGAGCCGGCATTTAATCCTAGGATGCCTGGTTGTAAGGTGCAGTCTCTCTTAACCACAAAGCCTCCTGTCAAGTGCTACACAAATGAAGAATTATTACAAGCAACAGTGACTAGTTTAGATGATTAGAAAGCCTTTGTGTGTTACAGAGCGTCTTCAGTGAGCAGTCATAACCAGTTCGTTTTCAGTTTTATTGAAATCATCTTTGTAAGGTGCCTATTATATTTCACTTTTGTGTTCTCTCAACTTTACATAGGAACTGAGGGTTCTTTTTTTTTTCTTTAAGTCTGCTTTTGTTAATAAATTTTCAGAACACACTTTAAAGTGCCAGTAAATTAAGTCCTTTTTATGACTTGTACAGATTTTTTTTCATTGATTCATTTTTAAATTACTATTTTAAGCCCTCCACTTAGAACTGATTATAATAACCCATAGTTATAAATATAATTGCACTGGGCCTCACCTCTGAGGTATTTTCAAATTTGGTCTCACTTGCTGTATCACTAAGTAAAATAATTATTCATCAAGTAGAGGTAGGGTAGAGAAAAAGCATATTTCTATAGTTACCTCTGTGTTCTGAGAGAGCCGGCCATAAATATTCAGCAGCCGTGCTCAAAGTTTGGCCCTGTGCTAAATCATAATCATTTTAATAGCAAGGAAATGGCATGTTTAATTATATTAGAGAGTTATATAAATTTTTGTTCTGATTTGGGCATCATACTTTGCCATCTGCTGGTTTTGTTTTTTTTATTAGCTGTAAGTGCTAGGTCACAAAACATGTGGTCACTGTGGTCTAGCAACATCTCAAATAATCAGAAGTTTCAAATAAGCAGATCTGTTCAGCACACCACTTCTAAGATAGAGGCAAGTGACATGAGGAGAGACTGACAATGGGAATGACTAAGGGGCTCCTGAGCCCTGAACAAGACATGTTGAGTGAGCCTGCAACTCTACTCTATACACACACACACTCCAATACAACGTTTTATATATATATTTTTTTTAATTTTATGTTTAATTTTATTTTTTTAAGTAGACTTTACACGCAGCGTGGAGCTCAACATGGGGCTTGAACTCACAACTCTGAGATCAAGACCTGAGCTGAGGTCAAGAGTCAGATGTTTAACTGACTGGCCACCCAGGCACACCACCAATACAACATTTTAAAACAAAGAAGTGGATGAATACTGATCACTAAAAATAATGATTAATAATGATAGAGAAGTGGGGCACCTGGGTGGCTTAGTCGGTTAAGTGTCTGTATCTTGATTTCAGCTCAGGTCATGATCTTACAGTTGGTAGGTTTGAGCCCCGCATCGGGCTCCACTCTGCCAGCACAGAACCTGCTTGGGATTCTCTCTCTCTCTCTCTCTCTCTCTCTCTCTCTCTCTCTCTCTCTCTCGCTGTCCCTCCCCTGCTCGTACTCTTTCTCTGTCTCCTTCTCTCTCTCACACACAATAAATAAATACAATTTAAAATAAATAATGAAAGAGAAAAATCAAGGAAAAGAGGGCCAAGGGACATCCTGTATCCTGGGGTTTATGTGTACAGGATGACAGGAGGAAATTGTTTAGCAACTAGTTTCAATAAGCTTCGGCTATATGGGCTCACAAGCATGACTCGTGACCCCACACAAGTCCTACCAAATCCAAATGTCTAGAACTGGGGGAAGTGAATTTTTAAAAGGGCCTCAGGGATCTGGAATCCACCCTAGACCTGTTGAATCAGAATCTTTAGGGTTGAAGCCAGGATATACAAATATAGAAGAAATTCCACAGATAATTACAATATAAACCCCTGCTTTAGAGGTAGCTCAGGGTCACTCTCATCCCTTAGTCTGTTTGGGAAGATGTACTCTCCTCTAACTCTAGCCCCATATTTCTCAAAGTCTGGTGGGCACCCCACATGTAGCTTATTAAAAATGTACAATCCTGGACCCCACCCTGGACTTCTGAATCAGATCTCTGGGAGTGGTTTCTGACAATCTGCATCGCTAGCCTACCCTCTTAGGGTATCTAAGGTGCATACCCTCTCAGGTATATCTTAGAGACACCTCAGTTTGAACAGCACTATGCCAAGGATTGTTCTGAGCTTTATCAGAACAGAGGTGGCCCAATCTCCTACACTTTAGTGGGGTGGGATGGGTGGGGAATATGTGATCTTTTCTGGGCTTTTAACCAGCAAGGGTCTTACTTTGGCCCTGCAAGCAGATATAACTTTACCCTATATATCACTCATGTACATACTTGAAACCAGTTTCATATGCTACCATCAAATAATATTTACGAGTGGCATTTAGTATATGGGCTGCAATTAGCAAATCATTAGTGCCTTTGATCTGGGCAGGCCCAAAGACTGAAAGCAATTTGTTAAATTTTAAGCACTAAAAGTAATCACTGTAGTTCTGAGGCATACTGTATTTAGAAACCAATCTCCTCATGTTATTGGACCAAAAGATTGGATCATAATCATTACAGACCTCTATTCTATAGGTTGCCCTTTGGTAAAGATAATCAAGCTAATTGTTATGAGCTCTAGATCATGTGATTCTATAAGCTGCAAAATGATTGTGTTGTGTAAAATCTTCCTGTGTTTCTCTTTTGCTGTCAGGATAAATACAGACACCTTTCCTTGATGCAGAAAGACATTCCTAATCTGTCCTGTCCTGCTTTGACCCCGGAGCCTCTTTTGCCCTCGTCTCCATCGCCCACCTTTCTACAGTCTAGAATCCTGAACAACTCTCAGTTTTTTCTTGCTCACCAGACTTCACCCAGGCTGTTCTTTCCATCTGGAACATTCTCACTGCTGCTGTTCCCCTCCAGCGGTCAGTTTACAAATCACTTCCTCTGGAAAGCATTCATATCACCTGCCAGTTCAAGGTCACATGCCCTCCTCGACACTCCCCAGGCTCCCTTCTTTGTCCCCTCTGCATGAGATTGCCTGACTGTTCCCTGAGTCCAAGTATTCTTCATATGTACAACAGGCACATACACATGCTTAGTTAAGTATTTACGGAATGAATGAAGGAGCAACTGCAATTAGAATCAGTGTGTAAATATTTCTAATATCCAAAGCAAGGAAGGCAGCTGATTCTAAAACCCAGCTATTCTCTGCTTATCCACATTGTCCATTTTAACCAGATTTTATTATGTAGATATAGAGTAAGGTGGGAAGAGAGAATACTAGAGGTAAATACTACTTCCTCCATTTGACATTGAGGAAGCTGAAGGCCAGAGATGGCAAATAACTTTCCCAAGGTCACACATAGCCTATCAGATATGGAGCTGGGATTTGAATACAGGTCTCTCGACTTCAAACCCCAAGGATGGACAACTAGTGAGTATCACAGCTGGGATTAGAAGTCAGATCTTCTAACTCCTATGTCCATGTTTCTTCCCCTTTCCTATCTAAAAACTAGGATGAGGGTTGTTTTTGTTTTCAATCTCAAGGTTAGAGCTAATGCAATTCTAGCGTCTCTTAACAGAAAATCATGTAGTGTTCATTGGCCACATATTCTTTCACTCTCATTGTGAGGGTTCAGCTTTGGTCTCCTTCGTTTTACCAGATAAGAAATAAAGGCAAGGATGTTTGAACACTCTCACAAGCTCCCCAGAGGGCCCATGTATCTTGGAAGCAGAATACAGGGTAGTTCTGGAGAGGCCAAGAGTAGATGAGGATTAAGGGGATATGTTCACAAGCAGTGGAGTAAAGACTTTTAACTTGAAGCAGTTAAAAGATACTTTTGGACCATAATTTTGTGAGCCCAGGTAATTTCAGGAAAAAGAGAGGAGGAAAGGAAAGGAAAGGAGGGGAGGGAGGGAGGAAGGAAGGGAAGGAGGAAGAAAGGGAGGGAGGGAGGAAGGAAGGATGATGCCACTCAGAAACTTGCTCCAAATCCTGTTTCATCTGTCAGAAATCCTCTGCTGTCCGTCCCTGGTCTGGAGATTTCCTAAGCAAGAGCATTCTTGTCTTTTTATTAAACTCCTCCCATAAGAGAATGTTTTTCTTTTAGGAACCAGATTTTAAAAAGCGATCAGTGTAAAACTACATTTGGTTGTAATTTTTGTCAGTGCTGCCCTCTGACAGGATTTGAGGATGCTTCCATTTCTGCCAGGATAATAGCTTTGTTATCTGCTGAGATCTGCAGGAGCTCAACACAGGAAATCTGTGTCTCAGCCCCCTGCTCTAAATTGAGCTCATGCATTACCCTAAAATTGAGTTTACACAAGGAAAATTACTTCAGTGCTAATCCAGTTGACTTGTAAGTAAATTTAGCTTCCCCAGGTTCCTACTCCCACCATTTAAATGGACTTCAAAGGCACTTTAATAGTTTTGCCACACTTCCCAAAAACACTCAGGAGCACAACACTCAGGAGTCCCCAGCAAGCTGGCCACAGGCTCCTAGGCCATTGTGAAGCCTTAGGGAATTGTCCTTCATGTTGGTGATGCTCCCTGCCGTGGTACATGTCTACAGTCCCATAATTTTGCATCACAGGGCAGGCTGGGGAGTGGGTTCTGAGAAGATAGATTTAGGCTAGTTATTTCACATTTCTGTGCCTCCATCTATAAAATAATGGTGACAAATGAGGTGCCACATTGAGGGGAAAAAGCTAATTAAATTCTTTGAACCCATTCACAGAAAACCTGTGGATTAAAAATCTATGATTAAAAGTAACAAAATCTCCCGTGTTATTTTTTTCCTTGTTACCATGTGTTAGATCTGGGTTCACTTTCCACAACTTACAGACTAGGCTAATGTGATGGTTTTTAAGACTTGTTTACAGTGGTTTACCCAACGCTCATCAATAAAAAGTCCTCATGTTTCTAAAAACCTGGTCAGCTTTGCAGCAACAGCCCTAGAAAATGGTGTGGTTCACATGACGTACCCTCCCAAGAATGCCAACCCAGAGCCTTGGGTTCCATTATGAAGCAGGGATGTCCCGCATGAGTGGGAGCCTGGCAGAGGATGAAGGGGTTGATCTGATCTTTGGCCCCTCAATTCAGAGGCCAAGAGCTTTGGAAAAACAGGCCTTCCTAGGTGGATTGGCCTGTATGTAATAGCTAACAGTTACTGAGTGCTTATCATGTGTCAAGAACTGTCCTAAGGGCTATTGTGAGTAAGGGCTATTGTGTTTATTGAGTCCTCTTAATAATCCATAGGGAACAAATAAAAGTATTTTCCTCAACTGAAGCACAGAAAGAAAGGTTCAGTTGTCCGACTCAGATGGCTAATGAGTGATAGAATTGGGATTCAAATCCAGATGTGCTATCATGGTTACTGGTGGCCAAGAATCAGATAATTACGGGGGCGCCTGGGTGGCTCAGTCAGTTAAGCGTCCCACTTTGGCTCAGGTCATAATCTCGCGGTTCGTGGGTTCAGGCCCTGTGTCGGGGTCTGTGCTGACAGCTAGCTCAGAGCCTGGAGCCTGTCTTCAGATTCTGTGTCTCCCTCTCTCCCTGACCCTCCTCTGATCGGGCTGTCTCTCTCTGTCTCTCAAAAATAAATAAAAAACGTAAAAAAAAAGAATCAGATAATTATGGCTCTGTGCTCACACAAGGAGCACTGAACACCTCCTGAGAAGTCTGATAGTTTCTTCTCAGTGGCCAGTGTACTAGATCTTTGTAGGATGGGATGGTGCCTGGCTACACTTCATTAGTTTTTCACTCCTTCTCTAACTCTCTGAGACTTTTTCACTTGCTGTGCCAATTCCGTTTTCTTTCAATCCCATATTCATGGACACCCCACAATTTCTATCCCTCCCATTCCAACCATTCCACCGTTTAATCTCACCTGTATACCTGGGTGAGCACATCAGTTCCTATAGCTTCAACTGTCAGCTCT
The DNA here is from genome assembly GCA_028646485.1 of Cryptoprocta ferox. NCBI lineage: Eukaryota > Metazoa > Chordata > Mammalia > Carnivora > Eupleridae > Cryptoprocta > Cryptoprocta ferox. Next base: position 51,254,620 of record CM053570.1, on the reverse strand, counting down.
ATAAGGATGGCTGCAATCTGCCAACCAACCCTGACTCTTTCTGAACTTGAGATCTGCACTTCCAATGTCCCATTGGACATTGCCCCATAGACAGCATTTCCCATTCAACCTGTCCGCATTGGCCCAGTAATTTACATAGTAGCCAGCATATAATCATGTGATAAATGTTTAATAGATGAATGATTGCAAAATTTAATGAGACAGTGACAAGTTTCATAGATTTTATCTTCTAGATTGCTCTTAACTATGCTGGCTTCTTCCATGTTCCTGAATCCCATCACTTACCCTGCTCATGGATTCCATAACGTCTTATATTTCTTTTTGTTCTGATGCCTATTTTTCCCCCTACATTATGTTATAGTTATTCATGTAAACATCTTTTCTCTTCAAAAATGTACATACTTTAAGAGCAGAGATTGCATTTTATTCATCAGTATTTACCAGATAGTCTAACACTGTGCTTTTCACAAAGAGACACTGTTAATGTCTATTGAAAGAATGTATCAGTAATAAAAGGGGATCTAGCACTCAGCAGGTTATGAAGGCTTTTCAGGGCACCGGGATGGGGGGGGGGGGAGGGTTCAGTCAGTTAAGCATCTGACTCTTGACTTCAGCTCAAGTCATGATCACACAGCTGTGTGATTGAGCTCTACATCGGGCTTCATGCTGAGCATGGAGCCTGCTTAAGATTCGCTCTCCCTCTCTCTCTGCCCCTGTCCCCCACCAGTTTTCTCTCTCTCTCTCCCTCTCCCTCCCTCTCCCTCTCAAAATAAATAAATAAACATTATTAAAAAAGAAACCTTTTCTTTTTTTATTCCACAGTGTGCTAAGCAGGTAGGTGGCTGAGTCATAATCCACATCTTACAGATGAAGAAGCTAAAAGTTAATGTGGTAGTTACTGGTCCAGGATCTCACTGCTCAGAAGTCAGCAAACCAGTGCTATGATTCTAAATTAGAAGACAGATCGACCCCATCATGACTTCCTCTCCTGTGTTGTCAAGAAAAACAAGGGACAAAGAGGAAGATAAATTTGATGGGGAAACTTGCACAGACACTATTACAAATGTGTTCGATTTGATGTGTCAGATGTCACAACTTCTCCCTCAAGTTCCATAAGTCTGTTAAGAACCCCCATTTGAAACTCCTAAGATTAGCTCACTTTGGAAGAAACCCAAATGCAAGTTAATCTGGGGAGGAGTTCCCAGTTTTAGTCTCAGATAATAAAAACACAAAGTTTAAAATATCCAAGGATTTTTCTTTAGGAATCACACAGATCTGGGTTAGAGGTGCAGCTGGAACATTTAACAGCCCCCTTTCCTCCTCCATCTATAAAATGAAGAAACTAACACTTTGACTCATGAGGACATGTGCAGATTACAAAGGGGAAAATTTAAAGTGCTTGGAACGACTCCTATAATGGGGAGCCCCCTTATTGTGCCTCTGTGCCTTTGACTTGCTATGTGTGGGGCCATGATCAGTGAACGTGGGCCCAACACTAGACTCACCTGTGGGGAGGAGCAAGCAGCAAAGACCCAGCTAATGACTCAATCACGAGATGGTGCTGGCAGACATCAGCTTCTTTTGCACATTTGCCACCCATCTTAGCAACTCAAGGCCATCTGCGGCTTGCAACATGACCTATAGCTGGGTCGTTCAAGACTGACCCGAAGAATTCCTTCACCGAATTCGCCACTTGCCAGTTAACACCCATTTGATACCATCATATGAAATGTTAAATGTTGAGAAGGGAAAGAGGAGTAGTTTCTGGAGGAATGACTGCTGGGGGAGGGGCTCCATGGTTGAGAGTGCAGAGGTGCCCGTGGCAGGTGTGAATGGCAAAGCTGGCTTCCTCAGAAGATTACTACTGAAAGAACCCTCAGCCCACAGTCCTGCCTCACCTTTAAAGAAAGAGAGATGCTTAATCTTTTCTGCTATCCAGCCGGGGTCCAGGTATTGGAAGTGCTGACAGATGTACTGAGAACTGGTTTAAGATGGCATTAACAAGACTGGCACATGGCCTTTTCTGATTGACACAATTCAAACAGGCATCACCTGCCTGTCAGCACCACTGAGAAGTGGTGAGTGATGAGGGGCTCGTAGAGCCATCCGAGTCAGTTCCTGGCAGGGGCCGTGAACCATCATCAGCCTGTCACAGATGAGACCTCTTGTCACAGGTGAGAAAGCCAGGGCTCAGGACATCACCAGACGGGTGGTTAACTTCCATTAATTGGAATATTAAATTAATCAGAATGTTTGATTATTATATTGTTATAGTCCAATTTACATTAAGTAGTGGTAAATGAGGAAAAAAGATGGGAATTTTTTTAGATGGTTGGGATTTTTTTTAAGAAAAGGAACTTGGCTATGTACAGTTTCATATCTGGTACCTTGTTCCACTACTAGCTAACTAGGCGACCTTAAACAAGTTTCTTAAATTCTTGTATATATGTCTCATTTTACTCATCTGTATAAGGGGATGATTAGACCTTACCTCTTAGGGGTGTAATGATAACTAAATGAGATAGAGTATGTTTATCACTTAAAAAGTATGTATACTTGGTAAATATTAGCTATTTTTATGAATATTGGTTTATTATCTGCCTTTGTGCTCTCACTCTCTCTGTACCTGCCTGATACACATCAAGATTGAGTAGCTTTGGGGCACCTGGTGGCTCAGTTGGTTAAGTGTCTGACTTTGGCTCAGGTCATGATCTCACGGTTTGTGGGTTCAAGCCCCACATTGGGCTCGTGCTGACAACTTGGAGCCTGGAGCTGCTTCAGATTCTGTCTCTCTCTCTCTCTCTGCCCCTCCCCCACCCACTCTCTCTGCCTCTGTCTCTGTCTCTCTCAAAAATAAACAGTAAAAAATTTTTTTTATTGAGCAGCTTTGTAAACAGGTTGGAATCATGGGTTTAGACATCATGTGGACCTGAGAATGAACTTGGGCAAATCATTTCTCTAAGCCTCAGTTTCCTGCCTATTAAATGGGAGTGGCAATATCTGCCACTTGTGATTGTCGAGTGCTACAAATAAGATCATATTTCTAAAGTGCTTAGCATACACATGCCAACAAATGGTTAGTGTTATTGTATTTATAATAAGGACTCTCAAAGCACTAGAAAGTACAAAATCATCAAAGAAAGGAGCTCTTCATTTATTTAAATTTATTTCTTGCATACTTCCTCTATGCCAGACACAGAATTCGGCATTGGTGACACAGATTTACAATGTGTGGAAACAAATAGGGAATTTCTGGTGAATGCTCAGTCACTAAGGAAACAAGGCCATCCCCTTCCCCTTCACTTTCAAGTTAATCCACGATGTTCCAGCCAGGGAATGGCTATGTTTCATATCTCCTCAGATCAAAAAGTATTTCTATGAACAGTGATGTAGAACATTAAACTGGCTGTATCAGACTTGAAAGGATGGTGTAGTGATTTTGTGTCACAATTTTTTTTAATGTTATGCCTGGTGAATCTGCACATGGTAGATATAAAGGAGGTTTCCAAAGGGGCAGCTTTACTACTCGGGCTTTAGATTTCCAGGCTGCATTTTTTGAAAAAGCCACATGAAAGAATGCCTTTTCTTTTTTAATGAGCATTACCTTGGAACATACAGCTCTTTTAGAAAAGCAGTATGTTCTCCTGAGCACTGTCCACAGTTTTACTGATGTCACGATGGTCATTTTGACTAACATGTGAACCACTCTTAGGTAACATTCACAGATAACTATATGCTTGGCAGGGCTTATGTTGAGCAACCAAGTAACACGTGAGTGGTGTGTGTATGTGTTTAGAGCCATTTTAAATGTATAGTCTACTCTTCCCCTGGGCACCAATCTGAATACTTGGCTGGGACTCAGAAACTTGCCTCTGGTCTCTGTTCTGCCATGACTTTGAGACAAAGCCTAAGTTCCAATTCCTCCAGGAAGTTTTCCCTGACCACCCCAGCCTCCTCTGTTTTCCTGTGCTGAATCTATTACACTTATATTCCACGCAGTATGATTCGACACACTGCCTCTCTAGCTGTTTCGACATTTTATATCTTACCTGTGTAGAAAGACTACATGCTCCCTGAGGGTAGAGGTCAAGTCTAATCTCTCTTTTAAACCCTCTGAGATAAAGGAGAATGCTGGAAAACAAATATGCCCCTCAACCAACACTTGATTAACTAAAAAGACCAGTGATTGACCAATGATGTTAAATTTTACACTGCTAAGCATATTTTTTTTGGCAAGGAATACATGGGGAAATGGGAGAGTGGAGGCCCAGTTCAGAGGAAACTAAAAGAAGAAGAGGGGTGCCTGAGTGGATTAGTCAGTAAAGCATCTGACTCTTGATTTTGGCTCAGGTCATGATCTTGTGATCATGAGATCGAGCCCCATATTGAGCCCCACATTTTGATATTCTCTCTCTCCCTCTGTCTGTCTGTCTGTCTCTCTCTCTCTCTCTCTCTCAAAGTAAATAAACATTTAAAAGAAGAAGAAGGACATTAGACTTAACATCAACAGACCTGGTATTGAGTCCTCCTTCTTGCCAACTGATAGCCAATGATCAAATGGAAGCTACTCAACCTCTTCAACTTCATTTTCCTCATCTTTAAAATATCTGCCTCTTAGGGTGGTTTCAAGGATCAAATGAGACAATGTATGGAAAATGCTTTGTAAGCGGGAACCCACTGTACAACACTATTTTTCTAATGCAACTCCAATTTGGTTTGGGTTTTTAAAACAAGGGTAATTTTCTTTCCTCAAACCAATGAGGGAGGGAAGAGGTTATAAAAAAATCACATTTTCCAAAATCACTTAGGCTTATGGAAGTCAGAGCTCCCCCGGCGTGTTTGCCCTTCTCTCACACCAAGCCACCCATTGCAGTCACTGATTAGTGTGGTATATGCTTCATGTAGGGTTTTATAGCCAACTAAAGCATTTTCAGATGCGCAACCATACAAAAACCCAGGCAGTGCAGAGGCAAGTCTTTCATTGACAAGAAAAGAGATCCAGAGGTTTAAATGTGTCCCATCATCACTCCGGCAGGTGTCTACAATACCACGTTGGCTCTGCAGTACACAGGCCCTTCCCAAAGGCATTCTCAATCACAAACCCTGTGCACAGTCTGGTTCCTTGTGAGGGAGATCAGTTCCCTAGCATTTTTTCTCCATAAAAATAATTAAAATATCCAAGGTAAAAAAAAGTCCATCCTTAGAAGTTTAATATTTCGTCATAAATGTAAACATGGTGTACCTGACGTTTCTAGATTTTCAGCAGCATAGCAAACTGATAGAGGGAGCCGATTGTAACCCTCATTCTGCTACTCCCCAGATCAGGGGAAAATTGAGAAGCCTCTTTGAGGCTTGGTGAATTAGGGTTAACTATAGCTAGCTGCCAACATTGCAGTAAGAGTAAAGTGGGGTAATGCATCTACAGCCCTTACTTCCCTATGTGATTCATGGATGAAAGCTGTTGGTATGTCAACTGTTCCCAGCTACGTAAAGTACGGTAAGATTTATATCTCAGTAACACATTAAGGTGCAGCGTTTGGACCCGTAAGTGTTGTCATGATTTGACTGTGTTAATGAAACACTTCATTGTGCATCAGCCGGCATAACCTTGACAGGCCTTCTCTAGCTGGTGTAACCCGAGGGCCATCGTGAAAAGGACATTTCACTGAGGATATACTCTGTTGCCCTGTTTTCCCTTCTTATTGAGGAACCATTTAAATTAATTTTTTTCATTCATAGTCCTGACCCCTTAGCCTCCAGGTAGAATGCTGTACGTGCATGACAGGAATTTTGACATTTATTGTGTGTACTTGATGGGGGAATGTGGTTCCCCTTTTACTGCCTTTCCCAGCCCACTCCCCATTGGCAGAATTTTTCCGTGAGGCATTGGAAGCAAAGGTGATTCATACCCCTGTAGTCAAAATTTTTTTATCCTTATTCCTGATTCTGAATAGCTTCTTAAGAGGGATGGCTGGGGGGCCTGTGGGGTCTCTAGTCTGAGAGTTGGATTGTATCCATGGCACGTGTGTTGAAAGTGGAACCATGGTGTGAGGTGTGGATCATAGTTTCCTGGCTTTGGAGAAACGGATGCCTAAAATGGCTAAGTAATTATTCGGGCCATATGGGTAGGGAGGGGCAGAGTTAGAATGTGAACCCTGCTTTACATGACTCCAAAGCCCTTGCTCTTGAACACTGTGGCTTCGTTTTCCAAATGCCACTTTCTTTAACAAGGACCTTCTAGAAACCAAAAATATTAAACTTGAAGTCAAACCCTTCATGGGGGTAAGTTCACATATTGTAGTGGCCCAACTGGGAAAGGGCGTTGTATTCTTTTGAGAGGCAAAGTTTTTTGCTGCTTCTCAACTGCTCTCCAAAGAGGTAACTGTGCACTCTGACCACAAATAGGGGCCTCCCTCTCCTGGGTCTTTGAAGAAGTCTAATGGATGATCATGATTATTCTTGATGAACCTTAGTACCCAGAGAACAGGACTCCCTGACTCATGGAAAGGACTGTGGGAAGACTAGAACTGGGGAAGAGGGTCTAGGGAGTCAGTGACACCAATGGAAGCAGCAGCTTTGGGAAGAACATGGCAGGAATTGCTAAAGGGAGGTTAAAGCAGCACCATCCAGTAGAAACATCATGTGAGCCACAAATGCAAACATATGTCATTTAAAAGTTTCTAACAGGCTCATTTAAAAAACTAAGAACAGGTGAAATTAATTTTAACAACATATTTTATTTAACCCAGTAGATCCAAGACATTAGCATTTCAACATGTAATCAATATAAAAATATTAATGAGATATTATACATTAATGTTTTGGGTACTAAATGTTTGAACTCTGAAGTCTATTTTACACTGACCACACATCTCAGTTTAGGCTAGCCACATTCAGGTGCTCAAAAACAGACACATGTGGATAGCGACTACTACATTGAGCCATGCAGGTCTAACGGCAACAGTGACATTGTAGTTTCCCACCCGCCAGCATTCTTCCTCACCCCTGCTTCACTCTTCTGCATACACTTATCACTGGACAAACCTTATATTTCCTTTATTTGTTTTAGTCTACTCTCAGTGTTAGTTAGGATGTAGCCTAAGCTGATGTAATAAATGAATGACTAGATGGATGGATGGATGGATGGATGGATGTAGGTAGGTATAGAAATAGCTTAAACAAGATAGAAATTGATTTCTTTCCAGTCCAGAAGATGCTTCCCAAGAGCTAGAAGTACAGCTCTTTTCCCTATGTCCATCCTGAGACCCAGGCTCACTCTGTATTATTCTTCTACCAGCCTCAACCCATGGCATTTATCTTGTCCTTGATAAATGGACAACCCTTGATGGCTTCTTCAGTATCTTCATGGCCACATTCCCATCAGGAACACACCCTTTCTTTTCTAAGAGCATGGTCCCTCTGTCTTTCCTTTCTCCTTCCCTCCCTTCCTCCCTTCCTTCCTTCCTTCCTTCCTTCCTTCCTTCCTCCACTCTCTCTCCCTCTCTCCCCCCATCCACATCTCTCCTCTCTCTTTTTCCCTCCCACCATGTCCTTTCTTTCTTTCTCTTTTCCTTCCTCTCTCACTTTATCTCTTCAAGGACCTGACTCAGAGGTGGCACACTTCACTTATGCTCACATCTCTTTGGCCAGGACATAGCCACATGGCCACATGTAGCTGTGGTCTCTGGCCAGTCAATATGGGCAGTTCTACTATTAAAGTTGGAAGAGAAGTGCCACCTCCACACCTCCCCAGAATGTAAACTCCATGGGGTCTGGGGTTTGGGGATGTTTTGTTCACTGCTGTGGCACCCACAGTGGCATACGCAGGGCAGGGCAGTGGGGTCATACACCCTGGTAAGAAGGAATATCTCAAATGACATTGTTTGAATTGCAGGCACATAATGGTAATAAAAGCAGACTAACTTAATAGTTGTTTTTATTATTTTTTTAAATTCTCTACAGATCTTGTACCCCATGTTGGCTGCATTGGAGCAAACTGCTCCCCTACCCAACCCTAGGTATACCATTGAGCCCTGACACTTAAAAGTGTGGCCAGCACATAGTAAACACTTAATACTACAGAATGAATGGATAGAACTACCACTGTATTCTTTCCTGCCATTTCCTACTCACGAATTAGTAGCCCTTAGAACATTTCTCCATGATTAGTCCATACTCGCTCTTTAAACCATGAACTCCTTGGGTACCAACACCTGTACCAGCTGTTAAACTGGTATAGATCAGGCACTCAGCTGATAACCAGTTGAATCAAGGAACCAATAAACTTCATTGAAGGTGCCTTCCTTGCCCCCCACCACCTGCATTTAGACTCCAGACAGGAGTTTTTCTATTCAATTCTCTTTTTGTCTGAATAGCAGAGGCTAAGGCTGAAAAGGTAGCCTCCAATCTGTAAAATGCCTTATAAAGCAAGTTAAGGAACTTGCACTGTGTCATAACAGCAATGGGGGATGGGCAATGCAGTTTAACCAGGTGGAGCTGTAGCTGGAGGTGTGATTTAGTGACGTGAGAATGGAGAAGAAGGAACTAATGGGCATTTTCTCCTCAGACTTGACTTAAGCTTTTCTATGCACTGACATTTCCTAGTTTTCTTCAGCCATTTCTGAGAACACTATTCATTTGCCATCTGAATCCAAGTGTTCCCCCACTGTTCGCCATTTTGATAAGTACAGTCTTTCACTCATTCACTTAGGTATCTATCCATTCTTAATGGCCAAGTGCTAGATACCTTGAGAATGTGCACTCCTTTAAGACAGGGGCTCTGCTTTATCCCCAAGGGTGGGAATAGTGCCTGGTACTAGTAGGCTATCAGTAAATACATTTTCTGACTGACCGCTATATTCCAGGATACTGGAGATAGGAGATGAAGAGGGAACTTGAAGAGCACACCTGTCTAGTAGAGGACACAGAGTGTCCTTCAAGCATTTGAAAAATGTTCTCCTGTTCCCTCATGTCTTCCTCCATAATCACCTCTCTAGCTCCTTTAACCATTCCTCTTGCGATATGATTTTAGTTCTCTTCACCAACCTAGTCTCTTTGCTTTCCATCAATGATGGTGCAAGTATAGCTATGGTGCCTAGAGTGGAGCCCGATGCTCCAGCTGAAGTTTGACCAGTGTACAGGAAGTCAGGATGGCTTCTCCCTCATTTCAGAGTATATTCCTGCTTATGAGTGCCTGTAGCCTCAGTCAACCTTTTTGGAAGCTACCTACCCTCTCTGACCAGTAGAATATACCATCAACAAATGTGCTGTCCCCATATACCATAGGAAGGCTTACCTTCCTCAACATCTCTCCTCACATTATCCCTCTGCAAATTTACTTTAAGTCTGCCAATTTGCAAAGGAAATATTTAAATAAAACACATTATGAATGTGCTTATTAGGCTCCTGCTATTCTTTGCCAATATTCTAAGCACAGAGCTTGGTGACTATTATCAGGGACCAACAAGATATCTGATAATCCTCATTACAGAGCATTGCACCTTGATGTACTATTGTGGATTTTCTTGATTTTATTTATTTTGGTATTCAATGGATTTTGTTTTGCTGTGTTAGACTTAGGAGATTATGATTATCCTTGTCATTTATAAAAGAACACTGTGGTTGGCATGACATGAAGCTAACTTAGAAACCCCAAATTTGTCACTATGTGATCTTGGACAAATTGGTCAGTCTCTGAAAATCTGTTTCTTCATCTAGTAAGAATAATAATACCAACAGTAGAATGAACAGAAAATATGTACAAAATGTGCAAGGGATTTACATGATAACTAATACCAATGTTTTACAAAGATGTGAACATATGAAAAAGATGTTTAACTTCACTAAGTATAAAAATAGGATATGTTGGAGGTGCCTGGGTGCCTCAGTCAGTTGAGTGTCCTACTTCCCCTCAGGTCATGATCTCACGGTGAGTTCAAGCCCTCCTTCAGGCTCTCTGCTGTTAGCGCAGAGCCTGCTTCAGATCCTCTGTCCCCCCACCACTTCCCCTTCCCTGCTCATCCTCCCTCCCTCTCTCTCTCTCTCTCCCTCTCCCTCTCTCAAAAATAAAAATAAACATTTTAAGAAATGAGATATGGTCTTAAAATGTGATAATACTAGTTATCAGGTACCTGTTAGCAGTATGTGCAGGAAAATAGATAGTGTCCTATACTGATGGTCGAAATATAAATTATAACAATTTTCTACGAAGACTATTTAAAAATATATGTAAAAAACCTTCGAGATATGCATACCTTTGGCCTAGAAAATAATTCCACTCATTGTTTCTAGCATAGGGAAATAATCATGGATGTATATAAAGATTCATACACAGGGAAATTCACCCCAACATTTTCATAAATAGTGAAAACTTGGACACAACCTAAATGTTTAATTGCAGCTACTAAAAATCATTTAGGATTTATTAGAATACTGAACGATGGAGAAAATATATATGACACCAAAAAGAAGAAATTATGTCTAGTATAATTCTAATTTGTGAATATATATATTTGTATGTTTATATATATGCATAAAAATAAGTGCTAAAGGTTAAGGGCAATTATGTGGGGGTTCTGGATATAAGATGATTTTAATTGTCTTCTTTGCACTTCTGTTTTTCAAAATTTCTACAGTAATCATTGTTTTTAAAGGGTAGATTAAGAATACCCTTACATATTATGACAAGAATCTAAATTTAAATTATAATAACTGTGGAAACATCATACAAATCTACTTCATTATTGTTAGATGTGATAGTAATCTTATATTTTGCTTTTCTTTAATACTTCCTTCTTGCTCCTTCTCCTTTCCTTTCCTTTCCTCCCCCTTCCTCCTCCCCACCAAGCCCTTTACTTTTCTTCACTTTCCGCTCTCACTCTTCTCTCTAGGCTCTGCCTCAGTCCTGCTCCTGTCCCTGGGTGTGTTGCTCAGCCACTAGGAGTAAGAGTCAACCAGTTTGCTGACCCTGATCTGAAGCTCAGTTGATCCAAACTGAGCAAGAAGTGAAAAAGTTTCCTGCATTTCTTTTCAGACCTCTAGTAGCCCTGACACACATCCTGGACTAATCAAGACGGTGTGAAATGCACGTCCATCAGTTCAGAGCTGAGCTCTTGTCATACAGGACTGAATTACCAACTTCTCAAGAACTGCTGGGCATGGGAGCATGTTCTTTTCTTCTACATCCCAAATGTTGGATGCTTCTGCCTTCCAACACTGCTCTAAAATAGCTTTGTCAAACAAAGCATGAACACTAGGAGTTTCCTGACATTTTCATAACTACGAGCATATGATTTGCAGTTCATATTGAATAACGATGTAAGAAATCTGCCAAGAAAGCTCCAAATACTATTTCCAGCGCTGGTTCATAACCAGTTACAGCTGCCTCACCACAGAATGTGAGCACAATAGACTACTAGGTTCCGTGGCTCTCATGCTTGCAAAGTTTGTATTGAGTTACTGGGAGTCATTCTAATGGGGGAAGTCACTCTCCTGGAAAGCATTTAAGATGAATAAAGCTAAGGGTTTAATGTTCTAATGAAAAAATTTGTCAATATTTAAATCAAACGTGTGAACACTAAGTGTTCTTACATATGTTTGCTGCAGAGGTTTCGAGGCAGTCTTTGGCTTTCTAGACACGAATAAAGGAGATAGATGCACTGTTAAACTTTCGAACAATGACGAAGAAAAACATGGAGTAATTGCTTCACTCAAAGTCTGCCAGGAGATTAATTGCCTAAGAGATGTATTTTATGCAGTGTCCAAAAATGGCAGAATCTACAGGAGTGACTTGCTTTCACTAGGAGAAAACATATGTCACCTCTCACCAAAGATGTTTATGTCTTTTCACAAACCTGTCTTTTTTCAGCCTAAAGACATTCCAACTGGTAATGACAACAAAGCGAGGAGTTGATAGGTTAGGGGTGTTTAGTAATGTTTAAAATAATACCCTTGTGGAGTCCAGTACAATTCTGTACTGCGAGCCCCGTGGAACAGCACCCTGGACCCCAGGGCTGCAAGGCCTTTTTGTTTCTGGTTAGAGGAACTGGGGGAAGCATGTGGTGGGAGATGGTGAGCCTGCCTTTGACCTGCCAACTCTGAAACTAACAGTTTTGGGGCTGTGGGGTTTTGGGGGAGTTAGCTTAAGTGCTCTAAAGCAGTAGGGATGGAATCTGCCTTGGTCCACCTTTGGGATCGTGTTCAAACATGGGCTTGACGAAGGCTGATGGTGTTGGAGTCTGGAGGAAGTCTGTGTAGCTATAGCTGAGAAGTATAGAGTGCAGTTTCATAGACACTTACTGGATGCCTTCTACAAATGGTGTTGCATGTACTGGGCTCCACTGGGAGTGAGATTGGGAATGCATTAAGACTACAAAGAAAAATAGGAACAGCTGCTGTGCTTCAGGAACATTCTGCCTGGTAGAGGAACAAGCATATCAACATTAATCACAGTAGAATAAAGGAAGTGTAGGATGCTAGAGAAAGCATACCTGCTCATGGTCTAATCTGGGGGGATTGGGGGAAAGAATATGAAAGATGATAAGACTGATCTGGAATGTGAGCCAGGTGAAGAAAGGTGAGAATGGGCTTCTTGGAAGGAAATAGCCAAGGCACAAATGTCTGTAACCGTGTGGTGCACTCAGAAACTATGAGCTGTTCTTTATCACTAGGGCCTAGAGTTCCAAAGAAGGCAGTGACAGGAGACAGAGCTGAAGAGGCAGATGGGGTGAGCCATTTGGGGCCTTATGATCCCTGTTAACAAGCTAGGACTGCCACCAGTGGACTTCATGCAGTGGAGAGTCACTGCAGTTGTACGGAAGAGATGATCTGCTCTATCTATTAGGTAGCTCATTCTGTGGCAGCATGAAAGTTCACTCTACAGGGTCGAGAATGGAGGTAGTGACACTAGATAGGAGGAGACTTCAACCATCTCGGTGGGACACGATGAAAGCTTAAACTAGAGTAACCATAAAGGTTAGAATTGGAAAGAACATATCATATAGTTCAACTTGTATGTTACACAAATTGAGTAACTGAGGACAAAAGAGGATAAGTGACCTATCCAGGGTTATATGGAAATAAGGTTTGTTGGCAGACATATCAGGACCAAGGACCCTGGCCTTCTGATTTCCAGCCCAGTGACTTTTCCACTCAGCAATGCCAAGATCAGTCCCAGCATCCTGCCTGTTAGGTAATGCCCTAGAGAAACTTGAAACTTTACTTGGCCAGCATTTTTCCTGTCAGTATCTAGGAGGTGGGAAGGGTCCTTGCTAGAGAGAGAGGCCTTGTACCAAGCCAGACTGCCAGGAAGGATCTTTTTTGTTCATCTTCTATCTGTCTGTCTTTCTGTCTGACTTTAAATATCTCCCTTGCCTGTTCCACCCTCTTCCCCTCCTCCAGAAAACCTTCTCCAACTACTGCTTAAAAAATTTTCTCCTCTCTGCTGACTCTAAGCAGTGCACGACACAAGTGAGCACCTTTCCTCAAGCTTGTTTTCTCACTATGTTAATCTAACTGCTATATTGTCATTAAGCATTGGGACAGTTTGGAGGACATGTGGTCCAATAAAATCAAGATCTACTATTTCCATCAAAATTCCTTCCTTGTCTCTGTACATATAACCATTTTATATAGCAGCATTGTCTGTGTTTTGACTTTTCCACTAAATTGTACGTGTACATATTCTCATATATAAATTTTTATTAGCTTTATAGTATTCCTCATAGTTGAAACAACAGGAAATTTGGAGTGAGTCCTAAGGTTTTGGGCAAGAGGTTATTTTTTTAAATCTACCTCAAAGCTAAGAATATCATTGAACACAGAGAAAGATCTTGATAACTTGTGAAGGCAGGTGAGAGAAATAAAGAAGAAAGGGGAAAAAAACATGGTAACTGAAAACTAGAAGAAAGAAAAAAAACCATAGTAACCAAAAACTAGTCTAGCTAAGAAGTATGTTTGTGGCCTTCCCATCCTATATTCATTGAAGTTACCAATATCTATTTTGTACCTGAGAATGGCAATGTGGTTTATGGAGAATGTCAGCTGCAGAAATGACACAGATTTCCATTTTACATGACCCTTTGGCAGCCTCATAGAGGGTTGATGGGAAGAATAGAAAACTGGAGGCCCACCTCTCAGTCAGGGGACTGTGGTGGTGAGTCAGCTGAGGGGTGATGGGCACCTGAGCCAGGAGGGAGGAGGGGACTCAAATTCAAGAAGTGCTTTGGAAGCCAATTTAGTTTTCAAGTTAGAATATTGCTACTCTTAAAGATTCCCCCTTTTCAGCTCTTCTTGGCTTCTTTTTTCCTTCCATTCAGCAGAACTAAATTCATGGGGAGACTGAGTGGCCAGGCTGGGGAGTTGGAAAAACTGACTGTAAATTTCATGTTGCTAGATGAACTCAGGCTCCCTCTTTGTACCACCCAGAAGTTAAAATTTCATGTGAGGGAGATTTAATTCACCCATTAAACATTTTTTTTTTAATTTGTCAATAGCTTGACACTTTCTAGACACAATGGGGACATACCAGTAACCAACCAAAGTTCCTATTCTCATGAAGTTTGTATATAAACAATAGACAAAAATTATCAGTACAGCATATATCTGATAATACTAATTGCAGTGGGTAATAATCAGGTAAGGACAAGGGGGAAAGTGATAGGTATGAGGTCAGAGGAATCATGGGGGTAGTAGAAGACTACGTAAGGATGTTGTAATGACTCCAGTTTTTACTTAATGTGAGAAGGGAAGCCATTGGAGGAGTTTAAGCAGTGGAAGGAAATGAATTGGTTTATGTCCTACAAGGATTCCCTCCACCTGCCATGTTGAGAATAGACTGTGAAGAGTGGCCAAGAATATGAGTGGAAAGACTAGTTGTGAGGCTGGCTGTTAGGAAAGATCATGTGGAGGTAATAGTGGCCTGAACCACAGGGTAGCAGTAAAGATGAGTTTGGGATAAATCTTGAAGGAGGTAAAAACATGAGCCGACGGTCTGGATAGGGTTATGAGAGAAAGTGTAGAGTCAAGGAGAACTCAAAAGCTTTTTGCTGTGACCAGTTGGAAGGGAGGAATTATTATTTACTGGGATGGAGGAAGAACTCAAGAATGGTCTTTGAGGAAAATAAAGAGTCCAATTTTAGACATACAGAGTTTGAATCCCTTTTAGATACTCAAGTGGAGATATGGAGGCTGAGGTTCAGAGAATATTCTTAGCTAGAGATATGAATTTGGGGGGGTCATCAGCACGGAAATGGTCATTTAAAGGTAGCAGATGGGAAGATCAGGTCGGGAGTGATAGTAGAAAGAAGGGGTCTGAGGACTAAGACTAAGGCTCTCAGTTGAATGGAATCTTGGGCTAGCAAAGGAGACTAAGAAGGCACAGCCAGAGAAGAGGGAAACCAAGAGAGAACCTTGTCCTGGAAGCCAAGTGAAGGAAAGTGTTTCAAGGAGTGATGATCTGTGCCAGTGCTGCTGCTAGGTCAATAAAAATAAAGACTGGAAGTTTACTATTGGATTTTAGTAACATGGAGATTGTTGACCTTGACGAGCTCTTTCAGTGGAAAGGCAAGGCAAAGGGTGGATCCAGGAGCAAAGGGGAGAACTGGGGAAAACAGGTGTAGGTATCTGCTTTGAGAGAAATATTATTATAAAAGGGAGCAGAAACATGTGGAGGTAGCTGAACAGGACACAGTCTAAAAAGAATTTGCTTTAAAACTGGGAGATATTCTCCCTCCCTCTCCCTAACTCTTTTTCCTCCTTCCCCTCCCCATTGTCCTCTATTGGGTTTCTCCTGTTAGACCTATGAGTGCGAACATAACACGAGAGACTCTTGAATCCTGAAAACAAACTGAGGGGGGAAGGGGAAGGGGAAAAGGTAAAGCGGGGTGATGGTCTTGGTGGAGGTCACTTGTGGGGAAGAGCACTGGGTGTTATATGGAAACCAACCTGACAATAAACTATAAAGTTTAAAAAATAAATAAATAAATAAATAAAATAAAATATTTAAATAAATAGATCATATAAAATGATCACTATGTGATAATATAAATAAAGAATAAAAGTTAAAAAAAATAAAAAAATAAAACTGGGAGATATTATAGCACATTGATGTAGTCATGGGAATGGCCCAATAGAGATGGGGAGAAATGATGATAAACAGAGAAAAGGAACAATTGCCAGAACCATGCCCATGAGTAGGTGAGAGGGGATGAGATCCACCTGCACAAGGCGATGGTTGGAACTTACAATGGAGGTCAGAGGGCCCATCCACTGTAACGGGATGGGAAGCAGTTTAGGGAGCAGGCAAAGTACAGGTAAGAGTGGCAGTTTAATCAAACTTCTCTTTCTTAAGTCTAGGCCTCTTTGACTTCGTAAACCATACTCACTTCTGTCCCCAGTGTGTCCACAGAATTCAGACACATGCCTAATTTTACACATGATTAATCTTTGGTACAACGACAAGGAACTGAAAGATAAAAATTATTAAAAAGGAATGGGATAAAGAGCTTCCAGCTAGAAATCTAAGTCAATGTAAGCATGACATGGGTGGGGATTTTTGTCTGCTTTTCTCTCTCCAGTGTCTAGAACACTGCCTGGCATATAGTAAGCAAATCAGTACATATTTCTAGAATAAATAAAACAGAAAGGGACCTTATACTTCATAAGCAACTCTCTATAAGAAAATACTTTGTATACATTACCTTATTTAATGTGCCAGAGAGATTTCATACTTAGCCCAAGGCCACATGCAGCTAGAAAGCAGCTGTTAGGATTGAACCCAGTATTTTGTGGGTCTCCAAAAGCCTGCCCTTTCCATTATACTACACTCTGTCCATCTAACTACTTGGTGAACTTGGTCAAGTCACACAGCCTCTCACTCTTGGTTCTTTCAACTTTAGAAAGGGTCAACCAGAGGCCTGCAAAGTCCCATTCCTGAATGACTTCATGAGATGGTAGGCCCAAAGGACAGCTACAGGCATGGTACCTGCCCTGAGTTCACAGTCCCATGTCACACCAGCTCTGCCAGCAGACTTGTACCATTTTCTGCCATCTCTGATGCAGGCTCAACTCTTTCCCTTGAAACAGCTGGATGTTCTGTACTCTGTCCTTTGGGTTTATTGCAGGTCCTTGTGAGAAGTTATGACTCCTATCCTTTCAAGCTGTGTCTACCATCTTGGACCATAATCTGCAGCCTTAGATCTCCAGTCCCACCACTGCCACACTGTCACTAATCACACTTTGTGATGTCCCTTTGTTTTCAAGATAAAATCCAAGATTTGAGTGCACAGAGAAGGTAATGGGAATGATGAACCTCTTTACTTGTCCAGACTCTACAGGTTAAGACCTAACCCTTGGACTTATCCTGCCTCCCACATCCCATTATTCCCATTTAGCTGTACTCTGCCTCTGACTCCACTTACCTTGGCTAGCCTACCACAGTTGACCCTTGAACAATGTAGGTTTGAAATGTGGGCCACTTCTTGGCATGTTATTTTCAATAAATATAGTACACTACTATAAATGTATTTTCTCTTCCTTCTGATTTTCTTAATAATATTTCTCCAGCTTACTTTATTATAAGAATATAATATATAATACCTATAACATATAAAATATATGTTAATTAACTGTTTATGTTACCAGTGAGACTTCTGGTCAACCGTAGGCTATTAGTAGTTAAGTTTTGGGGAAATCAAAAGTTATATCCAGATTTTCAACCATACAAGGTTCAACCTCCCCAGCCCCTGTGTTGTTTAAGGGCCAACTGTATTTAATCCATGATTTGTTGAATTATTTGTCTTTTAAGCAATCACCTTCAGAAGGTGGAACCTCAATTGGATGCCCCTTCTTTGGTTCTCAAGTCAGCACTCCAACAAACTTGTTAGTTGAAAAGGAAGAGGAATGGAAAGAGTACAGGAAGAAGGAAGGAAAGGGGAACAGAGATTGTATTTATCACACTTAAATTTCTCTTCTACTAGACTGTAGAATCCTAGTGAACAGGGATTATATTGTTGGTATCTGGAATACCAAAAATATGAGTGCCCCCCCACCACCACCAATCCACCTCTATTTTACACGCCTCCTTGAAGAACCCATTGGATTTCACAATTCTTTTCCAAAAGATACTGCTATCTTTAGTCTAACAGATACTGCTTGTCTAATAACTATATTCCCATTTGGTGCATCACAAATCAATCCTTATTTTAACAAGAATTTCTGCTACTACTATAATATTTTTAATGTATAAGATTCTGGACTTGACATGGGCACCTCTGTATTGCCTTATTTTGGGTTGGGGGTTGGGGGCGGCATTAAACCCACCATTGCTTTTTATGTAGACCGGTAGTTTTCCATAACTGCCATCCACAGAAGGCATGGGAAACAAAGCTGAGCGGACACAGAAAAGCAAGAATTGGGGATTGGGTTTCACCCCACTTCTGAGTAGCAATATGAAATTAAACCCTCCTAAGAAGTCCCTAAATTCCCTTTACCACTCTTTCCACAGAACTCTTCTTTTTTTCAATCCATGGCCAAAGGCATAAAAGGAAAGTGAAAAACAAATCAAAGCAATCCTAATAACATTTGTGGTAGAAAATCTGACCAGAGTGGTATGTGTGAATTTCATATTATTCTAAACTCCTTTTATTCTCAATGGGCAAATTTAGGGGTTATTTGAGTGCTTATATTTGGAGAACTTCCAAAGAACATCCAAAGAGTTTCTAATGAGAACTTGGGGTGGGGGATAGGGGCTGAACTGGGGGCTCCAAGTCCCACCTATGCATTCCCAGCCCCAGCCTAAGGTTAGGGGCAAAGTAGACCCTTCACAGGAGGAAAAGTGAAAACACCCCAGGGCTTCTTAGAAGGTACAAGGCTAACCTACCACAAGAACCTCAGTAAATAGGAGAGGGCAAAAATCACTCATTCTTTTTATCAGTGATCTTTATATTCTTATAAATAGGTACCAGGGAAGTCCTATCATTTCAAATGTGTGTTTAAATAGAAATACAATATATCACATGCATAATTTTCCCTCAAATTACATTTGTGAGATATAAGCCTGGGTAATTCTGCTCCTTTTCCAAAGTGAAATGCAACCCTTGCATTTCCAAACATCGCTATGAAGCAAAGCCAATACCTTCCCATTCCTAAGCTGGACACAAGTAACTATTATGTGCTGCTCTGGAAACTATGACAGAACATTATTCATCTGTTTGTTTTAATGGTTCATGGCCAAGAAAAAAGAACTTTTAAAATTTAATTTTTTAAAGCCGAAAAGTGGTGTGAGAAAGAGTGAGGGACTCATGGTAAGGAAATAGATGTTAACAATTGTCAGTGTCCAGGTGTGAGAAATAGCACAGGATACCCAACACAGTCACCTCAGAATTTCTTGTGCTCACAGAGGTGTTCCAGAGAGAGAAGAAGGGATGATAAGAGTTAGGTGAGTTCTCAGCCTTCTAGATTGAGGTCTTCTCTGTGAGTCATGGCCCCTCTGGGTTGATGGGCCTGGAATGGCTGGTTTACTTTGAAAGCTGACTTTAAAGGTCAACTGTGTTAACGCATTACCCTCTTTGATGCCCGTTACAGATTGGTCTTTAGAGAACATAGTATGTAAGTTAAGTTTGGAATCACATATTTAACCTGTAATCTCAGTCACAACCAGCCTGAGACACAGTCTACTCTTGGCTCTCCAGATAGCTCCCCTTCCAAGACTCTCACTTTCCCTCCTTTATTCTCACCAACTCTTTGCATGTCTCCACCTGTGTTTGTCTTGATGACCCTTCTCTGAGGATGGGTAGTTATAACTGATAAAAATTAAATTATTTTCCTTCCTCCTGGTTTGCAGTTAACCAAGCATGCTTCATGCATGGCCCAGGCTTCTCAGGAAACAGAAGGAAGTATTTTTGAAGAGGTGGTAACTTTTTAGGGCGTATATTTGTTCTTAAAGTCTCTGATCATTTATCCATGTTGGAATCATTTTGCATTCTTTATTTGGATTCTTAATTGTATCATATATCCCCCCCTTTTAAATAAATGACAGTGGATTTTCACCTTTAAGAGATGCAACTGTACCCCCCCCCCCAAGGGAGTACCTTAGTTCTGAGATGGGAAGCTTTGCACCCAGACCCAAAGTTATTAGAGCTGGCCCTGGGGAGCACAATGTGGGTGGATCTGCCATGACTATGCTTTAACTGAGCAGCTGATATGTGCCCTGATTTACAAATTTTATAGGGCCTACTTTCCAGCTACCTATGGCCTTGATGGTCTTTGGGGCAGGCACTGGTAAGTTGTTTTTGCTTCTCCAGAATAGATACTTTCACAGAGACAGAAAGCATATTGATGGCTACCAGGAGCTGGGGAGAAGGAGGATTAGGGAGTAACTACTAAATGAGTATGGAGATTTATTTTTGCAATGATAAAAATGTTTTGATACTAAATACATAGGGGGAAAAAAGAAATTAGTACCCAAATGAGAGAAAATAATGCACACTTTGCTAAATTGCTCACTGGAGCACCCCTGGGGTACTATAGTACACCCAGCACTATTTGGAGCTGTGTGATAGCTTTCCTTCAAACCGAAATTCAGAGCTTTGAGGGCAGGCAGCTTGATGTGATTTCCTCTTCGTGGCTCAAAATGGAGCTCTTCAGAGGGACTGAGTGGGGTATATGCAAAAGTGTTGGGTTATTTCATTCACTGCAATCTATATACATGAGGCTGTGGGCTTGTGGGCCACCCTCTTAGCATTCCAGTTAAAGAGACATGAGAATCAGAACAAAGAAACCTGCTGATGCTGTGTAAATTGCCAGTGCTTACAGTGGATTAGTCTGCTTGGAAGCGACCCGCAAAGCCATCTACAAAACTTCTCCCCAGAACTGAAGCTTGAAATTCCAACCATTGGCCTGCTCCCAAGGTCCCTCAACCTTGTTCCTTGGGTATATAGAAATAATTTTTTAAATTGAGGTGAAATTCACATAACATTAAAATTAACCTTTTTTTTAATGTTTATTTTTGAGAGAGAAAGGGAGAGACAGACAGAGCACACGTGGGGGAGGAGCAGAGAGAGACAGGGAGACACAGAATCTGAAATAGTCTCCAGGCTCTGAGCTGTCGGCACAGAGCCCAACGCAGGACTTGAACCCATGAACCTTGGGATCATGACCTGAGCTGAAATCAGATACTCAACTGACTGAGCCACCCAGGCACCCCTAAAATTAACCATTTTAAAGTGAGCCATTGGCACCTTCATTAGCACCTTCATGATTTGTATAACTACTAACTCTTATCTAGTTTCAAAATATTTTCATCAAATCAGGGCGCCTGGGTGGCTCAGTCGGTTGAGCCTCTGACTCTTGAATTCAGCTCAGGTAATGATCCCAGGGTCATGGGATCTAGCCCCACATTGGGCGCTGAGATGAGTCTGGAACCTGCTTGAGATTCTCTCTCTTTCTCTCTCTGTCTCTCTCTCTCTCTCTCTCTCTCTCTCCCCCAAATTTAAAAAAAAAATCCTCATAGCAAAATAAAACTCCATACCTATTGAGCAGTTACTCCCTATTGCTCCCTTCCCACCTGGGAGCCACCATTCTCCTTTCTATCTCTATGAATTTATCTATTCTGGACATTTCATATAAATGGGATCGTAAAATATGTGGCCTTTCATGTCTGGCTTATCTCACTTAGCATAATGCTTTCAGGATTCTTCCATGTTATAGCATGTTTCAGTTCTTCATTCCTTTTTTTTTATAGCTGAATGATATTCTGTTGCATGTATCTACTCACATTTTGTTTTCCCTTCACCTGTTGATGAGCATTTGGGGTTATTTCCACTTTTTGGCTATTATGAATCATGCTGCTGTGAACATTTGTATACTAGTATTTTTTTTGAATACCTGCTTACTATTTTTTTTGTCTGAGTAAGATCTTTTTTTTTTAAGTTTATTTATTTATTTTGATAGAGAGGGAGCATGAGCAGGGAAGGGGCAGAGGAAGGGGAAGACAGAATCCCAAGTAGGCTCTGCATTGTTAGCGCAACTCACAAACCATGAGATCACGACTTGAGCTGAAATCAAGAGTTGGATTATTAACCAACTGAGCCACCCAGGCGCCCTGAGTAAGATTTTATAGTTAGAAAATACCTTTACATCCATTCTCTTCCCACTAAGGAGAGACATGCATTTTAACTGGTCTTATTAGCCCAAAAGGGAACATTTTAGGGCCTAACTCATCAATAAGTCTATTAGGCCTGCCCATGCTCCAGTGTAAAATCTGATAAGGAAGAAAGTGGCTTCCAGTTTGGAGGGTGCTTCTGGAATGTCAGTGGGCTAGCCTGGGACAGCCTCACATCTGTTGCATCTGTTTTAGTGGTTGACGGCCAGGCAACAGGCCTTCTTTTCTACTTCTGAAGATCCGGAGGAGGACAGGTCTTGGCAGTACCCTTTCCCTCATTCAGCAAGTGTTTCCTGAGTTGTGTGCTATGCCAGGGGCCTCGAGGAGGGAAGCTGAATCAGACATGGTCTTTGCCTTAGAGTAGTGGACACTTAACAGACAGACATAATATGGAGTCAGAGGTGTGTGGGAGGGGTGTGATAAAGACACTGGCTGGGGAGGTGGAAGGGGGTCAGTGACTAACTTCACAGGGGACTTAGCATCTGGATCTTGAAGACAAGAAGGCATTCACAAGATGAAAAGAGGGTAGAAGGCATTCCAGGCCTCCAAGAATAAGCCAAGCCAGAGGAATAGCAAATTGCCTTCCCTGTTTTGAGACTAGCAAGTCATTCATATGGTATCATTAGGTTCATAGGCTTGACTAATAGGAGCAAGAGTGAAAAAAATGAGGAGGAACTAGATTGTGAAGGGCCTTGTATGCTGCAGTCAGGAAACTGAAGTGAGTGGGAAACTATAATGTTAGGCAGGAAATGACCTGATTGGGTCTGTGTTTGAAAAGATCACTTTGTGACAAAATGAATAATGAACCAGAGGACAGAGATGCCCTCTATTGATGAGTCCCACCCCCTCCATCCCCAGCCTGTCGTCTCTGTCATGCTGTCATGAGGCTGGGCCCAGATCTAAGTGTAAGGTCAGAGAAGATTGCCTTTGTCTTCTGTACACGGACCTCTCATCGGTTGCCCCAGCCTTCCTTGCTAGGCTGCGGGAAGTGCCCGCAACAGCTAGCAAAAACCAATCTACACTATGGGCTTCCTGACCAAATAGGTCATCGCTCCTGGAAGGGTTGGAATTTAGAAGTAGGCCAAGCCTTAAACAAGTAAGTGAATTGTTAGTGATGCGAATTCAGCCACCCAGGGATGGACCCAGAGGGAGTGATATAAGGTTAATATAAAGATTGAATGAGCTCATCTGATGGCCTTCCTAACCTCCTCACCCCACCATACCTCCAGTTCTGTCTTCACACAATAAAGTTCCCACCCCTCCCCCATCCTGTAAGTTTTTTTTTTACTTATTTTGGAATATTTTTATATTTAAGAACAGTTACAAAAAGAGTACAGAGAGTTTCCATATGTCCTTCATCTCATTCCCCCTAATGTTGATGTCTTGCATAAACATAGTGTGATCAAAAGTAAGAAATTATTGTTGGTGTGATACAAACTAATCTGCAGACTTCATTTGAATTTTGTCAGGTTTTCCAGTCATATTTCAGGATTTCTTTTTAAATCATAGGTGTAGGACAACTACTGAGTTTGTCCTCTTGTGTCCCTTAAATTGAGGCAGCCTTTGTCCTCCCTGAAAGCTCCCAGAAGAGCGGTCATGGGCCTCTCATGGTCCAAAATTGGCACAACTCCATTTGGGCATCAGCTTGGGGTATTCTGCATCTTTTCCCCCAACCCCGTCTACCCACCCATCCTTTCTCCCCCTTTCCTTCTCTCTGCTCCCCAAACTACAGATAGTCTCCACATGCCACATATCATACAACGTGCTTTTTCCATCTTTAGAGTTCTCTGCATTAGTCACTGGCCTGAGAAATTGGCCCAGGAATTTGTAAAGCTGTAAAGTGCCCTTGGGTTGTGACTTGCAGCGGCAGCATTTCCCTTTCATGGGTCTCCAGTGGGT
The DNA here is from genome assembly GCA_028646485.1 of Cryptoprocta ferox. Taxonomy (NCBI): domain Eukaryota; kingdom Metazoa; phylum Chordata; class Mammalia; order Carnivora; family Eupleridae; genus Cryptoprocta; species Cryptoprocta ferox. The sequence continues at coordinate 51,230,562 of CM053570.1, read as the reverse complement.
CCTGGCTGGATACCCCTACTGCTGCCGTGTTGGTCGTGGTCACTCTTAGCCCTGTATGACCATCCTTCATCAGCCCCTTGGAGGTGGAGGTGGAAGGCAAACCAGGTCAGCTCTTCCCCATCACATGACAGTGAATTTAGAAGGTTATAGGGGTTGGCAATGTGATATCTAAATTACCTTTATGAGAAACATGCGCCCCCATTACAAAGCACCCCTGCATCTTGACATCATGGTGAGGTAGGCCACATGTTGGTGCCAGCCATTGTGATAAATATGCAAAATTCCACCCCCTGTCACAGTGGACTCTTCTTCTCCATAGAAAGAACGCAGACTTGGGCACGCTCACTGCAAGTGCCCTTGCACTTTTGCTGCCTTGTGCTCCATGATTTTCATTTGCTAAGCACGGAAGACATGAATGATGAAAGAAGTGTGAGCTGGGGAAAAGCATAGAGCTGATGAAAAGCAGAGAGCTGATGAATGTTGGAGGAGCATTGGTCCCCTCTTTGGAAAGCATGAAGGGTGATTGTGAGTTTATGTTCAAAAGAAAGCCTTTTTGCCACCTAGCAGACACCAAAACATCTTCACAACAGAAAGCCCCTGTAAGCAGTGCAAAAACTTTCATAATCAAACTACTTGGAGGAAAGCTGTATACTATGGTTACAAGCACTAGTTTGGGGCAAATCTCGCTCTTCTACTTACTGTGTAATTTTAGACAAGTTCTTCACGCTTTCTTACCCTCAGTTTTCTCATCTGTGAAAGGGGAATGATCATACCTTCACCTTTTTTATAAGATCGTTGTCAAGATTAAGAGAGTGACTTAATTCTATATGCAAGTGAAACATAACAGTTTCTGGTACAGAATAAGGGCTCTTTTAAAGTTTCTCATTTATAATTAGGCTGATCTAAGTAAAAGTAGTACTGAAAGGCAGAACATCATTCTAGATCTAACAACATGGTGTAATGGCTTAAGCTTGCTCTTTAAATCTAAATCCTAGCTCCACCAGTAACTGGCTTTGTGAATTTCAGCCAGTTATTGAATCTCTCCCTCTGTAAAGTAAGGATAATGATACCACATAAGGGGCTACTTGGAAGAAAGCACTTAGCATAGTACCCAGCACAGAGAGTGGCAGACGCTTAATAGAGGTTTGTTTTTCTAGTGCTGTGGTTCTCAACCACATTCAAATCACCTGAGAGCTTTTTAAAAAGCATGCGTACTATGCTGCATCCCCAGAGAGTCTGATCTAATAGGTCTGAGGTGGGGCTTAGGCATTGGTATTTTCCAAAGCTTTCGGAGGAGAGCATTCAGAGCAGCCAGGGCTGAGAACTACTCCCTAGCAGATGATGTTACATACGGGGTTATTGTTTGTTTGTTTGGTTGGTTGGTTGGTTGGCTGGTTGGTTGGTTTGGTTTGGTTTTATATCTGTTTCTAAGAGACTGGTCAGAATATCAGGAATTCTGGGCACAGTCAAAAATTCACTACGCCTGCAGCTCTAAGCCCTTGATAAGAAATATGCAGCCAAGGAATTGCATTCCATTTTATTATTAAAAAAAAAAGTATTCAAAGAGTCTTTTTAGATTCTTGAACTGGAAAGGTGGTAAGAAGTTTAGCCTAAGCCTCACACATAAAATATGGGAACTCCCAGTAGGTTGGGGATTTATATCTGGGGGTAATTTCAGGGTTTTGTCCTCCCAAGAGATATAAATTGAGGCCTTGAGAGTTTAACATGGAGGAGAAAGAAGTGTTCTCATAATGACACCTTAAAAGTCCAGGGCTCTGCTAATGCCTAGGGATAGAAAAGCATCATCTGTAATAGCAGGGGGTGGTGTGGAAGTGCATTCTGGCCTCAGTACTTTGGTTTCCAAGATCCAAGGCTAGGTCATCGAGAAACTTCTTTCTCCCCATAGGTTTATGGTATTAGTTACCCAATAAAAGTGGGGTTAATTTTACAACCCAAGTAAAATTTAAGCCAAAAAGGCTTCAACATTACTCTAGGATTTATGAAAGTAAACATGTGGAGTGCTTGCAGGATTTTGCAACATTAAAATTTCAATGTCTTCATGTCAGGTATGTGATATATTCATTTGTATGTGTACTCGAAGGTTAAGATTTTAAGAGCTTTGCAATACAAACTGGTTTGGAAACTAAAATGAAGATACTACCCCCGTCTCCACTTTCAAAATGACTATTATAGTGAATAGGAGGGAGGAGGGAACCACTGGAAACTGGTCTTTTAATGATCAGCTTTATCAGATTTTTTTCACCTGGTTTCCTGTTTCAGTGAGCTTTCTAGACTCCCACACTGAACCCCCAAATGGTGAAGTCTAGCGCCACAAGACTGACTACAGCCAATTTTACAACATAGGAGCTTAGTAAATATTGCCCTTTAAATAGCTGTCTTCTCTGGTAATCATAAATACTTCAATAATAAGCATGTGTGACCTCTGAATAGCACTTTTCAAAAGCTTTTACATTTGATAGGATCCTCATGACTTTCACTTCTAGGGTAGAGAGGTCAATTATTATCTTTGTCTTATAGATAAGAAAACTGTAGCTCAGAGGACTTAGAGAGATTGTCTAAGGACATGCAGATGTTAAGCCCAGGAAGATAATTTTATTCTCCTGACTTTGGTCTATAGTACTTTAACTTAGAAGAAGCCAAAGAGAAAAAATATTTTTATTCAGACAGTGTATTGATTCCAGCCAGGTTAACAGAAGAGGAGCATCCAGGGTGGAAGTCAGCCCAGAAGCATGGCAGGGGGCCTTTTGTCTGGCTGTGGTCTGCTTTTGAGAAGCAGCTGGCTATTCTGTACTCTGGTGTCTTGTGTCATAAGCGCTTGTAGGATATCATGGCCTCTATCCTTTCAAGCTGAATCTGCCATCTTGGGTCCTACTTTCTAGCCCTAGATCTCCAGCCATTTGCTACACTGTCACTAACCACATTATTTGAGACTGTCACTAACCACATTACCCTTTGTCTCCAGAATAAAATCTACTCCCCCTACTTTTTTATTATTATAATTTTGAGGCAACAAAATTTTTTAAGATTGGGGCACCTGGGTGGCTCAGTCAGGTAAGCATCTGACTCTTGGTTTAGGCTCAGGTCATGATCTCGCAGTTTGTGGGTTTGAGCCCCGCATTGGGCTCTGTGCTGTGGATGCGGAGCCTACTTGGGATTCTCTCACTCTCTCTCTCTGCCCTCCCCCCCCATAATAAGTAAATAAACTTAAAATAAATTTAAAAAAATTTTTAAGATTGTTTTAAAAGTTTTCAGGGATCATGAAACAAGATTTCCATTGCCATTTTCTCTAGATTTCCTGGGATTTAGTGACTCATTTGAAATTGTGCAGTCCATGGTTTGCCTGGACCTCTCCCTGCAGGGTAGAGATAATGGGTCTTATGCAGTGAGGCGCCACATAACTGGACGGCCCTCTGGTTTCTTTCCAGCTGCACCCAGCTTCTCACCCCACGGAGCCTCCTAATTGGCACATCAGTTGGAGTGGGTCTTGTGGATGATGCACCCACGCCTTTGTAGCAAATGAAGCAGAAATAATCTGTGCTTAAAAAACAAAAAACTGTAGAACATGTGCCCAGATTTCCAACTCATTTCCTCTTTACTTTTATAACTACATCATCTTCCAGCCCACCACCAGCTGCGAAAATAAAAGTGCTTTCTCCCATATTTAAGGATGATTTTTGTGCTTAGAATGATTTTCTGGGGGGTGAAGGAAACCTGACCAACGTGACCAGCAGATGTTTTAAGTGATGGATGGAACTGAGGACGAGCCTGACTCCTCGGCCCAGTCTCTGGGATAATGAGCCCAGCTTCTCCCCCTAGCGACTGTTTAGGGCATTGCACAGTCAGCGCCAACTGAATGTGAATGTAGTGCACCAGCTAATGTCTGTGCTCTGTTTTTAGAGATGAGTATGAAGAAGATGGATTCTGTCAGCCATACAGAGGGATTGCATGTGCAAGATTTATTGGCAACCGCACTGTCTATATGGAGTCTTTGCACATGCAAGGGGAAATAGAAAATCAGATCACAGGTAGGTAACACCGGTGACATTATATTGATACCTTGTATTACTATTTTTCTCACCAAAAGTTTTCTTGAGCTCTTCTCTTGACAAGGGATACAGGGTTAGGGGTTGGGGTTAGAAGCATAGGGGTTAGGAGCAGGACGACAAAGAAGGCTGAGATACAATCTCTGCTATGGAACGTGCATTAGAACACTTTGTTGAAGGTTATTGCTCTTAGAGGAAAAAGATGCTCTGAAAAGTCTTGCATTTAGTCAGACACTCAATAAATATTATTAGTGTTTTTGGTATATCAGGAACTGGGCTGGGCACTGGGGACATGACAGTGTGGTGAATAAGCCAGCTTACATCTCTACCCTCAAGAGCTTACTGTTTGGAAACATCATCATGTAGACTGAAAGTCCTATAAACACTAAATCAATTTAGAGTCTCAATTTCTGGATGCCATTACTGTGACTTTGGGGAAATCTCTTCTTCTCCATGAAAGTCTCTTCATCTGTGAAGTGAGTGATAAGACAAGAGGATCATATGTCTCTTCCTGCTCTAGCCTTCTAGATTTTACCCTTCATTTTTCTGAATTGAAAGTATCTTTTTAATCTAATAGCAAAGCATTTCCTAGCATGCATGAGTGAAGTAGTATAGGCCACCTTGTACAATTTTGCACACCTGGTTCTGGTGGTTATAGTGGCCTCAAACTACTGCATTAGTGTAGTGATACCTCTGTGCCACATACCCTTGCAAGCCATTAAAATTGCCTAATGGAAATCTAATAAGTTGCCAATGTTAGTAAGTAAAAATACAGGACACCCAGTTACATTTTAATTGCAGATAAACAATGGATGATTTTTTGGTATAAGTATGTTCCAAATATTTATCTGAAATTCAAATGTAACTAAGTGCCTTGCTTATTTATCTGGCAACCTTTAGTATTTATGAGGCAAGAACAAACCTGAGGCAGGCACACAGAACAGCAAAAAATCTAGAAACTATGTCCTATGAGGAATTTGAAGGGACTAAGAGAGGCCCAGGGGAGATATTCAACCTGGAGAAGGAACTATAGAAAGCTGTTGTAGTTGCCACTCGCTAAAGACCTCAGGCTTTCAGGAGGAAGGACTCTGTGAAATTCCAGAAAACCCAAGCAGGACTGATGGGGAGCGGCTGTTAAAGGCACATTTTAACCTAACATAAGAACAGTTTAACATACTCTGTACTAAGTATTCACAAAAATAAATGGGAGTTCCCGTGTAAATCTTTCACCATCCTTTTATAACAATCCCCTCTTGGGGCGCCTGGGTGGCTCAGTCGGTTAAGCCTCCGACTTTGGCTCAGGTCATGATCTCACAGTCTGTGAGTTCGAGCCCCGCGTCGGGCTCTGCGCTGACAGCTCAGAGCCTGGAGCCTGCTTCGGATTCTGTGTCTCCCTCTCTCTCTGCCCCTCCCCCTGCTCATGCTCTCTCTCTCTCTCTCTCTCAAAATTAAATAAACATTAAAATAATAATAATAATCCCCTCTTAAGACATTTTCAGTGGACATCTGCTTGCTGGGAAATATGATTTATTTATTATTTATTTATTAAAAGTTCATTTATTTATTAACGCATTTAGTTTGTTTATACCAGCACTTCGAAAACTTGTTTGGTTGGCTATGGAACCCTAGGTTCTCAAACACTATTAATATTCTACAGAATTAATGTTCTGAGGAATAGGCTTTGGGAAACAGGGTACCAGCCACCTCAGAGGCTGCCTTGGCAAGTGAAGCTCTTGTCCATGGAGGTTTGCGAAGGGACCCTAGTCCTCTTTTTATACATGGATGCCATACTGGGTAAGAGGTTAAGCCAAGTGACCACTAATACACACACTGCAACCAAACTGAGTTGTGCTTTTTTTGAGAACTTCCAAGATAATTGCCTCATTTTCAGAAAATGGAATAAAAGTATTCAAGCCACAAAGAAATTAGATAAGTTCCCCCAAAGTCCTCCAATTCAGAGGCAAGACACGGAACTAAACCCTGTGATCAACCTCAGCCACTTCATGAAGCAAGTTCTGCCCTGCAGCTGTCAAATGTTTTAGAAGCTGCACAAAACTAATAAAACGTACCGGATGAAACACAAAGTTCTTTGCTTTGTAGTAAAAATGAAAAATATATTGTGCTTTAACCTAATTAATTCTTTTTATTAGGAAATGGTACATATGTAACTTAATCCTGTTTTTTTAACTTTGTAGTCAAAATGATTTTTTTTCAAGCCAGTGAAAGTAAGCTGCTTGGACATCTGAACTGAATCTCTTCTTGGCCTTGTCTGTTTGAGCCCAGCGGATTCCTTCCAGTGTGTGTTTATATCTGATATCTGTTGACTAGATAACCGAAGGAGATAAACCCTGGCCCCTGGGAATTAAAAACTGTGTTTGTTTTCCAGCTGCCTTCACCATGATTGGCACCTCCAGCCACTTATCTGATAAGTGCTCTCAGTTTGCCATTCCTTCCCTGTGCCACTATGCCTTCCCATACTGCGATGAAACCTCGTCCATCCCTAAGCCCCGGGACTTGTGTCGCGATGAATGTGAAATCCTGGAGAATGTCCTGTGTCAAACAGAGTACATTTTTGCAAGATCAAATCCCATGATCCTGATGAGGCTGAAACTACCAAACTGTGAAGATCTCCCCCAGCCGGAAAGCCCCGAAGCCGCAAACTGCATCCGGATTGGAATCCCCATGGCGGATCCCATAAATAAAAGTAGGTGACTCCTGACCTTCTGTGCTGCCTGGGGGCCAGCGACCCCATGGCACAGTGGAAACTGGACCTTGGTCTGTAGTAATGATTCATATTGGTAGTCAGACTACCTTCTAGTGGGCTAAATACTGTGTGGGGGCTGAGCATTCAGTGGTAGGTTAGATGCAGTAACTATCTTAAAGAAGCTTCATGAAGACAATACATTTTTATTTTTATTTTATTTTAAATTTGTTTTTGAGAAAGAGAGAGAGTGCAAGCAGGAGTCAGACAGAGGGAGTGGGATAGAGAGTGAGCGGCCGAGGATCCGAGGTGGGTCCTGCGCTGACAGCAGCAAGCCCAATATGGGGCTCGAAATCACGAACCAGGAGATCATAACCTGAGCCAAAGTCAGAAACTCAACTTCCTGAGCCACCCAGGCGCCCCAATAATAAATGTTTAAATATACTTGTTGGTTCCTCAGTGACTTAAATAAAATTACCATATGACCCAGCAATGACACTCCTGGGATTCACTCAAAGAATTTAAAATAGGTGTTCAGGGATGCCTGGGTGGCTCAGTCAGTTAAGCGTCTGACTTCTACTCAGGTCATGATCTCACAGTTCGTGAGTTTGAGCCCCGCATCGGGCTCTGTGCTGACACCTCAGAGGCTGAAGCCTGCTTCAGATTCTGTGTCTCCCTCTTTTTGCCCCTCCCCCACTTTCACTCTGTCTCTCTCTCAAAAATAAATAAACATTGAAAAATTTTTTTAAAAATAGGTGTTCAAACAAAAACTTGTATGCAAGTGTTCATAGCAGTTCTATTCACAATTGCTAAAAGGTAGAAGCAGCCCAAACGTCCATCAGTGGATGAGTGGTTAAACAAATTGTGGTATATCTATATAATGAAATATTATTCATCCATAAAAAAGAATAAAATCCTGTTACATGCTACAGCATGGCTGAAACTTAAGAAAAGTATTACGTACGTGAAAAAGACCAGACGCCATTGTATGATTCCTTTTGTATGAAATATCCAGAAAAGACAAATCCGTAGAGACAGAAAGCAGATTAGTGGTTGTCAGGGACCAGGGGAAGGGGGTGTGGGGAGTGACTGCTAAATCAGTATAGGGTTTCCTTTGACATGATACAAGGGTCTGGAATGAGATAGTGGTGAAGGCTGCACAATATTTTGAATGTTCTAAAGACACAAATGGTAAATTTCATGATATGTGTATTGTACCACAATTTTAAAAATATATTCACGGGACTTGTCTCTCTCCACTGTCTTCTCACCTCTGTTCCTCTGTAATTTCCCATTTACCTATAGTTAAGCTTACTGGTAATTTTTTGGTTTCCTTTGATACTTAATGTTATTCTATTATTTAAATGCATTAATGCATCTAAAATGCTTAGAACTATGCTTAGCATGTAATAATAGCTGTATCTTCATTATGATTTTATCATTACCCCTCCATATTTTAATTTCAACTTAATGGATTTTTACAGTGCTTTCAAGTAAGTGCCATGGTGGTCACCTGGGGAGAGGATTTGCCTCTCAAGAATAGCTAGCCCGTCAGCACACAGGGGCCCCAACTCCTGTTAGAAACCCATAATTCACTGTTCCTAATGAACATTTTCTGGGAACTGCGTTCTTTATCACATGATTCATGTCTAAAGACATCAAGCAGACATGGAAAGAGCAGTTTGGCTTGAACCTTCCCTGAACCATTCACTAGGAAATTACTCCTGTGCCCCCAGGTCCCGCCCCAGTTCTGATTTTTTTTTCCCTGTGTTCAATATTAAAAATGCATGTGGAGGACTGGTTTTATTCCTAAAGCATAAGCTTTAAATCCTCCCAGGAATGTAACTTCGAGGCAGGACCTATGTCCCAGGCCAGCCAGCAGGGAGACTGCCCACGTGGCCCTCGACCAGCAGGGAACCCTTAGCCACGAAGTTAATTGCACGTCCTCCCTCCAGAAACTGCTGGCTGGGAGTTCCAGCGTCTCCTGTTTCTTGCTCACAGTTTGGGCCTTTCTCTTCTGTTTTTCAGATCACAAGTGCTATAACAGCACAGGTGTGGACTACCGGGGGACCGTCAGTGTGACCAAATCAGGGCGCCAGTGCCAACCGTGGAATTCTCAGTACCCTCACACACACACCTTCACTGCTCTCCGTTTCCCAGAACTGAATGGAGGCCATTCCTACTGCCGCAATCCAGGGAATCAGAAGGAGGCTCCCTGGTGCTTCACCTTGGATGAAAATTTTAAGTCTGACCTGTGTGACATCCCAGCCTGTGGTAAATGCCTTTATTGTATTCAGTCACCTTTAAAAGACTTCCTCTCCATCCCCCTGCCCTTAGGAGAGTCTATAAGGGGGCAAAGGAGATCAATAGTGTTTGTTTGGTCTCAAACTGAGTTTCTAAGACAGATAAACCTTGCTGTTTCTGCATAAAACACCTTTTAGGGTACCTCTGCACACTCTCAGGGAGGAAACTGCTTTATTCCTACAGCCATTGTGGTTAGTGAGGAAAAGGGGGCACACGTGAAACTGCTTATCACAGTCATTTATGCAGTAAAAGATATTACCTGCAATGGTCCATGTCCAGTGCACCCATTTAGCACAATAGGTGTATTGGAAGCAGAAAGAGAACCGTTTTCCCTGTGTTGTTAAGAACACCCGCAAGGTAGGATGAATCTATAGCCGTTACTCAATCATCCAGGGCAGAGTGTTGATAAACTGTGTCTTCTGTGTCATTCTTTTATGCTGCAGAAGTGTGGAGAGCAAAGGAAATTCCTGAATCAGTTTGTTGTCTTTTTTTTTTTCTAGAAAAAAATGTTTGGAGGGTAGGAGAAAGATAATAGAAGCGAGGGTGAAACCTGGAGTTTGCGACTGTTTTGGAACTGACTCATCTTCCTGGTCCTAAAACTTTGTTTTCCCAGTATAGAGGGAGAGTCCAATGTCACTGCAGGGAAAGCCATAATAGTAACAGGGAACTAATAATGATATCCACCTGGGGGTTGTTGGGAGGACGAATGAGTTGTTAACTGAAAAATTCTAGGAAGTCTGGAAGATAGTAAATGCTTAACAAATATTATCTATTATAATTATTTGGGCGATATATAAAGAGGAAATCTATAATTAGTGTGCAGTCTACATATAGGAATGTTTGTTCTGAGTTTAGCAAATATTATTTGAGAACCCACTGTGGAGTAGGGGGTTTGAAAGAGAAATAAAACGTGATTCACATTATAATCACAGTGCAGTGTGTATGATGCAATAGAAGTTAGCACAAATGTTATGGAACAAAGAAGAGGAAGCTAAAACATACTAAAGAGGTCCATAGGAAGAAGTAATAAAAATGTTAAAAAGAAACCTTAGTGATGAAACTTTGGGAAACTATTATTTTATAATTTCATTCTTATGTGTTACCTGTTAGCATATTGTCTTCTCTTGCAAAATGGTTTTATGGGTGCTTAAACATGCCAAGTTTGAGAAGGAGGTGACCAGACCCCTTTTGTGTTCTGGACTTTAAAATGCCTTCATATGCAGCATAAAGAACAAATTATGAAGTAAAACTCTTCCAGAGCCACCATTGGAAACTTCAAAGCAAATTATCCTGTATTTTTTAAATGGTTTCCCCTTAATAATTCATGACTTTTCCCACATGCTAATATTCAACATTAATAGGAGAAGAATAAAAATAAAATGTAGATTTATGATCATTTACTTAGTTTCCACCCCTTCTCTTAAACCAGGTAAGGTACAAAGATCTGTAAGAGAGCCAAAGATAAAAGCAACACTCACTGAGTACCTTCCATATGCCAGACGGTACTTGGGGGTTTCATAGGCTTTATTTATACTCGCCCCTACACTGTGACAGGTATTATTGTTGTTTAAAAATTTTTTTAAGTTTATCCATTTATTTTGAGGGAGATACAGAGTGCAAGCAGGGGAGGGGCAGAGAGAGAGGGAGAGAGAGAGAATCTTAGCAAGCTCTGCACTGCCAGCTGTGGAGCCTGACACGGGGCTCAAACTCAAAAACTATGAGATCATGACCTGAGCTGAAACCAAGAGTCGGTCGCTTAACTGAGCCACCCAGGCATCCCTATGACAGGTATTTTATTAACCCTATGCTGCTGATGTTACACCCAGCTAGTAAGTGGCATGTCTGTCTGACTCTTCTCTCACCATGATAATTCAGAATACTGATATGTGTCCTCAAGGAAACCAAATGAATTATTTTAAGGAGGAAACACATTGTTCACTCCACTCTGGGTAAATGCTTTTTTCCTTTAGGTGACTTCTGACCCTTAATTTCCAACAAATGCCCCGCAGAAGCAGGGAGGTAATTTGTTCATAAACTGGAAAATTTGTTGATAAGCTGATTTGAGCTTTATTACAATTAGTTTATATAGCCAAGACTTTAAATTCTATTTAAAAAGTATGGTTTTCATTTCAATGACCTTCCTGAAGCAGTCAGACCAAATACACACTCTGAGGGATGAAAGAAATATGCCAGACTGTGGACAGGAAGAGAAAGATCACCTACATCTATGGAACACTTACCAGGTGCCTGCACAGTGCCCCATGCTTTACATATTTGTGTGCACTTAAAACTCATAACCACACTGTGGGGTAGGTGTTATTAATGTCATCCACTAAGGTTCAGAAGGGCTAAAGGACTTGTCTAAATCACACAAATGGTGAGATTGGACCTTGGACTTTCTTCTGTCTACATATAGCTCTGACCAAACTGAAAGCTCACGCTCTTTTCCCAGACACTCCACTATCTCCCATTTAAAGATTTTGCAGAAATAAATAAAAGAATGACAATAGGCCTCACCTCTGGATTCCAGTATACAGATTCCCATAATATGATAGGACATTGGAAAGTCTTCCCTTGCCAATAAGGAAATCCATCATGGTATTACTCTGTATTATTACAGTATTAATCAGTACGGTGATGTTAGAAACCCTCAGGATATTTCTTTCTGAATACCAATCAGCAGAGGACACAGTTAACCTTCTGATGACTGGTTAGTTCCAGTCATATGAGAGATAGATTTAGATGAATGTTAAGCCTAGAGATGGCGAGGGAGTATTCACCACTTACAATAATAATTTTTATTAAAAAGAACGTTTTCATTTCATTTTGAAAGAAAACAGTTCCTCTTGAATTCTTCAAGCCAAGCCACAGACATCCATTAAAGGCACAGGGAACACTTGACATGTGATCTGGAAGCAGCTGTGAGAGGCCAGTGGCTCCCCCGTGTGGGAATTAAAGGAGAAAGCAGGTTGGCATCACTGTTGTTCCCTCCCAGGCAAGGCTTCTCGGAATTGCCCCTGGATAGACCACCTCTAGCAACTTAATCGTAATAGCATCCTACTTGTAGAACACTTCTTTAGGGCATTTGATTTTTTTTCTCCTTTCATTCTTACACAATTATGAAATATAAAGTAGGAATTTCCTGCCCTCTTTTACCGTATGAGTAAATCAAGGCCCAGGGAAGTAGTAAGACTTAACCCAAGATCACAAATCAACTAGTAGGAAGTGAGTCTTCTGTCTCTAGAAGACTGACTGTTCTTTGTTCTGTACCAGTGCTTTCCAATCGGCAGATGTTTTGCCTTCCGGGGAACATTTGGCAATGTTGCAAGATATTTGGTCATCACTCCTGGGCGGGGTTGTGAGATGCTACTGGCTTCTACTGGGTAGAGGCCGGAGATGCTGCTAAACACCCTTCAGTGCACAGAATGATCCACACAAAGAATTATCCGGCCCAAAATGTCAATAGGAGCCCTGAGACAGGATGGGAATTATACAATTTAGACTATAGAATATAGTATGTTGTATGTTGTATATATTGTAAAAAAAAAAATTATACAATTTAAACTATAGAATAACAGTAACATCAAACAGGAGCACCTGGGTGGCTCAGTTGGTTAAGCGTCCAACTTCAGCTCAGGTCTTGATCTCACGGTTCGTGAGTTCAAGCCCCACATCGGGCTCACTGCTTTCAGCACAGACCCACCTTCAGATTCTCTGTCCTCTCTCTTTCTCTCTGCCACTCCCCTGCTAGTTCTCTCTCTCAAATAAATAAATAAACTTTAAAAAACAATAATATTAAATGGCAGTTGCCATTTATTGAGTGCTTACAATGAGCCAAAGACTGTGCTAAGAGTTTTTTAATGCATTTTCTCATGTATAATAGTTCTATAGTCCTGTGAGTTGCACTTTATTCTACCTAGAAGAGAATACCAAGATGTAGAGGTTAAATAACTCTTCCAAGGGCACATGGTTAATAAGAAATGAACTCAGGATTGAAACCTTGGTCTTGTATAATCTATGATTTATGTATGTGTGTGTCTGTATATATAGGTGATAGATAGATAGATAGATACTGAGGATAACTTTTCATCTTACAATGAGTTGAAATCTTGTGAGGCAGATTTCAAAGGAGTCTTTCCCTTCTCCCTCTGAAAATGGGATGGAATCCCATGGGAATGTTCCTGCATTCTTTAGTTAAGTCAAAGTTGAGGAGATTTCAAAATCTCCATGCGGTTTCTCATTTTCCTACTGATAACTTTTGTTTTCATTTCAACCTAGTAAGGCTAAAAGGAGTTGAGGCCTAATTAAATGCAGAATGTGAGCATTTGTTGTACTTTCTAGAATAAAGGCATTTGAGAACGGTCTGCCGCAGACCGTTTTATCTGCAAACTTTTGCTTTAAGACAGAACATAAAATTAAACACAACCAAACATGCCTGCTGTGAATTCTGGGAATTGGCTCTGCTAGGACTCTGTGCATGTGCCCAAGCAGTGCTTGGAGGAAGTGATAGGACAAAAGATAATTTGGGCAAGACCTGACCTCCCATCCTCCCTGTCTTCTCCTTCCTATCCCAGGCATCTAACAACCCAAACAGTTAATTATTTATTTAGTCACTCACTGAAACCAATATGTGTTGAGCTTCTACTGTGCATCAGACTTTGTGAACAGGATAGAACAAAGCATGCCCTCATGTAGCCTACAATCTAGTGAAAGGATCAGATGGAAAAAGTATGAATCATATTAAGCACTGCCTTGTAGCTCTGAATATTTATGTGTGCTGTTATGTGGTGGGCATTTTAATGATGACTGTGGTCTGTTGAATACTGTGCTAAGTTCCTTAAATACCAGCATCTGGCCTGTGACTCAGTTGATGCTTAATAAAATGTGTTGAATTAATGAATCCTCATAATAACCATAGGATAAAGTTATCCTCTCTGTTTTACCAAAGGAGAAGTTGAGGAAATGTTGTTTTTCCTAAAGCCAAGGTACAGACCAGGTCCACAGGATTCTAGGTCCAGTCGTCTGTCCACCATGGCACAGTTACCTAAAGAAAATATTCTAGATTATTCAGAAGAATAAATATTGCTTTATTCTTTTCCTCCTTCCTTTGATCACTATGAACTATCTAGGTCTTTGGGATGCTGTCCACTGATTTTCTTATTTGCAGCTCCACACATGCAGGAGTAGGGCCCCTAGCCACAAAGTCATCTATTCTGAGAGACCCTAGGTGCTCCTCCCAGCCTCAGCCCTATGAGGACTGGCTCCCCCAGCAGCTCCACGCAGGGCTCGCAGTGTTTGCCCATTTCCCATTAAATCCACCTCTCCTCCCTTCCCGGCAGCCCCACGTCCCCAGTCCTCAGAGTTGGCCATTTTCCCTGAGAGCCTGCCTGCAAACCTTCATTCTCTACGCCTTTACCTCTAGTCACTGTGGCCACCTTCCAAGCCAAATACTGTGGGTTGGGTGGAAACTACGTCGAAAAAGAAACATTTGCCTATGTTCTTTCCAACTGGCACCTAGGCACACCTCCCAGGTTCACGGTTTCACTGTAGCTCTTATCATTGCTTTTCTATGATTTTCATTGCAGCCCTGGGGGCAGATCTATGGAAAAGGCCTGTTTCTCTGGGGGCAGCTTTTGCATGATCTGACCATTTGACTTTGGCTGTATTCTACCACAAGACTTATGTTCTTTCTCTCTCCCCCACAAACTGAGATCTTCTATTTGTTCCTTTCTCAACTTGTATGGGGAAGCTGAATCTTGATTGTAGTAGTGTTTTCCTATTTAAACCTCAGTCCTTTATTTTACTCTAGATTAAGTCCAGAGGCCACATTTCTTCTGCCAGCCAGGCTAGCATGTCTGAGAGACCTCTACCAACCAACTAGAACTTCCAAGCAGCAGTATTGTTTTTACTCCTCAACCAGCTTCACCATAGAGTGCCCAATGATTTAAAAAAAAAAAAAAATTAGTGGGCCATTTGGCTCCACTTGCAGTTTTCATACCTGGCCTATTACTTTTGTATTTCCTTTTAAGTCCTTGGCTTACAACAGTTTGCCAAAGGGCACATTGCCCAGTTCTGTGCCTGAATAGCCCTGACTTGTCCCATAACCTTACAAACACCCGCCCTGGGTTCTGCTTTGTCACAAACCATTTTCTACAATGTGGTGGTTTACAGTTCGGGGCAAGGCAGATGTTTTCCAGATTGCGAACACTGCAGTTTTTAACTCACTCTGTCAGCAGCCTTCTCCCATATTTCATAGAAGACCTGTTGTAAGGCAATTTGTCTTTCAGCCATTTCTTCAAACCAGAATTGAACATTACAGTGAATTGGATGGTGGGGAGGGGGAATGGAGAGAGGAATAGAGCACTGCTTTGTATGGTTTGAAGTTTTCCGGAAGAGTTATTTTTATGCTACAGAGATTTTCAAGATGTACTTTATTCTCCAGTCTCTATACATTTTCGACAAAGTAAAGAACAATAGTTACCCAAAACTTATAACTAAGTCATGTTCCATAAACATTTTTAACCATAAAATAATTTTTTCTCAAAGGTTTTTTTATTGTTCTCAAAATATATTGAGTCATTTACCCAGTGTGTCAGCTGCTCCAGCAATAAGCTCTGGGAAGTTTTTAACTCTTTTGGCCCACCACCATGCCAATGGGAAGGGCTCCTTGTCACTTTAACCCTTTAGTGACAGAATCCTGATACAACACCACAATGATCTTTGCTATTGGCTTTGTATCATCCAAGAGTCTGGCAGGAAACAAGACACAAGCAAACATGCTATGGAGAACTTCATAAAGAGACTATTTATGAAGGTGTTGGCAGAATTTAAAGAAACCAATAAGGTGAAGGACCCACGGATAGCAGAAATGGAAGGCATTACCCAAGGCTTGAGGAGTGAAAAGAATGATTGGTTACCTTACCTCATGGAACACAGCTGAGGCTGAAGGAGGGCTATTCAAAGGCTCTGGCCTTTGTTAGAGGGAGGCAGTCAATCCTCTGCAACTCAGCAAGGAGGAAGCCTGGGTACAAACATGTGAACCATATTCTTCTTGCCCTGGGCAGTTCTTCTTGTCCCGCCAATGTCACCCATTGACTGGAACCAGACTGGACTAAACCAAACTGGAAACCAGAGAACAAGGGTGCCCATTGATACTGTCCAGAGAAGTCAGCCTCAGCATAGAGCTGAGGAGAAAAGGACCAACACTGGACCTGAGGACACTCAGGAAAAAATATTCCTCACTAACTTTAAATCAGTTACTTCTCTAGAAAGTCAAAAGTACAGTAGGGGTCTAAATAAGGTATGTCAACTCAGTTTATGAAATCATAGAACTTTGGGAGGAACCATAGAAATCATCCAGCCTCTGTTTGACCATTGCCAGAGACCTTCACAGACAGGGACATCTCACCACCCCAAAGAGGTTATGGGATGGCTCCCACTGCTCAAAATCTGCTCAAAATCTGATATAAAAACTTCTATGTGAAATCTCATTTTTAAAAACTGTTGACCACTAATTCAAATTAGAAAAAAACCCTAAAAAGGAATAAGTCTATGTACTAGATCCAGTTTGTAACCTCTGGTGTCATTTATCATCCAAATTTGAAAGTACCAATTACATCCTTCATTTAATTTTTAATTTGGTCTAAAGAGCATGTAGCTCTTCTAGCCTTTCCTTGCCCACCTTCCTCTTTCTCTAGATGTTTCTTGCTTTTTTAAAGCCCTTCTTAAAAACATGGCTCTTAGAATAGACCTTTTTGGTGTTTTTAAATCAGTGAAGGTAGAAAAGGACCATGATATTTTTGATCATTAATAAGTATTGCCAATGAAGGGTATTTTTTTTTTTTTTTTGCTAAAAGTGCCATATATAAAATTTTTTGGAGCAATTTCATTGTGCTGTTACTGGGTCCAACTGAGCCTTCAAGTCTTCATTAAAATTTATTAGTCTTCCTTCTTCCTCTTTTCTTAGGGTTTTGTTACATAAAAAATTATTTAGTAGATTTGCTTAATCATGGGCTTCTTTAAGCAAGAACTCTACCATAACTGCAAGCTATAATATTTATTTGTAAAATTCAACTGTTGGTTTGGGGTCATTATTTTAGCCTGTAAATTTTATTTCTATAAATCTTATTTCTGTAGTCACATATCTTTCCTAGATTTGGGTCATTTTCAAGTTCGATAAATATATCATCATCAAGTAGTTAATGGTAATGTCAAACAGACAGGTTGGCACAGCTTAACTCTCTACAATTTGAAGTTGGTTTAATGAATAACACTTTTAGGGCACAGGCACACGCTAAATTTCAAATTTATCTAATGATATTTTTATCTAGCCCTCCATCTTAGGTCCATAAGCATATCTTGGGTCTCTTGGTCAAATGACTTGCTAAAGTTTAAATTGGCTTGGTCTATCACTCTAAAATAATCCTATCAAAAATTAAAGAGATTTAATTTTATAAAACTTACTGTATTTTGACACTTAAAGAGTAGCCCAATTAAAAAGTGGGTAAAGTACTTAAACAGACATTTCTCCAAAGATGTACAAACAGCCAACAATATATGAGAAGATGCTCAGTAACATCTGTCATTAAAGACATGCAAATCAAAACCACAATGAGACATCACCTCACACCCATTATTAGGACCCATTATTTTATAAGAAGAAGAAAAGGAAGAGGAGGAGGAGGAGAAAATAACACATGTTAGCAAAGATGTGGAGAAATTAGAGCCATTGCTCACTATTGGTGGGAAGGCAAAATGGTGCAGCCATTAAGGAAAACAGTATGGATGTTTCTCAAAAAACTAAAAATAGAATTACCATATGATCCAGCAATCCTACTTCTAGATATACATCCAAGAGAATGGAATGCAGGATCTCAAAGAAATACTTGTACACCCATGTTCATCACAGCATTATTCACAATAGCTAAGAGGTGGAAGCAAGCCCATTGATGGATGAATCCATAAAGAAAATGTGGTATTTACATGCAGTGGAATATTATTCAGCCTAAAAAAGAAGGAAGTTTGACACATGTAACAACATGGATGAGCCCTGAGAACATTTTACTGAGTGAAATAAACCAATCATAAAAAGATAAATACTGTATAATTCCACTTATATGAGGTATCTAAAATAATCAAATTCATAGAAAAAGACTGGTTGCTGTCAGGCACTAGAGGGAGGGAGAAATGCAGAGTAATTGTTCAATGAGTATAGAATTTCAGTTTTGCAAGATGAAAAAGTCTTGGAGATCTGTTCAACAGTGTGCATGCGCTTAGCACTACTGAACTGTACACCTACAAATGGTTAAGATGGTAAATTTTGTTAATTTTTTACCATAATTAAGCTTTTTTCAATTAAAGAGAAAAGATTAGCCCACCTCTTTCCTTTTATAGAGAAGAAAACTGAGATCCTAAGAATTTATAAACACTTCTAGTGAACTCGTGTGGATTCTGGTTACTAAGATTTTTCTCAAGTGCTCACAAATGAGTTGCTGTCCCTAACTTATTGTGGTTAAAACATTTGCTGAAGAGAAAAACTTTTAATCACTATATATGGCCAATCATAGTCTTTTTAAGAATTAATTTGAAAATATTTAAAGCAATAGGTCATCTACTATTTTTCATCATTAAATCAAGAGACTTAATGCTGGACCCAGCCTGCCAACTAAGGGCCTAGTTACCCCCTTTTCTCCTATGGCTTCCAGGCATATGCTTAAATATCACTGGTGCAGGCTCCTATCTGCTACAGACCCACTTATTTTGTAGTTTTCAACTAATAAATGATAGCAATTCCTGTTTGTTTTCTATGGTTTTTATTTTTTTCAGACAAGATTATAATTTAACTTGTTTTATCTTATTTTATTTTATTTTATTTTACTTTTTAAATTTTATTTGGAATCCTAAGGTTCTGTAAGACTTCTTCCCACCTTTGCCATATTTAAGACCTAAGAAATTTTTTTGTTTTAATTCAAAGTAATATCCCAGATGGTGTTTCACTTTATAAAAGTACCTCTTAAATAAGTCATGTTTACCTTGTTTTAAGCCTCAGGACAAGAAAGGAGTATTTTCTCCATTATATTTAATTACTAATCAAAGTATTGAATATCTTTGTAAAAATAAAATAGGAATGTCAGATGTGAACTGTGATACCAAACTGTTGATTTTTAAAAGGAAATTAATCATGTGATCCAGACTAAATAGTTGGTTTCAAAAATCCCAAGTATTTAACTTGATGTAACTAATATGTGCATTTAACTTTTAAACAGTTATTTCAAAGTATTAAAAATCTTCACCATCCTAATTTTCAGCAAGTTTCCTTTGTAATGCACTGAAGGGGTCCATTACCCTGTAAAGTGAACAGTAAGAATAGTGTCCATTGTTCTAATGTGATCTCTTTAACAGTGTGATTCCCCACCAGATATTAGCTCTCATTAACGGGAACCTTGGAATCTTAAGGAGAATAATGAAAAACAATTCCATATGGTGTTTTAATTTTTATTAGTAATAGAATTTTGAAAGCATAAAAGCATTGAAGGCAGACAGTCTTGCATTCCAACCCAGATCCTACCACTTTCTAGCTTTGTCAAATTATTTGTTCTTTCTTAGCCTTATTTTATCTACATGTAAAATCAAGAACACCAAGTACCTGATTAAAGTGATGAATACAAATGCTAGGCTGTTAAAAGAAGGTGAGCAAATGTTCATTTTCTAATTTTCCATGAGTAAGGTTAGTTGTTCTGTGGAAAGCTTTTATATAAAATTGTTTGAGCCAGACTGACTCCCTTCTGGCCTGATGCAGAGAGAGGTGTGTGTGGGAAAGTGAGTGTGCTGTGTCACAAGTTTACAACAGGTCTAAATTTGTTTTCTGTCACTTCCAACATGGCCATGTATTGTTCTACTTGATTATTTCACTTGGCAAGAAGACACTGTGAGCTCGTTTGCATATCCTCAGTATAATCAGAAGGAGCCAAGTTTGACTGTGTTTAAAGATCCAGCTTCTTGAAGTTTGTTCTCCTGCAGACCCACAGGGGGAATTGTCCCAGACCTCCCGTTTACAATCAAAGGCGTTCCGTGAATAATCTGATAAACGGAATGAGTACAGAATAGACTCCTTTGTTTGCCAGACAGGTGAGAGCCCTACTTTCTCTTGTTGCTAAAACTCTGGGCCAGAAAAATGACTAGCATTACATGAGTACTAAATTAACTTCATTCCTTTTGTAATTGTTACCCCTACAATGATTTCACTGAAAATCCAAGAATAACAAGGGGGATTCCTAACCCCCCCACACACACACACTGGGGTACTGAGAAATTTGAAAGTGTTTTTTTAATGTTAATAGTCATAGCATCCAACAACTGTGTGGCAGTTTTCAGTTTTCTGAAGTCTTGTCATGAACATTATCTCTCACATGAACCAAATAAGATTGGTAGAACAAATTATAATTCCCCTTGAATAAATGAGGAGGTGAAGGTCAGAAAGGTTTCCTGCTTAAGTTATTTTGAATTCTCAGACCAAAGTTTTTATCTCTGAATCCTTTTCTACTCTAAGAGTTAGGGTTAAAAATTGATTGAGTGATTGAGTTGTAACAGGTACTACCCATGTTATTTTATTTACTATTTACAACAATTCTATGAAATAGATATTACTGGTCTCATTTTATAGGTGAGTTCACGCAGAGAGGATAATGAAGGTTACACAGATGATAACAAAGTCGGTCTTCAGAGGTTTCTGACTCTAAGACATACACTTCCTTTATTCTGCCACACTGTCTCTAAAGTGTCTATAGATAGATAGATCTTAGCTAGATAGACAATCTATTCTAGATCTATTGTATTCCTATTATAGAAGATCTATCTGCTAGGCCTTGTGGTAAACACTTTTCCATGTGATTTCTTTTATGTGCATTTACTTTTGAGAGAGAGAGAGAGAGTCTTTTATGTTTATTTATTTTTGAGAGAGAGAGAGAGAGTGCAAGTGGGAGAGCGGAAGAGAGAGGGAGACAGAGGATCTGAAGCAGGCTCTGCACTGACAGCAGAGAGCCCAGTGTGGGGCTCGCATTCACAAACCATGAGATCATGACCTGAGCGGAAGTTGGATGCTTAACTGACTTAGCCACCCAGACGCCCCTCCACATGATTTCTTTCTCTCTGTCCCACCTACCCACAGACATGCAGACACAGTTGTTATGACAGCACCCGAGACTGAGTTCCTAAGACAAGAATGACTACAGTGGTCTCCAGAGGTACCTGGCTTAAATGTTTACCTACCACCATATATAACGCAGGGAGTGCAAAGGCAGCACATCTAGCAAAGCTTCTGTGTCATTCCCCACCTTTCAGACCTCCCTCATCCTTCCTACCTTTGTGAAACAAGAGAAATCCTACCATAAGAAAATGGGTGCCAAATAATAACCATTGTCATATTACTGGCAGTGCAGTAGTTTCTAGAGCAGGAGGTATTAAAGCAAGACCAACAGGGGAGGAGTGCCAAGTTTTGAATTACTAGCTGCATGCCCTTGGGCAAGTTACTTAACCACTCTGTGCTTCCACTTCCTCACCTGTAAAAATAGCCTTAAGGATGGCACCTGCTTCATGGAGTTGGTTGTGAAGATAAAATTAAGGAGTTAATGAAAAGTTATTACAACAGTACCTGGCCCATAGCTAACATGATTTTGTACTAGAAAACACTCAGTAAATATTAAAGTTGTTATGTTTGTTATTCTCAATAAGCATATTTTACTCCTCCCCAAATCCCTCTGAGGGTTAACCCACAGCATAGTCGCAGCACCCAAGTTTTGGTGCCCCTCCCTGACTTCATGTGTTGAGTCTGTTTATGTAGGGAGAAGGCAATGTGATTTAGTTACTGCTATATCTCACTGAATAATAGGTTCCCAAGGCAGGTATATGCAAGCAAGGATTATATATAGTCTATTCTCTTTTATTTGTACTAGGGAAGGTCACTACTTAAAGAGACTTTCTGGGTTTCTTGGCCACTCTAGTCATACTTCCCTTGTAGCATTTCTAACAACATATTGTAATTATCTTTTCTCTGTTTTCCTTACCCAACTATGAGCTCCTTAAAGGCAAAGGACATATCGTATTTAATTTTATATCCCCTGTACCTAGAATAGTCCTTAGCAGTATTAGCTTTTGTTTATTGACTTACTAAACAAGTGGGAAGATGAGTGAATAGATACATGGTTAATTCTATGTTAAGTAAATAATCATCTCTGAATTTTGTGTCAATCTGAATTTTCATACCTTGGATTTTTCTTAAAGCAAGGTAGCCAATGAGGTTAATGGTGATCAGGGCATGTATTATGTAACCCCTCTAATTACTGCCCGTAATTCTTGTCTTTATTTTGTCAGTCAAATAATTTATTATCATATGCCCAAAGAATTTAAAGGTCAGACTCAAATCGATTTTTAAGAAGTATGCTTCATGTCTTTCTATACATATTATATGCTTTTCCAACCAATGGCAGAGTAGCTATACAAGATTTCAAAAATATACTTCAGAGTATTAGCACTCATAATTATTGGGTTCATATGAAATCATTTAGAAGAATTCTTGGATTTCAAAAAACCATCAAGTTATGCAGCGAAGCTGTGCTTGAGGAAATTGTAGACACTTTCCAAAAGAGATACTTCACTCTTGCAGACAAGTAGAAGTGAGGCCCAGACAGGTGAATGATTTGCTCAAGGTCACATAGCTCATCAGAGACTGAGTCAGGTCCCCATATTCTCAGCCCAGTGGCTTTGTGGACACTGGGACCAGGATTCTTGAGTGACGTTGATTCTGGAAGATGCAGGAGTGGCCCTGTAAGTCCAAACCAGCCAGGACAAGGGCATGATTTCTAGAACACCATGCTGTGGTGGTTGATTTTGGGCTAACAGCCAATTGAAGAAGAGCCCTGTGGTCCACATCAATGCCCCTGGGTGTATACAGTCCTTTCACATGATGTTTAACTTTAAAGGTGTTAGAGAAATGCAGGTCTTCTGGTAAAGAGAGGCAACATTAGAGGGGGACCCAAGCACATGCAAAGGCCTCGTAATGTCCCTCTGCAATTTTTAAACGCTTGAACTTTAAACTTTTAAATTTCAATAAATTATGTTGAAGGTTCGATAGAAACAAATTGTAATAAGGAATGGTTCCTTTTTTCTCCAGTGAATGTGCGTGTATAGAAGAATAGGAGGTCATTTTAAACTGCCATGTAATATTGTACACATTATTTGAACTAGTATGACGTTTGCTTTTTTATTTCTGTACCTAGATTCGAAGGACTCCAAGGAGAAGAATAAAATGGAGATCTTGTACATACTGGTGCCAAGTGTTGCTATTCCTCTGGCCATTGCTCTGCTCTTCTTTTTCATCTGTGTCTGCCGCAATAACCAGAAGTCATCCTCACCACCAGTCCAGAGGCAACCGAAACACGTCAGAGGTCAAAATGTGGAGATGTCAATGCTGAATGCATATAAACCCAAGGTAAAATCAGTAGTACAGAGCTGCCTATATTCTATAGGCTCGAGGTTAAAGCAAAACTTATCACCCCTCCCAGCTGAGAAATCAAATGATCTGCAGAGTTTACAAGCTGTAGAGTTCATTTCCATCATAACTGTATCCAAGGGGGCAGCCGGAGCATTCTTTTATCAGTGTGTGCATGGCAGTGTTGGGCCAGTCGTATCACTGCCTTTCCATCAAGTCTGGGCTAGAAAGAATCCTTAGGACATCATCTCTCCTAAGGATTCAGAATGTGAGCTGTTTTTCAAAATTTCCAAGAAAGAAATACCATACTCTTCCAATCAAACTGAAAGAGATGAACAGAGAAAAAAAAAAAAAAGAAAAGAAAAACATGATTTACTAGCTTCACTGTCAAAAAATCCTTTGATTGCACAGTAGGGTACACAGACTATACACTCAAAAACGGTAAGTTTTATGGGATGTGTCTTTTGCCACAACAACAAAACCTAAATCCTAACCCAGGACTTAGGTTCGGTTCAATGCCGAACCTAAATCTGTTCCTCTTTGGTTTAAGTATATTTAAAGAGAAGTGTTATCTGTCCTATAATCTTTGAATACTGTTTTATGATAGCCTACCTTAGCCTTCTCGTCTCTGTGCTAAATCAATCCACTTCCTTTGTTTTTCCTCCTCATCTTTCAGCATGTGGGCTGCTCCAGTCCCGGGCAAGGAAGCCAGGGTCACCAGCCCTTACCTTAAATGGAGCACACACACCACATCTTAAAGCGAAATACAACAGAGGCTTTCTCTCCAGAAAGCCAGAACCTCAATCCCAGCCCTCTCAGCAAAGAGATTTCATTTAAATAACTTAGAAAACGTCCAAAAAGCCTATCTTTTCTTCTTATTCCAACTCCGTAGGACATTCATTCACTCATTCTACAAATATTTATCTTCTCTGTGGGTTAGTGGCCATATTATTCATTTGGCATTCATAAAGAGAAGATGCATCACTTTAATAAAATTTTAGGGAAAAAAATGTCTTCGTGCTCAAATTAACTAATTCTTTTAACCCATAAGTACAGTTGCATCTTGGGACTGACACATAGCCCTCATTTGATTGTAGTCTGTTGTGTGGTTGGGTTTTTTTTTTTTTTAATTTAAAAAGTCTTGAAATATTTTTTCTGTTGTAGTCCTATTTGTTGGTAAGGTTTTGGATTTCTTAAATGTTAAAAATTCATTTTTAAGTATTCTCTCCCAAGAAAAACCACAGTTCTCTTAAGTGGGAATTTTTACCATTAAAAAAAGCGAAGAAAACCTGAAGACCACAGTGTTTACACAAGTTACACAAGTGGCTTGGGGGACAGGTAAAGGTGGAGGTGCAACCATTTGTGACATCCTAGCTCCCAGCTAGTCAGCTTACATACATTACAGGCTGTGATATAACGTCATATTTAATCCTTATAAGGTACTAGAAGAAAAGAGAGGGGTTAAGATTGCATATTCGTGAAGTAACACCTAGTTGACATTTTATATTTCCCATACTTCAAAGTTCCAGTGCAAAAGTCTTTATTCTGTGAGAATCTTCCCCCATCATTTCTTTTTTTTTTTAATGTTTATTTATCTTTGAGAGAGCCCAAGTGAAGGGAGGGGCAGAGAGAGAGGGGGACAGGGGATCCGAAGCAGGCTCTGCACTGGCAGTAGAGAGCCTGATGTGGGGCTTGACCTCATGAACTGCATGATCATGACCTGAGCCAAAGTCAGACCCTCAACCAACTGGGCCACTCAGGAGCCCCTCTCTGTCATTTCTGTTATTAAATGTTGAGAAACCTTAGAAATGCCAGAACTCTGGATGGGAGAGAGACCCAGATGGGTTTGGCTACAGCAGTCACTGTGCAAGAGCCTGGAGGGGCAGACTGCTCATTGCTGTGGCAGGAACCATGGGAAGAGTCATTTTCATTTGGGAAAGTTGTCAGTTTTGTAGGTCAGCCTCAATCTGCAACTCAGTTCCATTTTTAGCAGAGGTTTGTTTTGCAAAGCATGACGTTCAATAGACATGATGTTTTGGATTTGTGCAGTCTTTGAGATAAAGGTCTCAGAGAGCTTTCTGGCATAAATAGAGAAAGCTAATGTGGGTTGACTGATACAAATTGTCAAGAACTATACCAGGAACTTTTATAGTCATCATCTTATTTAATCCTCACAATGATTCTGTAAGGTAGGAGTTATTATTCCTACTGTACAACCAGGGTAAGTAAGACTCACACAGATTAAGTAACTTGTCCAAAATCAAAGAGCTAGAAATTGGAAGAGATGAAATGTGAACATAGGATTTTTCATGACTAAATAAAGTCCTTGCTCTTGCCTGACCCCATAATAACTTTTTCACGGAACAAATTGTGCTGGGAAGGGAGAGTGGGAGGGAGGTCAGGCAAACAACTGTATATGATTCCATTTGGTCAGTTTGGGCTGAACACTAACCACAGGCATCACCCTGGCTTGTGATAAATCCTTAAGAGGTTTGTGTAATAGTCACACGTCGGAATGATATAGCTCCAATCCTCCCAAAGGCATGTGAAATCTGGCCAGAGCAGTAATAGTCCTCTACCCTTCGTGGTCATAGAGACAAATGTAAAATATACTGGGACCAATTTTCCCAAAGACTTGGTGAAGTAAACATTGTTTTCATCATTTCTGAAGGGTCCCTTGCAAAATCTGCCAGTGCCAAGATTTCTCCAACCCAGGGCTTAAAATTCAGCCTTAAACGGCTCTGAAATAATTCTGAACCACACTGGAAGTTGGAATGGCTCAAGTCTATTTGACTGGGTTGAGGAGGGGGAAAGGAAACAACAAAAACAAATGCTAGCTCTTTTTCTCTTACTCTCCTAAGAGATTTGGTTCCAATCAAATTTGAATTATTCTGTTGTTTGTTTTGGTTCTTACTGAGTGCCTTTCCTGGAAAAAGCACAAAGGACTTTGTAGACCTTAAAGAAAATTCCTAACTGTAAACAGTCAGTCTCTAAAAGTGCTTTGAAAGGTCACTGACACATAAATATTACATGTACCTATAAAATCTAGAAGGAAGGAACACACATAAGAAAGAAAGGAAGAAAGTCCTCAAAACAAACGCCGTACCAGAGTAAAATCAAAAGGATATATGGAGACTGGGATGTAAAAGAATGAAGTATGGAAACTGGTTTGCCCAAGCCTTATTCTTATTTCTCCCTGATCAATTCAAAAGTCAGAGACTCCAGGGTTTTCATTGATCCAAATGAATATGGCCCTCAAGGTTTAAATGGTTTCCATCCTTCTCCACTTGCTGAGCTGCTAAAATTCCACCCCCCACCCCCAAGTGTTTGGATTAAGAAGAAGCTCTTCAGGGAGATTAGAAACCCATACTCTCCTGAGGGGACAATAGCAGTCAAGGACAGACTGGTTGATGGACCTGGCTTGAGTCTCCAGAGAGGTGGATGAGGCCATTGGAAGTCAGACCTCAAGGAGGGTTGAGTTTCCTTCTAACCTGTGGGGAAAGCAAGCCAGCAGACTAGAGAAGCACCTCTGCTCTGAGCTGTGAGGAGTCAGGAGATGGAGACGCCCTTCCGGCTCCACCCCCAGCTGCCTCATGGCCCTGAGAAGCCACTTAGCCTGAGTCTCACTTTTCTCAGTTGTTCCAAGAATGAAGTAGACCCTGTTCGTATAAGGTACTGTCGGTTTGTTTTCTTTTTATTTTGGTAAGCAGAAGATTTCAAGCCATTCAGTTGGATAAGATAACCCCCTATCTTTTCCATCTTTAAAATCCCCTGATGAGTCTTCTAGTGATGCATGAACTAAGTAGGATTTTTCTACATTGCATTACAAATTTTACAATCCAAGTGGATGTCTTTTAAAAGTACTGTGGAAAATGAACCTTCTCCAAGAAGCGTGGGAAACCCTAACTTCCCTTCTCCTGGATTCTTTTCTTTGCCTCTCCCCCCAACTCCTCAACTGTCATGTGTCTGAAAAACAGGGCAGTGTCGGTAAGGGGAAAAACCTGTGGAGCCCTCTCCTTGGGGAGTGAGGATGGTGGCCCAGCCTCCTGCTCAAGCATGGTGGCAAGGGTGGGGGGGTTCTGTCCTTCCACATGTGACTCACCTATGTGGGACTCTGGTACACAGAGAGGTCAAGAGGTAGAGGAGTTTGAGAATGGAGGACGAGGAGCAGTAGGTTGGGTTTGGGGAGGGCCACAGCCAAGGCACGAATAGGCCTTGGGTCAGACTCCTGCAGCTCCTGGCTGGCTGGTATCAGCAACATTTGGGGGAAAGCAAGATTTTCCTAGCTTTCTGAAGCTGGTGGCTCTATTATATTTGTCAGTTTACCCTCATCTCTTACCAGCTTCTCTGTTTCTTCACTTCCAGGCAGTTCCTCTCTCCTTTTCCTTTCCAGCCAAAATAGTTGTTGAATGTACTGACATTTGATTGTAGTCTCTGGACCTGTCCCTTTTGCCAGCAACATATTTCCATTTAGAAAGCCCTGCTATGGCCTGGCTACCCCTTTTGAACCCCTGACCTTACCCAGTGTCACCACACTTGGTGCTAAAATGTCTCCAATAACTTTTCCACTCAGTCCTTAAAGCCTTTGTCTCCCCAGACATCTGAGCTCATCATTCTATTGACAGGGCCCTCTAACAGAATCACTAGTGATGTAATTCAACCCAATGGCCTTTTCCAAGTCTTTATCCTCTTTAATTTCCCTGAAGCATTGGACATTCTGAACCACCATCTTGAAATATTTTTTCTCTTGGCTTTCCTCCTATCCCCTCTGTTTCCTTCACTGGTTCCTCCAGTTCCTCTTTTCTTCTCACCCTCTTCCCCCTCCTCTCTCTCTCTCTCTCTCTCTCTCTCTCTCTCTCTCTCTCTCTCATGATGATCTCATCCTTTGGCATTTCTTTAGTTCCCACTTGATACACATTCCCTAATCTAAAAGGACACATCTCAAGCTATAAAATTCTTGCTCCTAGCACCTAAAGATCCATAATCTCTAGGCCTAACATACTTTTCCAGCCACATTTTTTCTTAGTCTATTTCTGGGATATAGTTTGATATACTCCAAAGGGCAAGGACTGAGAGGAGAGAGATGATTACAAATTTTGTCTCCATTGATTACTGGCCATGAAATCTTAAGCAAATTCCCTGAACCTTTGTTTTCTCACCAGTAAAACAAGGGTACAAATAGGGGTGCCTGGGTGGCTCAGTTGGTTAAGTGTCTGGTGAAGGATCTGACCTTTGATTTTTGGCTCAGGCCATGGTGTCACAGTTCATGAGTTCAAGCCCCGTGTCTGGCTCTGTGCTGACAGTGCAGAGTCTGCTTGGAATTCTCTCTCTCTCTGTCTCTCTCTCTCTCTCTCTCTGCCCCATCCCCCTACACCTCTCTCTCTTTCTAAAAATAAATAAAACAAAGAAACACAAGGATACAAATAGTACTTAGAGATTTTTCTTTTTCCTATTTGGAGGTTCTAGCCAGGGAGCACAGCTTCTTGTATACCTTTGACCAAAGATCGGTCCTCCTCTATCAGGGAAAGTCATCTTCTTCAGCTAAGCAGGCAGCGTCAGGAGGGATGTGCATGGAGTGATGAGGGAGGAAGGGGACACCCCCTAGACAGCCCGATCAGCCAAGTCAATCCTGGCGATCAATGGGGTGACAGATGATGCAGGCAGATTACTCTCACATCTGATATTTCTGACTATTTGAGATAGTGTATCTGGTACTTCACAGGTACCTGATCGCTATAAGTTACTATTATTTTTGTTACAGTGATGATATGAACAACCACAAATATTTTAATCAACTACCAAATGCTCTGCACAGGATAATGTGGGTTGGGAGGAAACTACAGGACCCAGCAGCCACAGCATTAACTGGTGAAGAGAGAGGGAGGGGAAGCACAGCAAAGATGCTAGCGGTAGCTCTTTGGACAGCTCTAGTATTCCATTCCTATTCAGTTAGCATTAATCCCCTGCCCCACACCCTGTTGACACCCTGGATAAAATCCATCAGGGTGGAGAGGGTCTGATGGTTAGGGCCGGGAGACTTCCAGTACAGAGCCTCAGCTTCAAGCTACATCTGTAGAAACTTTACTTCTGGGGAGAAGGAGTATTAGAAGTGGATATATTTGAAGTGGTATTACCAGTAAGCTAAAGTACCTCACAGGCATTATCTCAATGGAATCTCTATTATGACCGTATGAAATAGGTGCTAATTTGAGCCTGATTTGGGAGTAAGAAAACTGAGTCTTCATGCCGCTATTAAGTGGCAGAGCCAAAACTTGAACCCGGGTCTGTCCAGGTCCAGAGCCCATGGTCTTCCCCATTTCACTCTACTGCCATACTTTTCAGGTGGACCAAAACACACGAGCTCAAGTTATGAGCACTTGGTACCTCAAGCTGACATTAAAATTACTGGTCTCTGTTCTGCCTGTTTCCAGGCAGGGTAGAAGCTCTCCCATGGACATTGTCAAGTAGCTACCACAGAATCAGCCATGGTCACCACCAAACATTCAAACTAACCATTAGAAAGTTATGTTTTAGAGAAAAGAGCTGCTTCTGAAGTTAAATCACTTCCAGAGAAGTGCAGCTGAACTCTGGGCAAATGTGGCAAACTTTTAATTGAAACCCCCTCCAGAATTTGGTGGCATAAGGCACTTAGTTTGTCTGAAGTCTTTGAGAATGTCCATAACCTCCCAAAATGAAATGCCTATGGCCTTTAAGTTTTTAAAACATAATCATTTCCATTTAGGAGTAGAGCCCATTGCTTTACAGTTCAAACACTGCTTACCTCAGAACCCGGAAAATGCACAAGAATGGAAAATAAGCTTTGAAGTCAAGCAAGTTCTGTCAACAACTAAATCCAGATACTAAGAAACCTCTATTTTATATACTCTCCAGGGCTCTTGTGCCCAGCAAAGGCTGCTGTGGAAAGGTTTTCTTCACTTGTCCCAGTCAACTAATGGGGACAACAGAGAATCAACAGGAGTGAAGTCTATATCAGAGACTGAGAGCAACTATACCTTGACATTCCACTTTTCTACCAGTGGGCTTTATGCTTTTAAAATGCTGGAGCCCTTTAAGGATCAAAAAGAAAATTGCCAGTTATTCCTGGAAGAATGCTCCAGGTTTGGAGTGACATGGAGTTGATTTGCATCTTGGCATCACCACTTAATAGGTGTGCTTCTTAAGCAGCCCCTTAAATTCTTGACCCATAAAATGGGAATGTCATAGTATGAATCTCGTGGGATGGTGATGAAGATTAAACAAGCTGATGTATGAAGCCCTAGAGAAGTCCCTGGGAAGACAGACTCTGCTGTCCGACATACAACCTACCAGATGTACGATCACATAACCACTCTGTTTCTCACGTTTTCCATCTTTAAAATGGAGTAATAGGCATAGTGACCAATTTCATGGGGTTGCTGTAAGGATAAAAGGGGTTAATATGTGTATAGCCTAAAATATAAGCACTCCAAAATCAACTTGCAGGCCTTATTATGGTCTCGGTGTCTGGCACAGGACAAGTATTCAATCTATGGTAGCTATTATTAAACTCAAGATGACAGACGTCTATGACAGGAGCTGTGTCTCCACTCTTCATGCTTCTTGCATGGGTCCTCATATACTATTCTATACGCATACTCTTTGGTATATAGCATATACAGTATCAGTTGACTGACTGATACAACCAGCTATTAAAAAAGATCCCACACCATAGGCTGTGCATGAAAATAGAATAAACTGATGATATAGCCCAAGCTATAGAGTGATTTAATGTCAAAGCCTTGAATCTCACTAAGATAGTAGCAGAATAGAAACACAGTGAATACCGGTCAATGGTTCTTATATTTTCTTTAGCTGCCATCTCCAAAGCATCTTCTGAAGCAAAGTATTATTTTCTCTCGCTCCTATAGGTCAAAATTGCTCAACCAGGTTCTTCAGACACATTGTGGTCACTCATCATGCAAGAACCAGAAACCCAGCCCAGCAATCTGTATTTTAACAGAGGGTTCCAATGGCTCCTCTGAATTAGACAATCCAATATAGTCTATATCAGAGATGATATCAGAGAGCAAGCAAGTCCCCAAGGAAAATAGATCTCAGGGAGAACTGTGCTTCCAAAAAAAAAAAAAAAAAAAAGGACCTGGTAATGTCCTATTACCCCAAATCCCCCCTCTAATTTTAATGAGGCTGAGGACAAATGCCACCGTATTCAGTCCATGGTAGCTCATCTCCTCAAGACACTTGGGTCTGTCTAGAATCGGCAAATGCATAGCAAATGAGATTCGTTAAAGGGCATGGGAAAGGAACCTGCATAAGGACTGCAGGGACTACAGGGGATGGTTTGAGTCCATTGTACGAAAAGTTCAGGCAGAACTTTTTCAGTATCTGCCACTGAAGCCACCTTCCTGTCCCGGAGAATGCCCTTGGCTCTGTTTCCCTCCCCCTCATGTCACTCAGCTTTTTATCTGCATCCAACTTCAAGTTGGGCTCAAAAGTAGAGCATTCAGACCCTGTTCAGGTTAGAAGCCAAAGTCACAAATCCATGCATCTGTACTGCACACAAATGTTGGCCATCACGAAATCCTCCCCTTATTTCCTACAGCAATCACTTATGTAAAGTGAGCAGGAAATGGCAGGTTAGTCATAAGCTTTGTCACCCAGAAGAATCATTTGAATTGTATTATCACCTAAGGTGTAACTTCTCAAAAGTGGAAAGAGATAAAGTCATTGAGTCTGTCTTCCTTATCCATCTACCACCTACATAATTGCAATGTAAAAAAACTCTGATCCTGGTTCATTGCTTTCATATCCAAAGGTAATAGATCTAAAAGGATTCCATGTCCCCACTTAGTATTTGTCACTCAGGTGAAGGAAGCTACCAACATCAGCCTGGTCTCCATCGGCCGTTTAGACAGGACTGCAAGAGTCACGTCTGACTCACATCTAAATGACTGTCATCTAAAATGTTCTCCCTTCATTTTACTCCTGTGAAGCGCTCATTTAAAACCTAATACAGTTGCTCTTCACAAATTTCTAAGGGAAGAAGCAGATTCGGATTTTAGAATAACGTATCAACTTCTACTCAACTTTGATTTTTCTACCCCCCCTCCCAAATCATAGAATTTTTAAAACCTCAGTGAGGCAGATGTGTGTTTACTTTGAGCAGTAAAAATGTTAACATTTAAACTGAAAGCCTGTTTCAGTTTTAAGGTACTTAATTGCCTTACAGCATATAATAAACTGAGTCCATCTTGTCATTCAACTAATGGAAGGAGTGATAAAGAGATAGGAGCCCAGAACCCTATTCATTTCAGTTTTCCTTTGTACTTAGTTTACTTTGGCACTGTGCCTCATGTGTATTTTACACTTCTTTACATTTTGTACATCCCTGTATGACAAATACTTGTCAAACAAAAACTAAACAGATTTATAACCCCTTAACTTGAAATGAGCCAAAATTGGGCTGCCAAAACTTTATGACTTCATTTTCTTTCATAGTTTTCCACGACATTGGGTTCAAACAGACAAACCCCACTTGAGGTCAAGCAGAGGTCATTTCACTTTCATTACTAAAATATAATTTACAATATGCCAGACCTAAACAAGTTTAGCCTAAAGGGTTTGTATAATGTAAACCATCTGTTCCTCAACAATACAGCTAATTTCCTGCCGTCACTGTAGGGTCTACTGACTGCTTCTTTAAGGGTTTTTATGATTTTTTAACTAGTTCAGGATTTATGTAAAATTTGAAAATGAGTCTATAGTTAAGACACATTTGTACCAAGTAACCTGAGCATTTTAAAAATGCAAATCACTCTGTAAATTGTTCCCCAGAAACTAAGCTCTGAGCAGTTTTTCTGATTACTTCTAGGCCGGCTGCCGCACAGGTGTTCCCTAGAAAGGTTTTGTGAAATCTGCCGGTTTAGTTGCTTTCTGTGCTTCTTCCAGAGCAAATCCCTAAATTTGGTTATGACAAGCTCTGGTGAGCTGTTTTTTCCTTCTATAGGCTGGAGAGGAGCTGGGACTATGAGCCCCATGTCCCACAGGTTATGGGTGGGATCTGACAAGACACACTTGGGGTCAGAATATACTCTATGTGTCTGAACAGGGAAAAAGAACAATTGCAAATCCATAGAGTGACCCCACACTGAAGACTGACCTCACAGCCCTGTGAGGTGTCAGGCTCCAGGCTAAGCCTCCAGAGACCTTCTGTGTCAAACTGGGATTGGCCGCCAGCAGGCTTCTCTAGTTTCAAACAGAAATGGTGTGGCCCAAAACAGAAGGGCTTGCAGTACAAGTGTGGTTCTTTTGGCTCTTCTAAAAGTTCTTGATGCTTTTCAAGCCTCTTTCTCCATCTGTAAAATGGTGAGAATAAGAGTTCTTTTTCCAAAGGCAATAGAAGAGAACTAATTTGCTTACCTCAGTGGAGGGGAATGCAGCCGGTCTTAGCCATGAAGCCCCAAGGGCCATGTGTCAGGCTGGTGCCAAGGTCCTGTCCACCCGTCTTCTCTTCCAGTCCCCAGGAGCCTGGCTAAGCTTGCTTCCTTGTCCCATCCACCTCCATCTACTCTTCCACGTGGGTTCTTGCTCCCTCCACCCGTATGCATCTCCCAGAATCCTAGAGGAGCAGGCTACATGCCACTCAAATTGTACTCACCTTTGGCTCCAAATAAATTCTCTGTCTTGAGATTGAAGATTTTTAAGATTTTAAGATGGCTTTTTTTTGTTTTTACTAATAACTACAGGCAAACAGAGAAAGATTAATAAGAGGAAATTTAATGCATTTTTAATTTTTTAATGTTTATTTATTTTGAGAGAGAGAGAGAGAGCATGTGGCAGGGGGGCAGAGAGAGAGTGAGAAAGAATCCCAAGCAGGCTCCACACTCAAGATGGAGCATGACGTGAGGCTCGATCCCACAACCTGAGATCATGACCTGAGCTCAAATCAAGAGTTGGATGCTCAACTGACTGAGCCATCCAGGCGCCCCAAATGCATTAAAAAAAACATAAAGGGAATTATAGAACACTGACTGAGGGACTTAATGCTATAAATGGATCTAAGTCATTTGCATTTACTCCACTTCCTGGATTACTTCCACAATAAGTATAATAAGATTGATTTAAAGATTACTTACCAGGTAGAAATTACTTTCATACATTGTTGCATTTAATCCCTAGTGTAACTGTGGACGTTGTATATCATTTCATGGATATGAAAATAGAGGTTCAGAAAAGTTCAGAAACTCACCCAATGTCAACCAGCTAAGATATAGGACCTACCCCACAGGATTATCGTCTTAAATGAGTTAATATTTGTTAAGTGCTTAGAAAAGTATCTAGCACATAGTGAATGTTATACAAGTGTTAACTAATATTAATAGAAAGCAACATGTCCAAGATGCAAATTCAGATTGATATGATTCCAAAGGCCACACAGTTTGAATACACTGCACTTCCTATGGGTTAGTTCCAGCAGGGGCAGGAAAGGGCAGTAGTCCCAACTCCTAATATTCCTTGAGTTTAGCTATGAATTCCTATATTCCCTCAAAAATTTTTATTACTCAGTCCCATACCCTTCTCTCCTACCAAAGCCTGGAGATCCTGTTTAGGTCCAAAAGTAAGTAATACCTACTATGCCATTCAGGGGATCTTCACATAAATTGGATTCATTTAAATCATTAGGAAAAATTGTGATAGAAATCCCAACCTTAACATCATGCAGGAGAAATTCACCTTGGGTTAGTCTTCCCACAAGAGCAAAATTATCTCAGGGGAGCCTGGGTGGCTCAGTCTGTTGAGCTCTGCATCAGGCTCCATGCTAAGTATAAAGTCTGCTTAAGATTCTCTCTCCTCTCTCTCTTTCTCTCTCTTTCTCCCCTTCTGCCCAGCTAGAACTCTCTCTCTCTCTCTCTCTAAAATAAATGTATAGAAGCCAATTTGACAAGAAATTATATTTAAAAATAATAAAATAAAATAAACAAAATGAAAAAAAAATTTTAAAGCAAAATCATCTGAGCGCTACAGGAGAAAAATGTAGGGTTGGTTCGAATGGTTCCTTTTACTATCACCCACCCGCTGCTCCCCCAGAGGAACAATGTATCTCCCATAAGAATCTAACTCCTATAAGCAAAACGAAAAATAGTGGACAGACCTGTGATTACCAAGAAATTTCCATATTCAGTCAGATCAAAGATTGGTCATATGTTTTTACTTTTTTCTTGGTTCAAGAAATTTTAAAGTATAAAAAAGCATGAAGTGAAAAATCTCTTAACTCTGTCCCTTCCACCCATTTCCCACCTCTGTACTCCCCCAATAGCCACTGCTGTTTCCTGAGTATCCTTCCAGAGTTTCTTGATAGATATGCAGATAAGCATAAATATATTCATTCTTTTTCACCTCCTCTTTCACAAAAGCAGCATGCAGCATTAACTATTCTTTTGCTTTTTATTTTTAATTTTTTTAATGTTTATTTTTGAGAGAGAGAGAGAGAGAGCAAGTTGGGGAGGGGCAGAGAGAGAGGGATACACAGAATCTGAAGCAGGCTTCAGGCTCTGAGCTGTCAGCACAGAGCATAACATGGGTCTCGATCCCATGAACCATGAGATCATGACCTGAGCTGAAGTCTGGCACTTAATGGACTGGGCCACCCAGGTGCCCCACTTTTTATTTTTGACTTAGCAATAGGATTTTGGAGATATTTCCATATCAGTACATAGAAAATGTCCTCATTCTTAAACTATATAATATTCTATTTATTAGCTCTACCATAATTAATATAACCAGTCTCCTTTAGGTAGACATTTAGGCTGTTTCTAATCTTTCGTTCCTGCAACACTATAATGAATAAGACTGGATCAATAAGCTTTAATTTACTGCATGTTTAAAGCAATGTGTTATCATTACTTTCAGCAGAAGTAACTTTCCTGTAAGGTATTTCCAAATACAAACCCCTTGAGATCTGCTTTCATGAATAAATGAGATATATTTATAATAGGAAATATTATTTACATGGGCAAATGTTTCAAAATTCTCAATTTTATTTCATCCTCTTAAGTGAGTATTTTGCTGTATGTTTTTTTACACTTATATAATTAGGTTAATGGGCATTTTGCCCTGGAAAATCAGCCTCGAACAGAGCTAATCATCACAAATTTTAAATTAATACAATTTGAATTAAGAAATATTTTTACTTAACTTTCTAATCTGTTGTTTTAAACTCTGTGCAGAGAGCTCTGAATTCCATATGTATTTGCCATATTGCCAGCTTTAATTGGAATACTCAGAGAATAATCTTTTAAATTATTGAATTATTAAATGATTGAAGTGCAGAGATTATTTTTTAAATCAGTTTATGTACAAATGCATTGCTTTTATGGTCTTTTTCTTAATAAATTCATCTAAAAGTCAGGCTAGATTTGAGGTAAATTTCAAAAATTACAGCCAAGATCAAATGTCACATTTTAATACTTATTTTCATTGTGAGCTAGATGCTTTTTCCCATCTGTCTTAAGGTCAATTAGTAAACAACCCACTTGTGAAGCTGTAAGATTATCAATTGGTATCGTTATCAATGGCAAATGTCTCCCTTCAAGCAATTGAAATCTGATTGAGAGGACAAAATATTCATAAAAAGAACAGCAGCAGCAAGGTAATAACTAAAAGTTAAATAGCCCTTACCATGTGCCAGACATTATGCTGAGTACTTTACAAATGTTAATCTATTAGAAATCCATTAGAACCCTATAAGATTAGTCCAATTATTATCAATTAGTATCATCCCATTTTACAGATGAGGGAATTGAGGCAGAGGATGGTTAAATACTGTACCTAGAGTCACACAGCTGGTAAGTGGGAAAGGCAGGATTCAAACTCTAATTTTCTGACTGCGGAGGCCATGCATCTCATGAGCCCCCACACTGCCTCTTGCATGTGGTGGCATTCAGACACTAAAGCAGAAGGACTCCAGAGGAGGCAAAGAACATAGTGGTCAGGAAGAGTTTTAGAGGGGAAACTCTGATAAGCAGAGGGGAGTGGATTCCAAACCTCCCTACCTCTACTGTGAGCACCTCAGGAAGACAGCCTTTCATTGTGGTTTCTTTGGCTTTTCCTATAATAAATATCCTAAGAATAAGAAAGTATTGCAGGAACAGAGGTGTTAGGCAAGAACGGCCATGGTGTTTAAGGATGGAGGCTGAGGAGACCTAGTTAAGTAATGTGATGCTATCATATAGAGAAGTGGCAAGGGTCAGCGGGTTAGGACCAAATCACACACATTCTATGTGCCAGGCTAAGAATTAAGGCTCTATCCTCTCCAGTGGCACTTCTCATACTATAATGTTCACTGAAATCACCTGGGATCTTGTTAAATGCGCATTCTGATCCAGGTCTGAGGTGGGCCCAAGAGCCCTCATTGGTAATAAGCTTGAGCGATGCTGATGTTGCTGGTCCCAGGACCACACTTTGAGTAGCAAGATGGTAGGCTCGAAAGGAAACTGCCATTGGAGCAGGGGATGTGGATGGGAGGGGGGGAGGCAGAGCAGAGTGATAGAAAGTTACCTGTGATACCTCCTCTAAGTTGTGGCCAACAATTTTAAAGACTTATAGACCTACAGTGTTTTACTCAGTCTGATTTCTAGAAACTTTCTCAATGTGCCCCACCCCTCCCTTCAGATGCCAAGTTGTCTTGCCTTAAGTGTTTTAAACTACACTTTTCTTTTCTTTCTATACAGAGCAAGGCTAAAGAGCTGCCCCTCTCTGCTGTACGTTTTATGGAAGAATTGGGTGAATGTGCCTTTGGAAAGATCTATAAGGGCCATCTCTATCTCCCAGGCATGGACCATGCTCAGTTGGTTGCTATAAAGACCTTGAAAGACTATAACAACCCCCAGCAATGGACAGAATTTCAACAAGAAGCCTCCCTGATGGCCGAACTACACCACCCCAATATTGTCTGCCTTCTGGGTGCTGTCACTCAGGAACAGCCTGTGTGTATGCTCTTTGAGTATATGAATCAGGGGGATCTCCATGAGTTTCTTATCATGCGCTCCCCGCATTCTGATGTTGGCTGTAGCAGTGACGAAGATGGGACTGTAAAATCCAGCCTGGATCATGGAGATTTTCTGCACATAGCAATTCAGATTGCAGCTGGCATGGAGTACCTGTCTAGTCACTTCTTTGTCCATAAGGACCTCGCAGCTCGCAATATTTTAATCGGAGAGCAACTTCATGTAAAGATTTCAGACCTTGGGCTTTCCAGAGAAATCTACTCTGCCGATTACTACAGGGTGCAGAGTAAGTCTTTGCTGCCCATTCGCTGGATGCCCCCTGAAGCCATCATGTATGGCAAATTCTCTTCTGATTCAGATATCTGGTCGTTCGGGGTTGTCTTGTGGGAGATCTTCAGCTTTGGACTGCAACCATATTATGGATTTAGTAACCAGGAAGTGATCGAAATGGTAAGGAAACGACAGCTGTTACCATGCTCTGAAGACTGCCCACCCAGAATGTACAGCCTCATGACAGAGTGCTGGAATGAGATTCCTTCCAGGAGACCAAGATTTAAAGATATCCATGTCCGGCTTCGGTCCTGGGAGGGACTCTCAAGTCACACCAGCTCCACTACTCCTTCGGGAGGAAATGCTACCACGCAGACAACTTCCCTTAGCGCCAGCCCAGTGAGTAATCTCAGTAACCCCAGATATCCCAATTATATGTTCCCGAGTCAGGGTATTACACCACAGGGCCAGATTGCTGGTTTCATTGGCCCACCAATACCTCAGAACCAGCGATTCATCCCCATCAATGGATACCCAATACCTCCGGGCTATGCAGCATTTCCAGCCGCCCACTATCAGCCAACAGGCCCTCCCAGAGTGATTCAGCATTGCCCACCTCCCAAGAGTCGGTCCCCAAGCAGTGCCAGTGGGTCGACTAGCACTGGTCATGTGACCAGCCTGCCTTCTTCAGGATCTAATCAGGAAGCAAACATTCCCTTACTACCACACATGTCGATTCCAAATCATCCCAGTGGAATGGGTATCACCGTTTTTGGCAACAAATCTCAAAAACCCTACAAAATAGACTCAAAGCAACCATCTTTGCTAGGAGACTCCAATATTCACGGACACACCGAATCTATGATTTCTGCAGAACTGTAAAATGCATGACTTTTGTAAATGTGGTATACAGGAAAAACTAGAAAGCCGTAGAAAAGGTTTAAATTCAGATGTTTTTATTAAAGTAAGGTTCTCACTTAGCAGACATTGCAACAAGTATCTTCTGTGAAGTTTAACTGTGTCTTACCAAACAGGGCAGACACCAGCCAGAAAAAGAAAATGTTGTGGGATTAACACTCCACCAGGGGTACACGGCATGGCATTGGGATTGGTACATCTGATTTCACGTACTGAAAACTGCAAACGAGTGAAGAAGAAAAGAATCTCATGATTAAATATCAAACCAAAAAGGAAAGTCAAATGGTGCTTTGTGTATTCGTCTCCGTTCTCCATGACTGGTCTCTCCCCAAAATGTATATACCGTAGCATTTGTCTACCTGCTGTCTTATCTTCAGGACAAATGTTCAGGAATTATGTTGATTCAATTTAGACTCTATGCATTCTTGTACGGAAGTGATGTTCAGAATCAATGAGGAAACTTTAGGCAAAATTTGAAATCCCAGATGGAAACGAGCCATAAGACAAGTGTAAGATCCCCTGAGGCCATCTACACAGCGGGGAGGCTTCTTTGGGAAGGTACAGAGAGAGTGCAGCTCTTTGTGAATCTCCTCTGCTGATCACCAAGGCCTTTTCCACACTATCCTTTTCCACAGTGTGTTTACATAAGCCCTCGAAATTATATAGAACATCAGGCCATAAGAAGGCTAGACGTGGATGCTGGAATTGATTGTTGGTTGATAGTTCACTCCATTGCATTAAAGATGAGGAACCAAAGGAAGCACAGTCAGGAAAGTGGCCCCTCGACCTAGATCAGCACCCATGGGAGAGGAACAAGAGTTCCCATGGGGACAGCCTCACAGGAACTTCCCTGGAACAATACGATTGAAGAATAGAGGCGTGGCTGCAGACCAGCACATTAGTGCTTACAACAGCCTGCATATGAGTTGTCCCAGGTGTAGGGGGCTCACCATCAATGGACTCTGGGGAAGTAGGAAACCCTATGACACCAATATCTAGTTAAAGTTTCTCTTACCTTTTTTTTTTTTTTTTTCTGATCTGGAAATGTTCATAGATTTTATTCCAGCAGGAGTTATGACCATGTATTCATAGCGTTAGTTGGAATCCAAAGACTATGAATTCTATTTTGTAAAATATTACAGTATTTTTTTTTTAAACACAGGTACTGAATTCTTGTTTCAAAGATGACCGTGAATTGAATTTTTGAAGCTGGTGAATAGAAGCAACATAATCATTTTTGCCTTAGGAGGGAGGCATCAAATGTGCATTTCATGCCACTTACCTGCTAGCCATCTTTTGCCAAGTTTAGAATTCTTATGGGTTTCAAGTTCTATATAGAAAGGAATGTTATGTTAGATTTTTCTCTTGTTAAAAAAAAATAACTCCTTTATTCTAAGAACAATGTCTCAAGGTCTCATTTTTTAAATTATTTTACAGCTAAAGAGACTTACAAAGAGACTTACAGGATATAAAATAATTCCCGGAAATGATATTTGATGAGGAGAATGTAAAGCCCATTAATGTTTCATTTTTTAAAAAGAAAAAAAAGAAATGCAATTAGGATGAGAAATTAAGGAAATCTGTTTACCTAATGTGTTGCAATTTTCCCAAACACTGAATCTTCAAACAATGAACATGGACTTATCGGTACTGTGAACTCAAAAAATTGGCTATATCCAGTTTTACTGAAAGATAAATTAAATATTTTTGTGGCATAAGTAAGCTGGTTCAAGAGTTACATTTCTTAACTTTAGGTAGAGGAGAATATTTGGATCCTTTTGTTGCTATGCAACTGTTTAATGATGGAGATTCAAACCACAATTTTGTATATCATACGACAATCAATTGTTTTCCAAGAATATTTATTTTAAGTAAACACGATTTCAGTGAATCTGAGTTTCTCTAGGAGTCCCTTAAAGGGAAATTAGCATTCCATGAGCCAGTAAAATAAGTACTCTGGAAAAACGTTACTATGGTTAAAAAATAAATTCAAGTTAGTTTTTTATAAAGAACTATAACATTTATTTTAAACATTTTATAATTACTGAAGTCATTAAGGTGAACAAACCAAATTTCAAAACCACTTGTAATAATGTATTTTGTGATAGCACTGTGATACTACATAACACAGTCCCTTTTGTATTAAAATGGTATTTTTTTCCACAAACTGAAAAAATGGTTTGTTGACAATGTTTTGTAAGATGACTTTATTTTCAGATCTTTTTCTTTTTTTCCTTTTTTTTTTTTTTTTTGCACAAAACTATGTTTATAGTTTGTATCACAGAAGTGAAAATATATCTCTGCATTTTTATATCCGGTCTGTTTCTTTGTTTCCTTTGTTTGTTTCTTTTTAACTCGATGTAGATTTTCGTCAAATATATCATGGCAATATTCAGATATCTTGCCCTCCCATATCTTTTCTTATTTTCACTGCATGCATTTAATCACTGTATTACTTAATGTTTGATCTGTTATTATGGGCATTTCAAGTAGACAAGCATGGATGTAATGACAAAAAGGCTATTTTATATTGAGGATATGTGCATTTGTATTTCACACACCAGCGATGATATTAAACACTGATTACTTTATGCTGCTGTTTATTAAAAATGTTTACCATTTAATATTATTTCCTGAATATTGCTATCATGGAGGTATTTGGGGATTTTAATATTATTTCTCCTAATTATTGACATTTCATAGAAAAAGGAATCATAATTCTTATTTACTATAATTCCTATTTCATTGAAATGATTTTTTTTTAAGTAGGCTTTTAAAATAGATTTGGGCATTCTTTTGCCACTGACCACAGGTGGAAGGGAAAAAATCCCAATGATTTCATGACCATATACTATCCAACTATATATGGCAAGATTTTAGTTTTTAAAATCAAAATAATATATTGAATAATTACTTTACAACCAAATGGAATGTAAAAATTGGTTTTCAAAGTTGCATCCTTTTCTGCCTTGTTTCCGTGTGAACTTAGACATCAAAAATCATGTCTTTGAACTCTGAAGAAGAAAAAGCTGTGTACATCTTATCATGTTCAACTTAGATTCCAACCATACTGATAAAATAAAAAGAAATGTGGCCATTTAATTGTCACAGCTTATCTTTATGACCTTCTTTGCCCAAAAGAAAGAGTTCCCCATCTGGCAATTAATACACACTGTCAAGGAAAATGAGTATCATTATGAAAGTTCAAAGAACTTGTCCATTCTGCTCTTTAATACAGAAAGGAATACAATAAAACCTTCAGGGCCTTATCCATCTGTTTTAGGTACAGTTCTTGTCACCACCTCAGCGATCAAACTCAATAAAGCAGTCACCTCTCATGGCAGTGAGATGGATGTCAGGTTGGGTTTCTCCCTCTCATGTGAATTCCTTAGTCTGCCCTTCACTCCTATTTCCTTCTGTCTCTCCAGGCTCTTCCCCTCCCACTCTCCCCAACCCCTTCAAGTCTGTGATTTGGGCCTTACCCTAATCACCAACATCTGCAAATTTGCAGCACCACCTCAGATAATGCCTACTACAAAC
This sequence comes from Cryptoprocta ferox, assembly GCA_028646485.1. Taxonomy (NCBI): domain Eukaryota; kingdom Metazoa; phylum Chordata; class Mammalia; order Carnivora; family Eupleridae; genus Cryptoprocta; species Cryptoprocta ferox. Next base: position 51,187,278 of record CM053570.1, on the reverse strand, counting down.
CACTAACTACTGATTAAAGGGAGCTCTGTTATCTACCTATCCCAGTGGTTCAAAGATGATTACCTATCCCAGTGGTTCACAGAGTGTGGTCCTCAGACTAGCAGACCTTGGAACTTATCAGAAATGTAAATTCTCAGGCCTGGCTTTAAAGCCCTGAATCCAAAATTCTAGGGGTGGGACCCAGCAATTTGTGTTTTAACAAGTTCTCCTATAATCTAAACATTGAGGTGGCGAGTGGGGGCGGGGGATATAGTCATTACATCCTTAGAAATGTATGTGTAAGCATTTAATAACACATTTGCCACTTTGGTTCCCCTTAAAGAAAGTCAGGTTTTACTTAATGGAAAATTTAGCACTAAAATCATTTTGCTTTAACCATTTGACGATTGGTTATATGTTTTGTTGTTGTTCTCTTGGATAGAAAACTAATAGCCCCAGCCTTTGACAAGACTACCTTGTCTAGTTCACTCGAGGCCCCTATTCCTGGATAGTAATCAAAAGTTTTTTCCTTCATGTAGACAAGCTTACAATAGAAGGTCTCTGCGTGTACTTTCTCTGACTCCTTGCAGTGATGATTAACACAATGGAAAGCACTCTCCTCTGTGTTGCAGCTTCACACCGTTTGGGTCAGGGATGCGCCGTTCTTTCTTGGAAGGAAGAAAGATCCAGCTCCTAGTAAGCATCAAACAGAAGCAGCTGCAGAGGCTCCCCCCTCCCCTGAGCTTCCTGTGACAAGCTGACCCAGTGGCTAGATGCAGTCACCTATGGCACATTCCACTGTGTTCTTTTGCCAGTTGTGGCTTATCGGACCTCGCTGGCTGGCTGTGAGGGTTTCTCTGCTCAGTCTATGCTCCCCACAGCCTGTAGAGAATGAAAGCTCTGAAGGTGGACAGTAAGGAGCCACGGGAGGTGCTAGAGGTGAAGCTCATACTCTTCCTAATTTATATGGCATTTTTTAAACCAATAGTTCAAACGCTAAGGAGGAAATGCTAGATTAGAAGAGAAGGAGCAAGGGATCACACAAGGAACATGTTTGCAGCCAAAATATGACTGCACCTGAAGTTTGTTACCATAAATGCCAAGAGTATTAAGGAGTTTGTTAACTCAGAGGAAGGAGAAACTTACAAACCAACGGAGTTCTCAAGGTCATTGTAATCCCCTAGGAAATTAGTCGGGGAAGGCTTAAAAAATAGAGACATACAGGGAGAAAGTCTGCTGACATATTTATGACTAGCTGAATCGTATGTGCCTATGAAATGCATATTCACAAACGAGTACTGTAACATCTGCTGACAAGGCCTGACAGTGCAAAGCCTCACCAAAGTGACCAGGTTAGTAAATATTCTTATCCAGGTATGGTAAACTTAGGAGAAAGGCCTCTCTTTAAAATTAGATAGGACATCCTTTACGCTTTGAAAAAGACCAGTATCCTGACATGCTGAATAAAGATCATTCAGGGAATATTCAATTTGAAGGAGAGTGGTTCTTAATATCAGTCTTTGTTGGACCTGTGCTCTTGACTGAAATTCATATCCCACGCAAAACAACAGAACTTGCTACACACAGTCATAGATTAGTGCTAAAGCTCTCTCTGACCTTAGAGGCACATGGATTTTGCCGCAGAAATGAGAGGTCAGGCTTCATCCTACAGCAAGTGGTCCTTGACCAATTCAGTCCTTGGACAGTGAAATGGTCATTTCAGCTATCATCTGGGCCCATTCTAATACAATTTCCTGAAAGGTTTCTTTTGAGTCTATACCCATTAAGATCACTGGAAAGAGGCTGAAACACCCCAATTGCATGATCTAGTTGTTAACTAAGAATCAACCTAGGGAGACTAAAACTAATAATCGGGCAAAATGACAGCTTGGGACTTATTTGTACTTCCAAAGTTCACTCTGGAAACAGAGTGTGTTCATTGTATTGGCCAGCTTGGCTGTAGTGATACCTCCAAAATCTCAGTGGCTTGCATTATGTTTACTTCCCATTCCTATCAGTCAGCAGAGGTAGGTCTGGGGCTGCAGCCCTGCGCTTTATCAGTAAAATGTAAATGTAGCATACGGATCAGGAGTAAAAGTTCTGATGTCATACTGTCTGGGCTTAAGTCTTTGTTTCCCCCCTTGGTAACCATGCAAATTGAGACAAGTTTCTGAACTGCTATTTATTCATCTGTGAAAGGATCTACTTCCTAGGATTGAAGCTAATTAACCTAAATCAGCTAATTTATGTAAGCTGCAGAGAAGTGCACCTGACACAAAGTTATCAAAAAATAAAGTCTATATAATTTTATGATTTTTCTAGGGGATCTACCTTTCAGACTTGATACAGCATTTAATGAGAATATATATAAATATGTTAAGAAGTATCTGGCACATAGTAGGCGCCCAGAAAGTGGTAACGTTGCTATTATTCAATGTGTTTTAACCAACTTTTATAAAGGGATACATTATTTTCTAACGTGGTAAGATATTTAGAGCACAAAGTATTCCACCTAATTATTCATGCACACACTATAATGTAGAACACCCAGTACTATTGCCAATGAGGTGGGGGTGGGCTTAGCCCTTCAATAATTTCCATCATTTCCTTTAAAAGTGGCCCTAATAAACATACACTGAGTAAAAACAACTTCAAGACACATCCCTAGACCATCCCTGTGCCATATGTCATCCTGTATACCCCCAAGCTGATTGCCACCTCAAAGCTTCTCCAATGTTGAAATTCTGGAATCATCCCTGGGGGCAACTAAGAGCACCATGAAGAAGTATATTAAACCAGTATATGTGAAGGAAGCCCAGAATAATTACATCTTTTAAGCGGTTCCCAACCCCCCTACACACACACACACACACACACACACACACACACACACAGTCACAGTTGTATTAGATCATATTGTAAATGTGGTATCTCTCAACAATTGGTGTTTCCGTGTGGGGAATGAAATAAAGGGAGATCCGATCCTCCTAAAACATTTGAGCGTATGTAAAGTGCTGCATTCCTTCATTATCGGCCCAAATCCTCTCCTAAGGAATTCTGGGCACTACGTTTTAGAACTTGGATTATGGGGTTTGGGCACCAGCCTGCCAGGGAAAAGAAATTGGGTTTCTTTAAACACCAAGTTCCAAAACAAGTAAACAGCTGTTATCAAGTTGTCTATGTAATTCCCACCCTGAAAATGCACTCAATGCCCAAGCCTGAAAATGTCCTCAGTGCCCAAGGTAGGGTGACCTAGCTGTGCCAGTTTGCTAAGAATTATCCCAGTTTTAGCACTGAAAGTCCTTTTTCCCAAGAGAACCCCTATGCCCAGGCAAAACTCTACTCCTGGTCATCCTATCTGAAACAAAGAATATAAAATCAAAGCCAGCATGTGTTGCTTCTGAACTCCTCTCTGTTAGGTAGACACAAATTCAGATATGAATAGTGAGCCAGGGGCCCCTGCATCTCGGGTACCTTCTGGGGAAAGAGACTAAATTATTCTATAATTAACACAATTCTGAAATTTGAAGGAGCCTGCACCTTCAACTTTAAAAAGGGCAATGAAGCACTTCTTTGAGCTTAGATTTTATAAGCTAAAATAAAATTTTTAAATGAGAAATTTTAGGAATTTAAGTCGCTGAACTATGCTGCCCACCTCTTTCTTCCTGTTTGATCTTTGAAGATTAGCATTCAGTATTTTTCATGACATTTATATTGAGGAAGGAATATAAGATTATTAAAAGCAGAGAAACTCAATATTGGGAACGCACATCAAAAGGTCTTCAAGACAAAGAAGGGATCATATGATTTGAAACCAGAGTTACTAAAAGCATGTGCGCCACAGTTCATTTTCTAGTTAACAGCGTAACAGACGTCAAAATATGATTTAAAACACTTCTCACAGCTAAGCTGACATTTGGCGATCCTCAGCCTTTTTTTGTTCTTGAGGATGGGGGTTCAAATCCAAACGAGGTTAACACTTTGTACTGGTACATATTCCTGGTGGATGAGGAAAACAGTTTTTTAGTTTAAGTAAAATGAAAACATCTGTCCAAGTCCTGAGGGAAAGACTTGTTTTTAAAAAGAGGGGGAAGGGACGCCGTTAAAGCCGGAGGTGGCCTCAGTAACTTTGCAAATGTTAAATAGTTACACTGCTCATTGTTTTGCTCACCTAGGATAATGAAAGTTTGTATGTGAGCCTTGGTGCGGTCTTCATTTTTGAGATATCACACCCATTTTATCCCCTAACCCTCTAAAGCCATATGTTAATGTCTATCAACTGGTTTCAAGTACTTCTCACACTAAATCAGGGTGAACCCAGCTCAGGAAGTACCTGACCTTTCACCATATAACTTGTCTTGGTCAGTAGCTGTACATTCTGGATAAGTTGGAGTTCAGGTTCTCTTCCAAGGTTGGGTGCTTATAGCAGAATTCAGTAGCTTCTGGTTGTAGGACTGAGGCCCTGATGCTCTTGCTGTATGTTAACCAGAGGCCACTGTCAGCTTCTAGAGCTGACACATTCCTTGCCACATGGCCCTCTAAGTTTTCAAAAGTAGCAAAAGAGAATCTTCCTCACAATGAATCCTTCTTACACTTTCAATTACTGATTTCAGAAAGAGTCCAGTCCCTTGTAAGGACTCACCTGATTAGGTCAGGCTCACCCATTCTTAAAGTCAACTGTGCCATTTAACTTAATTGCAAGAGTAAAATACATCATATTCATAGTCCTGAGGACTATGCAGTGAGTGGAGATCTTGAAGGTCATCTTAGAATTCTGCCTACCATAAGAAATACAATGCAACTTTTCTCCTTCCAATCCTCTAGGCCTATTTTTAAGGGGAAAGACGGAAAGAGAAAGCCAAAAAAAGGGGGGTTTAGTAAGACTTAATAAGATCTGTCCACCTGAAGTTACAAAAGTAATAAAAGTTAATGTAAAAATAATTATTTTGTAGTTGGTATGTATATTTCTAAGCTGCATACAGAGTGTTACATATTTATAAGTTACAGAAATTAAGGGTGCCTGGGTGGCTCAGTCGGTTAAGTGACCAACTCTTGGTTTCGGCTCAGGTCATGATGTCACAGTTCGTGGGATTGAGCCCTGCGTCTGGCTCTGCACTGATAGCATAGAGCCTGCTTGGGGTTCTCTATCTCCCTCTCTCTCTGCCCCTTCCCCCCCTCTCAAAATTAAATAAATAAACATTAAAAAAGTTACAGAAGTCAGACTGAGTTTTATATGAATTTATAATCCAAAAGAAAAGACAGAGTACATGTTTAGTTAACAGATTCATATTAGGCCTTTATTACACACTAGGCGCTATTTTATTATATAGCAATGGTCCAGCTTTCTTGGGTTTACATTTTAGCAGAAGAAAACTCAGAAAGCAAACAAATAGAAATTCAGCTGGAAACAAATGCACTAAAAATGACAAAACAAAAACAACAGATGCACACACACACAAAATATTGAAAGTAGCAGTAATTTTTTTCAATGTTTGTTTATTTTTCTTTGAGAGAGAGAGAGAGAGACAAAGAGACAGAGAACAAAGGAGGGGCAGAGAGAGCTGGAGACAGAGAATCCTAAGCAGGCTCTGTACTGTCAGAACAGAGCCCAACCTGGGGATCAAACCCACAAACTGTGAGATCATGACCTGAGCTGAAATTAAGAGTCGGGATGTTTAACCGACCAAGCCACCAGGAGCCCCAAAAGTAGCAATAATTTTTTAAAGAAGGCCAGAGGGCTCACTTCATAGAACATGAAACATTTGTGAGGCAGGGTAGCCTAGTAGTCAAAAGCATGGAATCCAGAGCTAGATACCCTGGGGTTGCATCCTCCTGCTGCATTCCAGCTGTGTGACTGTGTATCTCCCTCACCTATAAAAATTGGAATCATAATAGTACCTACCTTATAGAATCATTTCTGAGGATGAAATGAATTCCCGTGAAGCACTTAGAACACTACCTGGCCCATGGTCAGCACAGGGGTTGACTATCATTTACTTTATGCCAGCCAGTGACTGAGTGCTCAGCAGGCATTACTGCTTTCAACCCTCACAAGGATTTTGAGTAGCTATTATTCCTGGCTGGAGACTACAGAGGAGGAAATGCAGGTATAGGGAGGCAGGATAAGTAACTTTTTCAAGGCTATGCCGCTACTAAAACATAGGTATCTTGGGATACAACCTGGGTCTGTCTTAAGAGCACACATTGTTTACCCAGACTTACTAATAAACTTAGACAGTGGAGGGGCGCCTGGGTGGCTCAGTCAGTTGGGTGGCTGACTCTTGATTTCTGCTCAAGTCATGATTTCGCAGTTCATGACTCTCTGGCCATCCCCTGCTCAAGCATGCTCGCTTGCTCTCTCTTTCTCTCAAAATAAATCAATAAACTTAAAAAAAAGAAAAAAGACAGTGGAGGGGCACCTGGGTGGCTCAGTCGGTTAAGCGTCCAACTTTGGCTCAGGTCATGATCTCACTGCACGTGGGTTCAAGCCCCGTATTGGGCTCTGTGCTGACAGCTCAGAGCCTGGAGCCTGCTTCAAAGTCTGTGTCTCCCTCTCTCTCTCTGCCCCTCCCCTGCTCGTGCTCTGTTTCTCTCTGGCTCTCAGAAATAAATAAACGTTAAAAAATTTTTTTTGAAAAGACAGTGGAAGGACTACAGATGGGATTTATTTTCCTGATTGTGTTGGTTTATCTAAAACACAAACACCTACAAGAAATCTGATGAACAAGGCAAAAAGAACATGACTTAGAAGTGGCAAGGACACAACATCAGCATTATCATGTACAGGGAAACTTTATTAAAGTATATGCTAAAATAAATGGAAGGTGAGTCTATACAGAGAAAAATATCTTCAGATGGGCCTCAACTTAGAAGTTTGCAAACTAGTCTCCAGCTCCTGCTGCTGCTGTTAACGAGAGACCAAACCTTGCCAGTCGCTACCCACAGCTCAATGAGTGCACACAAATGCACACATCGCACTCCTACCCCTCACCAAAGCCCCAGGTCTGCTTATCAGCTCAGGAGCCTCCATAACCAGAGCCCATCTCCCATCCACACAGGAGCTAAGGTAATTGTAACAACACAGGATGTTGGCCAGCCAGCGAGTAGAACTGTGATCCCGTTTACTTAGTACCTCCAAATACAGTAGGGCCAAGCCTCCAGAGGCGGACTGGCAGGAAGCCCTGTATTTCTCAGCAATTTCATTCCCAAAACAGTTCCAGGAGTTCTAACCTGTTTGTCCTTTGAAGCCCACTGGTTGGGGATCCTTCTAGTACCTGCACCTTCCTCTTGGTGCCCTGGGGATTGTGCTTACAATCTATGTCCTGCCTGCATCTCCCCAGCCCCTCTGCTCTGTGGGCTCCTGTCGTCACTGATCCTTCTGCTCCATTGTCTACTTTGTCACTATCCTCCCAACTTGAACGTGCTTTGTGCCCATGGGGCTGGATAAACTCCCCTAAGTCACCCACCGCCCCCCATCTCTGCAAACCCCTTCTTCTGCTTACACCTGGTTCTGTCATGGACGGGTTACTCTCCTGGCCCCCCAGTTTTTTATCTGATAAATTCAACCCAATCAGCACATAGTGATGCCCCTCTGAGCCAGGTGCTTTTTCTTCCTCAATAGAATGTAAATTCCTAAGGGCATGGAGACCTGTTTATTCATCACTGCATTCCCAGCACCAAAATAATGTGGTAAAAATTCTCAAAGATGTGCCCAGGTTAAATAAGAATACAACCCATCCTGGTGGTTCAGGAAGACTCTGAGAAGGAACTTATGTCTTTCAGCAATCTTTAAGAGCTGGTCAGCCAGATAAAGAAGAAGAGGAAGAAAGTCCAGGTTGACAGCCGGGGCAAGACGATACAGAAAAGACAAGCAAGCAGTTCAGTGCTGCTGCTGCTTCAAATGTGAAGCAGAGTGGGCATCAATAAAGGAAAGGTCAATAGGAATAATATCATGGAAGGTTTTGCAGCGCCATGTTAAGTAGCTTGGCTTTAACTCTGTAGTGCATGATCTCTTAAGCTTTTTGTATCACAGGCTATTTTTAAAATTAATGAATTCCATGACCCTGTTCTACAAAAAAAAAGTCTATGTGCACACACATACACATATAGATATACAAGCAGATACAAGGTTGCCCACAATTACAGCCCCCTGACCTATACCCCTAGAAGTCAATCCACGTTTAAAACCCTGAAAATGGAGGTAGGCAGGGTAAGCTGGGGTGATGAAAGGGATCTCTTGCAGTATTTTAAACAGAGAATTACATGATCACATGTTAGTTTACATACATTACTGTGAGGTATCCAGACATGCAACTCTGGAGGCAGAAAGTATAGTATAAAGATGATCTGTGTTCTAGCAAGAATAACAAGGCTGTGAACTTGGGTACTGGTGATAAGGCTCTAGAAGCTAGAAAAGCAGCAGGTTTGGTTGAGTACTTGCAGGTGAGTCATGAGGAAGAGGAGTCAGAGGAGACTTCAGATTTCCAGCTTGAGAAAATGGATGGACAAAATGGAATAGAAGGCTAGTGGAGAGGAGGAAAGATAATGAGGTCATTTTTGGACAATTTTGAATCTGAAATGTCTCTGAAACAGCTGTTTCGGAACCAGGCAATTGAGTATATGAGGCTGAAGTTCTGAGGAGAGGTCAAGGCTAGTAATGTCAACTTGAGGGGTCATATGAGAACCAACTTGATTTTCATTGCATGAAAGTACCCGTATAAATACCAATTTCTAAAAATTCAGAACAAAGAATGTTTTAATTTTACCTTTTCCTTTTACCTTAACATAATTTTCCCTAGAACAAAATTTTAAAGAAAAGACAAAGGATTCTGCATTTACTATCACAGAGTTCCCCTACAGAGTCAAAGGAGCCACAGGACCACCATGATATCATCAAGAAATCTAGCTAAAACCCCCAAATTGGGTGTATTCTCTTCTCACTGAAATGCCCTGTCTTCACTTTCACTCTACACTCACGGTCCTATATACGTCCAAGTTAAAATCTGTTGGATATAAAAGGTAGCCAAAAAAGTTCGATCTTAGATCCTAGTTGATATTTTAACAGGAAAAATTCCTTTACATTCAGTTTTATGAAACAGAATAAAGTCATTTTATTGTGCTACAATGTTAGCAAAATTAATATATTGTTGGGAATTTGTAAGCTATCATACTTGGACATGAAATTGACCATGGGAGCCTTCTAAGCTGTCTTCCCCACAATCCATTCTCTACAAAGCGGCCAGAGAAATTCTGTAAATATAAATCAGAGCCTGACTCTCTTTGGCTTAAAGCCATTGAATGGATTCCCATTGCTATTCAAATAAAACCCAAACCTCCCATCATGTAGGGAGGGCCCCACCCTAATTATATCTCCCTCTACCCTCTCAAGCCCTCCCTGGTTCCTTTTTTAAGCCTAGCTTTTTCCTGACTACAACTATTGTGTTTTCATCTTCTTGGAAGTATGTGCCCTCGGTTTTATAAAGCTGGATCCTTTTCATCTTATCTCTCAAGTATCATATCAAAAACCACTCCTGACAGAGGCCTTCCTTGACCACCATGTCCAACCCTTAACTACCTACTGCACTCTCTGTCACATTACTCTTTTATTGTCTAGCCAGCACTTATCGCAATCTGAAATTATGATTTTTGTTTTGTGTACTTGTTTTGTTTATGTGTACTTTATTGTATCCTGGATCCATAAAGCATAAAGGAGACATAAAGACATAATGGAGACATAAAGGCAATCACTTCATTTGAATTGTTTTCACAGCACACAAGAAGTCCTTAATATTTGTGGAATGAGTGAACTAATTTAACTGAGAGCCAGGTTCTATAAAGTTAGCTAAATAAATAACTGACCAAAAAGCACTCTGAACAACGATGCCAACTACTGTAGTTTGGCACTGGCAGGTGAGCGCCTTTCAGTAGCTCACAGTCTGCTGGAGAAGACGACAGGCAGTTGTGATCCAGTGTGATAAATGCTAACGAGGAGGTAAACATAGGGTCCTCTAGGATCACAAAAGAAGGATACTCTAAGGGCAAAGTTAAACTTGAACGATGAGTGAAGGAAAAATGGAGGGAGAAAGGGTGGAAGGAATGTGGTAAATGTCTAGATAGAAGGAGCAGTTGTGCAAAACCCTGTGGCCAAAGATGGGAACCTGACACATTTGAAGTACTTCCCTGTTCCCGGAGCATCCTCCCAAGGTAACTGTAGGGTTTGACGACACAGTAATATATGTGAACGTATTATGAATAATAGCCTGCCATATACGTTATGATTAATAAGCTCAGACTTGTACCTAGTGATTACTTATTACCAGTTTCTGGTATTCAAAGAAGAGTGAAAACATTTCCGAGAAGAACTTCGAGTGAAGGCTTCTGAAAGATCCTGGGACTTTACCCCCACCCTCTACACTAATTGGGTACAGTCCACTTTGGTGGACTGAGTTGGCGTGGTGGGTGGGGGGGGGCTTGTTTCCCTGACAACGGACCTCCTTGGCCTGTCACAGGGAAACGGTTGGACGATTGGCTGCGAATCTTTCCAGAGGACTGCCCCCGTCGCTGATTGGATGAGGAGCAGCCAAGCTCCCCCTCTCCTTTCCCTCAGTGTTCTGTTGCTTGGCAACCGATTTGCGACCTCCAGGGAGGCAGGCACCCAGTTACACCTGTGAAAGGTTAACTACCCGACTAACGAGCGCCTCACGCTGCTCTAAGCTCAACCTCTCCCTCTCGCTTCGCGCACGAACAACACGGGTTGTCCCAGGTGCTCTTCCAAGTTTGCCTTGAGACTGGGCTGTGGGCTGTCACCGCACACCGCAGTTGAGCAAGTGGCGGTTTTCCTTCTTGAAGTCAGAGGAGAAAAAAGAGTCACTGTTCTATGTCCAGTTTAGAGCCACTTCTCTTGGGAGGACACAGCGTTCTGGGGCTCTAGAAAACAAGATTTAGGTCAGAGTGGGAGAGTGACCGACCATCTCAGACATCTGTCTCAGAGTACACCTTAGGAGTGTGGGGACAAGTGCCAGACCCTTTGCTGCCTTATCATGCACTGCAGGGCTTATTTGTTGCTGGAAAGAGACTTACAAGAGTTGAAGGAGAACAATTTTAAGGTAAGTACTGGGGACCTGGAGGGATGTGTTTCGTTGGGGTACAAAATTTTTTTAACATTTTGATCCGTGTTTATTCTAAAAGGCATAATTTAGTTAAACCTAATTTGTCACTATAGCATTATTATTTAATGAACTGACTGCACTGTAACACTCTATAATAATAATTATTATTCCTTCATAATAATAATAGAAACAATATTGAGCGCATTGTGCTATGTAATTTATGTGTATTTAAGCCCTGAATACCAAGTAGTAATTAGTAGGTGCAGCGTGGTGCTCATTAATTACAGTACCATAAAATAAATAGTGTTGGGCCCCTGGGTGGCTCAATCAGTTAAGCGTCTAAGTCTTGATTTGGGCTCAGGTCATGATCTCACTGTTAGGTGAGTTCGATCCCGGCATCCAGCACTGCTCTGGTGGTGTGGAGCCTGCTTGAGATTCTCTCTCTCTTTCTCTCTCTTCCCACCCCCCCCAACCAATAAACTTTTTTTTTAAGTATTATTTTTGTTTTACCTACCAGAAACCTAAGTCTTAGAAAGGCTCAGTAAGTATTTGACCCCAGAATTCTATCATAGGGTTTTCTGATTCCAAACCCCTTGCTCTTAAGTCTTAAGTTCTACTGATCACTGTCTAGTGCACTTTTCACCAACTGCTATCATATGTAATGCATGAGTGCCTTTCCTTTATAATTTAACACAGAGGAAGGCTTTGCCCTGAGTGCTACCACAGTGAGATCCATAGGTGCCTCAGGCTGATGTATCACTTATGGTGTGGAGAATTAAAAATGGAAGGGAGCAGGAGGGAGTACTCAAGAGAAAGAATGGAAAGAAAGCCACCTTCAAGGGAGGGCGTAGAGGGCTACCAACAGTTGCTTCAGGTGTAGTTCAGTGGTTTTTTCTGTTTCAACCCCTGCTAAAGGTAAGTACTGGGGACCTGGTACCTGCTAAAGAAGTGTTGTCTTCGCTGCAGATGTTAGGACCAATTACTGAGTCCAACAACAAACATCCCAGACGCACAAACCTAACATTTGATGTTGTTTCTGCTCTACCTGAACTTTGTGGTTCTCTGCTAAAAGAGAATTTGATGAAGGGAGAAGTGATATGTAAATATAGATAATGGAGATAATGGAAATATTATAATGTTTATGCAGACTAGCATTTCACATACTTAATGATATGGTTGCTCAAAAATATTTGTCAACTATATTTAAGTATTCCTCAGCATAAATGACAAAGTTTTCCATGAAATACATTTTTGTCCCTCCATTGGAGAGCATCTCAAGTGTATGAAAATTTTATTTTTATAAACAAGCATAATTTTGGAATTGTGTTTTTCTTAATGAAAAAGTTTTTACTTCATTTCTTCAATATAGCATCCATATCGTGTTTTAAAGCTTTGAAGAAATGCATCCTTTTCAACTATTTTCTTCTTTTCTACTTGAAATCTTAAATTAGCTATTGATTTATATAAGCCACACATCTCAATCTTGACCTTGTAGTCCCACTTGTAATTTCCATGCTTATGATTTATTTTAAATCTACTATTGTGTGTATTTCTTGGAATCTACCTTATCTTCTGTGTAATAAGACAATATATAGCATCTTCCCAAATCAACAAATAGGTAAATTTATCAGGAAAAGAAAATGTGGAGTTTTTTGGAATTCATTGTAACTTGACATCTGATCTTCAAAGCTGTAGTATTTAATCTTTTCTTCTGCTTTGATTTATTTTTTAAATTAAAGGGTATTACTGCCTTTCCTGTAAGTGAAGATCTAATGGAATGGGGAGCTGATATTCAAGGTCTACAGAATACATTTTGGCAAGGTTTGTGTTTTCAAAACTGATTTGCTTTTTAAAAGTCTTTATGCCATTATTAGCCTCTTTTCTTTACATGTATATAATAAGGTTACAGTATATAAATTCTCTAGAATTTTAAAAGTATTCACATGTTATTTTTTCCTTATGTGGTTTAATTTCTTGCCATTTGTCAACATAGATGGAAATTTTAGATTTGAATTTTTCTTTATGCCAAATTTTAATGTTATTACACTTTTAAGAAGCAGACACAATACAGCGTATTAATTGGGAATATCATGTAAGCCTTCCATGAAATCAGAGAGTAGCTATCAAAATTCCTACTTGCATAAAAATCCCACAATTAGCTCTCATTTCTTTCCTGTATGATTTTCCCCAAAATTTTCATAAATCAAATTTTTAAGAAGACTGGGCCACTATAAACTTTAATGACCATGCACTCTTTGTGGATTAATGAGACTGATTTGTTGAGTGAAGCAAGGGAGAAAAACATAAGTGGATAATTATAATAAATATAATATATGATATTAATGGATTTTGAATGGAATGCTGAGGAGGCAGTGCTTAGTTAATTTCACCTTGGAAAATCAGGAGTGACTTCTCAGGGAAGTGACATTTGAGTTGAATCCTTTAGAATGGGTAAAAGTTCATCACGTTTAGAAGGAGGGGAAGGAACTCAGTCTGAGTAAACAGCATGGCAAAAGCTTATCGACAAGAGTTGGTTCTGGAACAGTGAATTCAGTAAATATGAGCAATATGGTGTGGGAGACAGGTACTAGGGGATGGAGTTAGTAGACAGAAGGGTTGATGAGAAACAGACTGAAAACACAGTGGGATTAGATTGTGAGGAGTCTATTATACTGTGTAGAGGAGTCTATCTACCCTATGATCCAGTTTACCATAAATAAAAATCCAGGGACCTTGAGGAGGCTAACCTGTAGAGAATCTTCAGGTTTCAGTTAATCAGTACAACATGACACTTTTGTAAAAATGTTTGTTTATTTACCATAGGATTATTCTTCCAACTGACAATAAATTTTACATCAGAGTACAGTTTTGTCCCGCCAGTTGTGAAATTCTTAACAATTCCTTTTCATCCAAATGGTAAGGAACAAATGAGATTTCTTCATTGGGGCTTTGTCTGTATTATCCTTGTTCCTCATAAGTGTTTAAGAATGTTTATTTTTAACAACTTTTGTTATGGTTATATTAGTAAGCTTGCTTATTGGGTAAAATATTAAAAGGCAGGATAAAATTATCAACTTGAATCCTAACTCAGAGAACTATTACTCTCAACTCTTAAACAAATTTATTTTCTTTTTACTATGTATATATTTCTTCTACATAGTTGAAGTATTACATATGAAGTTTGTAAAATGACATGTTTATTTCTGCATTACTAAACATTCTTCAAAAGGTCATTTTTGATGACCAAATGATAAACTTAACAATTCTCATATTGTTCAATATTCTCATTGGATCTTTATCATAAAATATGATGCACTGACAAATTAACATTTTAGAAAGAAATGAGTTAGATTGCTGTTCAAATTATATACAAAGTGAATTCCTGATGCATCAAAAAATCTAAATTTTTACATACTAAAAAGAAGAAAATCTGATAGAATTTTTTATCAGCTTGATGAGGAAGGCCTTTTTAAATATGATAAAACCTAGAATCCATGAAAAAAGCATGGCACATTAAACTATATAAATTTTTAAAACTTCTGTATGTCCAACAATATTATAAACAGAGACAAAACACGACTTTTGCAAACCAAGGGAAAATATATGCAATGAGAACAGAATATCGACAACATATAAAAAGCACTTAAGAATCAATAAGAAAAATTAAAGCAATAGAAAAATGGGCAAAGGCTATAAACAAACACTTGATTGAAGAAACATAAAAATAAACACAAAAAGATGTTCGGCCACACTAGTAAGAAAATAAATGTATATTAAAATAAAAAATTATGATTCATTGCTTATGTTTAAGAAATGTTAAAAATCTGCACAGTTTAAATAGGGGTGGGCAAACATGGGCTCTCTGACATAATGACGATCTTAGTGTGACCCATGTGGGAAGCAGTTTGACACTTTCTAATCAGCAATAAAGTACAAAGAGCCCTAAATCCGTGTAATACCATATTTATAAATCATTCCATAGAAATACTAGCACAAGTGTGGAAGAGTATGTTTAATATTTGTAGATATTTGTTCCCAGTAACAATGTTGGAAACAGTAAAAAGGGAAATAAACCCCAGTGTCCATTAATATTGGAATTTTTAAATAAAATATCTTACAGCTATATACATAGCAAGGAAGATATATAAAAGCAAGACTTTTTGGTCATTGCTATATTCCAAGAATATTAACTACTTGGTATATATCTGTGTTCAAATATTTTTTAATAAATATGTCCAGGGGTACCTGGGTGGATCAGTCGGTTAAGCATCTGACTCTTGACTTTGGCTCAAGTCATGATCTTGCAGTTTGTGAGATCAAGCCCCACATCAGGCTCTGTGCTGGCAGTGCAGAGCCTGCTTAGAATTCTGTTTCTCTCTGCCCCTCTCCTGCTCTCACCCCCACGAGCTCTCTAAATAAATAAATAAATAAATAAACAGACATATAAACATATAAACAAAAAATAAATAAATAAAATATGTCCAGAAATATGTTGATGATTCACTGTTAAATGAAAAAAAAAACACTTAAAGAAGAACATGTAAGATATAATTCCATTTAATAGAAAAACAAAAACCATACACACAGTCACACCCACACATGTGTGTGTATATAACTACTAATAGCTCTAAAGAGTGGTGTTAGTAGGTAAGGGAGTTTTCATACTTTATATACTTTCATATAATTTTTCCCAAGTACATTATTACTTTGTAATTTAAAAAATCCCTATTTTTAAGGGATAAAATTAAATTTAGGGTACAAAATTCATTGCATATATTTTCTATTATTTGCTTAAAATAAACATGAATGAAGTTACTGGTTAAGTATAGTGGGAGGTTGGTCTTCTTAACCCATAGTCGTCACACCTTCCATTCCCACAAAGTACAACAGACGTTCTGTCTCTAGGAGGGAAAGTATAGAAAACCTGTGATTGCAGTATTTCCCTCCCTCACTCCTTGAGTGACTTATCTGTTGGGGAAATAGGAGGACAAATTGAACATGTGTGGCTCAGCACTTTCTCAACATTTTCTTTCCAACCAGCCTTCCCTTAGAATGGGTGCCATCTGACTTTTCCAGGCAGGGCTTCAGTTTGGATGTTAAGTTCAAATCAGGGGGGCTTTTTGTGGAGCTCAATTAAAGCCATTGATTGTGCATAGTCTTACCTACAGTAAAGTTGATGTTTTTTACTTCTATGTTTCAACCCTTAGGGCTGTTTCATTATATATGAGCTTGGGAGGAATGGAGTGTTATTTATTAACCCCCAAACTCCAAAAGATGGCTCTATACAGTTCTAAGTCTTTAGATACATAAGCCAAATTGCCTTTTGGGATGTTATTTACACTTCCACCATTAACTATGTATAAAGTTCGCATTTTAGCACTCTCCAAATCTGGGCATTGAAACTTCAGAGCCAATTTTATAAGAATCTCACCGTTATTTTAATAAGCACTTCTTTGAATATTTGTGAGTTAAACATGTTTTCATGTCTGTTAATTGTATTTCTTATTTTGCAAATTGTCAGACTTAACAATGCTATTACATTGTCTTAGATGTTGCAAATATTTCCCTTTGTCACGGATTTTTAAATTTTGCTTATGCTGGTTCTTTTATACCTGGAATTTAAAAAATTTTATGTAATCATCTCTCTTAGTCTTATCCTTTGAGATTTTTGTAATTATCTTTAAACTTAGATGATCCTTTCCTCAAATACAATCAAATAGTCATTTTAATATTCTTTTAGTTGTTCTATAGTCTTATATTTCATATTGAACTCTATTCTTTCTTTAAAATACTGATTTAGTTAACTGGGGTACCTGAGTGGCTCAGTTGGTTAAGCGTCCAACTTTGGCTCAGGTCATAATCTGCGGTTCACGGGTTTGAGCCCCATGCTGGGCTCTGTGCTGACAGCTAGGAGCCTGGAGACTGCTTCGGATTCTGTGTCTCCCTCTCTCTGTGCTCCCCTTTCTCTCTCTCTCAAAAACAAATAAACATTAAGAAAATTTTAATAAAATACTGATTTAGTTAATTGTGTCAGGGGATATGCCAAGCTCCTATATATCTTTCCAATCTGTATATAACAGAACAAAGCTGGCAGGGACGTTTTGCTATCCTCAACATGCGGTATCATTTCTGGATATAAGGCATTTACTCTGTGACCATTGCCAGCCAGTGGGAAGGGGGAAACACAGAGAGCAAAACAGCTTCCTTCAGGAAATATGATGTAGAAGTTGCACACTTTCCTTCTGCTAATACACCACGAGTACAGCTCAGTTACATGGCCGCCTCTCTCACTGCAGGAAAGGCTGAGGGAAATGCGGGCAACCATGTATTTATCTGAAACCACACAGAGGGATGGGGGCAGGCATAGAGCTTCTTGTCACAGAAGAAGTGGAAGAAAGGAAGAGTAAATACCAGAGGACAATGAGTAGTTTGCACAGCACTTGTTAATGCCATCGATAATCTTTTCCTTTGCCACTGACTCATAACTGCACTTTTAAAATACAACAATTGTAATACATAGTAGGATTTGTTTCTAAAGGCTCTTACACATTGTTTAATCTCACATCCCACTCTGTGGTTATAATTATTGTAGTTTCACAATACAGTGTCAAGTTCATCTTTTCAAAATTTTCTTTTCACTTTTTAGCTTTTTATCACGAGTTTTTCTATTAGAGTAGAAATGTTTCTCTTATTCATCTACAAAAGTTTGTATATATTAATAAAACTTAATAATATCTATCATTTTAGGAGGATTTGCTACATGTCATGTACTCTGTTAAGTACTTTCTTTTTTAATTCTTTTCATTGAAGACAGGTTCTTTCATTGTATCCCCCTTTCACACATTAGGGAAGTGAGACCTAGAGAGGTAAATTTAAATTGCTCAACATCACAGAGCTGAGAAGTGGGGAAGTCAACGTTGAGATCAATGTGTGTCTGACACCAAAGCCCATGCTTTTAACAGCTACATTATATCAACTGCCAGTCACATTCATTAAAAATACTTTTCTGCTTTCTCATTTGCTTTCTGATATTGCCTATGATATTTTGATGTTCATAAATTATAAATAATAATTTTATTATATGTGTCAATATTAATGTATTATTTCAATACAGTTGACCAAAACACTGGTCGGGCCTGTATAGATTTTTTGGACGATCCTGCTAAGTGGAATACAAGCTATACATTGAGCAGCATCTTACTTACCCTCCAGGTAAGAACAGAGTAATACAGTGCTCTCTTTAAATTTGTTTATAAGTTTATTTATTTATTTGGAGAAGTGGGGAGGGGCAGAAAGAGAGAATCCCAAGCAGGCTTCACACTGTCAGCTCAGAGCCCGACATGGGGCCCAATCTCATGACTGTGAGATCATGACCTCAAAATCAAGAGTCAAATGTTTAACTGACTGAGATGCCCAGGCACTCCCACTGCTCTCTTTAATACTTTCAACTCTCCCAGTTATTCAAAATATAAGGAATAAGATGTACAATGCATATTTGAAAGATTTGAGTAAGCTTATATAAATTAATAGCATTTTTACACCAAGGCTATAAAGTGGAACTTATAAAGATTATTATTTTAAAGTGAAATTGATAGTTAGGGTCCTTTACAGTGAGAGAATACATATTTTATTTAAAGAAGAGCTGGATGGTTTCAATTCTAGAAATATAGTCTTAAGTTTTCTTTTGACTTCTAACTTCACTTCATAATATTGGATATGATCTTCTTCATTCATGAATCTTGCCTTGCTTGGAGAGGTGAATCAAGTAGCTGCAACTTAAAACGTTCAGCTTTATCAGTTTGGCTTCTGACAGTGCTAGATACTTGCTCTTTTATAAGCTTTCATATCAAACCCAGGGAACAATTAAACCAGAGATTTTTTCCTCCCCTAAGACTGGGAGGATGTCTGTTTCTGGAATGCCTCCTTGCCCCTTGGATGCATGGTCCTAAGAAGCATGCCTTAGTGTTGTGTTATTTCTGTCCCTCAATGAGTCTCCTTTCTCATCTGGTGCTAAAATCAATTATTTCGGTGGCACCTGCTTTGACCACCTATAATCTACCCCAACGATGTCTTTTCCAAGGACCTACTTACATCATTAATAATATCTGAAGATAAACTATTAAATGTTGATTATCTGGAATACTTAGAGAATAAAGTATTGTGGCTTAATTGAATTCTCTCAATCATGTAGAATTACAACAGAAGTCCTATTTCTTATTTTTGAAAAAAATTTGTCTAGTCATCTTAGTATACTGAAAAAAGCAAACTTTTTTTAAAGATTAATGCTCAAATTTATTCATTCATTCATTCTATAAATATGTACTGAGCACCTTCCTGTGCCAGACCATGTTTGGGAAGAGATATTTGAGCAAACACTGGAAAGAAGTAAGTGAGTGTGATATGCAAATATCTCCGATTGATCTTCTGGATTCCTTCAAAGTAATATTCCTATCTCTTCCACCCAAATTAGGATCTGCCTTAAGAATAGTAAAACTGGGGTGATGGTCAGGGTGGAGGACACTTGTGGGGAAGAGCACTGGGTGTTATATGGAAACCAACTTGACAATAAACTATAAAGTTAAAAAAAAAGAATAGTAAAACAATGTTCCCAAGATCTAATGAGTGAGGGAAATCTAGAATGAAGTGATAGAAAATTTGAATTGCAGAATAATTTAAAAAAAGGAAGATTTGGGGCTCTGAGTTTAGAGTGCTTGGTTCTGTCATTTCACACCTTTGTACCACTGGATGAATGTCTTTACTTCTAAATACCTGGATTTCTCCATCAGTAAAATGGGGCTTTAGTAACTCCCTTATATTACTTGTGAGGATTAAATAAATTAACACATGTACTTAGAATCATGAGTGGTCCAAGAAGAAAACTCAATAAAACCTAGTTAATATTATGATTGTTCTTACCTTTAACCCGTAATGCAAAGTGACAGCAAAGTACTGCCAAATATATCATGGAAAGCCAGTAGATGGCACAGTTGTTTATTTGTTTGTTTTTTCAGATAGATTTATAAAACAAACATGCTCACATTCTACAAGATCTGTAAGATAGTAAAAGGAAAAGAAAGTCACTGATAGTCATAAACAAAACCCCTAACCCTGTTGTTATTAACATTTCCCTGTAATATTTTCTCCTGTGTTTTTGTTTAAAATCTTTCAGTTCCACATTCACTACAGCGTCAAGCTCAGTTCTGTTGCCTGACAAACGATCCACTTGTCCTCACACCTGGGCTTCATACTCTCCCTAACATACCATGCAGCCCCACTCGTATTATATCTTCATGCTTTTCTTCACTCACAGTGCTTCGTTCAGTTCAGGTTAAAAAGGGTTTATAGAGCTCTCTCTTCTAAAGTTACAAACTCAAGCAAGTCTTGGACCTCGAGAAGTGCCCAGTCTGGTTTCTGTCTGACAACCCATTTTCTCCTTCCCTCTTGCACAGTCTGTCTGGCAAGCAGATGCTCCCATCGGAAGAGTCAGGGCAAATGAGTCCTCCACTGGGATGCCTTTCCTGACTTTCTTTCAGAGGTAGAATTGATGGCTTTGGTGTTTGAGGAATTTCTTTTGTCCCCCACCCAGTGAGTAGTACTCTAAACAGATTTCTATCAGAGCACTGTAATACTGTAAAGCACATACTGTTTTCTTATCTGTCTTCTCCTGTTCAACTACAAGCTCCTTGAGGTTGGAACAGGTACCATTCATCTCTGATTCCCCATTACCTACCCAGGACAATGCTGCCAGTAGGTACTAAGTAATACAAATGAGAGAATGAACCTGAATTGTTACATTGTTTCAGTTATGATTTATATCTATAAATTACTTGACCTGTTTATTTTTCACTTAACATTTTATCTCAAGTAATTTTCATATTGCTGTAGTTAATATTTTAATGGCTATTTAATAGTCCTTTCAGGGTCAGTGCTGCCCAGTGCAACTTTCTGCATTGATGGAAATGTCCAGTATCTGTACTGTCCAATATGGTGGGCACTAGTCACATGGCTACTGAGAACTTGAAATGTCTAGTGTAACTGAGGAGAACTCAGGTTTTCATTTATTTTATATGGCCAGTGCCTACTGTAATGGACAGTACACAGATAGACCACCATTCCTGAATACTTCCCTTTAAATAACAGATGAAACGTATGTGTAATTATCACATTGTTTTTTCAAGGGAGTAGCATTTGAAATGTGTTTAAAATATTTTAAAGTTCAACTATACTGATCATCTCCTCCCAAAATTTTTATAACCTTATAAAAGATTATAAGAACACTTGTACTTCAACATATAGTGCAAAGGTAAATACCAACACCTATCCATAAAAAGAATTCCAAATTCATGAACTTTAACTAATTGAAAATTGTAAATTGTACTCCTGTTACAGTTGTTTACTGATGCTTCAGTTTTTTTGTACTTATCCTCTGGAAATCTGCTTTATGTTCTATCACATGGCTATTTTAAAAGTTGAACCTTTATTTATTTTTTTTTTTACTATTTTAGCAGGCTGTCTGATTTATACATTTGAATATATTCCAGTTCTTAATAATTAAGTACATGTAGTAGCTTGTGTACACATTATGTGGAAAGGTCTTGGGCACAGTGTCAATGTGAAGACTATTGAATAAACTTTGCCAGACGTGCCTCTAAGTAGTTACCTCTCCAGCCAAAGACCAAAAGCTTGTTCCTGAAGATAAATTTCATCTGCTTCCTACCCACTTTGAAAGGTATAGTGCAACCCACACTGAATCCTTCTTCAAGCAACTTATAATATTCTTGGAAATATATCTCAGATGTGTTTTCCAAACAGAAAAACTCAAGTAACAGCAACAAATTCTTACTGCTTTTGAAATATCAGATGCCAGACTATTGCTTTCATTGGTCATGGCTGCCACTGTTTCCGTGACATATAAGCCACAATTATCCACCTGCATCTACACATAGGTATTCTGGTAGTTATTATTTTGGCTGTATTTTATTATCTAATTTGAATGTTGTAATCATCAAAATACTGAATTATTGAATAAATATTTGCAATTTGGGCAAATGATAAAAATTGGGGGTGCTAGATAAATAAAATCATGGTCTAGCAGAACTATTAAGTTTTGGTTACTATTGGTCACCCTATTTTGTCCAGATGCACATATACAATAGCAGGCAGAACTTTAAAGATATCCTTCCAAGACTCCCATTGTCTGGTTATTCAGTCTGATATACATACTGCTGTAAAAGGACTTTGCAGATGGAATTATGGTTACTAATCAACTGATGTTAAAATAGGAAGGTAATCCTGAATTATACAGGGGGACCCAAAGTAATTATATGGCCTCTTACCAACAGAAGAGGAAGACAGAACAATCACTCAGAGAAATACAGTGGAAGGAGTAGACTTAGAATAGTTGTGGCAGGAGGGGACATCAGAGCAATTTCAAGAATAAGAAGGTCTTTTCATACCTCAATTTCTCTGAGACGTGGGAGTCCAAATGTAACCTGCAAGAGATCTCTTGGAGCTAAGGATGCCCCCCAGCTAACAGCCAGCAAAGAAACAGGGACTTCAGTCCTACCAATGCAAGGGTCTGAATTCAGCTAACTAACATCCTGAATGAGCTTGGAAACAGATTCTTTTAGAACCTCTCATAAGAGCCCAGCCAGCCAACACTTTGATTTTTGTCTTGTTAAGTCTGGAAAAGAGAAACCAGCCTAACCACCCCAGATTTACCACCTACAGAAATATGAGATAATAAATTTTTATTGTTTAAGCTGCTAAATTTGTGCTAATTTGTTACAGCAGCTGTAGAAAATACAGATACCAAAGTAATCATTCAGTGATCTGGAGGAATAATGAAGTATACACAACCTTAATACATATGCTTATTTATCCATATCTAAATACGGTCTTATGTTAAAATGTAAACATTTGGGGTGCCTGTGTGGCTCAGTCGGTTAAGCATTCGACTCTGGATTTTGGCTCAGGTAATGATCTTGCAGTGCATGAGATGGAGCCTCACATGGGACTCTACACTGGCAGCCTGGAGCCTGCTTGGAATTCTCTCTCTCCCTCTCTCTCTGTCCCTCCCCTGTGATTGCGCGCTCTCTCTCTCTCTCTCTCTCTCTCTCTCTCTCTCTCTCTCTCTCTCAAAACAAATAAAAATTTAAAAAAATAAAATGTAACCTTTTATTTTTTAATGGAAATGTCTCAGTGTTTCCTAATGTTTAGTTTCCTTTATACATAAATTGAACTTAAATTCATGTGCTAGAAGGGAATAGGTCATAGGAAGGAACTGATAACTTGCTTTGTTTGGCTCGTGAATGTAAAGTATAAAACTAAGGTAGATCAAGAGTTTCTTGAGAGTAGGGACCATGTCTCATTTGTCTTCATATCTGTCTCCAGATGGAGGCATAGTAGACATTTAATAAATGCTGTTATTCTTATATGTGTTGGCTTGTCTTTTTGCTCTAACAAAAAAGTTTACTTTAAAAACTCTAAGTTTTTAATTTTTTTCCTGTAGGTTATGCTTTCTAATCCAGTACTAGAAAATCCAGTGAATTTGGAAGCCGCACAAATGCTGATTAAAGATGAATCTCTGTACAAACAAACAGTTCTAAGACTTTTCAGCCAACCATCACAATGTAAGAAGTGCCTACTTACTGTTTTTTGCCAATTATTAATTATACATTTATAGCAAATGACCTAGCAAATAACTGTTACATAAGGGAATATTTTCTGTATCCATTTTCAGTAATGAAATCATACTAAGATCTCTCCTGCTCTACTGCTTTGTCAAGCTAGTCAGTCATCAAAAAGCCGATCGAAAGTTGTTTTTTAAAGATTATCAGCGATCATAAGCTTAGTGTTTTTAAATGTTATGGTCATACGGGTGGATGGTGCTGACTGAAACTTATTTACCCATCACAGAGACATGACATCTGATTTTAACTCTTTGATCTATAATGGATATTTCCCAGATTTCATCTGCAACACCCCAGATCTTACTGATCTGGAACTCCTTGATTAGCAAGCAATATGTTCAGCTTTTTGTTCTAAAGAGTTCTTCCCCAACGTATTACTTCTATGAGTCCATGTGGAAATGACACCTGAGGTTCCTGAATCTTTCTGCTCTATTGACCAGTGGTGGTCAATATATTATATGTTATATATTATATATATATATTTATATTTATATTTATATTTATATTTATATATCTTTGTTTTGCTCACTCTCGTCCTGCCAGTGACCTCTTCATGACTTGCCCCTTCATCTCCACTGCTCCTGTGTTCTCTGTGCAGTTAGCAGAGTAATGCTGTTGGCTTCTCATGACCAGAGAGGTTTGCCACAAGTGAGGATTGGGCCCCTAGGGACAGTTCTTCCCTCTAGGTCCTGCCCCTCCCCTTCCTAGCAGCGCACGACAGTCATGTGTTACAGCTGGTATAACCTCCCCAACAGCAAGCCTTGCGCTTCAGACTCGCTCTGCCAAAGTGAGCTCTTGTGTACTTTTTGTTCAGATGTCCCCCGTTTCTTTTTCCATTCCCCTTCTAGGGCCTGTCAGTCCATTAGCTAGGTCTGTATGATTGTGACTGAGTTCAAGTGCTCCTCCAAAGGGCTTCTAGGTCTGGTGCAAATCAAGCGATGTTGACAGGCATCTTTTTCAGTATCTTCAAACACGTCATGATAGTCGCAGAGTCCCTCAACCAACCCCTGACAGTTTTGAAACTGGTTTGTACACAGAGGAGTCCTATTGCTTCACTCTGACCACGTTTCTGACCTACTGAAATGCGGTAGCATTCACAGCCGTATCCTCTATAGTCAGTTACTGTTTGTGGAATGAATGCATGAACAGTTTACATCACTTAAGCCTTCATTGAGCCCTACAGTACTATCATTATAGAGAAAGATTGTATAACAAAGCTATGTCCACAGTCTAGTAAATGGTAATTTAAAAACTGGTTTTAAAGGATTTTCTATAGCAAATGATTCTCTGCAATAGATTTTGGTTTTTCCCTGCAAAAAGGAAGGATGAGAGAAAGAACTGAAGAGTCCCTCCTTTTGTCCTCCTGTCTGGTAGGTGCCATCCTTCACTCCTTTTGGCTCTCCAGCTGTGCTGTCAAGTCAGACAGAAAGGCTGCCCCAATCACTCAATCTCCCTACACAGGAGCAACAGAGTGAATAGAACTTTGGCAGGTTTTTACCATATACTTTAGTCATGTTGGTGAAATATGTGGAAATCCAAGACAGTTAAAGGTTATCAGCTTGCCTGCCATCTCAGCCAGACTAGGAGCGGTGGCCTGGGGTACCATAAAGAGACTGACTTCCTGCAGTTTCGGAGGGAAAGAGTGTCCATGATAACAGCAGAGACAGCTGCAAAGGGGGAGGGAGGTGGGGGAGGAGTTCACTCTAAATTAGAGGGTTTCGAACTATGTGGATTTCTGTGAAAAACTGCATCCAGTGAAGATAAATTACTTGTAACACTTTTAAAGGCATTTTTTTAATGTTTATTTATTTTTGAGAGAGAGAGAGAGAGAGAGCGAGCCCAACACAGGGCTCATACTCAACAAGCCATCAGATCATGACCTGAGCAGAAGTCAGATGCTCAACCGACTAAGCCACCCAGGTGCCCCTACTTGTAACAACTTGAAAAAATGTGTCACCAGAGTGCTGCAAGAGTCATCTTTCATATTGTTTAAAAGATTAATAAATAGATCTAGAAAAAGCATAAAAGGAATTACCATAGTTTTAGATAACCCAAAATTGGAACAGATAGTTAATTGTATAAAAGAGAAACTCCAGAGGCAGAGAATTGTATCCTCTCTGGAGGCATGAATTAGAGGCTAGAATTACACCCTCAGTATCCAGTGTAGTGTCTGGTTGTAGGTATTGAATAAAAACTTGTAGGATGAATGAATGAAAAAAATGCATGTAAGCTTAGATCCTGATTTTACTTCATCATTTACAAAATGCTTTCACATGCATTTATTCATCTGATGCTCAGCCTCTTCCACAATGAGGAAGTGGAGGCTCGCTGATGAAGTGGGTGGCCCAAGGCCACAGAGAGCAAGCTGCGGAGTTGGAGCTTCGCCCAGGCCTTCCCCTTCCCTGGTGTCTCCAAATATAATGGGATGAGCATAAAGTCATTCATTTGGGATCAAACCTTAACATTTCCCAGTTAAGAATGAGAGAGAGCTGGCTTGGTGGCAGAGCTCCCTGAAAGATTTCTCGGGGAGTTATTAGGTCACAAATTTAGGTGAACCGCTAACAGAGAGTGCCCTTCCATTAGGTACGTGTCGTATGAAAACCATACACTACTCTGGTGTGCCAGGCTCTCGTCTGGAGTCACCAGCATGCCCAATCTGGAGCATCTCATTCCCTGAGCTGAAGAAACTGTGTATGTTTAGCTAATGGAAGAAATGATAAAAGGCAGCTGTAAAAGCTGTTTTCAAATATTTCAAGAGCTCTCAGATAGAAAAAGGCAATTTCCCCTCTGTTGTTCCAAAACACTGAAGTAGCTACAATCAGTTCTACCATCTATTAGGTTGTAGCCACTATTGTCCAGCATCTGCAGGTTTGGCCCTGCCTTGTGCAGGAACATACCTTGAATATAGGGGGGACTCCTCCCTCATCATCAGTGGTCTGGAATTAATTTCGTTAGCCCAAGCCTAAGCCTGGTATCTGGTATGCAGACATGCAAATGCCTCTCATTCCCCAAACTTTCCATAACGTGATGTTTGTCTAGCCTGAACAGCTAGGTCTCAGGTCTCTGCCTTGGCATATTGACAAGAACACGCTAAGCTCTGAGCTCAAACCCAGACGATGGAGGTCCCAGTGACCTTCCCAAACCCTGCCATCCTCTTTTGGGCCTGGATCCTGTCTCCCTTACTGATAACGAGGGTGCTCATGTACCCCAGACTGCCTGGGACAGTCCTGGTATAATTATTTCTAGCACCCCTTTCACTCTGTGCTCTGGTTTGCACAACACATTACATAGAGGCATCTGGCATCTCCAATTCCTAAATTTTTTCTCAGGTTCTGAAGTATAAATTCACATGCTTTTTATTGGTGTCCCCTCATCATGTCATTTGATTTCAAATTTTTGGATAAGACAGTTACCACTTGACATCTTTCATTTTGATGATTTTTCTTCCTGTTTTTCATTCGCTGTCCTTGAGGTTTTATACTTTATTTTTTTATTTTTATTTTTAACATTTATTTATTTTTGAGAGAGAGAGAGAGACAGAGCATGAGCAGGGGAGGGTCAGAGAGAGAGGGAGACACAGAATCAGAAGCAGGCTACAGGCTCTAAGCTGTCAGCACAGAGCCTGACGCGGGGCTCAAACCCATGAACTGTGAGATCATGACATGAGCTGAAGTTGGCCACTTAACCGACTGAGCCGCCCAGGTGCCCCAGTTTTATACTTTAGTTTTATTCTTTTATCACTATTTTATTGAGGGTTTGGAAAGAGTGTACATAAAACGATTTATTCCTTCTTCCAAGTCAACCAGAATCCTATCATATTTTTCTTTACAGTGAGAGATGACAGCCCTGAGTCACTTAAAGATCCAGATAAATTTATCAGGCAAGTTTTTTTTTAAAAAGTTTTTATTTATTTATTTTGAGAGAGAGAGCGCACGCACATAAGGGGGAGGGGTAGAGAGAGAGGGAGAGAATCCCAAGCAGGCTATCAGCGCAGAGTCTGATGTGGGGCTTGAACTCATGACCCTAGGATCATGACCTGAGCCTAAATCAAGAGTTGGACGCTTGACCAACTGAGCCACACATGTGCCCCAGGTAAGTTTTTCTTTATATATTCTATGCCAATTTCTTCCTTCCTTCCTTCCTTCCTTCCTTCCTTCCTTCTTTCCTTCCTTCCTCTCTCTTTTTCTCTTTTATCTCTGCACCCAACATGGGGCTCGAACTCGACCTGGAGATCAAGAATTGCATGCTCTGCCAACTGAGCCTCAGTTTATTTACTAAAAGGACTATTGATTTAAACTATTTATATTTTTTTATCATAACTAAATTTTCACTTTTATTTATTTATTTACTTGCTTACTTAAAGTTTATTTATTTTTGAGAGAGAGAGAGAGCACAAGCAGGGGAGGGGTAGAGAGATAGGGAGGGAGAGAATCCCACGCAGGCTCTGTGCTGTCAGACACAGGACTCCATCTCACAATCCATGAGATCATGTCCTGAGCTGAAATCAAGAGTCAGACGCTTAACCAGCTGAGCCATCCAAGTGCTCCATATTTTCACTTTTTAACTTATAAAAGGAAGTAGATCTCTTTTCCTCTTACAATGCTTTTTTTTTAATGTTGTTTTTGGGAAGAATGTGGATAAGTGATTGAATTCTTTGTAGATTATTGAGTTAAAATGGAATGTAATTATATGAATTTGCCTATTCCTTTTTCATTTTTTATTGTTGATAAAGAAAAAACATGTTATTAATATAATGAGCACAAACCATTTACAGATCACAAAAAGCCAAGCAATTTAGGAAACTATAAGGTTCCAGAGGAAAATGTTGAGAGTTAGGGATGAAGCGATTGTACCTTTTAGGAGATAACATGTTTGTTTGTTTGTTTGTTTATTTATTTATTTATTTTTAAGAGAGAGAGACAGAGACAGACAGACAGACAGAGAGAGAGACAGAGAGAGAGAGAGATGTGGGAGGGCCAGAGAGCGAGGGAGACACAGAATCTGAAGCAGGTCCCAGGCTCTGAGCTGTCAGCACAGTTGAGCGGGGCTCAAACTCATGAACTACGAGATCATGACCTGAGCAGAAGTCGGATGCTTAACCAACTGAGCCACCCAGGTGCTCCTAGCTTTTAGTTTTTATGTAGAGTTTTACATTGAGGGCTCACAGAAGTTCTTCCAAAAGAGATGCTACTCTTAGTATTATCTGTCTAGCACCATATGCTAGGACTTTACACTACTTCATGAGCTAAAAGAATTAACCTGACTGTAGAAATGAATTCCAGAGGCCTAACCAGAAAGTTGAGACCCTGTTTCCAAAAGATAAAGCAAAACATAAGCAAAGTCTAGTCAATTGAGTAGAATATAGTCAGGGAAATCCAGTTGATGTTCAGTAATTAAAAATGGTTTAGGCTTATGCTTATCACCTGGGAAGTTTGCACATGGGCTGTAGGAGGCCACTTAACAAGATATAGGGCAGCCTCTGGGAGAACAGCTACTGACTCATTTATTTAAAATACGTTCACTGAGCATTTGCTCTGTGTTAGACACTGTGCTCCCATACAGGGGACACACATCTGAATAATATGTAATCTTTGATCTCAGGTGATTTATAATCCAGGATTGGAAGCTCTCCTCTGAAGAGAAGACAGTGCAGGGAGTGTGCCTGACTGTTGGTCCTCCAGGACATATAGGGAGCAACTTGTACCAAAGGATATAGTTGGAAGGCCACAGGGCTAATACCAGGATCATGGCTGGGGGGAATGCTAAAGTCAGATGGGATCATATTTAAAATGAGTCATACTGAGTAGAAACTTCTTCCCCTGTAGCTTTTTTTGTTAAGCCCCCCTTTAGAGGCTCATGCTTTTTCACCAAGTCACCCATCACTGGTACCTCCTCTGTTCAACGCAATGTAACATTGCTACTAATTCCATACCTACTAACTGTTTTATTACATTAACACTTACCATATAATAAGTCCTATCACAGAGATAAGATCTAGATATTGGAGGAGCATAGAAGAAGAAAATATCTTCCTAAAGCTTGAGTGCCAGAGTGGGAGGAGGGGCACATAAAGACCAGCTTCCAGGAGAAGGTGATGCCTGAGGTGATTTCTAAAGGGAGGATAGGAATTCACCTACAGACAAGAGGAGAAGGACATTCAGAAGCATGGAGATGTGAGAAAGCTTATTTTACCACCACCTGACCCAAGGGAAAGTAATTTGACATCCAGAATAAAAAGTAAAAATGAATACAGATGCCAGGGGCAACCAAAGTGTATCAGGACCTGAGGTACAAAACCAGAGGGAGTGAGGGAGCAAGGGATTGGTTGCTAGATATCAAGAAAATAGAAGTGTCTTTTTGGACACGATTCTTCACACTTTTTCTTATATTAAAAGGAGGCGAAGGATGGATTATGAAATATCATGTATGTTATTATCTGAGCTAAACCTTCTGAAGAACTTGCGGTAGCTTCTACATCAGCACTTGCTGCTTTACCTTGCACTTTATGTTACGGAGACAGCTTCTTTCTTTAAACCCCATGAACGAACCTCTGCCAGCTTCAAACTTGTCTTCTGCAGCTTCCTCACCTCTCTCATCCCTTGTGGAATGAAGAGAGTGCTGTTCTCTGGATTAGTCTTTATCTTAAGGGAATGTTGTGGCTGGTTAGATCTCTCCAGACCATGCAGATTTTCTCCATATTTGTGATAAGGCTGTTTCGCTTTGTATCATTCCTGGGTTTACTGGAGTAGCACTTTTAATTTCCTTCAAGAACTTTTCCTTTGCTGTCACAACTTGGCTAACTGTTTGGTTCAAGAGGCCTAGTTTTCAGCTAATCTTGGCTTTTGATAACGCCTTCCTCACTAAGCTTTGTCATGTCTAGCTTCTGCTGCTCTTCCTTTCACTTGAACACTTAGAGACCATTGCAGGGTTATTAGTTGGCCTAATTTCAATATTGTTCTGTCACAGAATAGGGAGGCTGGAGGAGAGGGAGAGAGACAGGGGAATGACCGGTGGGTGGAGCGGTCAGAACATGCACATCTATCAATTAAGTTTGCCATACTGCATAGGTGTGGTTCATGGTACCCCAAAACAATTACCATGGTAACATCAAAGATCACTGGTCACAGATCATCATAACTAATATAATAATGGAAAAGTTTGAGGGGTGTCTGTGTGACTCGGTTAAGCGGACAACTTTGGCTCAGGTTATGATTTCATGGTTCATGAGTTTGAGCCCCACATCGGGCTCTGTGCTGACAGCTCAGAGCCTGGAGCCTGCTTCAGATTCTGTGTCTCCTTCTCTCTCTGCCCTTACCCTGCTCACGCTCTGTCTCTCTGTCTCTCAAAAATAAATAAACATTAAAAAAATAATGAAAAAGTTTGAAATATTGTGAGAATTACCAAAATGTGACAAAGAGACAGGAAGTGAGCCAAAGCTGTTGGAAAACTGGCACAGATTTGCTTGACAGTTTGCTTGAAATTGAACACAAACCTTCAATTTGCAATAACTGCAGTATCTGAAAAGCACAATAAAATGAAGTATGCCTGTATTTCAAAATTTAAAGAAAAGTT
Organism: Cryptoprocta ferox; assembly: GCA_028646485.1. Classification (NCBI taxonomy): domain Eukaryota; kingdom Metazoa; phylum Chordata; class Mammalia; order Carnivora; family Eupleridae; genus Cryptoprocta; species Cryptoprocta ferox. The sequence goes on along the minus strand of CM053570.1, from coordinate 51,155,927 downwards.
TTTGAAGAAAAGTATTCAATTTTTTTTCACTGAATAGAGAAAATGAGTATAGCGCCAAACTTCCGAAGTCTGATTCTAAAATCTGAGATTATTACAAGAAAGAAAAATTATAGGCCATAACCTATCATAAACACAGAAGCATAAAGCCTAATCAAAATATTAGCAAATTGAATCCACTGATACATAAAAAGGGGTAATACATCATGACTAAGAGGGCTTCATTTCAGGAAAGCCAGGTTGGGTTAAAATTTAAAAATCAGTGTAACTCACTAAGTTAACCAAATAAAGGAAAAAACCATGAAATGATCTCAGTGAATCAGGAAAAAATATTTGCTAAAATTTATCACCCATTCATGGTAAAAACTCTCAGCAAACTAGGAATAGAGAAGAAATTCTTTATTCCAATAAAGAGAATCTATAAAAATCAAACAGCAAACCTCATACTTAAATGTGAAATGTTGAGTGCTTTCCTCCTGAGTTTAATGAGACAAGTCCATTATCACCACTTCTATTCAGCGCTGCACTAGAAGTCCTAGCCAGTGCAATGAAGCCAGGAAAAAAAGTTATAAAGTTTGGAAAGGAGGAAGTAAACCACCTTTATTCACAGATAATGGGATTATATAGTAGTAAAATCCAAATGAATATACAAAGCTTGAAAATTAATAAGTGAATTTTGCTAGGCCCCTGGATAGAAGATGAACATTTAAAAAAGTAACTGGGGCACCTGGGTGGCTCAGTCGGTTAAGCAGCCGACTTTGGCTCAGGTCATGATCTCACAGTTTGTGAGTTCAAGCCCTGCGTCCAGCTCTGTGCTGACAGCTCAGAGTTTGGAACCTGCTTTGGACTCTGTGTCTCCCTCTCTCTCTGACCCTCCCCTACTCACACTCTGAGTCTCTCTCAAAAATAAATAAACATTAAAAAATTTTTTAAAGCAACTATATTTTTATATACTAGCAATCAATACATAGAAATGGAAGTATTAGAAATGCTATTATAGTAGTATCAAAATGTAACAAAAGATGAATAAGGCATCTATGCCCAAACAAAATGTATCTGGGAGAAATTTTAAAAGGCCTAAAGAAATAGATATACAATGTTTGTGACTTTGGAGAGACGGAATATTATTGTATGTCAGTTCCTTCCAAATTCATCTATAGATTCATTTCACTCTCAGTCAAAATCTCAGCAGTTATTTCCCCCTGGAAATTAACAAGATGGTTTTAAAGTATATCTACAAGTGCAATGGACTTAGGATAACAAGACAATCTTGAAGATGAACAAAGAGGATTGACACTGCCAGATACCAGGGTTCGCTAGTAAGTGAGAATAAATTTCAATCTGATTGGATCTTTTTAGGTCATGTTCCTGCCCCTAAATAGTTACCATTGTCAGAAAGCCTTAAACCCATCGGGCCCTGGCTTACAGTCAGGGTGGGGGTCCGTCCTGTCAGACTGAATGGCATGTACATAAGGGGGAAGAATGGAATAGTTACTACTGGCGAGATGACCACAATGTCCACTGTGACAACCTTCACATACCTACTATTTTTACTGGACTGGAAACTTGGTAAGTAAGAGTTGGACAGGCACAGGAGACAAACCAGTCTCTAGATAGGACTGCTTGCACAATGCAGAATATTGTGGTCAACTCAGGTTCCCCAGGAAGTTCCATATGATGGAGCCTATGTACGTGCAGATGAATCGTGGAAGAAACAGTTGGAAATGGCCAGATGCTAACACACCTCGAGTTCTATTTGAAAGTGTTTAGACTTCTTCCTGTAGAATTAGGTCACCGAACATGGTTTTCAAGAAGAGGCATGATTCCCTGGAATAGGAAGAGACTGAGAAAAACAGTTAGGAAGCTGTTTAGAGTTTGCAAGAGAGAAACGATGAGGTACTTACTCAAGGCACTGGAGAGAAGCAGCTGTAGCTGACACTGAGGGTTAAGGGATGCTAAACTCCCTGCCTGGCTCTTCCCATGGATGACTTCACTGAATGCTCACCAAACTGCTGGAGAAAGTTCTGGCTTAATTTTATACATAAGGAAACAGGAGTGAAATAGTTACCTGCCTGGAGTCACACAGGTAACAAGTAGCAGTACCTGAGTGTTAACACAGGCCGGATGACTCCAGAGTCTGTACTCTTAATCGTGATGCTCCATGACTAAATATCCAGATTTGTGGGGGGTTAATCGTAGGCTTGGTTTATGGCTGGGATGTTGCTTCCGTGAACTAGCAGGACCACGACTCTCTCCTCCCCTTTATGATCCTTTCTGTTTTCTTCACTGGCTCCTCTTTCTTTTCTAAGCACTTACTTACTCTTTCTATGTTTGTTTTCCCTAATGGCATCATCTATCAACCTTTATGTTGATTTGACCCAAATCTCTTATTTCCAGTCTCAGTTTCTCAGTCACACTCCTAAGGGTCATCACCTAAAACCCATGTTTAAATTTAAACTCATATTTTACTTCAGACTCTTTAGATGCGTTCTGTTAGCAGCAAAACTAAATGATCTTCCGGGCTTTAGAAGAATATTTGACCTCCAGATTCCTCCACCTTTCACACCCTATCAAAAAAACAGTCCGGTCATTTCCTTAGTATGTCAGAGGTTCATCTCCTCCCTTTCACAGTCTCTGCCCCCACCCCCTGTTAGCTCTGTGTTTCTTGCCTGAATTTCTGAATCTTTTTCCTAACTCATCTCCCTGCATTTAATCTCTCATATACTCCACCCTAATACTAAGGCCAGAAAAAACTCTTACTCACACACTCGTTTCATAATTTACTTGCTTTATTCAAGAACTTCTGATTGCTGTCTATTACCTGATAAATCAGATTACTGAACCGACTCTAACCCATTCTCTGCCTACATCTTAAGACCCTGCATTGCCCAGTTTCAGCTATTTTGTCAAATTCCAATTGCAATGAAATTGGAACTCTCCACTATAGTCAATTATCTTGTTATAATTGTCTCTTCCCTCAACATGGACTGCACGCAGTGCACATGCACACACTGTGCTCCCTCCCATCTGAGCTATTGCTAATACTGTTCTCCTGAAAATGCCTCCATCTCTTCCAGGGTCATATCCCAAGTGACTCCTTCCCTAAAGCCTCCAAGACAAAGTCACACCTCCCTCTTCCAACTTTTTTAGCTTACTGCTACTACCAAAGAACTATTTGTCATTGCCACTCCAAATGTCTGTGTTAAATGATATAACACTTTATGTGTTAAATATAGAGCTCTTCTATTTGCTAATTTGGGTATATTTCTTATTTTCTCAATAGGATAATAGGCTCTGATGTTCAGTTTAAAATTATATCTTTTGCTTTTTCATATTCATAATGCCAATGATAATAGGAAGTTCCTGTGCAGTTTCAAATTATAAACACATGTATACTTCCCTGTAAACTTAGTAGCTTATCTGAATTATCATAAAAATAGTTACTGTTCTCTTATTTTAAGGGGCTGTTTCTTTCACAGAATTGGAAATGCAAATTTTCTTAAATGTTTAAGACATTCTGCTCTGTGTATTCAAACTATACTTAAGTCATACCTTTTTGAGTAATATTTTTAATTATGCTGGGGAAGAAAATAAAGCCCCCGAAGGCTAACAGTTTGAAATTGAACAGGACACCGCTGGGAAGGGAGAGGGTCATGGGTCGTCGTCGAACAGACAAAAAAAACAATGGAGACGATTGTGTCTAAAGATGGTGTATTTTTTTTTCACGAGACAGTGTGTTGACAGTTTCCTTCCTCTTGGGTCATTGTTGTCTGCTAAATGATCTGTGACAGCAAATTGATCACAAGCTTTTTCATGCCGGAGATATAATGCAGCCTTTCATTTTGTTACCTCTGTTGCCAAATGCCGAAGCATTTCATTGGCAAAATTAGTGTTAGTTTAATATGTCATTTAAACATATTAAATGTGTGGTGTAAAGCACCGCACGCAGCTCTGGGAGCCATAATAGCAGTGATTAATTTATCTTCACCCAGTTTCAGATTTCTACTTATGTGTGATTGCAAAAGCAATAACGCACTTGAAAAATGTTACTCTTAAAATTAGGTGTCTGTAATTATCATTTAAATAAATGAATGCATTAAAGAATTTAGATATTGCCCCATCCATTTCAAAATGGAGTCCGATATTTACTTCAAGGTAGCTACAATTCACCTAGAAAAATTAATGCTGGTGTACTTGTTCTATCTGAAAAGTTGCTTTTTCTTCCAAAGAGCTAAGAACTTCAAAGAAAACAGACATAAGGTCTTTTATATCTGATACTTCGGCATCTACGTAAGCCAGTTAATTGGTGATTTTACACATCTGAAAATATCCCAAAGTAGTGTTTTGTTTGTAGAGTGCTGAGGATCTCTGTAGTCAAAATGTTTGTACGAAAAAGAGTTGGAATGGAGTTATTTAAGTAATTGTTTCACAGTTCCTGTTCAATATTTTCTAACAATCTTTGCTCTACCATTAGTATAGAGTAATGTTAGCACAGGGAAGGAAAAGTGCAGGTAAGATTTTTAGAAAAGAGTTGGGTTTTTTCCCCTTCTATTAAAATGGCCAGATTTTGTGTGAAAATTAAACTGATCTCAATTCTGTTATATTTTTCCTCTAATAAAAAGGAAATAAAGGTGATTTTACTAAAATTTGTCATAGATACTTAAGAAAACTGTTTATTGAAGAAAGAGAAATGTGAAAGTATGATGCGTTTCTTGAAATTCTTTTTTAAAATATTAGTCATGAAAGGCAGATATCTTAAACCTATATTTTTCATTTTATAATAACACAGATGCACATTTTACATTTATCTTTGAAATATGTTTGGCAAGATTTTCTTTTTGTAATTTGTATGTGTTAGTGGAGAAATTAATGTTAGACCATTTATTAAAAATTGCAAATCAGTTTAATGTCTTGTGGCAAGACACTGTTATCTGAAACAGACTAATCTGATAAATAATTTTAAAAAGCAAACTTGCAAATACTCATTGTCTGATTTTTATGTATATTTTCAGGTCAACTAAGGCAATCTCATTTAATGATTATTACAAGACATGGTCTGGAATAGCCACATCCAATGCCACAAGATATTATAGAAGCCCATGTAAGGTGATCTATCGTTATCTTATGTCCTTTTGGTATATATTAATCTCTTAATTATTCTCAACTTGTCTTGCTTTCAAAGACTAATTGACATATATTTGTAATCTGAAGGTGGTAAACTTCTCTGCTGCCTCTATATATGAATCATTCAACAACTATTAATTTAGTTCCTCTTTTGTATAGAGCCCTGGACTGCAGTTTCATTAAAAGCCAGAAGGAAAGATAGACATTTGGAGGAATAAAAGATGAAGTTCTCAGTCTCATGAGGCTTGCTTTATTCCCTTCACTCCAAACAGAAGCCTTCCTGGCAAAAGGAGCCTTTTTGATTCTAAACACAATTATCCTCAAAGCCAGAGAAAGTATTAAGTAGACAACAAGGATACATATGAGCCGAGGGCTTTCAGTGATCAGTTTAGGGAAGAATCACCTGTTGCCATCATATATTAGGAGCCAAATGGCAGAAGGGGAGAAGGACAACTTATGGGTCCTATTTAATTGAATCTTTTGTGTACTGTTTCATTATTTGGATCCAAGTAGGTTATCCAGTCTGTCCTGCTAAAATGGTACATTCTGAAGTTACCCATGACATCCTAACTCCCAGGCTCAGTGATTACCTTTTTTAATTTTAAGTAGGCTCCTTGCCCAGTGTAGGGCTCAAACTCACAACCCTGAGATCAAGAGTCACATCAACTGAGCCAGTCAGGCGCCCCAACCTTAGTCTTTATCTTACTTGTACTCTGCTATGCTCTCCTTGAGTTAGATGACACCATCATCCATGGTTTGTCTCCTCCCTTCCTCAGTGCTCCTCTGCCTCTTTCTTTAGCAAAGAACTTTTTTTTTATTTGAGAGAGAGAGAGAGAGAGAGAGCGAGTGCGCTCGCGCACACACACATGTGTGAGTGGGGGAGGGGCAGAGAGGGAGCAAAAGAGAAAGAGAGAGAATCCCAAGCAGGCTTTATGCTCAGCTTGGAGCCCGACGTAGGGCCCATGTGGGTCTGATCCCACGACCATGGGATCATGACCCAAGGGGAAATTAAGAGCCAGACGCTCAACTGACTGAGCCACCCAGTCACCCCTAGCAAAAGTTTCTTCATTCGCTTCCCTCTGCCCACTGTCTCTGAGAGACCTCAGCCATCACCGATGGTTTTCATTAGCCTACCTGCCAATAATTTTCAAAGCCTCATTTCTAACCAAGCTCTCTTCTGAATTTGTATGCATATTTATAACTGCACATTGGACATCCCCCCTACATATGTTACAGGCATCTCCTACTTAAGATATCCCAAAGCGAATTCATTATCTTGCCCCAACACCTAGCCTTCCTCCTTTATTACCTCTCTGGGTTAGGAGTAGATCACCATTATTGCATTTACTTGCCTAAACAAAATCATAGACATTTCCTAGAACTCTCTGTCTCCCAGATTAAGCCTTGTTCACTGTATCTCCTACAACATTAAAAATGTTTCTCCTTCAGGGCACCTGGGTGGCTCAGTCAGTTGAGTGACCAACTCTTGATTTCCCTTGGGTCATGATCCCAGGATTGTGGGATCAAACCCCATGTAGGGCTCCTGCTTAAGATACTCTCACTCTCCCCCTACCCTTTTCCCCCACTCTAAAAAAAAAAAAAAGAAGAAGAAGAAGAAGAATGCTTCCCTCTCCACTTCACCCTGATGATCACTGCCTTAATTGTGGTCTCATCGAATTTCATCTCATCATTGTGATAGTCTCATATTTGGTTTCAATAGAACAAAATATCACCAAAAAAAGTGTGTAGTTTTAAGGCACAAATTAGAGAAAGAAATAATACTAAGCTTAACAAATATTAAAACGTAAATTAGATCAATAACTTCTAAGAAATTAAATGTTCTTTCAGGACGTTAGTTACCAATTTTGTGATCACACATTACCTTCCTCATCATAGATTTCTGGTTAAGATAAATGAATAAAGGTGCTTTAAGAAACACAATCTTTAGCAACTTCATCAGTATAAAGAATTTTATTACTTTTGGTGCCAGAGTACAAGAATATTTACTTCATTTCAAAGATATGTGGTTCAGTGCTGTTTAATCAACTCAGCAAACACATCTTGAGTACCTCCTGTGTGAAGGCACTGAGGAACTCAGAAAGGTTCCAGAAGGCAGGAACCCTTAATAAACAAGGGGTAGAGAGGCAATTGGCACATTCTAGGAAACAACTCATCATCCAACTCCTTCAACCATAAAACAAACTAACTGGTATAGAATGGTGGTTTATGGAAGAGACACCTGAGTGGCCCAGTTTGCTGAGCAACTTGACTCTTGTTTTCAGCGCAGGTAATGATCCCAGGGTCTTCCCTGAGTGTGGAACCTACTTCAGATTGTCTCTCTGCCCCTTCCCCCCACTCACACGCTCTCTAAAAAAGAAGGAGGAGGAAAAGAAGGAGGAGGAGGGGGAGGAGAAGAATGGTGCTTTTTGGAATAATATGTAAATATTAGAAGCATTTGGAAACTCCAAACTGCTAAGAAAAAAAAATAGGGGCACCTGGGTGGCCCAACTGGTTGAGTGTCTGACTCTTGATCTTGGCTCAGGTCGTGATCTCACGTGATCGTGGGTTTGGGCCCCACCTTGGGCTCTTCACTGGGCATGAAGCCTACTTAAAATAATAATAATAATAATAATAATAATAATAATAGCACATGCCAGAACTTAAGGAAATTTGGAAATGATTGTTATGCAATAAAAAAACAATTAAAAATGAAAGAAAATAATGAAACACCACTGACTGCAGTTTCTTCTTTGAAAGACTTGCCACCAAAATGTTTAACTTGGTTCTTCTTCCTACATTTATCACTAAGTTAGTATGTAATTCAACCCTTTTTGTGAGCTTTAGTGGCTACCTCTAACTCAGAAGAATTTCAGAGACTTTGATTCTAACCATTGGTGCAAGATTTCACAATCACTCTGTCTATTCTTCCCCTATGGATTTGTTATAAGAATGTTTCAGGAGGTTTCCTTCAACAATAATCATCACTTTATTTTTAAACATTAAACTTAGGGATGCCTGGGTGGCTCAGTCAGTTAAGCATCTGACTCTTGATTTTGGCTCAGGTCATGATCTCATGATTCATAAGCTCAAGCCCAGTATCAGTATCAGGCTGTGTGCTGACAGTACAGAGCCTGCTTGGGATTCTCTCTTTCCTTGTCTCTCTGCCTCTCCCCCTGCTTGCATGCTCACGCACGCTTTCTCTCTCAAAATAAACAAAAAATTTTTAAAAATTAAAACTAAATTTAAAGTTAACCTTACATGTGCTGCTAGCCATTTTGCCTTTGGATAATTCAGCTAGATGAGATCCAATACTATTTTTTTAATGGCCTAATTTTATGTATAATAAAGGTGAAGTTTTCCAATTATAGAATGCTTCTTCAAGCACTGAGAAATAAAAGGGAAACTTCTGATATTTTCAGTTTCTACAGTTACATCCTTATTGCTGGAAAGATTATGAAACTCTTGTCTATATTTTTAAAAGCATTTTTTATGAATATTGATGGATTGTGTTTCGATTTGGGGTATTAACTCCTTTCCATATCTTTATGCAACAAATCTGCCCATAGTCATGTGTACCATAATAATGGTAAGTATATTTGTGTACGATACAGTTTACAAAGTCTACTGTTTATGATTTTTTAATCATTACAATCATTCTTGTATTCATTTGTCAACCAATATATGTCATGTATAGTAGCATGTCAACCCTTTGAACCAGATGTTATTACTATTATTACTCTGTTTTACAGATGAGAAAATCAAGCCCAAGAGAAGCTAAGTAATTTACCTAAGGTCACACAGATAAGAGGGAATATTATATATTGATAAAGAGTGTAAATTCAGGAACCAAACTGCTGAGATTTAATCTTGGTTCTTCCATTTAGTAGCTGTGTGACCTTGGGCAAGTTTCTTAACTTTTCTGTCAGTTCCCTCATCTGTAAAATGAGTATAATTATAGCACATACCTCGTATCATTGAAGCATGTACAATAGTGTCTAGAGCATAGTGAGTGCTCAATAAGTATGGTAATTATTAGTACAAGTAGGTTCTGACTCTATGACTTGAACCAGTTCCTCTGACTCTACATTTATTGCTCTTTTTCACATATTAAAACTGCTTCCATAATATGGTATAAAAATGCTCTCTCTATATAGCCTGAGATGTAAGTTCAAACTCTGAAGTATATGCAGTACATTTCTCAATAATTATAATTATTAGTTTATAATCATAGGCAATCATATGGGGAAATGCACTGATGATCCCTTGTTCTCTGTCCATCAGTATAGAATGGCAAATAAAAGTTTGGCAGAGAACAAACCAATACATATGGTTGTGGGCAACAGCACCTTTAATGACAGAATATGATCCCCATAAGGAAATGTTTATGTTAAAGGAAAAGAATTCCTTCAGACCAGTGTACCCTGTAATACTGAGCAGAGACTTCCTGGTGTTTGTTTGCTGTCATCAGACAGACCAGACACCCCGAAGCATCATGAGGGTGCTTACTTTCACCCTAGAAGACTTCCATTCTTTGAGTCTTTGAGCCAGCAATCAGGGCAAGTGTCTCCAGAATGCAAGAGGCAGCATTATCTAATTCTAATGCAGTGCTTCTCAGTCTTGACTACTCATCAGAACCACCAGAGGAACTTGTAAAAATTCCCATGTAAAAGGCACACCCCCAGACTAATTACATCAGGATCTCTGGGAGCAGGACCTGGCAGTAGTAGTTTTTAAAGCTCCCCAGGTGATTACAATGTGCAACCAAGGTTGGGAAGGCTGCAGTGGGAAGAGCATGATGTTGGAAGTTGGAGACTTCATAGCCCTGTACTAGTTCTGCCACATACAGAACTCACTTTAAGTGAATTTAAGTTAGCCCTTTAACTCTTTATACCTCATTTTATTTTTAAAATGTTTTTTAACTTTATAGTTTATTGTCAGGTTGGTTTCCATATTTATACCTCATTTTAAAATTTCTATTCATTGAAAGAAACATTCCAATCTATTTTAAGTTGTTCTATGATTAGTATGAGATAATACATGTGGAAACAAAGCATGCTAAGGCAAGTTGATGCTACTATATTTCTTTGGATGTGATAGTCCCAGCAGTGGAAAAAAATTTAGATCAACCTATACAGATGTTGGATAAGAGATGTGTCATGGAAAAAACAAAGCAAAGTGATGCCCAGTTATCCTTAGAAGAAAGGGAAGAAAAAAGTTTATCATTGAGCCAATAGAAGATGATTTCCTACCAGAGACTAAGGACCGCCACAAAGACAAGATATGGTCATGATGAGGAATTTTAGCTTCAAGAACTAACAAAATTTCACTGGTCCTTTCCTCCTCACTCTCACATCTCCTCCCCCCACTTCGTTAATTATTTCCCTCCTATCAATATCACTCATTTAGCATCTCCTATGTCTAGATACATACATATTATAATATGCTTTTTGAGAAGTTTATGATCAGATGGTATGAGAGCAGGTGAATGAGAAAACTATAGGGATAAATTAGGAAGCATTAAAATAAAAGTTTGTACAAAAACCGTGGCATTTTTCAGCTCTCAGATAGTAGAGAAAGCAATGAAGAAAATGAGTCAATGATATAAAATTAATGGAAATATTCAGAAACGATGACCATGCCATTTGGGGTTTCATAATATATAAGGAAGAGACTGATGTTCATATTCAAATAGGAAATGTAGGAAAGGCAGTTTCAAAAAAACAAGGAAACATGAGTTATCCTTGAATAGAAACCCCAAATTTAAATTTCATCTAAGTGGTGATGAATAGTCCCAATGAGAAGACATTGCTCAAATTGTCGGTTTGTACATCTGTAAAGTGTATATCGTAATGGTAACCACTATGTACCTACTTTACAGATTCCTAATGTGTGGTAAGAACTCTACTAATATTAGTTATTATAATCATCTAAAGGAAATAATGAGACCTCACTAAGAACCTTAAGGAGTTCATATTTGCTTCCTTAATATAAAGGAAGGGAGACATATAAATCCAAATAGCAACAAAAAGAATATTAATAAAGCCTATAAGAACATGTATGTATGTGTACTTGTGTGTGTTTGAAGGAAGAAAAGAAATCAAAGAATAGACAGGAACACTGCTGGCTAAAATAATATTAATAGAAGAAAATGAGACCTATTCAGTGTAAATGTTTCTATCGATGACATATTTCATCAAGCTAGTAGCGGTTAATCAATCATTGTTTAGAAGGAAGCTCCAGATAAGGGTAAGACTGGTGGAGAGCATCTATTGGTTAAATAGATCAAGACTATAAACCCAGGACAATTACAAGAAACAGGGAGATTATGGTAGGTAGGTAGGTAGGTAGGTAGGTAGGTAGATAGATGTTTGTGTGTATGATCTGATTTTCAGTAATTTTTATGTTAATTTTATTGAAGGCATAAGGCTTATAATAACCACAAACATATGAGCTAGTGGTGTGCTTTGATTTCCAGAAAATACTAATGCAGATCTGAGCTGAAGTGGTAGAAGTGTAACACATAGATCAAGAGAGGTAGTAACCCACTTACATCTTTGCTATTCAAAAGAAATCAAGATCCTGAGCCAGTTCTGGACATACACTTTAATAGGAATGTTAGCAAAGTTCACCACCAGGATGGTCAGGATGATTAGGTCTCTCAAAAACCATATCTTAAGATAGAGGTGGGGGAACTGAGGCTGTTCTGATAGGTATCTTCAAATATTAGAAGGACTCTCTCCCATGGGGAAGGGATGAACCTGGTCAGTATTGCTCCAGAGGTCCGAACTAGGACCCATGAAGACTCAGCACTCAGATTAAGGAAAGACACCGTGACCTTACTGTCTGCCAATGGCACAGGCAGTTTCCCAACAACAGAGAGGAGAGTTTTCTGTCATTGCCAAGGGATTCATTCAGAGTAGAGTCTTGCTTTGTGAAAGATCAAGACCTATAGTGTTACTTTTCATTTTTCACTTGCAGTGCTGAATTCGAATTTTATTAAACTGTGGTGTCTGTAGTTTCTATGAGTTATTTTAACACCTTCTTCATTACTATAAATGATATATAAACAAAGGTCATCATAATGGAAATTTTGAAGAAAAATCTACTTATTTCAAATATCCAGTAATACAAAGTTCAAGTAAGAGGAAGAAATTTGGAAAGTGAGCACTGTAATTTGACTTGAACTATATAGTGTACATCATTGCCACATATCAACTTAATGAAAAGTGAATTATTTTAAACTTTGAGCCTTTTTCAAAACTCTAATTTCAGTGTTTGATGATCCACATTTTATTGGAGAGTATTACAAATGGAAGAAACCTGAATTAAAACATCCTAGAGAATGGAATCTAAAGTAAGTAATTTGTATTATCTTCTTAACTTGAAATATCTATCATTCTACTTTCTTCTCTCTAGCTGAACCATCAAAAGAAATCTTTGGAAATAACAACGGATGCCCTTTTCTAAACATAAGAACGAGAATAAAAAGTATCTTTTTCCCTTTCCTATGAACCTAGGTGGGAAACATCTTTGCTACTGTTAACCTTTAAAATTTAAGTTATTTGACCAGCAAAAGTGGGTTTATTCAGGAATAGCAGAGAATTGCAATTTGGGACTTGAAATCCAGGTCAATACCAGAGGGCAAGTCCAACAAACAAAGGAAGAGGAACATCATTTTATAGAGAAGGAAGAAGTTGAGAGGAGTTGTTTTCAAAGCACGAGTTCAGGATGATGACGGTTTCTCATTGGCTAAGTTGCTGGCATAGTCAGTTTCTTATAGGAGAGGGAATGTACATCTTTCCCTGTTAGTATCTGTGATTGATGATTCTTTCCTGATGATGATTCTTCTTTTGGGGTCTATAATGGACCATTCTTCCTGTAATTGAAGTTGGGTAGTAGGGCTCTACCTTCTTGCCCCCCAACTCCACTTTAGTGAGGTTCCTTTTAGTTAACGTTCACCTGTTGGCTGCCAAAAATAGAATTGGACATGCACCACAGTGAAGAACTCTCACAGCACCTTCCACAATACTTCTCTTACTCCAATTCCCATTATCCTCATTATCATATGACTTAGAAATCAGAAAAAAAAAAAGAACTCCCTGTTTCTGTATCACCAATTAGCTTTTTATCCTTCTCATAGTTCCAAATATCTTTTCATCATCCATGGATTTTTCATTCAAGAACCAAATGTATTTCATCTAATCGGGAAGCATCTACTAAAATATAAAACTATTACAATATGTTCAGAAATTATTGACTATTAGACCACGTTAGAGAACAGATCTTAATCTCATCTTTTCTTTCTTGACTCCTAAAGACAGTTTTGCCTGTTCATCATGCTGGGAAAAGATTGCATCAGAGCGCTGTGGTTTAGCTAGGCTATAGTAGTTATTTATTCTGGTGTGCTTATTTCAAAGGACTTGGTGAATGTGCTACACAACACTAGCGGAGTTAAAGATCCTTTTCTTTTTTTGTGCATTTACTTCATTAACCTCAGTTTTTAGCTCTTTGACTTGTTAACAATGTCATTGTTTATTTCTAGAAGGAAATATAGGATTAATAAAATAATATACTGTGTTTTGAATTTCTGTAGAAATTGAGGTTCTTTGGTACACCTGGGTGGCTCAGTCGGTTAAGAGCCCAACTTTGGCTCAGGTCATAATCTTGCAGTTCACGAGTTTGAGCCTCACATGAGGCTCTGTACTGACAGCTCAGAGCCTGGAGCCTGCTTTGGATTCTGTGTCTCCCTTTTTCTCTGCCCCTCCTTCTCTCTCTCTCCCTCTCTCAAAAATAAATAAACATTTAAAAAATTTTTAAAGAAATTGAGGTTCTTAAAAAATATATACTTTCCTACCCTTTGACATCGTAGTTCAGATTGGGGTTTTCATTTGGATATTCTTTTTTCAGTTGACTTCTGTGACAGCTTCCCTTTAAGCCAGAGTGGAGAAAAGCTTTTGGATTTGATACTTCTCTACCTTCAGAATAAATTATAGGCAGTAGAAAAAGTTTTTAAAGCAGAATTTGAAGAATACAAGCATGGTTTTTTCATGAAGGCATGTTTCAAGTTTCGTTTAGAGTTAAAGCTACTTAGAATATAAGGTTAATTTTGCTTTGACATGACTTCCTTTTTTATTTCCTTTAACAGAACTGCTTTTTTTGGTTGATCATTGACTCATTATGTAATGCCAGCGTCCCACAGAACCCAAATTTAGAAAAAGTAGGACTATGTCATTTTCAACTTATCCATCCACTTCTACATATGGCCGAAATAATTGTGAGCTGTTTGAGTGTAGAACATTTTCCCAAATACATTATTTTGAAGTTGTAGATGGAATTATCATGTGCGTGGTTGACCCTGTCAGAATAAAACTCTCACACCTTATGCCATCTGGTGGTTGATGAGAATATATTTAGATCAAATGATACTTGCTTTTAAATTTTGGAGTTGATTAGTTTAAAAACAATAAAGTTTTTAAAAGATATTACATTTAGCTGAATAATTTTAGTGTGGCATAAATATGCCACAAGAGATTGCAAAAATCTAAAGTATGTTGAATCAACTTCTTTACAAATAATTATTAGAAGTCTCATGTTCAATCAAAATACAATATAATAAAGTGGTCAATTCATAGAGTCTCAAGTAGAAAGTGGTTGGGCATCTTTGCAAGCAAGTAATCGATCTATATGTGCAGGCAATATAATTTTGTTATGCTTTTCTCTGCTTTAATATTGAAAATGCTTTCCTTGGCTTGAAATTTCCTATTAGAAGAAACAGAAAATGCAAATTAACAACCTTTTATCTGCATAGTATTAAGGAGAAAGACCTATCTTGCCTGCTTCATATCCTTCCTCCTACTGTCCTCCCATCTCCTCATCAATCAGGACTTGATTCTTAAGCCACACCAAGTTCTTTTTTCTCACTATTATTCTGGGACATAAGATCTCTTCACCACTTTGTGCCTCCTGCCTGGGCTATGTTTCCCAGTGGGTCTTTGCTGGTGGTCTAGAGTTAGGCTTTGGTCTGAGTGAAAAGGTGGAATGTGGAGTGCTTAAGCTTGGGGACCAGGGAGCCAGACTATCTTCACTTCAAGCTTGGCTCCACCAATTACCACCTCTCTGACCAACTCAGGGCAAGTTATCCAACTTCTTTGTGCCTCAGTCTCCTTATCTGTTAAATGGAAGTAAAAACCATACCTACCCCTCAAGCAGATTGTGAGGATTAATACATTAATACATTGTAAATGTCTTCAAACAGAATCTGGTATGCAGTAAGTACTCAAAAGTTTCACTATGATTCAGGCTTTTCCCACTGTGGCGCTAGTTCCATTTTCAGATGGGACATCTTTCTTTGGAGGTAGCATGGGGGAAAGCATGGAGTTTTGGGTCACACGGATCTTAGAGAAATTCTTACCCACTCTCAGCTTGTTTTCTTAGCTGTTAAATAGAGATAACATTAGTTACCTTGCAAAGTGGTTTGCATTTGATCTCTTGAGTGAAACTGTATATAAATAAAATCATATAGTGTTAACACTCAATAAATATTAGTTCCTGAGGAGAGGGGAAGACAAAACCCCACACCCCCCAACTTTTCAGACAATGAAAATAGTCTCCGTCATAAACACGTGAAAATTGTAAAATTTTCCCAGGTAGGGAACAGGCAGCACCACCTATTGTGATCACATTTATTTTAGTTCCCATTGTGCACATGGTTCTTTTCTCTTTTCCAATCTAGTCATCGCTCCTGCCTGACAAAGTCCATCACAAGGGTGGTGTAAAAATCCAGGGTCCCTGACTCAGCCTTCCACGTCCCCCCATGCTCTCCTTCCATAGCACTCTGCAGGCTCTTTCAGAACCTGCAGTGTAGACATTCATCTGTCTATGGAGAGTGACCAGGGCAAGGCCATTATTGTAGCTTTGTATTCCCTGCCCTTAGTATGGGACCTGGCATCTTGCTGGCACTCAGTCATTTGTTGAATGATGCACACTTACCCTTTTTCCCTACTTAATAGTTAAATTAAAAGTGAAGGAGTTAATTTTTAGAAAAATTAAATGTAGATGCTGACTTCTATGAAGGCTAATTCTAATAGAGAGATAATGGTTCTCTTTGGGGAATTCTGAGGGTATGATCATACAAGAGTGATTGAAAACTAGAAATAGAAATGAACTGTTATGAATATTTTATGCAAATTCTTAAGTTTTACACATGTTTTTAGTTAGTATTACTAGGAACCCATTGTCATTATAAGCAGCTCATAAATATTCATGAATTGATCATTTGGTTTGGTCATTCTATCATTTCTAAGGCCTTTTCCCCTCCCCCATTGCCTTGTCTGTCTCTTGACTATTCAAGCAAATGCTTTTTTCTACTAAGACATGGGAAAGAAAATGGATCTAGAGGCTAATCAGTAGTTTGTGTTTATTTTCTTTGGAGAAATAGTGAAAGATACAAAATCAGAAAGCAGTGCAAGCTGTTCTTTAGAATATTCTTCCTTATAAAACTGTTTATGTCATACTCTGTGGCTGGTGATCACTTAAGTGGTCATGAAAATATCTGTGCCAATAATCTAAGCTTTGTCAGACAACAGGTTATCTAAATAAAAATTATCCTTTCTGGAGTCTTCCATTCTTTGTAGCTTTAAAAAAGAATATTGCTCCTCTGTACACATAGTAGGTATAGAGGGAACAGGAACTAAGTGGCAAAGCATCTACTGTGTGCCAGGCATTCTTTCATTTCCTAATGTAATACTGGCCATGCTGTGGAGTTGACATTTGTACCCCTAAGTGTAACCCCACCGTAGTGCCCATCAGCCTCCTTCAAAGCCACAGCAAATCAACTTGCACTCCAGGCCAAGCCACTTCCTTGTTGTATGGACACAGCTTCAAGACAAAACTCCTAGCCTCCCCTTTTCACCTGGATTGTCACCCCTAAGTGTCTCTACAGAAATTCTGGGAAAGTAGAGGTATATATTACTAATGAGAGAAAAATGAAATTAACCAACCTGCCCAAAGTTATTAATAAACACATATTTGAAGACTAACACTAAATTATTTCTATTGGCCCATTAATATAGGCTTCTTAAAAGCTTAAAAATTGTCAGGTAATCTGGAAATATTGTCTACCCAATTGCAAGCACAAATCAAGTCTACCTTTTGTGGAAAGATTTTTTTGGGATCAATCTCAAATTTCTTTATTAAACAATGTTAGCTCCTTTCTCCTTCATAAAACTTGCTTGTATTTATAAAATATACTATGGATTTTGTTGTACTGTATTTTATTTTATTTTTTATTATTTATTTGTTTATGTTGAGAGAGTGTGTGGGGCAGAGGGAGAGAGAGAGAGAGAGAGAGAGAATGAAAGAGAGAGAGAATCTCAAGCAGGCTCCATGCCCAACGCAGAGCCTGATGCAGGGCTCCATCTCACTTCTCTGAGATCATCACCTGAGCTGAAATCAAGAGTCAGATGCCCAACCGACTGAGCTACCCAAATGTTTCTGTACTGTATTTGAAATTAAGGAGTTAATATATATGATTTCTAAGTTCATGTATCTGAGTGACTGTTCTAACTCACAAAAATATTGGATTACTCTTTAGCATACTATGATTCCCTTTTCTCCAGTTATATAGAAAATATTTGTGCTGAACACATTAATTTAATGTATGTTTGTGCTATCCTTTCAGGGTTATTGAAGTTAAACATTGCTTTTATGGATTTACATAATTCTGTGTTTAATACATTTTTAAGAAGGAATGCTAGCTTTATTGGACTCCTCAAAGATTGAACGTTGAGTGCCATCTTGTGGTTAAAGAGAGAATTAGCATTAGAATGGGCATTGGAAATGTTCCCTTTAAAATAAAGACTTGGAAAAAAATATAAACAAAGGGGGAAAAAAAAAACCTTTAAAACATTTCTGCCAAGCAACTACTTAGTCTGTGCTTGGATGTTTTTATTTATTTTATTTATTTATTTATTTTTAAGTTCATTTTTTTTGTAGTTTATTGTCAAGTTGGTTTCCATATAACACCCAGTGCTCATCCTAACAAGTGCCCTCCTCCATGTCCATCACCCATTTTCCCCTCTCTCCCACCCCCATCAACCCTCAGGTTTTTCTCAGTATATAAGAGTCTCTTATGGTTTGCCTCCCTCCCTCTCCTTAACTATTTTTCCCCTTCCCCTCCCCCATGGTCCTCTGTTAAGTTTCTCCTGTTCCACATATGAGTGAAAACATATGGTATCTGTCCTTCTCTGCCTGACTTATTTCACTTAGCATAACACCCTCAAGTTCCATCCACATTGCTACAAATGGCCAGATTTCATTCTTTCTTATTGCCATGTTGTATTCCATTGTATACATAAACCACATCTTCTTGATCCATTCATCAGTTGATGGACATTTAGGCTGTTTCCATGATTTCGCTCTCATTGAAAGTGCTGCTATGAACATTGGGGTACATGCCCCCCTATGCATCAGCACTTCTGTATCCCTTGGGTAAATTCCTAGCAGTGCTATTGCTGGGTCATAGGGGAGTTCTATTGTTAATTTTTTGAGGAACCTCCACACTGTTTTCCAGAGCGGCTACACCGGTTTATATTCTCTGCTTGGATGGTTTTAGAGACAGGGAGCTCAGTACTTCAAGGATCATTCAAATAGCTTGAATCTCCCTTATTTCTAGCTTAAATCTAACACCTTATGACATTCAACTATTACAGATTTCTTTCATTCACTTAACAGATTTTTATTGAATACTTACTATAGGTTTACATTTGCCTGCAAAACCATTTGGAAATGAGAAATTATCTCCATTTTATAAAGAGGGTATACAGAAAAAGGTGTTTTTTTAATGTTCCCTAAGGTTACACACTCTGTAAGAGACAGAGCTCAAATTCCTATCTAGGCCTCCTGGATGCTACAACCGGGCTTTTATCTATGAGACCGAGCATCAGCTCAGACCCTGAGAGGCCAAGGATGGCTTTGGGATTGGGTGGAAGGCCTGGTTCAAGGGGCAATGTTGTGGCAGAAAACAAAGTGTCTCCACTTGTTCTTGGAAGCAACACAAATAAGGCTCTTCTTTTTTGTGGGGTTATTCTTTGAGTTCAGAAAATAGCTAGTGTGTCTTTTTACCACCTCCCCTTAAGTGTTCTCATTTTCAGAATAAACATACCCAGTCCTTTCAACAGTTTTTTAAAATGAATTTCACATTTTTTTATTCTTCAAGTTTTGTTGGTTTAATTAATTTAATCAACTTCTCTCTCAGAATGTACCCCAAAACTTTACCATGGATTTCTAGTTGTAGCACAAATCTAGTGGGGCATTCTATATTATAAATACTATGACTTAAAGCTACTTCCCCCTTCATCTCTCTAAAAAAGGGGTTTTGATATGAGTGAAAAACACATATTGGGCTTTAAAAAAAAGTAGAGAGAGAGAGAATTATTCCTTTGGTTCTGCTCCCACATAGAACACTCTTAAACATAGAATTTTTATTGTTTTTTTAAACATTTATTTATTTTTGAGAGACAGAGAGAAGCAGATCATGAGCAGGGGACAGGCAGAGAGAGAAGGACACACAGAATCAGAAGCAGGTTCCAGGCTCTGAGCTGTCAGCACAGAGCCCGACACGGGGCTCAAACCCACGAACTGTGAGATCATGACCTGAGCTGAAGTCAGACGCTCAACTGACTAAGAAACCCAGGAGCCCCACCACATAGAACACTCTTGAGGCATCTCTCTGTGTCCCTCTCACGATTTGCCCTCCCCATCAGCATCCTATCCCACCCATCCCCCAGCTGTGGCCAGAGAAATAAGGTATATAGATTAGCTTAGGCCTTGGTCTAAGCAGGGGTGAAATTGAGGAGGGCTGTGGTTTCCCAGAGGTATATTAGATTGTGTTCTATCTGAAAGGAGGAACAGGAAGGAAGCCAAGAAGTTCCCTTAGAACATGTTGCAAAAAGTCAGATCCTTGGATGGAAGGGATACAGTAAGTTTTATCACTTTAATCATGTACATAAAGCTACTTTTCAAGAACATGTAGCTATATTAGCCCCCCAGTAGAAGCTGTTCTAGACCCATCAGAAATCTTATAAACACAAACCTTGAACATGCAAAGTGATTTGTAAGATACTGAACTCCATGCTGAAACAATCATATTTAAAGAAATATACAAAATTCATTGCCCGATGAAGGAAAATTTATAACACCCAGAATCCCATACAAAATGACCAGTCAGGAAAATAAGCAGGGAAATATAATCCATAACCAAAATAAAAATTTATCAATATAAATAGACCCATAAATAATAGAGATGATAGAATTAGTAGATATGGATTTTAAAGCAGCTATTATACATCTTATAAAATATACTGAAGGATCTAAAGAAAACTATGATTATAAGAAAGAGAAATAGAAGATATACAAAAGGTCAATGGAATATCTACAGATAAAGTAAATAAAAAATTGAAGTGTACACTATTGGGAAAGAACAACAAATTAGATATTGTAGAAGAAATGACCCATGAGCTTTAAAATGGAGTAATATAAACTCTTGAAAATAAGCGTAGACAAAAAAAAGACTGGGTGAAAAAAACACCTCAGTGAACTGTGTGGCAATATCAAGTGGTATAAGCTACATGTAATTGGTGGCCCAGACAAGAACTGACAGAAAAAAATATGTGAAGAAATAGTTATGCCTGAAAATTGTCCAAATCTGATGAAAGCTATAATCTTAGAGACCAAGAAACTCAGTGAATCCCAAGAAACAGAAATATAAAGAAACCATACCCAGACACATCATAAGCAAATTGCTGAAACTCAGTGATAAAGAGAAAAATCTTCAAAGCAGCAAAGGATAAACACACTTGCGCGCATGCACGCACACACACACACACACACACACACACACACACACACACTGCATGCAGAGGAACCAATGATAAGAACAACCAATAACTTTATGGCAGAAACTTTACCACCAAAAGATAATTGATGACAATTTTAGAGTTCTTGAAAGAAATTATTGACCTAGAATTTTATACTCAGTGAAAATCTCTCTCTAAAATGAAGGTAAAATGCATTCTTGACCAATAAATCCAGGTACATAGATGAAGTGAAAGATAGGCTCTCTTAAAAAGAAATGGATAACCTGAATAATTTTACGTATAATAAAGAAATTGAATTGATAGTTAAAAACCTTCATACAAAGACAACCCTCAGCCCAATGGCTTCACTGAAGAATTTTTCCAGACATTCAAAGAAAACCTAGTATCAATGTATAGAAAATGCAAAATTTTCCTTTTTTAGGAAAATACAAAAGAGAACACTTCCCAATACATGTTTTAAAGTCTGTGTTACCTCTTGATGCAATGCCTATCAAAACACCAATAGCATTTTTCACAGAACTAGAACAGATGATCCTAAAATTTGTATGGAACCACAAATGACCCCAAATAGCCAAAGCAGTCCTGAAAAAGATGAACAAAACTGGAGGTATCTTAATCCCAGAACTCAAGATATACTACTACAAAGCTGTAGTAATCAAAACAGTATGGCACCTGAACAACAACTGACATACAGATCCATGAAACAGAGTAAAGAGCAGAGAAATAAACCCATGCTTATATGGCAAATTAATCTACAACAAAAGAGGCAAGAATCTGCAATGGGGAAAAGACAGTCTCTCCAACAAATGTTGGAAAAGCTGGACAGCTACATGGAAAGGAATGAAACTGGACCACTTTCTCACACCATAGACAAAAATAGGCTCAAAATGTATGAAAGATCTAAATGTGAGACCTGAAAGCATAAAAATCCTAGAAGAGAGCATGAACAGTAATTTCTCTGACGTTAGTCATAGCAGCATTTTTCTAGATGCATCTCCTGAGGAAAGGGAAATAAAAACAAAAACTATTGGAACTACATCAAAATAAAGAGCTTCTGCACAGCAAAGGACACAATCAACAAAACCAAAAGACAGACTACTGAATGGGCGAAGGTATTTTCAAATGACAAATCTGATAAAGAGTTAGTATTCAAAATATATAAAAAACTTATAAAGCTCAACACCAAATCATCCAATTAAAAAATGGACAGAAGACATGAATAGACATTTCTGAAAGAAGACATCCAGATAGTCAACAGACACATGAAAAGGTATTCAACATTACTCATCATCAGATAAATACAAATCAAAATCACAATGAGATATCACCTCACACCTGTTAGAATGGCTAAAATAAAAAACACAAGAAACAAGTGTTGGCGAGGATAGGGAGAAAATGGAACCCTCATGCACTGTTGGTGGGAATGCAAAGTATGCCGCCACTGTGGAAGACAGTATAGAAGTTATTCAAAACATTAAAAATAGGGGCACCTGAGTGGCTCAGTCAGTTGAGCATCTGACTTCAGCTCAGATCATAATCTCTGGTTTTTGGGTTCAAGTCTTGCATCAGGCTCTGTGCTGACAGCTCAGAGCCTAGAGCCTGCTTCAGATTCTGTCTCTCCCTCTCTCTCTGCCCCTTCCCGGCTTGCACTCTCTTTTTCTCTCAAAAATAAATAAATGTTAAATAATTAAAAATAGAA
This sequence comes from Cryptoprocta ferox, assembly GCA_028646485.1. Taxonomy (NCBI): domain Eukaryota; kingdom Metazoa; phylum Chordata; class Mammalia; order Carnivora; family Eupleridae; genus Cryptoprocta; species Cryptoprocta ferox. The sequence goes on along the minus strand of CM053570.1, from coordinate 51,133,232 downwards.
ATACTGTACGATCCAGTAATTCCACTACTGGGTATTTACCCAAAGAATAGGAAAATAGTAATTCTAAAAGATGCATGCATTCCTATGTTTATAGCAGCATTAGTACAATAGCCAGACTATGAAAACAGCCCAACTGTCCATCAATTGATGGATGGATAAAAAAGATGTGGTGTGTATGTATGTATATATGTATATGTGTGTATGTATACATATATGTATATGTATAGTGGAATATTACTCAGCCATAAAAAAGAGTGAAGTCTTGCCATTTCAAACAACATGGATGGATCTAGAGGGTACAGTGGTAAGCAAAAAATGTCAGTCAGAGAAAGACAAATACCATATGATTCCATATGTGGACTTTAAGAAACAAAACAAATAAACAAAATTTTAAAGATAAACCAAAAAAACAGACTCCCAGCTATAGAGAACAACCTAGTGGTTACCAGAGGGAAGGTGGGTCAGTGGATGGGCGAAATAGGTGAAGGGGATTAATAGTACACTTATGATGAGCACTGAACAATGTAAAGCATCGTTGAATCGTTGTATTGTATACCTGAAACTAATATAACACTGTATATTAATTATACCAGATTTTAAAAAATTAAATAAAAAGAAACAAGAATAAACAAAATAAATAGTGTTTGCACTACCTCAATAACAAAACCAAAGACACTACCAGGAAGAAAATAAAAACCCATTACAGATAAATACACCTCATATACGTAAATGCAAAAATTTTAGCTAATTAAATCCCATAAATAATTATAATAAATATAACATAAATGTGATAATATAATAAATAATTGTGATAATTATACATGACCAAGCGGGGTTTATGTCAGGAATGTAACCTTGGATTCATATTTGAAAAATTTGAACAATGTAAAATAGAACAAGAAAGAATCATATGATCATCTCAATAGGGGAAGAGTATTTCAATACCAATTCCTAATTTTAAAAAAAAGGAATCGGCCTCCAGAACTCTGTGAAAATAAATAAGTTATGGAGGTCCTAGGAAACACATGCACCTTGCCTTACCGGTTGATGCTTTTATTACTTTTACAGTATTAATATGACTACATATTTGTCTGCTTTTGTACTGACTGTTAGGAAACATCCTGGAGTGATTTCCATTTACCAGTGTAGTAGTGAACACTCACTCAGAAGGGCACCAGAATCAAACCCCATTGTTCTGGTGGTCAGATTTGGTATGTTTGGCCTTTTCTGTCTCAATAGTAATGTACCCTTCCCAGAATTCACTTGGAAACTTAGATAACATCTTTTTCTCTTATTCCAGGTACAGTTCTACCATGGCTAGGCTCGCCAGAGAAAGCAGAAGGCCTTACGCAGCCAATGATCTACCAGAAAGTGTTCATCCCTGCCCAACTCCAAGTACATTGAGTGTAGCCTATTTGTTTTGCTTTGTTTTGGGGACTAAAATATTAGTCATAATAATACATTTACATTTCTGTTCAGTTCAAATAAGTTTAAATCTGCGAGCCCTAATCTCGTGTTCTCCTTTTAAGGTTGTTCAACTCTTTCTGGCTAACAAAATAAATTCAGTATATCACTGACATGAGAATTGGAGCTTTGAAAAAAACCTGACTCACTTGCACTTTGAAGTTTACCACCCTTTAACAGGTTAATACACTATTTGAAAATCTAAGGCTAAGTTTCAAGATGTATAAATGCATTCAAAACAAGAAAAACACTAAATAAACTGATCACTAAAGATCATTGTAGATTCAGAGATATATGCGATATGGCTGAAGAGAAAGGAATAATGTTAGTTGAGTTTGGCGATCTTGTTAAAATTAATGTTTTTTAAAGACATATTTGGGATAAATTGAGGATAGGTCTTGAGCAGGAAGAGAGTTGGTACCTTATAATAGAAATCCACTAGTATGGAGGGGAACACAAGACACTTGGAGTCAGAGAACTTGGGTCTAGATACCAGGTCTGTGCAATGATGAGAAAGTCACTTAAATGCTGTTTCAATTTCTTCATCCTCAGCCAGTACTGAGTCCATAGAAGATGTTCAGTAAATACTTGCTTCTAATATTTGGCCTTAACACACAGCATTCTTGTGACTAAATGACTCCAGGTGTGCCAACATTCTTTGTGAACAGGAAAGTACTAAAAGTATTAGTTATCGCACTTCCCTGACACCTGTCCTTCAAGCATAACAGCATAGACATTCCAGGGACAGGCAGCAACCTTCAATAAGTGGTTTTTCAAGAGCCCTTCTTCCATATCTCTGGCTTTCTTTTCCCTGGCTTGCATTCTACTTCTCCTCCATCTTGTACTACCTGTGCTACTTCATCCGTGTACTACTCAGATTTCCTCCTCTAACTCACCAGCCTCAGTCTTCTCTATCCCACTCTGCCTTCTTCCCCATTTCAGGGTACCTGCAAGCATTGGTAAGAAACATTGCTTTTTCTAGCCTTACTCTACTTCCCTCATGAACTCTCTGCTGTCTGCAATCTCTGTCCTCCCACATCCCCACATCTGCACCAGTGGAAGAGATCTTTTGGTTCAGTTGATGATTACAACAATCCCTGTTCATGCGTTGTCAGACTTCTTTCTACAACTCACATCTGCTTATGTTTTTCTGAGTCTAAAATATTTTGCTCCCCATTTCATTAAGGATAAAACTTACACGCTCTGGCATGGCAAAGTCCTTAAGGCTCTAATATCTGTCTGCCTTTTCAGTGACATCTCTTCCTGCTCTCCCACTCTTACCCTAACCACCACACTGACCTAGTGGCTCATGCCTATTTTCGACCTCATTTCAAAAAGATTTGAGAAATATGCTGTGTTTTCTCATATCCCTACTCCAAATACTCTTCCTTTCTTTCTAGTACGTACCCATTCTTTGAGATTCAGCTCAGGTATTACCTTCTCTACGACACTTTCCCTGTGAGCTATAAAAACATTTGTGTCATGCCATATCATTCCCTGTACCTTTTCTTTTTCTTTCTTTCTTTCTTTCTTTCTTTCTTTCTTTCTTTCTTTCTTTCTTTCTTTCTTTCTGTTTTAATTAAATCCAAGTTAAAATTGGATTTTTAATTAAATCCACTCTAACTTATTACACTAACATATAATGTAATAATGGTTTCTGGAGTAGCATTTAGTGATTCATCACTTACATATATAACACCCAGTTCTCATCCCAACAAGTGCCCTCTTTAATGCCCATCAAACATTTAGCCCATCCTCCCACCATCCAACACCCCTCCAGCAACACTCAGTTTTTTCCTCTGTATTTAAGACTCTCTTATGGTTTGCCTCCCTCTCTGCTTTTGTCTTATTTTTCCTTCCCTTCCCTATGTTCATCTGTTCTGTTTCTTAAATTCCACATATGAGTGAAATAATATATTTGTCTCTCTCTGACTGACTTATTTCACTTAGCATAATACATTCTAGTTCCATCCACATTGTTGTAAATGGCAAGATTTCATTCTTTTTGATTGCCAAGTAGTATTCCATTATATATATGTACGAATTCTTCTTTATCCATTCTTCAATCAATGGACATTTGGGCTCTTTCCATAATTTGGCTATTGTTGATAGCACTGCTATAAACATTGGGTTGCATGTGCGTCTTCAAATCAGCATTTTTGTATCCTTTAGATAACTATCTAGTAGTGCAATTGCTAGGTCATAGGGTAGCTCTATTTTTAATTTTTTGAGGAACTTCCATACTTTTCTCCAGAGTGGCTGCACCAGTTTGCATTCCCACCAGCAGTGCAAAAGCACTACCCTTTCTCCACATCCTTGCAACATCTGTTGTAGCCTGAATTGTTAATTTTAGCCATTCTGACAGGTATGAGGTGGTATCTCATTGTAGTTTTGATTTGTAGTTCCCTGATGATGAATGATGTTGAGTATCTTTTCATGTGTCTGTTAGCCATCTGGATGTCTTCTTTGGAAAAGTGTCTATTCATGTCTTTTGTCCGTTTCTTCACCAGATTATTTGCTTTCAGGCTGTTGAGTTGGATAAGTTCTTTATAGATTTTGGATACCAACCCTTTATCTGATATGTCATTTGCAAGTATCTTCTCCCATTCCGTTGGTTGCCTTTTAGTTTTGCTGATTGTTTCCTTCACTGGGCACAAGTGTTGCATTCATCCACGTATTAATTTCCTGGGTGTTCCAAATGATTTGATGCTGACATAGCTGTATTTCAGGGATGAGACAAGCTTAGGGTCTACTCTGCCATCTTAAGTCCCCCTCCCTATTACTTTTCTATTGCAAGGTAACAAAGCACCACACACTTAATGACTTAGAACAACACATATCTATTGCTTCACAGTTTCTGTGTCCCCAGAGTCCAGGCATGGTATAGCTGGATCCTCTCTTTAGGATCTCATAAGCTGTGATCAAGGTGTGAGCTAGGCTGCAGGATTATCTGGAGGCTTGCATGGGGAAGGGCTACTTCCAAGCAAACTATCATTGTTAATAGAATGCGCTTCCTTCTATCCTTAGGACGGAGGCCCCAGCTTATTTCTGGCTATGTGCTGAAGCCCTCCTATAGCTCCTAGAGGCTGCCTGCAGTTTATAGCCATGTGGGCTTTTCCAACCTAGCCTACTACCTCACCTCACCAGCCAGCAAGGAGTCTTTAGACCAAGTCTGATAGAAAAATGGTCTTATGTAATGTGACATAATCATGGGAGTGAAATTCCATCACTTTGTCATATTTTATTGGTCAGAAGCAATAGGTTCCACCCATACTTAAAATGTAGGAGTTCACATAAAGATGTGAACACTGGAATGTGGGGATTATGATGAGCCGCTTAGAGTTTGTTCTCCACACATGCTATGTCATATAAGTCTCTTTACTGCCAGTCTCCTTAGAATATGGCCTCCTAAGGAAAGGGGCTCCTTACCTCTCAATCTACCACAGCACAGTGCCTCATTTAGTAGCCTTTCAGTGCTGATAAATGAATGAGTGAATGAATACTGCAATGAAGCAGAGTGGTTATGCTTTTAGCTGATCTTGGAATAAGGTAAATAAACCCACGTTGAGTGAGAATAGTAAGAAAGGTAAGCTGAAAGAGAGGACACTTTAAGGAATATCTAGAAACTAATTAGATCTCCAGTCCTGAGACTGTCCTCTTTGAAAATGGGGTAAACTGTATTTTGTGTCTAATCTTACTGCTAAGAGGAGAGACTGCACATAATAGCTTATGGTAAATTAGATTATTGTTCAGAAATATTCACTCTCTATTCTGTTCTATGTCCATGGAAAAAATGTACTCCCTTGACCCTTGACTTTAAATTTTGCTATGTGACTTGTTTTGATCAATGGAAATATTGGTGGGTGTGGTATGCCCAGGGTTTGAAGAGAGTTTGTGCAATCTGGCTCACTTTTTTTCATTTCTGCCGCCATCACAAGAATATGCCTGACTAGCCTTCTGATTACAGAGAAAGATGAGAGCCATAGAGTCAAGCTTCCCAGCTGTCCCCAGCCCAGGGAAGCCAATCTCCAGCTGACCTGCAGATGTGTGATCTCAACAAATGCTTACTGTTGTAGGTCACTCAGATTTTTGTGGTTGTTTATTAAGTAGCAATAGTGAACTTATACAGCATATGAAAGGGAAGCATGACTTGGTTGAAAAAGTAATGAACTTTGTGATTCTCTTTCGTAGAGGTGGTTAGCATATCATAGTTTGCTAATGAGAAAAATTCATCAGAGATGTAGAAGGTGGGAGGAAAGAAGAGGCCACTATTCCTGAGAAATTGTCAGTTTCCCCTGACAGCAATTTCATGCAACTCTTTATAAGCTTTAAAACTATGATGGCTTTTATGACTTTAAAAATATGATTGCTTCACAAATATCTCTATGAACTCACAATTTTTGTTCCACTTTGGGTGGCTAGATGTGTGAAGCTCCTTGTACTTCCCCACGAATTCCTGGTTTTCCCACATCAGGCTAAGGTAGATAGTGACTGTTTTTCCAGTTCTCCAGCTGTAGCCCTCCAGACCTTCATTCCCCCTATGTCTCCCCACACCTGTGTAATCCCTACTTTCTACATTAAACTCCTCATTCTTGTATTATCTATAGTGCCTCTGTTTTCCTAACTGAACCCTGACTGACACAGAAGTAAATGGAAATAAACCATCTGGCAATAATGGTATTGCCAATGATAAAGAGCTTACCAATCAAAACAAATTTTAATATCTTTACCAACTAAATTATTTTCAGATTTAAAAAACTTACATAAGAAGCAGAATTTCCAGGATCCATTCCCAGAAAGGCACAAACTATATGGCAATTAGTGTTTGTGCTTTTTAAAAAAAATTTTTTTAATCTTTACTTATTTTTGTGTGTGAGAGAGAGAGAGAGAGAGAGAGAGACAGAGAGTGAGGAGGGGAGGGGCAGAGGGAGAAGGAGACACAGAATCTGAAGCAGCTCCATGCACTGAGCTGTCAACACAGAGCCCTACACAGGGTTCAAACTCACAGACTGCAAGATCATGACCTGAGCCAAAGTTAGATGCTTAACCGACTGAGCCACCCAGGCGCCCCAGTGTTTGTGCTTTCTTAAGTTATTTTGTTAACACAGTAACAGAATTTCTACCTTTGTTATTAATTCCAACCAGCAAATCCAAGGTTTCTTGAAGGGATTTATAATACTTAAGATTTTTTGGAGGAAGGAAGTTGAAAATAATATTTTTTTTCTGGGTCATAAGGAAACATTTTTTATATTTGTTTTACATTATGCTCTTCTATTCTAGCCAGGATTTCTTTTTATGCTTCCTAGTAAGTTTTATTTGTTTGTTTGGTTGGTTGGTTGGTTGATTGATTTTTGTTTTTTTGTTGGGAGGTTGTTTGTTAGTTTTTGTTTTAACATGGCAGGAACTAGAAGGCAAATGGTCAAAGCGATTGGCTCTCAACATTCATTCCTGGCCAACAAGGGTGTCAGTCGATCATGGTAATCCCATTTTCCTTGCCAGGGACTAGCTTAGGAGCAGCGTGTGACACGATTCTGCCTGAGAGGATGTATACAGATGGGATGGTTTTCCTCCTCTTAAAATGAGATTCTGGAGAGAAAGACCTCCTTTTATCTCCAAATGTTGCCATGTCTGATGTGAGTACTAGAATGGCCACAGCTCTCTTGCTGTGACTCTGAAGATGAAAACAACACCAAAGATGGGGAAGCAGAGCAGTGGGAAGAAATGGTCCTTAATGACATTGTTGAGTCTCTGGATCATTCAGTATGCCCTATGTTTGACTTTCCTCTTCTGTGAGATAAGACATTTGCCTATTGTTTAAACTGGTTTGAACTGGGCTCTGAATTTTTCGTACCCAAAAACATGCAAATTCAGAATGGCCCAAATATAGGTTAGGAAGAACTAGAGTTAGTCCTTCAATAATGTGTTCATAGAAAATAAAGTAGAAAGTTTTCTTGAGGGAAAGACAGAATTTACATTTAAATTAATGAAAGCTAGAGATTAATGTTAAAATTCAAAACTAAAAACTCAGTCATTGGAGACTCAGGATTCTCCCAGAATAATGGCAGTTTTCTAAATTCATAGCTCTTTAGAAACCTTTCTATAAAGCAAAAGACCAAGAGAACATTTTGCTTATAACCTTTGTCCATAGCATAACTAGAATACAATGAATATTACAAGGCTTATTTGATATGTTATTAGGGAAATGAACATGAGACCAAGAGAATTTGTCCTAGATCCCTTACTAGGCAATGAATTAGGTGGCAACTATGCAGATGGGAGGGAAATGAATGAGGTTGTAGAGGTAAGCAAAATCTAAATAGCACCAACTAGGATGAAACATTCCTAGAAAACACGTTCCCCATGCTGAGTGGAAATATTGAGAAATGTAGATACTATATCTATATTCTTCCTTTAAAATGTAATCAGTTTATTTCCCTGTTTACAAGACCTTTACAAAAAAGATGAATCTTCTTTGCATGACATAGGAGGCTTTCCTAATCTGGCCTCAGCCTAACTAGCCAGCTCTACTAAACTCTCCATGTACTATAACACAGGAATTTGGGATCTGACAGACCTGGGATCAATTCTTATTAGCTGGGTGTCCTTGAACAAGTTACTGTAGGTCATTCAGTCTCCCTTTCCTCATCTGTGAAATAAGGATAGTAATACCTACCTGTCATGAGGTTGTATCTAAGTTAAATAATATTAGACATATAGACTGCTTAGCACAACAGCTGGCCATATAAATGCTCATGTGTCAGTTCTGATTACCTCCAAACCTGTCACATCCTCCTATACTTTTGTGCCTTAGTATGTGCTGTGTCCTCAGTCTAGAGTACTCATACCTTCCTTCTCTGCCCTTCTCTGTTCTGCCAACTGCCTCTCGAGAGCTCTGTAAAAATCCAAGCCTGTTTCACTTAGCCACAGTGATTCTATCCTTGTGCTGCTGAAGTGGTTATGGACATTCTTCCCACTACACATCTACTGACACTTAGCAGGGACTCAGTAAATACATGTTAAATGAATGAACTAACAAAACATTAAAAGACTGACTAGAATGGAAAGAATGATTTATGACAAATTGATTGTAAAATGTGAAATTTAGAGAGTTTTAAAAGGTTGCTCACATTCACTCCCATGATCTTAGGAACTATGCTACAAATGCAGGAGCACATTTCTTTTTATTGTGTTCCCTGCCATGTCTATTAATTTTTTTTAAATTTCCTCTTACAGTTCAACATTTTCCTAATTCACAACCTGAAATCGATATGGTCATAAAGACTGATAGAACAAAGGAGAGGTGGAAGAGTGCAATTTTACCAGATGATGGTGACACGAATGAGTCATGGGAAGAACAAGTGGAAGATCTGGTCACCTGGACCAATACTCTTGATACAAATGTTTTAGATGATTAAGCCTGATGCTCCAGGATTTAAAAAATGAACAGCCTCCACCACAGATCAACTTCATGAAGCAACTTTGGAACATGGATTCCATTTTTTTTTCCAAGTTGGACTCATGCTCTCACTTCAAGTACAAATTAAATATAGAAGTACAAATCAGTGAATATGTTGCTTTGCATTTTTTGAGCTCTACTTCATTGTTTGAACCTAAGTTAACCAAATGAGGGGTGTTCATTGTGGCATTTCACTCAATGGTATTATGCCCACAGTTGTTAGGCTACTGGATGCAAGTTTTTGCAGGAAAGGTATGAATCAGGAAGAGGCATTCAGGAGCTTCAGAAGTGAACATTAACCAAGTAGAGGGATCTTTACAGTTGTCTGCATCTGCCTGGTTTAGTGTCTTGTTTCCTCCATATTCAAGGGATGAGATATCATCCATCCACCAATGTTCCTCTTATGTTTTCTCCCACATGCTTTGTTTCCCCTTTGACTTTAACCAACCATCCCCTCATATTCTCATATCTTTTTTTTTCCTCCTTATCTTTTTGCTGCATTACCTCAACCTGAAAATGTGCTCATATCTCTCCTATTTGAAAATGTTTACCTTTGACCCTGTATTTCTACCTCCCTCGACACTGTATTATTCAGGGGCACCTGACTGGCTCAATTGGTGGAGCATGTGACTCTTGATCTTGGGGTTGTAAGTTTGAGCCCCATGCTGGGTAGAGAGATTAAAAATAAAAGCTTAAAAAAAACAAAAACAAACATTGTATTATTCATATTTTCTGAGGTTTATTGATTATAGTCTGTCATTCACCATCTTTATTGCCTTGGTTCACTTCACATTTGCATCCCACTGCACAATAAAATCTATCTTCTGCTACATTACTTGATTAAAACTCACTAGGGTCACCAAAGTCTTCCATATTTCTAAAATTCAGTAGCTACTATATCTTAGTGGATCTCTAGGCTATATTCTATGTTATTGATCGCTTCTGTCTCTTTTTTTAATTTTTATTGCCTCACCTTTGAAGAGGCTTGTTTTGGGACCCATCCACCTACACACACATCTCTTCCCAGAAACACCATAAATATGTGTACATATAAATGTGTATATCTATATATAGATATAGATAGATGCCTGATCTTGGATCTAGTTGTTAATAGGTCTCTCCTTCATTTCTAAGGAAACTGATTTTACTTCCTGTGAAAAAATAAAAATGCTGTTATATATACTCGAGTGTCTGGGCACCTCCCTGACTAGCTAGATGTTTTCAAGTCTGCCTGTGATCGTTCAGACAATAAGGACCCAAGTGATTGTAGTGCCTAACACTTTTATTATCCTCTCCAAACAGAACCACAAAGTTCTAGCAGCTATCCCAGACTTCCCCCTCCTTTTGTCAATGCCAAAGTACAGCCAAGAGCCAGTTTCATGATTCCCACCCAGCTTGATAACAATTAGGGTTATTTTTACACCCAGTGAAAAGTGCCCTTGTGAATGGACCACCCCATACCTCAGTGAAATTATAGAACGTAGTTGAAAGATGCATTTTTCTGATAGTCACAATGATGGAGGCTGGGCCTCTGACCCTTCTCTGGTGGTTTTCTGGGAGGACAAACGTGTAGATTGTCAACAGATATACAATAATCACCAAGCAATTAAACCCAAAAGAACAGTTATAGTCAACCAAAAATATGTCCTTGATGTCAGCTGTCATATATTGTATTTTATCCTTTCTATTTAATCCCTTTCTTTCAGGACAAAGAAGTTACACTTGTTGCTTCCTTTTCCTGCTACCAGAAGACCTGGGGGTAAAAGTGGGTGATAGGGAAAGGAAGGGTAGGGAACACGTCTTTGGAATAGAGACATTAGTCAGTAGAACAAGATAGCTTATTTTTTTAAAGTTTATTTATTTATTTGGAGAGATAGCACAAGTGTGTGTGTGCAGGGGAAGGGGTAGAGAGAGAGGGAGAGAATTCCAAGCAGGCCCCATGCCATCATCGCAGAGCCCGACACGTGTCTCGATCCCGTGAACTGTGAGATCATGATCTGTGCCAAAACCAAGGGTCAGATGCTGAACTGACAGAGCCACCCAGGTGCCCCCAGGATAGTTTATTTAATTGCCTTTACCATATCTCTGGCCATTTTTTCTGAGTCTTCAATAGGAATTTCCCTTCTACCTCCAGCCCTTGGTGAAAGGTTCTTTGGTGTTCCAGCCCAATGTGCTCCTCTATGCATTTTTCTTGGGAAACGTTGCCACTGTGAAGAGTTTCACCTCCCACACACATCGTCATTCTCTGGCCTTTTTTCTTCCTGCTTAAAAGACATCTTCACTTCAACTGTCCCCCATGCATCAGAAACTCAACATGCCCAATTTAAACTCATATCTTCCCCTCCACCAGACCTCCTTCTGCCTCTTGTGTTTCTTTTTCAGTTAATGGAACAATCAAAGATAAAAACTGGTGCTGGAGGATCACTATAGATTTCTCTCACTATAGCAGGTTGATCACCAAGACTTGGAATATTATCTTTTAGCTGTCTCAAATCCATCTTCTCATCCCTGTTCTTACCATCACTTTATATTATGAATCCCCTTTAAAAAAATTCTTTTAATGTTTATTTATTTTAGAGAGAGAGACAGAGTGTGAGCAGGGGAGGAGCAGAGAGAGAGGGAGACACAGAATCCGAAGCAGGCTCCAGGCTCTGAGCTGTCAGCACAGAGCTTGACGCAGGGCTCAAACTCACAAACTGTGAGATCATGACCTGAGCCAAAGTTGGACACTCAACCGACTGAGCCACCCAGGTGCCCCAAACTCAAAATACTTCTAATTTCCTTTTAGAGTCTTCTTTGATCCATGTGTTATTTTATTTACTTTATTTTTTAATTGTTTTATTTGCTTTAAAAGAAGATACCTTTCTACCACTGATTTCTACTGTAATTCATGTGAAAAGAGAATATGCTGTGTATGATTTGAATTTTTTAAAACTTATTGGTACTCATTTAGTGGTTCATAGTATAATCTTTCTAAGCAAATGTTCCATATACATTTGAAAAACATGTATATTCTGCTACTGTTAAATGGATAGTTCTATAAATGTCAATTAGGTCAAGTTGTTTGTGTTGTTCAAGTTTTCTCTGCCTCACTGATTCTCTGTCTGCTTGTTCTATCAGTTATTGAGACAGATGTGTTGATGTCTCTGAAACTGTGGGTTAGCCTAATTCTCCCATTAGTTCTATCACTTTTTGTTTCATGTATTTTGAATCTTTGTTGTTAGGTTTGAAAACATGTAAGATTATTTTGTCTTCTTGATGAATGAGTCCATTTATCATTATGAAATTACCTTCTTTTCTTTGAAATCTGTCTGATAATCATATAACCAGTCCAGTTTTTCTGTTAATTAATATTAACATGGCATATCTTTTTCTATTCTTTTGCTTTTAATCTATTTGTTACAGTTTTACCTATCTCTAGAGTTTTCCAAAAAACTAAATAAGATGTATTATTTGGAGCATAGAACATAGTGAATATTTAGTGTCTGTTAATTACTGTGACTATTTGCTATTTCTCTTTATTCAAGGCAAAGAGAACAATACCTAAAATATCAGACTGTGCTCATTGTCCAGCTATAGTTATATTAATATTTTCTATTTTGGGATGTAAATAGAAAAACTGTACCAAAAATACATGAAAGACAAAATAGAAGTATTGTCTTTTTAAAAAAGTTTTTTTTTTTTAACATTTATTTACTTTTGAGAGACAGAGGGACAGAGCATGAGCAGGGGAGGGGCAGGGAGAGAGTAAGACACAGAATCCAAAGCAGACTCCAGGTTCTGGGCTGTCAGCACAGAGCCTGGCGTGGGGCTCAAACCCACGAGCTGTGAGATCATGACCTGAGCCGAAGTTGGCTGCCCAACCAACTGAGCCACCCAGGTGCCCCTAGAAGTATTGTCTTAAAAAAAAAATGCCTGAACCTGTCATATGCATACTAGCTGTGTGACCTTGGGCAAATTACTTAACCTTCCTGCATCTTGGTTTCCTAATCAATCAAGGATGAATATCAATGACATCTAGGTTTCTCTAGTTGTTGAGAAGACCTAATACATCAGTACATTAATATTTGTAAAGTGCTCAGGATGGTACCTAACCCATAACAAGTGCCATGTATATTTTTGATAAAATGAAAAACACATCTTACTTTCTTCCAGTAATTATTCTAATGAAGTATGAAAGAAATTCATATTCAGAAAGCCTAATAAATCTGCAGTTTTATGAAATACCCCAGGTGGTTTTGATGGAAATTATCAGTGGGTGACACTTTGGAATACAATATAATTCCAAGATTTATTTCAAATATGATTAACATAGCACAAGTGGAGCCATTAGTTAATGAGAGTGTCACTTTGTAATGAAGCCGCATGACTGAGTGCATAGCCTAATTTGGAGAGAGAGGTTAACTCTAAATTTGAGGTCCCATGTGAACATGAATCCCAACCTCATTGTGGTAAGCCCAGGTGCATACAGAGAAGAGGATAAAGGAGCAGGAAATTCCATTTTTTGAAAATTTCCTCTAATGTTTGGGTTTATGTCCTTAGAACCTTTGAGTCAGGTTTTTAAATTTGCTTTATTGTTTAGACTCCTCTTCCCCTCCAGATGGCGCCAGTTGGCTGCTCTTTTCTGTACTCTAGTCAAGGTGCAAAGACATTTTCCCTAGAAATGTCAGGCACTGTCTTGTTATGCTTTTAAAGATTTGTATGGCACATGAACATTTTATAAGAACAGGAATATTTTGCTTTCCCTTCCCAAGAAAATGGTTACTCAGTGCTCAGCAAGGCTTACAAAGAGGAAAATAACCCAGAGCTTGCAAATTATGCACATTTGATACAATCATAGGACCAACCTCCTGGAGAAATCAGTCAGTCCTCACCAGTGCCTTCAGGCAGGACCACACAGACACCACCCTCTTGTGGATCTGGGTCTCAAACCACCCTCTTGTGGATGAGAATGAGTACAAAGAGAGAACAGAAAAGCTCAGGTTTTTGTTTAATGACTTCCAGACATCTGTGCATCCACTGAGCTGCTTTGCCTCCTACCTGAAGGAGGGAGGAAGTTCTCTAGAGGCTGGCAGGAAGCCAGAAGGCTGCAGGGCTTGTCCTCCACCTAGACAGCCCTTTGCCTTCTGGCTTCTCACCTACAGGCCATGGTTGTCCCTAAAGCGTAAATGCCAAGCATTGTTGAGTGGAGTGGGGGAATCACAGGAGACCCTGTCCTGTGCACTTTTGTTTGTTGATTAACAAAGGGCATAAGGAGACCCAGAATTTGATTATCTTTTTGTTTTTTGTTTTTGGAGTCCCAGAATTCAATTTAAGCCACTATCTCCAGAGACTGAGATCTAAGTCTTTTCTAAATATCCAATCCCAGGAGGACTAGTCAATATTCACCTTCCAAGAGGGAGTTCTGTTTGGCTAATCTGATTCCTAGATGCAAAAGCGTAAGCCCACTTGACTTGAGGTTTTCATCATAAAAGATGGAGAACAGCTGGCTTTCATTTTCTGAACAGTATCCCTTAATAGATCTGAAGGCTAATTTTAAGTATTCCATACTTGCCTACTATCTGTGCTAAATAAGTCCAGGCTTTTTTGCTTTATGTCACGGCTTGAATGTTCAAACCTGCTTTCTGACTCTTCCCCTCACTTTTAAGTTCTAGATACCAGACTAGAATTCAAATGAAAAGTGATCACTCTAATGACCAAGGATAATTATATTTGCAAGTTGAATTCTGTTTCAACAATACCGTTGTGATATTCAATCTGATCTCCTGAGGCTTTTTATGTGTCTCAACAACTAGCTCATGTTAACGATACTCTACTGATAGAGACAAGTGTTTTCTCTAGAGAAAAATCATAGATACCAGATGTGTCCACAAGCTGCTATCCATTTTCAAGTCAAACTACATAATTAAGATACTGTTCTGGTTAAGTGTGTATATAATAATTTATCATAAGTCTAAAATAAACCTCAGTCTACATCACCAATAAAGGCTATTAATAAGATATTACTTTAACGTTCAAAAATGTTCAGATTATAACTCTCATATCTTGTGGCCACTAGAAGTAAGCTTTTTTCCACATTCAGCTATGAATAACAGAAAACCTAAAGAGGATTAAAGACATAGAGATTGAGTTTTCTTTGCAAAACAAGGAGCCCTGAATGGGAAGTTACTGGCATTGGTCCAGCTAGTTATGCAATGATGCTATCAAAGACCAAGCTTTTTCAGTATTTCCACTCTGACATTTTTATTAGCATATTGGCTTTTGTTCTCAGACCTTTTGCTTCATGATTACAATACAGCTGCTAAAGCTCCAGACCTCACCCCTGTGTTTCACCTCTGTGTGGAAGAAGGAGAGAAAAGGAAAAAGGAGTGATACTGGCTGCTAGTCCTCTGTTCCAGAGCAAATGGTTGCCTCAGAGAGATTCAGTGTCATCAGTACTAGACACCAAAACTACTAGCAAATTTAAAGTCAGTTCTGCTAATAATTTTTCCATACATTCATGGTTTTCAATCATTGCTGATTCAGTTGTTAGTTTTCAATGTCTTTTGCAACATATTAAAATGCATTTAATAATTGATAAGGGAGAGAATAGATATGATTATATATAATTATATAAATATATGTATATCTATTTGTATTTTATATTTTTATACTTGCAAAAATGTCCAGCTCACTTTGAAGCAGATGGGAAACAGGGAATTGAGACTATAGAAATTCTAGGCATTTACATCTTGGTTAGGTTACCAAATAGCCCCTCTAGCCTACAACACAGGGTTTTAACAGTTCCCATGAAACCAGTAGATATAAAGAGTCATGATTCAGAGCCCTCCTTGAAACAATTTGTTTTCAATCATAAAATAGCTTAGAATAACCTGATAGTGGGATGATAAAGCCCATTCTGTATTACAGAATTTTTAGACTTCAATGATGTAGACAGTCTGTTGACCTTTCATAAACGAAGGTATGCTTTGACCACAGCACACTAGAACACAGATAACAGCAGTCAGGGATGGTCAGGCCCAGGGTGGCCCCAGAAAGCAATGGATTAATGTCAGCATCCAATAGGTCTAGATTCAAGGGACCTTGATGGGAGAATAAGGTACTCTATGATCAAGAGCAATTTAGATCATTATCTAAGAATAGTAAAGAATGTTCAGACTCTCAAGATAGCTACATGGAAGTGAAAGTTTATTTGCCTTGCAAATAAGTAAAATGATGGAACATACTATCATGTTTTGGTCAGAGTATCCAAAAGATATCCTATCTCACTTTGCCAAAAATAATAAACAGACACTACTAAGGTAAAAGGTTTGGAAATGGGGGGAAAAGTCTGAATTTCATCAAGAACCTTGGGAAAATCAGATCCAAATAGATATAATCTTCCAAAATCACTTTGTCTTTTAATTTAAAAAGAAATATGTGAACTTTAAGAAAAATATGAATCTCTGCACTTTAAAACATCAGCTGATGATTTTACCTAAATCTGTTAGTTCAGTTTGTTCTAAAGTCAAGTCATACATACAATCTTTCTATGGACTAGGGTTATCTATTTTTGCATACAGATGATATCCCTATTATTTGTACCCTAACATCTACAAGGCTTTGGTAGTTGATTTGTTGCTCACAAAAGGAAGGGATCAAATAATGTATCAATTCGCTTTTGCTGTGTAACAAACTACCTGAAAAATCTGGGTCTCAAACCAACAGCTATTTATTTAGTTCACAGTTCTTCATATCAGCAATTGGTATGGGGCTTGGCTTCTCAGTTCTGGTAGCAGTGGGCACCCCCACCTGTATCTGTAGTCAGTGTCCAGCCTAGTTGAGATGGATCTGATCTAGAGGGCCCCAACTGTTACAGCTTGTCTTTGTTCATTTTGGTCTTTGATCTTTTAGCTTATTTACATGGCAGCTAGACAGGGTCCAGTGAGTGTGCAGAAGTGCTCAAGGTCTCTTGAGGCTTGGGTTTGGAACTGGCACACCATTACTTCTGCTGAATCCCATCAGCCAAAACACATCATAAATTCAGCCCAGATTTGAGGGGATAGAAAATTGATTCCATCTCTTAATGGGAAGAGCTAAAAAGCCATATGACAGAGGGCAGGAATACAGGGTGGGGTGAAGTATTATGGTCATTTTTGCAATATACCACTGAAAGAGTAGATGAATCAATACAAACTTCTCTAGTATTACTGTAAAAAAAGGTCTCCATTTGTTTATTCATATGTCAGGCATTGTGATTGGTTACAGGGATAGTGCAGGAGCCACTCTAATAATTACACTCTGCCACGTGAAGTATGAAAGGATAGGCCCGTGCTAGATAAGTGGAAGCAACTTGCCCCAAGCTTTTATGTCAGAAGTATGTTCTCTGTTTATTTGGTAAGAAGTAAGCACTTCCTTGTTAATATAAAAACATTAATTTTTAAAAAATCAATCAGAATAACCAGGTCTGGAGAGTTACCTTATCCTTATGTTTCATAAAGACTTGGCTTTTGTCTAGTTTCTTCATTGTTTTATTGCTTGTGCCTTGAACTGTGTCTGACATACAGTAGACAGTCAATAAATATTGAAATGTTGATTTAAAGCCCTATGGTAATTTAGCTATGTGGTCAGAAGACCAGAAGAAGGCAGGTAACAATGATGCTTTTGTCACGGGGACAGACTCATTATGGGTGTTCTCACTGGTGCACACAGATAGCTCCATTCTTTTTGTTACCTATTTAACCATTTCTGTTGTTATTTAATAAGAAGTGTAGCAGGGTGGATGTTGCCCAGCTGGTACAGTGAACACCATTCCCAGTGTGGTTGGAAGTGGGGTGGCACTGAGCAGAGAGTAGAGTGTTGGCCTCATCCTTTTTTGAAATTTGAATCCCTGTGTTTGCAAATGAAAAAGAATATGGCAGCCATAGCAGAGAGCAGTGAGAAGAGCAGACTAAAGGCTATCCTTCAGAGACTAAAAGTCTACATCTTCCTTTTCCCACTGCTGACCAGTGGCAGTGACTTTGGAGTGGGAGGAAGAGAAAGCTGCATATAGTTGGCTGGGAACCAAGGGAGAACAGTGGGAGCATTGGCTCATTCTTTTGTTTATTCGTTCATTCACACAGTCATGTATTTTGGTGGTTAATTTTATGTGTCAACTTGACTAGGTCACAGGGTGCCCAGATATTATTAGGTCAGACATTCTGGGTGTTTCTGTGAGAGTATTTTTGGATGAGACTAATAGGTTTTTATATTTTTTAGTTTTTTGAGATTAATCTTTAAATTGGTAGACCAAGTAAAGCAAATCCCCCCCTCCCATGTGGGTGGGCCATATCCTATTAGTTGAAGGCATAAATACATTTAAAACACTGATTCTTCCCTGAGAAAGACTATTATTCCTGCCTTTGGACTTTAATTGAAATATCAGTTCTTCCTGGATTTTGAACGTGCTGGCCTTCAAACTGGAACTACACCATCAGCTCTCCTGGGTCTCTAGCTTGCTGACTCATCCTGCAGATCTTAGGACATGCCAGCCCCCTTAATCACATGAACCATTTCTGTATAATAAGCTTCTTTCATTCTATTGGTTCTGTTTCTTTAGAGAACCCTAATTCACGTACATATTCATTTAGCAAATATTTATTGAGTTAATTTCTGGAGATGGTGATGAACCCTGCTCACATGAGCTTATATTTTATTTTCTTAACATTTATTTATTACTGAGAGAGAGAGAGAGAGAGAGCAGGGGAGGGGCAGAAAGAGGGAGACAGAGCCAAAGCAGGCTCTGTGCTGTGAGCACAGAGCCCAATGCAGGGCTCAAACTCATTAACCATGAGATCATGATCCAAGTCAAAATCAAGAGTCGGCTGCTGCTTAACCGACTGAACCACCCAGGTGCCCTGTGAGCTTATATTTTAAAGGACAGTGTAAATGAATAAATGGGAATGACATGATGGGTGAAGTTCAAGTTGGACTGGATGTTGCAGGGACCCAAGACTTGGGAGCTCAGGAAAGGTTTCCTGGAGGAAATAGCATTTAATCTGAGCCTTGCAGAACAAGTAGAGTTAGCCAGCCAATGAGAATTGTGCAAGAGTGAATGGATGGAGGGAATAGTATGTCCAGTGACCTGCACGGGACAGGTGAAGGATACAACCCCTGAGAAAATCTTGAAGTAGTTCACTATAACTGTTTTTATAGAGTTGATGGTCAAGAGTTGAGAAAATGGAAGCAAGAGGCAGGGACCCAGGTGAGAAGAGATACTGACCTGACAAGGGCAGAGCAGAAAAAAGGCAAAGAAGTGGATGGACTTGAGCATTATATAGGAGGTGGGATTGACAAGACTGGGTGATGAACAGGACTTGGGGAGAGGCGGGGATTCTGCTGGCCCTGGGGATAATGGGGCCACTTATTGAGACAGGGGATTAAGAATGTGGGTGGGATGAGATTGGATGTTGCTAATAACCCGCACAGGCTCTCTGACTTTTTTTTCCTTCCAAAGTCAAATTTAATATCCATTTTATTCTGATTTCCAATGGATACAGCTGGGTTCTGGAGTGAGCAGGCCTCAGTTCAAACCCTCACTCCACCACCTGCAGGCTATGAGATGTGACCTCAGGAAAATCATTTAACCTCTCCGAGCCTCACCTCCCTGATCAGCAAGTGGAGAAAATAATAGCGCATATTTAACAGGGTTGTTGTTGGGGTTAAACAGTAAAATGTATATAAAGTGCTTCACATAGTGTCGAGTTCCATAAAGGCTAACTATAATTATGGTGTCCAAAAGTGATAGAAAGAGAAAGCAAGAGAATAAGACCCAAAGTCTGTTCAGAAAACTCGGGAGGAATCAGAACTAGGCAGAGAGCTCGGGGAAGTGGGGAAAAGGCAGAGTGTGAGGAAATGGAGTGGTCTCAGGCTCCAAGGCTTCTGTTTTAATCTCTGCTGGGACACTTCATCCCAGGGAGAGGCTGACCATGGGATGCACCTGCTCCCCACCCCAGAAAAACATTCTGAGTCACTTCTCCCTGTCCCTTAGGACTCCTTGGTAATAGTCTTCCATCTGTTTCCCAAATTCCTAGCACCACGTTGGATACCACATTCAAAACTTCCTTCAACAAGAAAAAGCAAAACTCCCTTAAAGGGTTCCTTAAAGGTAGCTCTGCACTTGGGTGCCTGGCTCTGAAGCCCAACCTCCTGGACTCACATCTGGTCCCCACCAAACCTCTCTGCCCTGGTTTCCTGATCTGTGAGGTGCAGATAAGAGTAGTAACCACCACTGAGGGCATTGATGAGAATTAAATGAATTAATATTTTACAAGTGAATGAACTGATTGCTAGTCCAAGTAAACCCTCAGTAAATGTTAGCCATTGTTATAGAGTTAGAGGAAAAGCTGGGCAGCCAGGCCAGTGCCGCCTAGGGCCCATGGGCCCTGGACTGAAGCTGTGTCCAAAGACAGCAGGTAATTAGAGAGAGCTGGTCATCCTGGGCACCCTGTGCTGGAGTGGGGGGGGGAAGCAACAATAACAAAACTTATCTGTTATTGGGCATTATTTCATGTAAGTTAATTCACAGGATGGACATTTTTTCTCATTGTAGGGATGGGATAACTGAGGCTCAGAAGTTAAGGAACTCTGTTGAGATTATATCCCAAGATCCCATAAAGGTCTTAACACTTTATTCTGCTGGGGAAAAGCTACAAGTAGATCAGATTTAAGTTGAAATGTAGTTTGGGAGCTCACGAATGTCCAGAATCCACAAATGGCACCCCCTAGAAAACCTGGGGATGAAAGCAAAAAGACCAAAGTTCTGGTGTCCTAGATGGCATCACAGGGAGGCTTATTTGTATGTGCCGCAGCTCTGTCTCCAGGCCCCTGCAGTGCCCCAGCCTGGCCTGAGTCAGGCCTGGAAGATCACATCTGCGGGTCTCCTTCCCTTCCAGCCCAGCTGATTTGGCAGGCTGCCAGCCTAACAGCCAGGGCATTCGCAGAGGCCTGATTTTAATAAATTTCTACTTCCTGTACAAAACCGGTTTTCTCAGTGGCTTTGTAACCCAACCATCCTTGATCACATCAGGACCAAACCTGGCAGCCAGCTTGGCAGCTTGTGTGCAAATTGTATACAATGGCAGATTGTTTGGCGTTTATTGCAACCCAAAGCAACTTAAGGAAAAGGGAGGAGAAAGACAAGAAAGAAAAGGAATAAATCCAAACCTCATATATAATTACATAATACAGTGAAGTCCCAATTCTCTTTAATGAAAATACAGAATTAATGAGTTAGTTTCTCTCCCTCTCCTGTGCGCGAGCGCACACACACACACTCACACACACAAACACATCAACTATAGAATAGACAAATGCATTCTTTGTTGAAGTCTCTTTTCCCTGTTTTCCTCTTCTTTACCAACGCATCTCACATTCGAGAAGAGGAGTGAAAATCAAGGCCTGAGGGAAAGTAGCATGTTTAAAGGATCTTAGAGACAGGAAGAGAAACAAGAGTGAGAAAGGGGGCAATTGAGAGGATGCAAACACTAAACAAGTAACAAATATCAGCCTATTAAAATGATCATATTGAGGGAGGATATGAGGTTAGAAATTACATGAATTGAGTTAATCAGAGTATCCTATTTCATTACTGTGTTCTCAAAGTGTTACATGATGAGTTCCCAGCGTCATCAAACAGTGACTGCTCTTGTCTACACCTATCTTGTGTCACAAATACATGAATCTCAGAGAGCCTTAGTAGAGTCCCTTAGCCCTCAGTGCTAGACCAACCAGCCCTTTTTCTCTCTCATCTATCAAAGCTGACTCAACCCATGTTTTACTCTCATGGTCTTCTTCTGAGTTAACTGAACAAACTAGTAAGGATTTATGGATGTTAACATGCATTGTTCCAATGGTGAGAAAATGTGTAGTTGTCATATTGGAAATTCTAAGCACTCGGGCAGGTCTGTTGGGGAGATGTTTTCTGGGTGAGTAGTCCTCGTGGGTCTAATCGGTCACATCGCAGGGAGACCCATGTTTCATTTGCAGTAGAATTGGTCTTGTGGACATATATCATTACCAAGGGCAAGGTCAGAGGTTCATTGTCAGTCAGGGCATGCTTTAAATGTGATGCAGGGCTTATGTCAATCGCCTGAATAAATCAGAATGTACTAATTGAAGTGATGTAGGATCCCAATGAGGATAGGCTTTAGAGCAACTTAACATGGATTCCAGTTTAAGAATATAGCTAAGTGAGCAAATGAAATGATAGCAAATTAAATCAAAAGTAGGTTTGGATACATGGTATAGTCAAAAGCTAGTTAGATGGGAGATGGAATATGGATAGGGAGTGGAATAGAACTTTTAATTCAACTGAATAATTTCCCATTGAAGACCATCATGCCCTTGGCATCGTGTTGGAGTCAAAATTATAGGACGCGATGTTTACCACCAATATTTTAGTCTCTTTTATTGTTGGGGTGGGGGTGGGGGTTGCAGATCACAGTGCATATACATGAAGCAATAGTAACGTATGTGTATTTTTTTAAGAGAGAGAGAGATTGCGCACCCATGCACAAACAAGTGGTGGAAAGGCAGAGAGGGAGAATCTTAAGCAGGCTCTGTCCTCAGTACAGAGCCTGATATGGGGCTCTATATCGGGACCCTGAGATCATGACCTGAGCTGAAATCAAGAGTCAGATGCTTAACTGCCTAAGCCACCCAGGCGCCCCAGAAATGGGTTCTTAACTGAGGCAGGGATAGGAAAGGGAAACATAAGAATCACCTAAGAAGCTTTTCCAAACATATCCTAGATTTCATGAGTCAGAATCCCTGAGACAGGGAGAGGTGGAAATGGCATTGCTTGCTTTGAAAAGCTTCCTAGGAGATTCAGGTGTGTACCCTGTTTAGCAGCCATTGAATTAGACCAGTACTTTCCAGGCTTACCGGACCATAACGATCACCTGAGGAGATTGTTAAAACTGTATGTTTCCTGGCTGCACCCACCACCGGAGTTGCTGATTTAGCAGGGCCAGCATAGGGCACAGAAATGTATTTTTAACGGTCACTCCAAGTGATTCATATACATAGGTTTGAAGAGTAGTTTAGAGAATAGTAAGTTAGATAATATTTATTCAAGAAATATTCATTGAGCAACTTCTGTCATGCTGAATGCTGACAAAACTCAGGGATTAGATCCTTCTGGCCTGCAGAAGCCCACGGAGAACACCCAAGCCATGGTAAGTGTAGCCAAGGGCTGGGTGAAATTTGCTGGTGAGAAGTGGGTGGAGGTTTTAACGGGTTCTACAGTAAAGAAAGATTGGTTGAAAAGGGTGGGACTTGAACTGGGCAGTGAAGGATTTGACTCTGTGGAAGGGAAGAAAGGAGAGGTCGTATGGGCAGGAGGTAGGGAGAAGTGTGGCATATTCTGAGGTGCCAGCATAGCTGGTGTGGAAGCCCAAATGGGTGCCTCTTGTTAGGATCAGGCTGGCCTGATCCTTAGGTTTGCAAGGCTAGCTAGTAGCCATCATTCAGCTATTAGGGGAAGTAGGGTTTGCAGGCCCCATGCTAGAATTATCGTTCGGCTATGTACTCATTCATAGTTTGAGTTTGCAAGGCAGAATAGTATAGATGATGTTAGTCCATGGGCGATTATTAGGGCCGTTGCTCCTATATCCTGCCTGATGGTAGCACTGCACAATGGTAAAAGCATGAGCTGTAGGGCCATATGACCTCTGTTGGACTCCCAGCTTTGCCATGGGCAGCCATGTAACTAGGATTCATTTTTTAACCCACCTGTACCTCAGTTATGTTGTCACGAAAATGGAAATCCTGATAGGCTTTCTAGGTGCTGTGAGATCCGAGTAAGTGTACTACCTGGCATTTCACACATGTATGCAATCAATATCTGTGCTGTCATTCTATTTTACAGTGCTTTTTACTTACAGTGTGCTTTTACAAGCACTAATTCGTTTGCTCCCCACAACAATTTTGAGAGGTATGTGTTATTATTAATCCCATCTTACAAATGAGAAAACTGAAGCTAACAGAGGTCAAGGAATTCAAACAAGCTAATTAGCTTTAACTTGAACCCAAGTGTCTTCACAACACCGTAATCTGTTCTTTCTCTTATGGCGAAATGAGGGAATCAGATTATAGATGAGTCCTTGAGGGCCAATTTACTCCAGGCTTAATTCTGCATATATATGGAAGCATTTAAGCAGAGGATGGACATGTTGGAAATAGTGTAATGGAAATGTGAATGTTCTGGTTGAGATAGAAAATGGACACCAGTAAGGGCCAGAAGAGAGAGAACATTAACTACTGTATTTTATGGGCAAACAGAGCCTCAGCTGAGTAAGGTTGGTGTGTAAAGGAGGAAGAGAGGTACTGAAACTGAAAAGAAAAGGAAATGCACCCTAACAAGCAATGACAATTGATATAGAAAAGGCTTGCAAGAGGACAGTCTAACATTCAAAACTGTAGCCACTGTTTTCACTTCTAATTGTTAGGATCAAAAGCTGGGAGCATTGCATTCTGTTTCTCTTGTTCATTCCACATGCCTGAGCATTCTTTCTACGACTTTGCACAGAGTGTTGTATTTGCCAAGAGCTGCAGTCATTATTATTTATTGTTTCTCACATCAAGGGTCCAAGGTCTCAGCACTTAACTCTAGAAAGTGGTATTAGAATGCCCTATGGACCTGACTATGAGGAAAGCTTTTCAGCATCCTAAACATAAATATCTTCCAAGTAAGAGCATTGATTGGGAAGCCTGGATGGATAAAATTAACTGCTGCAATCTTAAAGATGTCTGGTTCACATCCTGGGTAAAAAGAGGGAAAAGCTTTATGGAGGCCATTAATGTCAATATTAAATGACATGAAACAGCGTTATGCTAACCTCTTCCCCAAATCCCATCTATTCTGTTATCTACTGCTCCTTAATGTGGTTCTGTGTCCAAGAAGGTCCCCCATCATATAGTCAGGCGGGAGTCATATGCTGCCTGCTTGTCAAGTAATGGATTTGATTTCTGAAAAGAATAAATTGATTGCTGGAAGTCCATAGCTAGTAAATGGCAGAGCCAGTATGCAAACAAGTCTTCGTACCTATCTTCATTGCTCTTTTAGGCTTTCTGAGAAATGTGGCATTAAAAATTTTTTTTCAATTTTTAATGTTTATTTATTTTTGAGAGACAGAGACAGAGCACGAGTGGGGGGAATGGCAGAGAGAGAGAGACACAGAATCTGAGGCAGGCACCATGCTCTGGGCTGTCAACAGAGCCCAATTCAGGGCTCAAACTCATGAAGCACAAAATCGTGACCTGAGCCAAAGTGAGATGCTTAACCGACTGAGCCACCCAGGTGCCTCTAAAAATATATTTTTAAAATTTTTAATGTTTTATTCATTTTTGAGAGAGAGAGACAGAGCATGAGCGGGGAGGGGCAGAGAGAGAGAGGGAGACACAGAATCCAAAGCAGGCTCCAGTCCCTGAGCTGTCAGCACAGAGCCCGACGCGGGGCACGATCTTACAAACTGTGAGATCATAACCTGTGCTAAAGTTGGACGCTTAACTGACTAAGCCATCCAGGTGCCCCTAAAAATAATCTTTTAAATAAAATAGCACAGAAGTACATAAATAAGCAAAGTCACCTTCCTACTCCTCTTAGAGATAATCACTGCTCCAGTTTGATAACATCCTGATGGGTACCTGCTAGTGCACATAAGCATGTGTACATGTAAATCTATATCATGTCTTCTTTGAAGAAGTAAGCAGGCTCCTTCAATTCTTACAATTCCATAACCTACCTTTTTCCCTCCTGAAAATACCTCCCAGACAGCTTTAACATATAATTCTTCCTTGTTTGTGCTCAAAGCTATCGTCCAAGGCACCAAAACCTATTTAATTAATTCCCTATCGATGGCCTTTAAGGTTGTTTTGATTTATTTTATTAAAAAAATACTGTTTTGAGAGACAGCGTGAGCAAGGGGGGGCGCAGAGGGAGAGGGAGAGAAAATCTTAAGCAGGCTCCACACCCAGCGCAGAGCCTGATGTGGGCTCCATCTCTCAACTATGAGATCATGATCAGGGCTGAAATCAAGAGTCTGATGCTCAACTGACTGAGCCACCCAGGTGCACCTAAAAAAATACTTAAGCTATTTTTGGCCACGTATCTTTGTGACGTAGTAGTGTTAAGGGAAATTCCTAGAAATTGAGTTCCTGGAGCAAAAGGAATAGTTTTTTTTTTTTTTTCATTGATATTTCCAAGTACCAAACAGGCATTTGGATATGATTGTCTCCATTTATTCCTCCCACTCTGCAAACAGAATATGATGGTATTGCTCCATACCCTCACTACCACTAAATATTATTAGTCTTTTCCATTTTTCATTCATTCATCCATTCAGTTCTCCAATCAAGACATATGTGCTGAGCGCCTAATATGTGTTCGATACCATTCTAGTTCCTGGAGATAGCTCAGTGTAAGACACGAAGTCTCTGTCCACACAAAAATTAACTCTGTTTTAGAGGTGAAATAAATGTAATAACAAACATATACAATGTATAGAATAGGTCAGGTGGCAATAAGTCCAGAGAAAAACACAGCTGGGTAAGGGTGATAGAGTGTGCAGGAGAGAGTGTTAGAATTTAGTGGAATGTGTGCAGAGAAGGCTTCTCTTATCAGAGGTGTTTGAGCAGAAACCTGACTGAAATGCTTGGGAACAACCAAAGCATTTGTCTAAGGGAAAAGCCTCCCTGGCTCAGAGCAGAGCAAATGCTACCAAAGGGGCAGGAATCTACTTGGCATGTTTGAGGACAGAGTGGGCCCATATGGCTGGAGCAGAGCAAGTGAGATGAGGAGTGGCAGGAGATAATGGGGGACCAGTCATGTAAAAGCCCGTAAACTCTTCGGTTTTAACTCTGAACGGGATGAAAACCTTTGGAGTGTTTTGAGCCTATGTGGGGATGTTTTAAAGGATCCCCCCAGCTGCTGGGTAGTGAATAGACTATGGAGACAAAAGGGGAAGCTGGGAGATGATTCTAGGAGACGAGGATGGAACTCTAAGGGAACCCTAAGTTGCATAGAGCAGGGTGGGGTAACAGGGAAGAAGAAGCCAACTGACAGACATCTTTGAATATAGAGTTTCCAGGATTTGGTGATGGTTTGGATGTAGGGTGTGGGAAAACTAGGCAAGGCAAGTCATGCCCACAAGTTTTTCAGCCTGCACAACTGAAAAAATAGAGCTGCCATTTACTGAACTAGGGGTGATTGTGAGAAGAGCAGGTCTGTGTTTGGGGGAGAATGCATGAGTTTAGTTTTGGTCATGGTACATTTGTGAAGAGACAAGATGGTCCACCAGATGACTGCAGAGGTTCTCTCTGGGTTGCGGGAGATGGGCTAACCAGGAGGGCCAGGGTTCCCAGTGCTAGTGCAACACCCCTTTTCTCAATGAAGCAAGAAACACTAAAAGGAAAAGAAAGTGTTAACTGGCCATCTAGGAGAGTGGAAGAGTAACTGAAGTGAGAGATGGGGTAGTAGGATTGCTTTCTTACCCTTATTTGCATTCATAGTGAAGTTCAGCTTTGTGTGTGTGTGATGAGTACACATTAGCACTGGCTGACACAACCCTCTGGTTCCATCTACCTCTAATGATCTGCTTCTAGGAATCAAGCATTTTTGAGTCAAACTTTTTATAATGACTGCTCTCATTTAATAAAAGCATAAATCAATTATTTTGACATTTTGAACCTAGTTGTCACCTCTTTACTAAGAAAATTTTACTGCATTTTGCCTTTATTATAGCCTCTGGTCCAGACTAAGAAGCACTGTAGACTGACCAATGGTGACCAGGGACCAGCTTCTCTACTCATGCACCAATGGCATCCTATAGAATGTAAGAAAAGTCACCTACCGTAGCCTGACGCTGTAGCCTTTGGTGGTGTGTACTGAGCCTCACTGCAAGGGCAATTATGCATTAAACAAATTCAGTTATTCACACAGCTCATGTTTATTGAGCACTTTCTGTGTATCAGGCACCAGAGAAGAATATGACCTAGTTCCTATACTCACTGGGCTCACACTTCAATAGAGGAGAAAGATTCATGAACATAACAATAATAAAATGAGAAACATGCAACTAAAGATATTATAGGAACACAGAGAATAAAAACCTAACTGATCTTGATAGAGTTTGGAAAACTTCCAATGGGAAGCAGAATAGACAAGACTTAAAGGTGATAGGAGGTTGTCAATTTAAATGGGAGAAAGTCTATTCCGGGTAGAGGAGATCACTTGGGCAGAGGGGAGAAACCACACGAGTGCATAGGAAACTAACTCTAGGTGCCACTGTGTTGCTGGAGTTCAAAGCCAAGAATAGTAAGCAATGAGACTAAAGACTCCAGCAACAGCCACCAGTGATGAAGGACTTCTTATACCAGGTCAGGAGCCTGGACTTCAACCAGGGCTTGGGAAGCCAGTGAAGGATTTGGATATAAAATGGACAGGTCAGCCTTTCTTGTCAGTTATTAGACTTAACGTTATTTAAAGGTGCTGGGACGCCTGGGTGGCTCAGTCAGTTAAGTATCTGACTCATGATTTCAGCTCAGGTCATGACCTCACAGTTGCGAGATCAAGCCTGTCATTGGTCTTCACACTGGACATGGAGCCTGCTTGGAGCCTGCTTAAGAGACTCTCTCTCCCTCTGCCCCTCCCCCACTCTCTTGCGCGCATTCTCTCTCCCTCTTTCTTTCTCTCTCATATGCTTTCTCTCTCTCACTCTCAAAAAAAAAAGTAAACAAGTAAAGCCCCATCTGTTCATATTATATATGAAAAGCAGAACAATATGCCAATCAAGCAAAGAACTTAGAGCCTGACTCCTTTTCCTATTTGCCGTATGAATTTGGGCTAGCCAACTACTCTGAAGCATAATTTCCTCATCTGTAAAACTAGGATAATAATCTTCATACATTTTATGGAATTTTTGTGGGATCCAAATGAATAATAATATACATGAAAGCCTTTTATAAACCATAAAAGTACAATTCAAGTGAAAGTTATTATATTTCCTTAATACATAGTACTCTATAACAGTAACTTTCATACAATCCCATATATCCATGCTAGGTGTATATGTCTTTGTCTTCTCTGTTATACCATGAGATCCTAGAAGCATTTATTCATCTTTATGTACTCATAATGTGTTGCATTTTGTTTGTATTAAGCACCTGTATAGGTGCTTAAGTGATGTTTATTGAATTGATGTTGGTGGTCATTTATCTTCCTTGTTGATAAATGTTGTAATGTGCATATCGGAAAAACACCTACTGTATCGAAGGATGAATCTAAGTGGTAGAGTATAAAACAGTTCTCAGATACTTTCAGGGGAAACAAATCCTATGCATTTGTTTGTTTGGCTTTCTGTTTAGCAGTAATCCTCTCCCTCCCTCCTTTCAAACAACACATGAGACATCTTGCACAACTGAGCAAAATGTTAAAGGACAATGAACATAGAAACAAAATTAATCCTATTAAAATGAACAAAGTAGGGCGCCTGGGTGGCTCAGTCATTTGAGTGACTGACTCTTGATTTCAGCTCAGGTCATGATCCCAGCTCCACATTGGGCTCTGCACTGAACATGGAGCCTGTTTAATATATTCTCTCTCTCTCCCTCTCTCTCCCTCCCTCTCTCTCTCCCTCCCTCTCTCTCTCTCCCTCCCCCTTCCCTTCCCCACCACTCACTCATGCTCTCTCTCTCTCAAATTAAAAAAGAAGAAATGAACAAAGGAATTCAAAGAGCAGAGGAATATTATCCAGCACCTGAAATTGGTTAGTTGTGGCATTAAAGACAATTAGTGCTGAAAGCTTCAAAGTGTCTCTTTTCTTTGTTTTATTTCTTCCCTAGTGGACAGTAGTTTTCAGTGAGAGGGAGAACATTGTTTTATTTTACATGCCAGCATCTCAGATTTTTGTTCTAAGCACTCATTCAATATCAGTCTTCCACAACAACTGCGTGGAAAGTATCACCTCCTTTGGTATACTTTGTGAAAGTGTCACCTCCTTTGGTATTGAGCTGCACTCTTTCTTGAGGCAATTATGCCTTAAAATCATGGTACACTAATTGTTACAGCAGAACTCCCTCAGAAAAGCATATTACAGCCTCATTAAAACCACATTAGTTTATCATGATTTACAGTGAGAGGTCTAGGGAATGAATTATTGAGTAACTTCTTATTAACACAGAAGAAGTCTGTCACACTAAATTACATACTGTAGTTTAAGGCATCAATTACCAGCTTCAGAAGCAGAGTAGACAAAGATACTCTTCAATCCAAATGCCCCCACTACCCAAGAATGGTCACTGGCTCCTTGCAGAAAGATGTGGTTCCTAGTTAGGCTCTTCACAAGTTATTTATACATGAATGGGACTTAACTACACAAAGTTAGTATAAGAGATAAGTAAAGGGAGTAGGGGCTGGTACATTTTACGGAAGAGAAACAATGAGGTTCTAGTCTGCTTAATGTTTCCAAGTATCAAGTTCCTGTGGACATAACTGGAAAACCCATGGAAAGGAATAGATCAACAGTTACAGAGTACCTATTAGCTGTCAGCATAGCATATACATCTAATTTATTCTTCACAACTACTTGCCCAGCTACCCATTTTTATTTTTTTTTAATGTTTATTTATTTTTGAGAGAGAGAGAGAGAGAGAGAGAGAGAGAGAGAGAGTGAGCACAAGCAGGGAGGGGCAGAGAGAGAGGGAGATAGAATTTGAAGTGGGTTTCTGAGCCATCAACACAGAGCCTGATGCGGGGCTCAAACTCACAGACAGCCAGATCATGACCTGAGCTGAAGTTGGACACTCAACCGACTGAGCCACTCAGGTGCCCCAATAGCTACTCATGTTTAGAGATGAAGAAAATGAAGCTCAGTAGGGTTAAAGAATTTGCCCAAGTTATTTAGGGAAAGTTGAGATTAAATATGATCTGTCTGACTCCAAAGAACATCCTTATTCCACTTTACCACATAGCTTTTATACTGCAATACCTCATGTTTAGGAGCAGAGGTACACAAGATAACTAAAGTTTTCACTTCAGACGTAGAGAATTTAAAATGGAAATGTTTCTAAAATATGTTGTTTTGCTACCTTAAAAAAACAACAGGATATTCTGAAGGCAGCTTAACCCTTTTTGGAAATACAAGACCATTATATAATAATTCACTTATTGTGCTACAGATGTAGGTTGGAATTTACATAATCTCTTCCCAGTGGCTGTACTGCAGACCTAATGGTGAGCCATTTTGTCCTATCCAGACAGGATCAATATCTAGGGAAGGTCAAGTGATAAGACTGAAAGCTCCTGAGCTCTCGAAGGCATCACAGCAGAGCCATCATAAATGCTCATATATTTATAAAAAGAGAAATTTTGATAGCAGGAGTTGGCAAGTTTTTTCTGTAAAGAATCAGATGGTAAATATTTTAGACTTTGCAGGCCATATGATCCATGTTATAATTACTAACTCTGCTGTTGTAGTTCAAAAGCAGCCACAGACAATTCGTAAATGAATGGATATGTCTATGTTCCAATAAAACTTTATTTGTAAAAATAGGCAATGGGCCAGATTTGACCCCAAGGCCATATTTTGAGGACTCCTGATCTATATAATTAAAAGCATGTTATTTTAAATCTTTCAGAACAGCTGGACCTATATTCTAAGTTATTTAAGTGCTAACCTGAAACTTGTTAAACCTATTTCCTTACCATCTGGTTGCTATCTTCCCATTTCTCTTTTTTCTCATGAAAGAAGAGAGAAAATATTTCAGTTGCATGACCTCCTGAGTAGAGTAATATGACCATCTTTCTGTAAAATTATTCACTGCATGAAAGATCAAAGTAGCTGTCTCTTCACTCAGAAGAACCATCATCTTCACAGTCTTTATCAATTTCTTGTTTTATTTTGGTAGAACTCAAGCATTATGTTTTTTCTGTAAAAGAATCCCCTTTATAACCTAGTCAGCTTCAACCCATTTTCTTTTATTTATTTTATAAATATTTTCATACTTATAAAATGTGTCTCAGGCACACATGTCTCAGACACTCAGAACTCATTTTCTTTACTTATTGCTCTGTAAAGTGGGAAGTTTAATTTATATGGGTAAAAATTTATATATTAGGGATTTTTTTAAGATTATTATAAAGTCATAGAGCCATTTTTGGAACTCTAGCACTGATAGATTTCCCATAGTGCTTTCCATTTATAAACCTAGCTCTTCAAGCATCTTTGGTTACATCCATGTTCATTGTAGTAACCTTAGAATCTATGATTTTTATATGTATAACAAACTTTATTATAAAACAGAACTAACATGGGACCTTATGAGAAAAGGCATGAGTTCTGTACGTGAGATCACTTATAATTAACTGTAGCTATGTTGGAGTAACTTGTAGAACAACGGGGTAAGTAGAAAAGCTAGATAAAATACAACAACAACAACAAAATAAGCAGCAAAAATCTGCAGGAAGCCACAGAGATACAGAGGCAACCAGGATGTGAGAGATCAAGATTTTAGAGAGAAAGAAATGTTACTGATTTAAGCCTGACAAATGGATTATGACTTTATTCTCTGGAGCATTTGTCAAATATTAAAGAGTGAGATGAGAGGCTGAGAAGGCCAGCGAAAGACAGCTGATAACAGAGAAAAGACAACAGAGCTGTCCGCAACCTCATGAGATGGGGAGACAGAAGTTGGGTTTGAATGTATTAAGGCGGCCATGAATTGAGGGACCAAACTCCAAAGAGAAAAGAGGTGCAAAGAAATGAGACCAATGCTCTACTCCAGTTTTACTGCAAGGAATTCATTATTTCATGGCCAGATGAAATGAGAGACTTAAAAAATGAGAATAACATGAATAGAAATCCAAAAACAAATTCGGAAAGTTTTGTGATGCTGTGGAGATAAAATTAGAATTTAGGATCTGCCAAGGGAAGGTGCCCTGGTAAGTACTCCAGCCTCTTGGTTGAAATTCTACCTTAGAACTTGGAGCAAATCAGAGAGAGAGCAAATCATGCAAATTCTGCAACTGAGTCTTACAAAGGATGCACCCCAACTTTAAGTGAGCTCAATCCCTGATTAGATTAAGACAGTTTGCCTCCATCCTTGCTGCCTGCCAGAGGATAGGGTAAATTTTCTCTAAAGAAATATAACATCATCAGCGTGTCACAGTTTTTCTTAGACATTTTCTAGCATTCAAAATTAACAGGCACACCAAGAAATAGAACAAAGAGGAAAAGCAGAGGATAAAAACAGACTCATAGGCAATGTAAACATAAGCATTAGCAGGCACAGAGTTTTAATTATTAGTTTTAATAATTAGTTTTGCTAATTATTATGGTCCAAGAAATTGATGACAATATGGAGAATTTCATCTTTATTTTATTTTTTTAAGTGGACTCCGTGCCCAGTGCGGGACTTGAACTCACAAACCTGAGATCAAGAGTCGGATGCTTTATCAACGGAGCCATGCAGCCATCATGAGAATTTCATTTTTAAAATGTATTCCATTAAAAAAGTAAATGCATGTAGATGTAAACTTAAAGAAAACTGATTTCACCATACTAATATCAGGAGACATACAGGCTTTTAGTCAAGGAGACTTACCACAGAAAAGATGTTTCACAAGAATAAAGTCAGTCTTCCAGGATGATATAACAATTCTAAGTTTGCATGGATTATTAATAGAGTTTCAAAACTTAAGAAGCAAAAATTGGCAGATCAATAAGAAATAAGACAACCCATAATCATAGGATGGGTGGTTATATATGTGGGGGGGGAGGGTGTTGCTTCAAAATACCATTTTCAGGAACTGATGAAACAGCATACAAAAAAATCAATAAGACAGAAAATCTGAAGAGCACAGTAAACCAACTTCAGCTAATTGACATATATGAAACACTGCAACATGGACAATATATACATTATTTTCAAATACATATAAAACATTACCCAAATTGACCATGCAGGGCCATGAAATAAATTTCAGCAATTTCCAAAGAGTGTGATTTATTCATTGTAATGTCTTTTGACTACAGTAGAATTAAGCTAGAAAACATTTGAATTACCCAAACATTGGGAAATTAGACAATACATTTCTAAATAAGCTGTGAGTCAAAAAATACACTCAATTAAATCAGGATATATTTTGAACTGAGTGATAATGAAAATGTGACCTATCAGCACTTGTTGGATGCAGCCATAGATGAGATATCATTAGAGCCTTAAATGCATGTATTAGAAATAAAGGCTGAAAAGAAATCCACGATCTTAAGTGTCAATTTCAAGAAAAAAAACTACAAAATAAACCCAAAGAAAACAGAAGACAATAATGTCATAAGAGAATGAACAAACGAAATAAGAAAATAAATGCAAAATAGAGAAAACCAGGAAAGTCAAATGTTCGTCTTAGAAAATCTTTAGCAATATAATCAAGAAAAGAAAAAGACAAATCACCAAAATCTGAAATAAAAAAGGGATCATTACAGGTCCAACAGATGTTAAAAAGGTAACAAGATATTATGAGTAGCCTGACAAACAACAAATTTGAAACTTTTAGTGGCCAGTCTTGGAAAAACCTAACTTAGCAAACTGACACAAGAGAAAATAAAGTATCTGAATTATCCTATTCATAACAACAACAAAAAATTAATTTTATAATAGGAAACAACTATTGTGTTTCAATATAATAGAAAAGCAACTTTTTAAAGGAATTAATTTTCTAATTAGAAATCTTCCCATAAGGAAATCTCTAAGCTCAGGTGATTTCACTGGTGAATTCTCCAATCTTTTAAGAAAGGAATTATATCAATCTTGTACAAACTCTCTCATATTTTTATTTAAAAAAAAAAAAAGATGGTAGCATTGTCTTGAGATTAGAAACTGATAAGAAAAGGGGTGCCTGGGTGGCTCAGTCAAGTAAGCATCTGACTTCTGATTTCGGCTGAGGTCATGATCTCACACTTAGTGGGTGAGCCCCATGTGAGGCTCTGACATGTGCAGTGCTTCTTGGAATTCTCTGTCTCCCTGTATCTCTGCCTCTCTCTCTCTCTCTCTCTCTTAAATAAGCTTAAAATAAACTTAAACTTAAAAAAAAAAACCTCTCCTTAAAAAACATTGACAAAAAGTTTACATTGTAAGAAAGGAAATTTCAGACCAATCTCAAAAACTCAATATAAAATACCTTACAGTATTAGAAAATCAAATCCAGCAAATACATTAAAAGGATAATACATTGTTACCAAATTGGATTTATTCCAGGATGGCAAGGGTGGTTTAATATTGATTAATTAATCTCATACAATTTTTACAAAAAGAACAAAAACATGAAAGAACCCCCCCCAAACTACCTCCTGCAATCTGTAAACTTTACCCTGAGATTAGCATGAGACAATGATGTCTGCTATTCCTACTTCTAATCGACATTATCATGTCAGAAGCAAAATGTTAGAAGAAAAAGTAGGTAGCAAAATCTCTAGAATCATGAGCAACATAATCATTTTCTACATTTTCTCCTTTTTTTTTAACAATTAAGGTGGTTATATATATCTCAGTAAGTCAAAACATTGACACTTGAATTTGTATTTCAGCCTTCTATGAGTTTGATTAATATAAATAAATTCCTGAGAGACTGAAAATGTAACCCTGGTACTTGGCAGCTAGACAGCCAGGGTATTTTGGGGTCAAATATTGTATATGTAAGTAAGCTATTCCTTCAACTATATAAAAATTTGGATGTCTGTAAGCAAGGGCTAAAAGAAAAATATAATAATGATAACAGTATTAATAGCTACCATTAATTGAGAACATGCTCTGTGCCAAGCATCACACAAAGACCTTTAAACATATTTTCTCATTTCCAAACAACACTAAGCAGGAATTTTCACATTATAGGTAAGGAAAATGAGGCTTGGAAAGGTTGTGGAATTGATCATAGAGCTGGCAAGTGGCAGAGCTGGGATTCAAACCTGTGCCTATCCACAACCTGTGATCTCAACCATTAACTACTTCTGACAGGAAAATAACAGGTTAGAATGAAGGAGCTGTAGGAATTTATTTGCTCTTTAGAAAGACTTTAAATATTCTTAAACATATTTTCAAGTTCGAAATTCAAAAAGAAAGAAACATATTCTAATGTGCTCCTGGTAAAACAGTAAATTCAGGAACTGTAATAGACTACTTACTACATCCCCACTCTTTTGATAATTGTCAGCGTCAGAAGGCATGAGGGGGTCTCTAAGGTTCTGGAGCCCAGTGAGGTGGCCACTGAACTTAGAGGTGAAGAAAGAGGCTCAGAGCAGGGGACCATGTCCAGGATGCCTGCTTATTCCAGGAGACTTCTACGAAAATGAGAGAGACAGGGTAAAGGAAAAATTAGGTAGCACTGAAATCAAATTGTAGCCTTAGGAATGTGACTCAGTGAGTCTTGCTTCTCTCCAGGCCATCCCCATTCCCCAGAAAATAACAGTGCCAAAGTGGGGGTGGCCACAGCCCAGTAGCATCTGCCCAGCAGAGGAGGCCTTCCAGCAGGTCATAGCGAGAAGAAGAAGCCTTGTGGTCTGTCCATCCCTGCAGCTGGGGTCTCTGGCCTTAGGATATTTTTCTTTCATTCTTCCAGAGATTAAGTATCTTGTAGTATGAAAAATTTCAAAACATACAGCAAAGTGAAATAATTTTACAGTGAACACCACACACCTACCACCTGGATTCTACAATTTACACTTCACTACACTTGCTTATTACCTATCTGTTCATCCTTCTATTCACCCCTGATTGAGCCTTGAATCTGGACATTCAGGCTGGACCAGAAGAGGGGCATCCTCAGAGATGAAACAGCCTCCCATGGGGACATCTTGTGATGTAATCTGCCCAATTACTTGCTTGTCTTGGGGTCTTGTCCCCTCCTCAGGTCCCCAGCTCTGACTATTCTCTGCCTTTCTTTCTTCTCTCACCACTGACACTCGTTCTCAGTGGCTTCATTCATAAGATGTCGGCTCCATAAAATGTTAAGTAGGGAAAGGGATTTCAAAGGCTAGTGAGATCCAACTCCTATGGAGTAAATAAACCTCCCCCTTGGGCAATTGCATCCGCAGAGGGATAAGTTCTGTATGATAATAGTGGCTTTCATTTGTATGATAGCTTGGAGTTACAAAAAGGCTCTCTTGTAGGGGGGCCTGGGTAGCTCAGTCGGTTAAATGTCCCATTCTTTGTTTCAGCTCAGGTCATGATCTCACAGTTTCGTGAGTTCAAGCCCCACATCAGGTTCCATGCTGACAGTGCAGAGCCTGCTTGGGATTCTCTGTCTTCCTCTCTCTCTCTGCCCCTCCCCACTTATGCTGTCTCTCTCAAAATAAATAAACTTAAAAATTTAACTTAAAAAAAGGCTTTCTTGTACAACCTGGTCACAGAGAAGAATGATGGCTTTTGTGAAGCACATTGGGGTAAGCCAAGACAAGTCCATGCATTTGGACACCCCAGACCTGCTTGCTGCTCCTGACTTGAGGGAACTGGTACCATAACTTGTTCCAGGCATGGATGGAAAGTTCCCTTGCCCAAGGAATTAACAACACAAGCCACTTCCTAATCAAGGAAGTTGCCCAACATCCCTCCATCACAATTTTCAGCCCTAGAAAATGAGTTTATTGATATTATCTACTTCAAAGAATTATTGTGAAAACTAGAATCAGATAATTCATTGAGCCCTTTGCTGTCTGATTTATTTCCCTCATTTTATTTAATCCTCTAACCTGCTTGTGGTAGGTACTGTTATTTTCCTCACTGTAAAGATGAGTAAACTGAGGACCAAAAATATTAAAAATAACTTTCTTAAGGTGACACAGTAAAGTTAGAGTCAGTGCCAGGACTTGGTCTGGTTGCAATGCTTACCCTTTTAACCTCTATGCTAGTGGTTCTCAATCAGGGGTTATTGTGACCCCCCTTTCCCAGGAATATCTGGCAATATCTAGAGATATTTCTGGTTGTTACAACTGAGGGCAATGCTACCAGCTTCTAGTGGGTAGAGACCAGGGATGCTTCTAAATATTCTACAATGCACATGACAGACAGTGCTTTAAGGCAAAGTATTATCCAGCCCAATTGTCAATAGTGCCCAAGTTGAGAAACCACGTCCTGTATTTAATGCCTCCAGCTAGAGGAAAAACAAAAATCTGAAGATGAAGCATATGTTCGTAAGCATTGATCGTTGTTTTAGGATAAACCCCTGAGGAAGGGGGCAGGCTCCTATCAGGATGAACATCCCAGTGGAGAAGCGAGTGGCAGGCCCACCTATCATCCGACATCATCCCTGTGAATCAGGCACCGTCCTGTTGCCCGAGAAGCCACAACTCTCATTTGGCAAGAGTCTACGGATCCACAGCCACATTCAACTTTTCTATCTTGTCTTTTGTGCCAAAGATCCAAAGCTTCCTTGACAAATTGTTTGAAGTGTGGTGTCCTCTCAGCTACAGCCTTCCTCCAAACCTCTGGGTGTTGGATAATTAGAGACAAACCAAGAATTTCTTAAAGAAGGAATGAGACAAGCCAGCCAACAAGCCAAGAGAAATTTCTGTTGTCTCTTTCAGTGTGATTTTCCCAGCAGCTGCTCTTTCTACAGCCTCAGCAGGAAGGTTGTGGCTGAGCAGAGCACAGCAGCCTCTGGGCTGGGGGCGGCAGCCGGGGTGCCCAGCCCTGAGTCTGCGGAGGCTTTTGTTCAATTATTGATGTCAGGGGAAGGAAGCCTGGGCTGACTGGGCTGAGATGGCTGTCGAAATCCATATGAAGTGGAGAAAGCTTCAGGAAAGGATAAGGGGGTCTAGTGAGGTCAGTCCATGTTTATCGACATGAAAACACGTCCGGGAGAGGTGATTACCTGAAAATGCTGTTTACAGAATGGCTCAAAGGTTGAGATCATTATATTCTAGTGTGTGTGTGTGTGTGTGTAAGAGATTTGAGAGATGTTCACCAAAAAAAGTGAGTGGTGATTACTTCTGAGTGATAGGGTTTTGAATTATTATTCCTATTTTCTTTAGGCTTTCTGGATTTCTTTACTAATAGGAAATTATTGTTTTTAAAACCCGAAACACCAGTTCTGTTTGTGGCGGGGTGGGGACAGGAAGGAGGCATAGGCGAGGGTGTGTGGAGTAGCAGAAGCCAGTCAGCAGGCTTTCAGACACAGCCTGAGTTTTAATTGTTGTTCAGGGGCTCTGTGCCTGGAGCCTTCACCAGAGACAAGCTCATTAACATGCCCAAGGAGCTGGCTGGCCCATCGGGCAGGTGAGGGGAAGAAACATTGTTTATCAAGACAAGAAAGGCCCTGGCTCCTGCCTCAACTTCACAGTGCAGGGGCTTAGCAAGCCAGCTGTATCGTCTCACCTCCCGCTGAAGCGACTGTTCCCTGAGGCGGGTGATACAACCGTGCGTTCTAAACCAGGAATGCATCCTCACAGAAACAAAGTCCTGACAGAAACACATCTAGGCCCCAATCCAGTGTCACAGAATCACAAATTGCAGGTGGAAGGGACCCCGAAAGTCATTGTCCGGCCTAACTCCTGCCCCTCCTGAAGCTTGAATTCACTCTGTCATGTAGTGGGTTATTTTGGGCTTGTGCCACCCAAGTGCCAGCCCCACTTCAGGGTCAAACTGCTTTGTTTTCAGATAGTGCTAATGTTGGGACATTCTTCATTCATCTGAGCTCAAGTTGGTCACCCTTGAATTTCCACACTTTGGTACACACAGGACAATTCTACTCCCCCTTCCTCTCTTCTGTGTTTAAGTTGTTGGGAGGATTTTTATCACCTTCAAATAAGTTTAAACTCTTCTTTCCTGGAAAGAATCCCTCAGACCTTGGGTTATAAGTTCCACAGGTCAGTGAACTCTAACAGAAGCAGGACATAGTGAAAGTGGGGTCACCTTGTAAGGAAGAGCAGGAGTGCAGGGAGCTCCTGGGACTGAGAACAGAGGGCAGCTCAAGGACCCGCCATCCATCTCTGCTCTCACTTGCATCTAGAATTCCTTTCCCTCAGTCTCTCAAGGCCACATGGTAGGCAGGACGTGGCCCCCACAGCTCTTGAGTTTGCTTCTTCCAATTACAACACTCAAGTCCAGACCAATATGGAATCTCTCAGTCCTATTTCCAAACTCTTGAAAGATATTATTGGCCCAAGTTGGATCCAGTTCAACCAATGGGGGTCAGAGGAAAAGGGGTAAAATGAGTCTATACATAGCACCCTAGAGTGTCTGGTTGGAAGAAGCATTTGAAAAGGTTATGTGGCCTGTATAGATACCCCCAAAGTGCCTACTTTGTCACTCAAGATTTGTTATGATCTAGGCCCTGAGACCTCTGTTACATCATCCCTTACTTAGCTCCTTTCCTCTTGTGGCCTCTCCTTCATCTCTTGCTCCTTCCTCTACCACTTCCTTTTCTTCTTGGAAAGTTAGTAAAAATAGCAGTTAGGTCACAAGCTCTACAGCCAGACTGGCTGGTTGCACACCCAGTCTTGTCACTGGTGACTGCGTATCCTTGGGCAAGTTATTTACCTCCTCTGTATCTCCTATTTATCTTTAATAAATGAGTACAATAAAAATGCCTATCTCATAGGATTGCTATGGTAATTAAATGAGTTAATAGACTTAAAGCACTAAGAAAAGTGCCTGGAATATAACAGCCACTTGATCAGTGTTACATATGATATATGACGATGATTTCCCCATACCCATCCCATAACTCCAGAAATACTGTCTGTATTTAGTCTGTGTTCTCCAGAGAAACAGAACCAATAGGAGACATATAGATATAGATCGATAACTTTCAACTGTATTATTTATAAAAAGATCAGGAATTGATTCACACAATTATGAAGGCTGAGAAGTCCCCAAATCCACAGTTGATGTGCTTGAGGCCCAGGAGAGCCAGTAGCAAAGTTCTAGTCCCAGTCTGAAGGCCCAAGAACCAGGAGAGCCAAGGGTATACATTCTAGTTGAAGCAGAAGACCAATGTCCCAGTTCAAGCAATCAGACAGAATCCTTCTTACCCAACTTTTTTTTTCTATGTAGGTCTTCAGTAGATTGGATGAAGCCCACTCGCATTACAGAAGTCAACCAACTTTGCTCAGTATACCAATTATACCAATTCAGATGTTAATCTTATCAGATATACGGTCATGGACATGCCCCTAATAATGTTTGACAGAATATCTGAGCATTCTGTGGCCTAGTCAAGCTGGCACATAAAATCATCCATCACACTGGATGACATGCAGTCCCCTAAGATGCTTGAAATAATCCCACAAAACAATGCGTACTTTATCTTATACATTTTGAGAATGGCCACATATTTTAGAATTCCTATCATTAATTCCATTTATCCACTGGTTGAATCTGGGTTTGGCCCCATGACTTGCTTTGGTCACTTGGCAATTAACAAGTGAAATGCAAACAGATAATGGAAAAGGGCTTGCTCTCTGTCCCTGCTTTTGGAACCCAGCCTCCATGGGAAGAAGCCTGGGCTAGCATGCTAGCTGCTGGAGAAAAATGGCCCAGGTGTCCTGTTGTTCCAGCTCATCATCAGATATGTGCCTGGGCCATCAGTGACCCTCCAGCCCTAGCCCAGCCAGCCCAGATTAGAAAAGCCCACTCAGCCAAACCACAGAATCTTAAGAAATAAAAAGAAAAAAGAAGAAAAACCATTTTTTAAGCCAGTAATTTTTCTGGGTGGTTTGCTATGCAACACTAGTGAACTGGTGCATAAATTGGTACCAGACGTGGGGTATCTATACTGAAAACTTAGGAGAACAAAGTTAGGCATTGACCATAGAACTGGCCTTAGTGGAGACTAGGATGGCAGGCTGGAAGAATGATGACCCATGTTATCAGTACCAAAACAACTGACAAGGCGTTGTCTACAGTAACTGAAAGGATGGAAAATAACTAGTAAACTTCTGGGCCTGGCTAAAGAGATTTCCAAACACATGTTGGAAAAGTAAGTTGGGTGCTTTCAGCTGCTGCAGAGAGATGAGCTCAAGAAAGAACTATTGTATTTGCAAGCAGAAATTAAAAGAAATTTAGAGGCCCTGGGACTTACTAGATTGGAAAATAGAATGGTTTCACATTTTAGTCTCTCCAGAGAGCCAAAGGGACTTAAAGTAAGAAATAGTTCAGGGGCCCCTGGATGGCTCAGTTGGTTAAGAGTCTGACTCTTGGTTTTGATTCAGGTCGTGATCTCATGGTTTGTGAGTTCGAGCTTCCTGTCAGGCTCTGTGCTGACAGTGTGGAGACTGCTTGGGATTCTCTCTCTCTCTCTCTCTCTCTCTCTCTCTCTCTCTGCTCCTCCTCCACTCATGCGCATGCATGTATGCACTCTCTCAAAAAAAAAATAAATGTTTAAAAAAAATAAGGACAAAGGACAAATCAAAGATATGGCTGTATGACCCTTTGTTAAGACTTTTGAAATGTTTAAGGTGATACTAGTGTGAAATAATAGAAAATATACATATATTGGCATCTACCCCTCGTTCCTGGCACTGAGCTCCTAAAACTCTTGTTATTTCCTAAGTAATAAGAGCACTAGGATCATTTTTTGTTCCAATATTTGGCCTTTGACCCCAGTTCCTGACATGGAGTTCCTAAATCCCTTGGAATTTCCTGGGTGATAGCAGGGCCTTTGGTTCTAATGAGGTGACTTTTGATGGGTTCCTGGATGTGAGCTGGTCACCTGAAAGACCACATGAGGATTAGAAGCTTAGAATTCTCGGGGTGCCTGGGTGGCTCAGTTGGTTAAGCCTCCGACTTTGGTTCAGGTCATGATCTCACGTTCATGGGTTCAAGCCTCGCGTTGGGTTCTGTGCGGACAGCTCAGAGCCTGGAGCCTGCTTCAGATTCTGTGTCTCCCTCTCTCTCTGCCTCTCCCCCTCTCATGCTCTGTCTCTCTCTGTCTCAAAAATAAATAAAACATTAAAAAAAAAAAAAAGAAGCAGCAGCTTAGAATTCTCAACCCTACCTTTCATCCTCCAGAGAGGGGAGAGGAGCTGGAAATGAAGTTAATGTTCAATCATGGCTACATAATGAAGTCGCCATAAAAATTCCCAAAGTGTGGAGTTCAGAGAGCTTCCAGGTTTGTGAGCACATAATGGGAAGTCCAAGTACCCAATTCCACGGAGACAAAAGCTCCTCTGCTCAGGATCCTCCTAGACCTTGCCCTATGTGTCTCTTCCCCTGGCTGTTCATCTGTGTCCTTACATCCTTTAATAAACTGGTAACCCTAAGTAGGTGCTTCCCTGAGTTCTGTAAACTGTTGTTGCAATACTGAAGGGAGGAGGTCATGAGAACCTGTGATTTGTGGCCGGGTCAGACAGACGTTGTGGGTAACCTGGGGACCTACTACTTGTGATTGGCATCTAAAGTATGTGTGTTGGGGGCGTGGGGGGTTAGTCTTGTGGGACTGAGCCCTTAACCTGTGGGATCTGATGCTGTCTTCAGGTAGACAGTGTCAGAACTGACTTAAATTGTAGGACACTCAGCTGGTGTCACAAAATTTCTTGATGTGGGAAACTCCCACCTGTCTGGTGTCAGAAGTGCTGGAGTGCGGTAGTCATGTGAGAGGAAAGGAGGAATGCAGGAGGAAGATTGAGGTTTTCTTTAAACCTAGGAAACCCGTCCAGTTAGACAAAATAACTTTTATGGATCTGCAGGTTGCAGTCCCACAGAAACCTAATCTGTAAGTCAGGAAAGAGAGACCTGTCTGGAAAAGAAGGATGGGTGTAGCTTTTGTGGAATGGAGTAGACCAATACAAAGACTTTAAGGGAGTTGGATGAGCATGAGTTAAACCAGACTGAGACAATTTAAAATGAAAAGAAGTCTCTTTGTTCTTGTCTAGGAGTAGGAAGCAGGCTAAGAATGCTGCCCAGGCAAAAATGTGGATGTTTCTTAAAGAAAAGTAAAGAAAGAACACCTCAGAGGCCTCCCTTATAAACACAGGTCCAGCATCTGAAAGTGAGGGCCTCTTTAAATTGTTCACTCCAGGTTCCTTGTCCTAGTCCTGGCCCTGGGTTCTAACACCACCTCTGCCACTAATCACAGAGTGTCCCTAGTCAGGGGACTGAATCCCTGGGTCTGTGCTTTGTTCTTGGTAAAATGAGAAACTTGGGCTAGAGGATCTTAAAGTCCTATGAGAAATGTTTTAAATAATGAGGTCCTCTTTGCCTTAGTCTGACTCAAGAGCTCTGATGGTGCAAAATTAAA
This sequence comes from Cryptoprocta ferox, assembly GCA_028646485.1. Lineage (NCBI taxonomy): Eukaryota > Metazoa > Chordata > Mammalia > Carnivora > Eupleridae > Cryptoprocta > Cryptoprocta ferox. Next base: position 51,089,067 of record CM053570.1, on the reverse strand, counting down.
CATACACAAAGGAGAATAAAGCATGTGGCCCAACAGCAGGAGGAAATGGCTCAACAGTCTCTTCCAAGCAAGAGTGGAGAGAGGCCCTTATAGTCATTGATGTTAGCAGTGAGTAGAAAACAAATAATTCTTCTGATAGCAGAGTTGAGGTAATGTCAGTCAAAATATCCCCAGATCTCAGGGCGCCTGGGTGGCTCAGTCGGTGAAGCATCTGATTCTTGATTTTGGCTCAGGTCATGATCTCATGCTTCATGGACTCAAGCCCAGTGTTGGGCTCTATGTTGACAGCAGGGAGCCTGCTTTGGATCCTCTGTCTCCCATTTTCTCTGCCCCTCTCCTGCTCGCACTCTCTCTCTCTCTCCCTCAAAAATAAAGGTAAAAAAAAAAAGTCCCAATCTTGCTGTACAGGTAAATGAAGTCACAGATCAAGCATCAGAATATTATGATGTGAATCTCCTTTGGAAGCAAGGCCTGGTTCAGACACAAGTCTGAAGAGAGAAAGTAAAGGAGACTAGGATGTGGTGCCCTCCACTTGTGCCTGCCTCATGTTGGCCAGAACTCAGTCATATGGGCACACAGAAGTGCAAGAAGAGCTAGGAAAGGGGATCTAGCTAAAAGCCTAGGAGAAAGGGGTGGGTAGAAAAAGATAATTGGAAAAAGTTCTGAATGACAATGGAGTTCAATGTATTTCAAAGTTATTATGATTCTTATTATGTGTTTAGTATTGGAGATTTTTTCAAAAATGTATTACTTAGAACCCAAATATATATGGAATATAAAAGCAGGGTGCTCTCTTTGAAGTGCAGGCTTTGGAACAAGGCAAAATTGTGTCCATCTCTAGCTTCAGCCACTTGATGTCCAGCCAAGGCTTAGGAGACCCCAAACCCAGTGATTAAAAGCATGCAGAGGTGCCTGGGTGGCTCCGTCAGTCAAGCGTTCAACTCTTGGTTTTGCTTTAGGTCATGACCTCATGTTTTGTGAGTTAAAGCCCTGCATTGGGTTCTGTGCCGACAGCCCAGAGCCTGCTTGGGATTCTCTCTCTCTCTCTCTCTCTCTCTGTCCCCTCCTTCACTCGCATTTTCTCTCTTTTTCTCTCTCCTTCTCTCAAAACAAACAAATAAACAAACAAGAGCATGCACTTTGCAGCCGACCAGATCTAGGTTATATGCCATTTCTGCCATTTGTTAGCTATGGGATATTACTTTACTTTTCTGAGCCTCAGTAATACTATCTATAAAAAGGTAAGATTATATTACCTATTTCACAGGGTTTGGGGAGAATTCCATGAGTAGTATCATGTATATTATTTACTTCCTGCCTGACACATTGTAGGGTGATCAGTCAATGATAGTATATTTATCATTGCTCTTAGAAGGAGGTACCTCTACAAGAGGTCAATTCTCCAGGGAATGTCCCCCAGGGATAAAAGCAGAAAGCCTAGGTCAGGCTTTACACAAACACTAACACTAGCAAGTCAACCAAAATCATGGCCTATGCCAGTAAAAGAAATAAAAGACATTTCTGACATTTCAACTACAGAGGGTAGTTCATGCAGGTGCCTGAGGCAGCCAGTGACTGCAGGTGTCCTGGAAAGCTCAGCCAGATCTCCAGACCACTTCCCAGGTGGCCTCAAGAGGTGAGCCTGGTGCTTCTCATTAAAGACACAGCCAGGAGGTACTTTACAAGCCTTCCTCTTTTCATTGTGAACTTCCTAGTTCCTCTCTCCTCTCCCTGCTTCCAAATGAAATGCTTTTTTGACACATAAGATGAGACCCTAAGTGTTGTGACTTTTTAAAAGTGCAGTATCTTACTTACCATATTACAATTCAAAGCTAAAATTGGGAAGGAGATGGAAACAATTACCAAGAAGCACAGGGATGTGGGAGTTTTTGCAAACACAATGATATTAATATTCTTGGACTGGTTAATATTAGGACCAGAAGGATCCTTAGCAACCATCCAGTTAGGTGCTGGTCTTTCAGCCAGAATAATTAAATTTGAATCCTGATTCCACCATGTAATAGCACTATGACCTTGGGATAGCCCCATTTTCCTCAATTATAATATGGAGGGAATAATACTTATTGTGAGGGTCAGATGAGATCACATGTGGGAAAACTATGATGTAAGCTGTAACTATCTATGTGTACATTAGCTATTGTTTTTATTCTGTGTCCTCTAAGTTCCACAAATACTGTGAATCCTTGAGACCCTCTGTTGGTCAAGGGGATGCAAAGAAGGATGAGGAACTCACAGACTGGTGTGGGAAAGATGTAACGCATTTGGCCCAATGCCAGGAAAGGATGAAGACCAGAATGGCTTTCCCATCCCGCCCTTACCTAAGGAGAGGAGCTGGCCTCCACTGTAGGATCGTTACAGCTAGTAAAACCAAAGAACATCCCCTGGCCACAGCTAGACCAGTCAGATTTCCTTCCCAAGATTTTGGAATTAGACACAAATTGAGTTACTACGCTATAGGGACTGTGCCTGTGAGGTCCTATAAACTCAGGAGCCAAAGCAGGCATTTTGGTGGGGGGCTGCACACTTGGAGGCTTGTGCCCTAAAGAGTAAGCAGATAACTTGCTTGCAAAGAGAAATAAGAGAAGGGAGTAGATGTGTAGCAAGAAAAAGACAAATGAGTAGATCAGACAGAAAGAGAGAAAGAATGAGAATTCCCCTTTTGTCTTTACTGTCATGAGGCCTGAATGCCTTCTTACTCTTGGGTCAAAATGAGGCATTCCTAGAGTCTTACATCCCTCCCCTTCTTTCCCATCTCCCCTCTCAATGGATTTTGATTGGGTTTCTGTAAAAGTTAACAATCAAGGGGTGCCTGGGTGGCTCAGTCAGTTGGGCATCCGACTTCGGCTCAGGTCATGATCTCACAGTTGGTGAGTTCAAGCCCTACGTCAGGCTCTGTGCTGACAGCTCAGAGCCTGGAGTCTGCTTCAGCTTCTGTGTCTCCCTCTCACTCTGCCCCTCCCCTGCTTGCCCTCTGTCTCTGTCTCTCTCAAAAACAAATAAACATTAAAAAATTTTTACAAAAAAATCAATAATACTAAGTAAAAAAATAACTATACAAAATGTCCTGGACATGTGAGAACAGAGCACTGCATTCTTGTAGGACAAGTTGATGTTAATAGGAGCTTTATGGAGCCTCACTCCCTTGTTTCATACAACTAGAGACCAAGATGCAGATTGAGGTGAAGTGATGTCCCTAAGCCTACACAGCTGCTAAATGTAGAGCTAGGGCTTCAACCTAAGACTGAAGTAATTCCACAGAAAGATCTGAGTGTCAACCATGAGGATAAAGGCAGATAAGATGCTTCCCTTCTCCTATCATCTTGTCAAGTCTCAATTAAGCCTAATTGAAGCCTATCCTCATCTCTGTGCTATTCCAGTATGTCCTTTCTTTTCTTCTGATTTGGCCACTTAGCACCTACTTCCTTTCATTGGTCTTTCATGTTTCATTTATCTCCCTGACCTGCCTATTAGGAAATAACCAAGTCTTGAGCTGTTTTACTCAGCTGGGAGGCAAAGTTCTAGAGTGGAAAGGGCAGAGGCTTTTTAGTTTTATCCAGGGTCAAATCTTGTCTCTGCCTTTTACCAATTGTATGACCTTGGGACTAATGCTACTTAATACTGATAATTATTTACTGAGCACTCACTATGTGCCCAATACTGCACTGTGTGTTTTATATATTATTTACTGAGTATTCACAATTCCAAGAATAAGGGTAGTTATTCTGTGTTTGCAGAAGAAACTGAGGATGACAAAAATGATGCAGATAACTCCAGTACATGGTCACCAAGAGGCAGGGCTGTAGTTAACAGCACTAGTGCCACAGTTTCTATTCAGGATGAGAGGTTGTAGCCAGGTTGTGAAGGGGTGCTTGTACATTTGATTTACATCAATCTTTGCAGAACAAGCACATTACTTTAAGTTAGAATGTGCTATATATTAATAGAAATAGCAAAAACAAATTCTACAAATGCTTTCATTCATCTTTGTAGATTGAGAAAAAAATTAGGTGCCCATATCAAAAGCTAAGGGCACCCAAAGTGGTAGCTTTGGGGGTTCTGATGACCAAGGAATGTCCCTCTTAGGAGCACGGTCATGAATTCCTGCTCTCCTAGAGGCAGCACAGTGCTTCTCCAACACTGCCTGAGCTGTGCGTGATACAGCTGTCCCCAAAGAAAAGGATAGGAACAGAGAAATCTATGAAGGTCTGAGCATGCCTCCTGCAGACTTAGTAAAGGGAAAAATCATAAAATCGTTGAAGAGTTCATCTGTGATTAATTTCTAGGTACAAAAATATCTCAAAATAATTAGACTAAGTTAATGGGTACAGCAAAGCCCACAGTCTCTGCTCTTCATCTGTTTGTTATAACTGGAGCTGCAGACCCTTCAGAGGCTGGAGCTAGGGCAAAAGAAAGGCACGGTGTGTACATTTTCTGTTTTAATATTTGGCAGGAAAAAATCATCTAAATCCATGGTTATCATTTATAGGCTTTATAGACTCTTAGCACTTGTTTATATTTCCTATGCTCTGGTTTAAACAAAACTATTGGAAAAAGACTGTTAACAAGATGGTGGGTATGGCAACTCTGAGCCCAGCATCCCTCTCACCCCTCACTCCCCGGAGCCGGCCGGCCACCTTCCTCTCGGGTCCTTGATCCTGGTCTCCTCCATCCAAGGCTTTCCCTTGGCCTTCTGGATCCTCTCCTGAATTCATGTCCCCCACTTGTCTTTCTCTTCCTCATCCTGGGTCCCTTTTTAACTGGGTTTGTCATATAAGGTCACATGTGTTGAGGTATTTTGTGAATAGTAGTACATTGTATTAGATACAAATAGCTCCCACTTCTTAAGCATCTACTGGGTTCCCAGCCTGGTGCAGAGTGTTTTGTGTGTCTAACTGCATTTAACTTTCACAACAAGACTATGAAAGAGATTCTATTATCCCCACCCCACAGAAGAGCAACTAAGAAGTTAGGAGGTTAAATGATTTCCTCAAGGTCACAGACCAGATATTCTCATGGGTTTATTTTATTTTTTGAGAGAGAGAGAAAGTGCATGTGTGTATATATGTGAGTTGGGGAGGGGCAGAGGGAGAGGCAGAGAGAGAATCTTAAGCAGGCTCCATACTTAAGACACAGGGCTTGATCTTATGACCCTGGGATCATGACATGAGCTGAAAATGAAAGTCAGCTGCTTAACTGACTAAGCCATCCAGGCGCCCCCACAGAGGTGTTTAGAATTCTGAAACCCATAACCATAATGACTATGCTGTTACTGTCATTATGAATAATAATTACTGCTACTAGTAAATGCCTTAGGAGTTAAGACTAATAATTCTTTTTCAGACTTCACCTATCTCTCTCTTGAGTCATTAGCTCTCCAAAGAACACTGCATAATAATAAACAAACATCATTGCCCCTGAAGATCGACCACAACCATCTGAAAATAATGATGCCTATGCCAGATAATGTCTTTTCATGTCCAGTGTGCTCCTCACCCTTCTAAACCCCATTTCGTACAACAGAGGTTGAAAACCTAGAAATTACATTTCCCAGAGCCCTCTGTCAGCAGGTGTTTGGCTAGACTCTTCCAATGAGAGATTTGGAAGACAGATGAGAAGGACAGACATTGTTTTCTGGAGTAGCTGTAGAGTTCCCAGGTACCACCGGTATTGCTGGCAGCTGAGATCCTGATAGTAGCTTCACTGGAATACCTATACAGAGAGATTCCTTGACAGTGAGTAACCACCTTCCCCGCTCTTGCCTCCAGCCCTTCCAATGGTTGCGTAGGCCTCCATCTCCCTATATCAAATTTAATTCCAACCTGAAATACATAGAGTGGCTTCTGTTTTCCTGACAGAACCCTGGCTGATACACCTTTCAAGATAATGAACCTTTAATGTTTATTTATTTTTGAGAGAGAGCACAGGCAGGGGAGTGGTAGAGAAAGAGAGGGAGATACAGAATTCTAAGCAGGCTCCAAGCTCTGAGCTTTCAGCACAGAGCCTGACCCGGGGCTTGAACTCACAAACCACAAGATCATGACCTGAGCTGAAGTTGGACCTTTAACCAACTGAGCCACCCAGGTGCCCCAATAATAATCTTTAATAATAAAATTAAAGCTATAGATAAACTAATATACACTAATTATGTACTAAGTTCAAGACACTGTTTTAGATGTCGAAATAATAATGTAAGTCAGAAATAATCCTTTCCCTTGAAGAATGTATGCTATTATATTTTGTAAATCTACATTGAAAAATGAATACAAATAATAAGAAAAGGAGAAATTTAGGAATAATGAAATAGATAGAACAATAAAATGAGTTTGAATTTGAGGGCAAGATGTACCTGGATTCTGCAATCCACTTACTGTTCAACCAAGGACTGTCACTGCAGACCCTCTTAACACATTTCCCAACTCTAGTTTCACCCTGTGGAAACAATATGAGTTTTGGATTTGGATAGACCAAGATGACTATTGACCTAGGGTGATACTTGCTATCTGTAAAATGGGTTTTTAAAGTACCAAAGGTAGCACATAAAGCCAAGATTCAAAATTGTCTTGGTTCAGTTCCTGCCTGAGCCACAAAACATTTAATGAATGTGGCCCAGAGTGGAATTGTTTTTATCTTTTCTTCATGTTCCCTTCAAACATAAATGGATGTGTGTGGTAGCGAGGCCTCCAAGATGACCCCCAGTGATTTTCCAGTTTTCATGCCCTTATTTAGGCCCTTCCCACCCTAAATAGGGTCAACCCGTGTAACTAATGAGATACTGATGAAATGAATATGTGTAGGACACATTGCAATGTCCATTCTTTGCCTCTTGGTTCACTCACCCTGGGGGAAGCCAGTTACCATGGCATGAGGACACTCAGTGGAGAGGTCATGTGCTAAGAAACAGAGACCTCCTGCCCACAGCCCTATGAATGTGTCTGCCATCATGTAGGTGGCTTTTCTGGGCCTAGTCATGCCTTTAGATGACCAGGGCTCAGCTAATACCTTGACTGACACCTCATGATGGACACTGAGCCAGAACCACTTTACTAAGCCATTCCCAAATTCCTGATCCACTGAAATTGTATGAAATAAATGCTTATGGTTGTTTTAGACCATTTAGTTTTGAGTTAGTTCACTGAGTTACACAGCAATAGATAACTAATACAGAGGCCCCAAATTCAATGTTCAAAAATTCAAAATTCACTGAAATGCAGTAAGTCTCTTGCTCTCTCCTCTCTTCCAACACTCCAACCTCCTGGACTCTCTTATCTTTCTCCTTTAAAAGGAAAGTCTCACTGGCTTTCCCTGTCCCATCAAGTTAAACCCACATCCCTTTCTCCTCACCACAGACCCCCACCTCCATGATATGTTCTTGACGTGTCATATCTTTGCACAGAGAACAGGCCTTCAGGGATTATACTTCTGTTCTCGTTGTTTTTCTCCTGAAAATCTGTCTCTGACATTTTTATCTTTTCTATCTTCAGAGATGAGGAGAAGAGGGAGGAGAATAGAAATGCTAAGTGGAAAAAGAGAAAGGATGGCCGTAAATAAGTTTATTCCATTATAGAACATATGGGGTTAATGCTAGAATTAAATAAGGTGATGTATGTGTAATGCCCCATTGAGCAGACGACAAATAAACAATCTATCTGAACTTTCTCCTTTCTCTTCCATGCCCCACTTCACCTCTCTTCCAGCTGCACAGAACCCCTTGAAGTTCACCACAACCCTTTGCATCTATTTGCATTCACATTTTCTGTTCCCTCTGACAGAAATGCCATGTCTCTTTTTGACTATTTGGTGACCTCTTATTCAACCAACAAAATCAACTCAAGTTTTAACAGTTCTGGAAAGCTTTGTGTGTCCTCCCCAGGTCAACAACACTGTCCATGTTTTTCCTCTGGGTTCACACCTGTTTTATTAGCCCATCGCTCTCATTATTGCTCTTGTTTATCACTCCCTGACCTGCCTTGAAGGGCTTCAAGGGCAGGAAATATATCCTAATGTTTTTAGCCTTTGCCCTGGCACAGAATTTGCTGTAGAGGTGAAAAGAAAAGAAAGTGAGAAGGAGAAAGGAAAGAAGGGAAGGAGGTACTGAACATTGATTGGCTGCTTCCCAGCATCCATTTGCCACTTTTCTGACTTCCTGTGAAGGAACTACCATTCCCAGTACTCAGTCTTGGTATTGGAGTATGAATGACCCCCACTCCAAACAGTGGGCCTGATTGGCTCAAAGAAATCATGGAATTCCAATTCCCTGAGTACACATTGGTTCAGAGATGGTGTATAACCCAGCCAGAGATATTTCCTGAGTCTTCAGAGGAAGACAAGCCTCCTTCCTCTATAAAAGGTACCAAAGATACTCTTCCCTTCCTAACTGACAAAGGAAGCGTGCAGCCCTGGAATCTTCTGGTACCCTCTTTTACTTCAAAGGGAAAATCTGTCTGAGAATGAAGCAAACATTTAGGAGAGAGAGGCCAGAAATGGGGAGAGGAAAACAAAACAAAACAAAAGTACAACCTGACTGCATTGTCTGAGCCCTGAATCAACCCACAACTGAGAGTGTGAACCCCTGGTTTTCAGACAAGAAAATCCTATTATCAAAGTCAATTTCAATTCTGCTACTGGCAACATAAAGAGTAATGACTACTAGAAGAAAAAAGGAAAGGAAAGGAAGAAGTTAAATTTTCTCATCTAAAATGTCTAAGGTAATTACAATTTGGTATTCCAAGAAATGTGTTTCATTTATCTAGAAAATTTATCTGGAACTTTTTTCACTCCCCTGGTGATGTCAGGTGAGAAAGACATTGCTGTACATATCTGCCTGGCTAGATGACAAGCTCATTAAAGGCAGAAACTATCTCTTCATTTGTTTAGTCTTTCATTCAACAAATATTGACCATCTTCCAAAAGCCAGGCACTGTGCTAACACAAAAAGATAAGGTCCTTGTCAAGTGGAGGAAACAGACACATCTATTCATCCTCTGTGGTACCTAGCATGGAACCCTGCACGTCAAGAGTGGGCAATAAAAATCGATGAATTATTTCATGACTTCTTGTGTGCAGCTGCACAGCAGCTGAGAGCTGGTTACCAGGAATAAAAAGAGAATAGGAAATTGGAGCCTGGAAGGAATGCTAATTTGGTCCAGGTTGAAGGAACTGTAAAGGGGGTTAGAAAAGAGAATGCCATTTGGGAGGCCATCTCAATCAGAAAAGACTTGAGTTCAGGGACCAGCTGAAGGACAAGCTGACCAGTTACAGGCTGGCTTGCAAACTGGGAGGGGCCTGGGAGAAAGCATGCGGGTTCCCTGGGCCCAGAGTGAAGTAAGCCAACCCAGGAAGGAGACAAACAGGAAAATCAACCCCTGATCATCCTGAACGACCAAGTCCAGTGGGGTGTGTCTGAACTCCCTCCCCCCAGCTCTCCCCTGACTGCCAGCCAGCTCTCTGTAGAGCCTTCCCTAAAAGCCTCCTGTGCCTGCCCCTGCCTACAGAATAAAGTCCTCAACCTAGCATAAATATGCTTACCCATACCAGTCAGCAACCAATTTCTAGACTCCTGTCTTATCTTTAATCCATGTAGAACTTGGACACTTAACATTATTATACTTTGCTTACATTTTTCCCTTGCCCCTGTCTTCTGGGCACAGACTGTAGTGTATTTATCCCTGAGGCCCCAGGACCCAGCTTCGTCCCAGGCTTCTAAGCTCTTGCTGCAGAGTAATGAACGAGGCATTGTGGCCAAATGACCAAGCAGTTAAGCAAGGCCCGTGTTAGGTGCCTGGTTTCTGCACTTACTCACTGTGCAATTTGGGGCAAGTTATCTGATTTCTCTGCACTCAAAACTCCTCATCCCAACACAACAATTGTAGTGGCATGTACTTCTGGTCATTAAGAGGGTTACATGAAATAACACATGAAAACCACAGAGATCAGTACCTGGCACAAAGGGCTTAATTTTAAGCTAAGTATTCTCCCTACCTGAACTTGGGAAATTCAGGGTTAAACCCTGACAACTTCTAAAATCATGGCCCAAAGTGAAGAGTCAGATTCTAAGAAATCCATCATCGTAGCAGCTAATGATACACATTTGTATGTAGAGCACTTTGTGGTTAACAAGGCATGCTTTATCCTTTGTTACCATCCAGAGCCCAGCACCAGCAAGTGGGGAGTAGACTTAAAAAATGCCTGCACAACAGGATGCAGGAAGCCACTGACCTTGTCTCAGTGCAGGTGCACACCAGGTATTAGTCTCCTCAGGCTGCTGTAACAAATTACTGCCAGCGAGGTGACTTAAAACAACAGAAATTTTTCTCTCACAATTCTGGGGACCAGAAGTCATAAATCAAGCTGTCAACAGGGCTACCACCTCTCTGTAGGCTCTGGAAGAGAATCCTCCCACTTCTTCTACCCTCTGGGGGTGGCATAGCTTTAATCTCTGCCTGTCTTCCCCTGGCCACCTCCTCTGCATGTCCACTTGACATTGGATTTAAGGTCCACAGGGGTAATCCAGGATGATTTCTTCTCAAAATCCTTAAATTAAGTACAGCTACAAATATGCTTTTGCCAAATAAGATCCCAGGTGGAAAAATATGTTGGGTAGGCCACCCTCCACCCACTACACCAGGCAGAATAGACCACACCTGCTCTGTGACAAGCCACTGGGGCCTCTTAGATATGCCCAAGGGGAGCATTCCCTTACAATAGGGAAACATAGAGCAAGGCCATCCCTCCCTGACAGATTTTGCCTGCTGGGTTAAGAGGAAGAAGACTGCTATGAACCCAAACCTATATCCCTGAGAGTGAAAGTTAGAGAGCTCTGACCAAAGCCAATAGACAGGAGAACACAGCAAGTCTTCTCACCAGGAGGGCAGGGGGTATCTGGGTTCAACACAAGGGCTGTGTGTTTCTTGGCCCCCGCATGGTCTGGACTTCAAGGTGGAAGACTGTGGACCCAGCCTTCCAGCAAGGGGTTCTAATATGAGAAGCTCTGTGAGTGTGAACTAAGAGAGTGCAGCTTTAGAGCCAAGCCAAGGGGCACTGCTGTAGTGTTGGCAAGGGCATCACTGGTGTGCACCAGTATCTGAGTGATGGTAGAGGACCAGGCACCATCTGGTGAGAGTGAGAAGCAAAAGCAATGAACACCTAGTCAGACTGTCTTATTCATTCTCTGTGTTGAGCACGTGGAAGCAGGCTGCCCTGTGGAAATTCTGAGCTTGTTAGGCAACTCGACTGAGTGTCGGGTGGGAGAGCATGCATTAGGAAGGGCCCTTGAAGGAGATAGCAGACTCCTATAAATGAGGGCATGTGAGAATTTCAGTTGGAAAAAACTTTCCCTCTAAGCTAATAGTCAGAAGAGCTGGCATTTAATTGAGCATTTTTATGTCAGGCACTGTCTTAAACATATCACATGGATAAATTCTTCAAGCCTTCAGTCATAACCTTGTGAGGTAATAATATTATCCCCATTTTACAGATGAGAAAAGTGAGACAAGAAAGACTAAGTTATGCCCCAGGTCACACAGCTGGTAGGTAAGCATTTGAGCTATATTTGCACTGTGGCAGTCTGATTCCAGAGTCCAGGCTTGTCTCTCCCAAGCACTGACTACCAATGGTGCTGGTTATGTTGGAGAGAATGAAGGAATCTCATCTAATTTTGAGACCTTCCCTCTAAAGTAGGCAAGGCAGGGATTCTGGTTCATTTTTCTGATTAAAAAACTGATCTCCAGAGAAAGCGAGTGGCTTGGTTAATTTCAACCAGCTAGATTATAGCAGAGCCATTGTTTGGACCTAGATCCTCTGGGCCCAGTCCAGTGCCATTTCTACTTCTCCATGCTGACTTCAGCTGAAGGGCTTTTGCATCCTAAGTGACCACATGAGCAAATATTCTTGAGACATGGGTTATGTCTAGTGAAAAGAAAAAGAGTAGGCCAAGTCTGAAGCATTGATGTATTTATTGCTGGAACTCTTGCATATTCTTAGGGATATCCAAAGTTACTGATTCAATTTAGCCAACATTTCCTGAGCCCCTGCTCTATGCCAGGTATGTGGAGGAATGGGGAGCTTCATTGCTGGGGATGTCCTGGTCACTATATCTCCTTCCCATCACAGAACCAGCACCCCCTCAAAATCTTGCTAATGTTCAGTCCCAGCTATGGCCTTATCATTAATGGAGAATGATACCTGGATGAACAAGAAAGCCCAGGGACACTGGGCTGCAGATCTGACCTAATAGGCAGTGTAATCTTTCTGGGCCTCATTTTCCTTCCCTGTAAAATGAGAAAATTGGGCTGAACATTCCTTAGATGTCACCAAACACTAACTTTCTAGGAGCCTATGATTTCCTAAATTAGCATCCATGCCTTGCTCTGTGATGGAAATTGATCTGTTCTGATAATCACACCTGTGTGGCCGTGATGTGAGTATTATTCATGTGGCCTCACAGTCACTCTTTGAGATAGATATGACTCTTCCCATTTTTCAGGGGAGAGAACTGAGACCTGGAGGGTCAAGTTCTGGCTCTAGAACCCAACAGCTAGCAAGATTTGAACTCAGATCTGATTGATGCCATAGCCCTTACCCTGGCTCAGAACAATCCCATTCTGTCTACCCACCCCCGGGGACCCACAGCAGCCTCATTGGGCTCAGACCACCTTCTCACTGAGTTAGGAAAACAAGATAGCTCTGTGGTCACTTGTCAGGACTGTGACACCTCAGGTTGCTGAAAGACAGCTCACTACATTAAAGTGAGAGCTTCCGTTCCTGACTTTTGCTGGGCTAGAGGCCCACACCAGACCCAGCCTAATGGCTTTCTGACTGCCAGGTCCTTGGCAGCTGCCAGTTCCAGGGGGTGACCAACCACCAGGTTTTTGAGGTTTGCTCAGCTTACAAGTCTGGCCACATTCAAACCCTAGCTAGGCCTTGGGCCAGCCTCAGGAAATGCCTCTGGCAGTTGCAGCTGCTTCCAAATAAAAACAACTCCATGATGACCAGCAAAGGCCTATTCTACTATGGCTAAGATCCAGAGGTAAAGGAGGATCTAGACCCTATAGATACCCCTCAGCCCAAGGTACATCTCATCAGTGAGAATGTGGACAGCCAGACTCGCACTGGTCTAAGGAAAACTCAGACCCAGCTGGAATCATGCATATTCACAGAACTACAACCACAGACTGCCCCGGGATTCCCTTCTTCACCATTTACCATGAAATCCAGCCAGTTTACTTGTCCGTCATCACCAGCCCTATAACCTGCTGAGTGTGTCCACCTGAGGAAGCCACATAGTGAAGGAGTTAGCTCCCCATGGCGCCACCATGGACTGCCTGTAAGGTACCATTCACTCTATTTATTCATGACTGCCCTGCCACCTATAGTTGTATGGTCTTCAGGAACTCATTTGACCTCACTGTGCCTCTGTTTCTTATCTATAAAATGAGGATAATAGTTGTACCTCACAGGGTTGTTATAGGATTAAATGAGCAAATATATATTAAGTGCTTAATACAATGCCTGGCAGATAAGCATATAGCCTATGGTGTTAGCTATGAGTAATCCACAGAGAACAAGTCAATCTTTCACTAATCAAACACTAACATTCCTATATGAAAATGTTCCAACCCTACTGGGTGCCAGACTCTGCTGGGTGGTGGGAGTGAAGCGTGACTGTCACTTCTGTGGCATTTTCCAGTTTCCGTGGTGCAAATACTCCCACCATGGCAAATTCCAAGCTACAGTGTCATGTCACTGAATTCAGAGTTGGAAAGAGACACACACAACAGCTCTCATGAGCCAGGCAGGGCAAGCTCATGCTAGCATACCACCGCTTCTGGTGAAGCTTCTGGTGAACATTCCATTGGCCTCCCAGGAGCTGGATCTAGAAGAGGAGAAACCAGGAACTGAGGCTTCTCCTTTCAGTTCTGGGGAGCTGCTTATCTCTCTCGCTTCTACTTTTCTGTACATCCTTTCTCTAGAGATTTCTTCTGCTTCCTTATGCCATATTTGGCCCAATCTGGGGGCTTCAGATCTTAAGGCCCTGAGGGTTTCACAGCTTACTGACTCAGCTTCCCAGTACACAATTCCAGAAATATGATTACCCATCTTTTCTTCCTGTGTCAGGCTAATGAAGCACTCTCTAGTCTTATACCTTGCTTTATACTCTTCATGATGCCTGGCATCTATGTCTTATCTGTCTTCCCTTTTGAATGCAAGGTTCATGAAGGCAGGGACACTGTATGCCTGGTGCCTAGAGCGGTGCCTATCACTTGATAAATATTTGTTGAATTGATGGATCAGTGAATGAGTGAATTCACAGACCATTGACGAGGAAACATGGGTTGCCCAGCCTCAGGTTGGCTCACCAGTCATGGTCCACTCAGCTATGGTGAGAAAAAGCCTTGTATCTCATAGCACAGGCTGTCTCAGATGTATCTGATACAGCCATCACTTACATTAGACTAACATTCTTGATGGAAAAAACATACAATCCTAGAATCTTGCACCCCAGGAATTTAGATTTATCTGTAGGAATGCCCAAGAGTATTCAGATAGGGCATCTCATCTATAAAGGGTAGCCATTTCCTGGTTTGAGAAATTCTAGCTTGACTGTGACCAATCTAGCATACTATTGTGAATTTATACTTTCTGTAGAAGACATCTGTTGTTTTATCTATCTGGCACCCCTCCTTTTCATTCTAGGAACAGAATTCCCTTTTTGGTATGTGGGAAATCTTCCTATTTCAACTCTATACATTTATTTTGAGTGGACATCACCATGTACTTACAAACCCCCTTCCAAGTCACAGTCAATTGGACCAAAGGTAAGCAAATCCCTCAAGCTGAGTCCCCTATTTTTATTCTTGACACCAATGAGAGAGGGTGGCTCAGTCTTTCTCTAGTTGTGGAAAGAACACAAGCTGTGAAATTTAAAAACTGTTTGTATCCGGGATCTCCAGAAGCTGATCTATAGGGAAAGGTGCTGATTCAGTATGCACAAAACTGGAGAGAGAATACAGAGGGCAAGAGTCCTGATACCATTTGGTTGAGATCCAGTGAATCTCTGTTCTTCCTTTCCTTTATTCAGTTCATCCACCAATCATTTGTGTAGACCTTCCCCAGCCCCATCATGATTTCTTTTTCAGTTTAAAGGGAGTTTTAAGCTTGATTTTCTGCCACTTTTTCTGGTTTTCTACAGACTCAAGTTTTCATCATATCCTCCCTTCCCGTATATAGTTGGACACTCCTGAAGGCAACTAGAAAGGTCCCTCTCAGTCAGCCAGCTTTGAATGGGAAACCTAGGAATTATAGAGCTAGAAACAGCCTCATGGCCCTTATCTGAGGTGGGGATTATAGTAGGGAGGAGTATTCTGGGGGATAGAATATAAAAGGAAAGAGAAAGGAAACTACTTACAAAATACTTATTCTGTGCCATATGTGTTAATTTATTATGTAATCCTCATAATAACCATAAAAGAAACCCCATTTTATAAAAGAAGGAACTGAAATTTGGATAGATTCAGTAATTTGCTTAAGGTCAATTCATAGTTGAGGTGGAGCTGGGATTTCAACTCAGTCCACTCCTTTCTGCTCTACCCACTGCTGGAGTTGACCCAACAGTGACAAATCAAGAGTCTCTCAAGTCAGAAATTCTTTTCCATATCCTCTTCAAGGCCATTATTTGCCCCGATGGCTGATGCTGCCCAATAAAAGAAGAGGCAGTGCCTTGACTCTCTTGTCCTTGCCCTTCTATTCCATGTGTTTCCCTGTCTCCCCATTCTCTTTTAATCTTTCTCTTTTTATTGGGAAAACAATAAATATCAAGACACAGTATTCTGTTGTATATGCACAATGGTTGTTGTTCCTTCTTACTTTAAGCCTGGAAAATAGTATACCTGTTTAACATCATGGCTGATCTGGAATTCTCACTGAATACACTTTAAACAGAGTATTCTAAGAATATACTCTGTTTCCTCTTACTAGGTAATTTTTTCCAGTTTTATTGAGAAATAATTGACATACATCCTGTATAAATTTAAGGCATACAGCATGATGGTTTGACTTACACAAATTGTGATACAATTACCATAGTAGGTTCAGCTAACATCGATCTTCTCATAGAGATAAAATAAAAAGAAAAAAAATTTTTGTCTCCCTGTGATGAGAACTCTTGGGATTTACTCTCTTAACAAGTTTCCTATACAGGTGTCCCTCACTTTCCAAAAGTTCTCACTGAGCTACTTCATTTTTATGAAAGACCTACATTAGTACCTGTTTTCACTAACCAAAAGAAATCTGAAGAGGATTTTCACCTATACGAAAAAATGCCATTACCGGACTACCGTAGGTCTTACCTGAAGGTGAAGTGGCACAATGCGAACTTTCATAAAGCAGAGGATATTTTCACTTTAAGCCATTTTGGCTAATGAGAGTTTTCACAGGTACGCTCTGCTTTCAAACAGCAGGGGAAATCTGAATATCATACAGCAGTGATAACGACAGTCATCTTGTTGTACATCACATCCCTAGTGCTTATTTATCTTATAACTGGAAGTTCATACCTTTTGATCACCTTCTTCCAACTCCCCCTCCCATCCCCCCAAATCTGATCTCTTTTTTTATGAGTTTGTTTATTTAGATTCCATATATAAAACAGTACTTGTCAGTATGGCTACCTCCTTGATGGTTCAGCTCAAATGTGGGCCGAGGCAAGAGTTACCCCATAAGTCTCAGTAGCAAAGTCTGCCATATTTAAACACACATTTCCTTAGGACTAGTAGGACCAAGACATAAATCAACACAGAGGATGGCATATAGCTGTATAACCTGGCTTATAACATGTGGCCCTCTCATCACAGCTGAGAACCCCTTGGGGCCACCTCTGCCTGGCTTTCAGTCTGTTCCTTGGGGTCAGAAACCATTTCTCCTTTACTACTTCTAAACTCTTTGACATCCAGATCCTGGAGAATAAGAACCAAAGAGAATCAACTATTCCCATTTCTTATCTTCTTGACTATCTAAAACTCCACCTCTGAAGTTCTGATTTCCTGTCTCATGCTCTGTCTCTACCCAAAAATTATGCAGAATATGTCTCCTGATATACCCACAGATATGCAGAAATATCAGCATAATACAAAAGCGGTACTCTACACCCATATTATTGAGTTTGGAATGGGATGGGGTTGAAATCTTCCTTTTATACTTCTCTGACATCAAAGGGGATGGGATCTATGTTTCTTAGCGTCTACAATGGGTCAGGCAATGAGCTCTCTGCTCTCACAAATTTTAAACAGTTTAAAGGAATCTTCAGAGCAATCGAATACAGCAGATACTATTATTAGGACCCT
Organism: Cryptoprocta ferox; assembly: GCA_028646485.1. Taxonomy (NCBI): domain Eukaryota; kingdom Metazoa; phylum Chordata; class Mammalia; order Carnivora; family Eupleridae; genus Cryptoprocta; species Cryptoprocta ferox. Next base: position 51,071,710 of record CM053570.1, on the reverse strand, counting down.
CTTTACAGTGTAGAAAATCAAGGCTTAGACAGGTTAAGAAACTTGCCCCAAGTCCCTTGCTAGAGAGTGACAAAATGGAGTGTGAAGCCCATGTAACTCTACCTCCAGAACCAAGTCTCCAAATGTTAATACAGCTCAAAAGCTGCTGTCACTAGATTCCCAGTTCTGTCTTGGTTGAGCAAGTGAACACAGGTTGAGTGCCCAGAGGCCATTCCATTCCATTCCCAGTGTGAACGTGTAATCCCCCTTGCTAGTGACTGGTTTGGGGAGGGGGCAGGCCTAAGTCATTTTGAGCCAATGAGCAGGAGGAGAAATTTACTGGGAATTTTTGGGAAAAAAACATTTTTTTTTTTTGACTGAAGAGAAAAAAAATCACAGGCAGTCAGCCTCTCTGTACTGGCTTGGAACAAGGAAGCATGTACACTTGATTGCTAATGACAACTATTCCACAGGATGGAGAAAGGCAGCTTTGGAATGAAACTAACACTCTGGACCTCAGAGCATGCACTGGGTCCTTGCCAAGGCCACTGAACCTCTTGTCGACCCAACCTGAGAGCCTCCCTGCCTCAGGTCTCCTCCTTTGTCAGCTGTTGATTAAGCCATTTTGAGTTGGTTTTTCTGTAGCCCAGAGATAAAAGCATCTTCAGCGATACAGATACTGGGATACCCACATTTCTGTGCATTGTTATTTGATCCCCAGACCATATCTATGCTGAGTTTGAATCCCATCTCTTCCACTTAATTGCTGGGAAAATTTGCTTGGGCAATTTGCTTAGTTGTATTTCTGTTTTCTCATCTGTAAAACAAACATAGTGCTACTGTTGCCCTTGAAAGATTGTTGTGAGGACTGAGATACAGCACATGAGGCACTCAATGCAGGGCTGATCACATAGTAAGTACTAGACATTGCAGTACTTCGTTAAGGTTGGCCCCATCTGTTTCCATCTTTCCTCCATCTCACAGTATGCTTTGCAGCATAAGCCAAGTGGTTAACAGTTAGGATGAACGTACAGATTGTCATCCAAATCAGGATGTTCCCATCTGTGGTAAATGCTAAACTAGAATACAGGGACAATGTGTCCTGGGGAAATGTGGATCCGCAGTCACTTTAGTAATATCAAAAATGCATCCCAGACAGCAACATTTTTCAGGGAGGGTCATCAACCTAAGACAAAATTACTGAGTTCAGTAGTAACCTCTCAGAGGATCCAGAAGTATAAAATTATGGTCAATGATGAATGAGAGTTCTTTACAAGGAGACCATTCGTAGAAGGGCTGTGACACAGAGCTAATGTCTAGCATATTTCCTTTCTGCGTTTATAACAATGGAAACTTTTTAATAAGCTCTTTGCAAACAGCACTCAGCTTTTCTCTAATCCCATATCTATACTGTATTTCAAAGAGATGGTGGGAAGACAACATTTGAGGAACCATCTTAATATAATTATATGAGATAAATTATTACCCAAAGCTGAAAAGATGACTCTCTTTTCCTTTATTCCATGCCAGAGCAAATTTCAGGAAATGAGTTCAAGCTGAATCTTCCTGCTGCCACCTCAGCATTGGGATGACAGAGTCTCAGGACCCAAGGGCACATGCCTCGTGGTCAGCAGTACCAGGCTACCACTGGCCCTAAGAAATCCTTTAGATTATGTGATGACTATAAGAAATCCTTTAGACCTCAGTGAGGCCCTTAATTTTTTTAACTTTATTATTATTTTTTTTTAGTAATCTCTACACCCAACATGGGGCTCAAACTCACAACCCTGAGATCAAGAGTTGCATGCTCTTTCAACTGAGCCAGCCAGGTGCCCCAAGGCCCTTCATTTTGAAGATGCTGGCAGCCATCTTCATACTGAGAGGGAAGTCAGCTTGAGGATAAAGCTACCTTACAGAGGAGACCAGAGATGAGGAATGAAACCAAATTCCTGAACAAATTTAGTCTGCATACCACAGGTATTTCAATTTCATGTGCCTATAAGTATGATTTACTATTAACTTGGTTTGAATTAGACTTCTTCTAACTTGCAGTTCAAGGCCTCTTAGGTTGAGTATTGCTTTGCAGGCATGCATGTAGGTGGAAAGCCCATTCTGCTCCTAACTCTGGCCATTAAGGAAATGTCCTTGTGGCCCCTCCTTTACAGCAACATAATAATTATAGAACTTTAGTGAACTTAGTATCCTGAATCATATGACATTGCCAATATTTGGTTATTTTTACCTACAAGAAGGCAATTTCATGTGGTTCAACCAATTAGTAAAAAGCAGGTGCTTTTTAAAAGCTATAGCTAAGGGGCGCCTGGGTGGCTCAGTTGGTAAGCATCTGTCTCTTCATTTAGGCTCAGGTCATGATCTCACAGTTTGTGGGTTCGAACCCCGTGTCCAGCTCCACACTGATGGTGCAGAGCCTGCGTGGGATTCTCTCTCTCTGCCCCTCCCCCTGCTTGTATCTCTCTGTCTCAAAATAAATAAACATTTAAAAAAATTAAAAATAAAAGCTACAGCTAAGCTTTTCTCTACCTCCAAAATACATTCCCTACCATTCTACTTTTCTCCCTCCTCATTACCATCATCCTAGCTTAAATCAATACCACTTTTGCCTGGAGAGCTGTTGTATTTTCCCCTGTTCTCACACCTGTCTCCCTCCAATCCATTCTCCATACTCCAGCCTGAGTGACCTCTTCAAAATGGAAATCTGATCAGGTCCTCCTCTGTTTGATATCTTTTAATGACTTCCCATTCCTCATAGAAAGATGTTTCAGTATCCATAAAAAGCTCCCAAGGCTTTCTGCAACCTGACTTCCTACCTCATCCTGAGATTTTCTTAGCTATCTTTCCTTTCCTCAGTGATAGCATGCTTTCTTAGCACCATGTCTGTGCTCATGCTGTTTTGTTAGTCCAGAACTTTCTCCCCCACTACCTGATGAATTAAGTTCTCTGTGGTCAGCTTGGCAGAGGCACATCTGGCTACGATTAGGAGCTACATTTCATAGAACTCACTTCCTCACTGGCAATGAGAGGAATTCATGTAAGATTTAGAAAGTAAAACTGAAGTAGAGTCCTTTATTCATGCAAAATTATGGCAGTCAAACATGACAGGAATCTGGTGATGGTCAGACAGAGAACTTGGTCAGGTGAAGTGGCTAGACAGGCTTCTCAGACCTCACCCAGCTCCCATCTCATGGTCTAACTTTGACAGCCAGATAGACACAAATCAGACTTCCCCGCAGACTACAGCTTTTCCACCCACACCTGTGCTTCAAGCTGAAGTACTTAGCACCTGCTTCACCAACCCTCTGACTCTTCTTCCAGATCTTCATTCCTTCAGCTTTTCTCACATTCAGGAAAGCTCTACATTAAAGCCTTTATCCCTGTAATGTTTAAAGGAGTTCTCTTGTCCTGACTGAAGTCAAGCTGTTACACCTGCCAACATTCTCTACCTCCTACTTGTATCAATTTAAGTGCCATTTCTTCAGGGAGGGCACTCACAAATCTTAAACTAGATTCATTCCCCCTTTTCTATGTCCCCAGAGCTTCTGATGCATCCCCCTTCATAATGCTCTGTATTAGTCAGTTCTGGCTAACACACACACACACACACACACACACACACACACACACACACACACACACCCCAGAGTGGATGGCTTAAACAACGACCATTTATTTCTCACAATTATGGAGGTGGGAAGTCCAACCAAAATTAAGGTGCAGCTCATTCAGTTCCTGGAGAAAGCCGTCTTCCTAGCTTCCAAACAGCCACCTTTTCACAGTGCCTCACATGGGCAGGGAGACTAGGAGAGAGAGACAGAAGACTTTCATCCACCTTCTTCTTCATTCACTAACCCCATAATGGGGGCCCCCCACTCTCATGACCTCACCTGAACCTAATTACCTCCCCAAAGCTTCACATTGGCATATCCAAATGCCATCATATTGGTGTTATTATTAGGGAACTGGAGGGACACAAACATTCAGTCCATAGCACCCTCCTCACACTCAAATTGCTATTGACTATCTATTGATCTTCTCTGTTATACTCTAAGGAATTGAGAATGGGAAATAATTTAGGCATGTGGAAAATGTCTCATTATTGAATACCTAATGCTCAGTAGAGTACCAGAAACATAGAAGCTGCTCAGTAAATCTTTGTATAATAACTGGGTGAGTAAATTAAAGACAGATTTTGTTCTGTCAGAAACTTCTATTACAAATGGTCTTAGGCCTATGCATAAATTTTATGTATTGCTACTTATTTGGCTATAAAAGCTTAGAGTTATGTAAGCATCCAATAAGTATTCTTTATGTTTTTCAATTTGAGTTATGAGAAAAGGGCCAGTAGGAAATAGCAATTTTTAATGTTTCTAAATGGGGTGTTTCCATCAGGCAGGCAAAATCAACTGGGAACTTTATTGTTGGAAAATCTCCTTCCTCCTCGTTCTTGCCACCAGAGATTCAAAGCACTTGCTCTTGGGGAAGAAGAATGAGATACAGTTCTGGCACATGAAAAACATTTCTCACCAACCCACAGACCACTCCACCCTCTGCTTGTACTCTTGAGAATAAGAAATGAAAGCCTCAGCTTTCTTACCTACACATGATTATCAGAAACCACTCAGCGACTGAAACAAGCCCACCCACCAGGGCTCTATCACAGTGAAGTGACAGCAGGATGGCAGCAAGGTGAAGGTAGCAGAGACAGTAGGGAATATTCTGCTTTAGTGGTCAAAAGTAATCCATTTGAGAACTATTTCAAGCCTCTGGGTAACTTACAGGACACTGTGATTTTTTTTTTCAATTCACCTGCCCTCTTTCATTTTTATGTATATATTGAACACCTACATGAATAGGCATGTGCTAGATTCTGAGGAAAAAAAATTCATTAGGTGTGGTTCCAGCCCACCAGGGAACTCCAAGTCTACTGGGGAAGATGGACAGGTAAACAGGCAGTTATAGCAAGGTCTAGAACCATAAGTCAAAGTAGTATGTAAAAAAACCTGAACATCTCAAAAATATAGCCAACAAAACAGTGACTAAAGTACAAAGAAGAGTACTTCTCTCTTATGCAATAATCTCAGGAGGGCAGATATTTTTCTACCTCTGTCATTCAGAGACCCAGGTTCCTTCCATTCTATTATTCTACTGACCCTTGTAATATTATCCTCATCTGATGGTCGAAGCTGGGTGGTAACATGTCTGTGTTCCCACTAGCAGGAAGGAAAAAGATTATGAAGGAGCATAAGTGAAACATTCTAAGGCCCAGGAAAAGAAGTGGGCATATTATTGACATGACATTAATGTGAACTTAGTCACATGAACACAGCTAACTGCGCTGTGGGCCGAGTGATGCAGTTTCTGGCTCTCTGTATACCAGTTGTCCAGGAACCACTCTATTGTTAGAGAAGGAGAAAAGAAATGTTGTGGCCAACTAACTTTCTCCACCAGATAAGTGAGGATATAACTAGAATACAGATGAAAGTTACTTTCCTTAGCATGAGGGTACCAGGGAAGTAGTCACAGAATAAATGTCTCTCAAACTGTGTCTTGAAGGATGAGTAGGACTCGATCATTCAGATGAGGTGGAAGACTGACTGCTCCAGGCTGCAGGCATAAGCAAAGACAGATGATTATTCCAGTGGGGGCTATGATTCAAGGGGATGGATTGAACTGCAGTCATATATCATGGCTTTGTAGGTCTTCCTGAGATGACATGATGTCTAATCCAGTCCAGTATATAATAAAAACTCCAAATCATCCGTTGTGAACTTCTCCCCTGCTCTAGACCTGGAGGCCTATAATAGGAGACAGACATATGGCTGGTGCTTCCCTCTTTCCTTGTTCTACTTCCTCTCCCTTCACCTGGTGGTTGCTTGGGGCCCCTCGAGGATCCAAAGGGAGGACTGAAAGTAAGGGATAAGAATGGTCTTACTTTGGGGCACCTGGGTGGCTCAGTCAGTTAAACATCCAACTCGGTTTCAGCTCAGGTCATGATCTCACAATTAGTGGGTTCAAGCCCCACATCGTGTCAGGCTCTGCACTGACAACGTGGAACCTACTCAGGATTCTCTCTCTCTCTCTCTCTCGAACAGTCTTACTTTACTGATACAGTTGTGCTCTGGCTTTGAGCTCTCCTTATGTGGCAGAGGCACAATTGCTGGTCCTATCTCCTGTGGGACAATTTAATGGGTCCCTTGGAGGTTCCTTGTCAGACACTCCTTTCTAAAGTTCTCCTGGGCCAGGCATTGCCTCTTCTCCTGGCCATAGGGTAGTCCACCCCTCTGTCGAGTTCCACCTACTCCAGACAATCATCTTGGGATGGGTCCCTCTTAAGATGACCCCACTCTGCCCCTTTTATGAGGCCTGTATTTAGTCCACAATAAATACACCCCTTCACTTGCCATAGGTGGAAGGTGTAACATCCAGGAAAGTCTTTTCTGCATTTTTCTCTGGCACATGCAGCAGCCTTTAGATTTCTCCCTTGAGAGTCCCTGGGTCCTCCAAACTCCAGAGAACACATGTAAATCTCTCTGAATGATTTTCTTAAAATTCTCCCTTCACATGGCTCAAGGTAAAGGGAAAATACCATGGGAGTAGATATGAAAGATGAAAATTAGCAAAACTACAACTCTTCAGAAACAGTTCTCCCTACTGATCTGGTTACAAGCTAGTGCTAGGAGACTCTTGTCTCAGGAAGACCTACAAAGCCATGAGATATGACTGCAGCAAGTCAGGTGTAGCTGTTCTAGCACATCTTTAGGATGTGTGGCTGTTCTTAGCCTTCTTGTTCTCAAACAAAATTCCTAAGAAAGCAGGAACAGTCTCATTTAACATCCTGTTAATATATACAATGAAATGTTGCTGGTTTTTTGTTGTTGTTGTTAACTTTTTTCAATATTGCATTTATGGTATATTTTCTAATTCATTGGTTCATCAAAAAAGGCTGATCATTGTTTGAAAGAGAGGGCATTGCTAAATAGATACTTGAAAAATGACAGTAAGAATGAGGATGGCTCATGTTTTATCCACCATGGTTGAGACACTTGCTATTCCCTAGCCAGCATCCAGTTACTCTCTTCTACTACCAGCACTTGGGTGAACCAACTCCCTTCCTGGGCCTCCTCCTACTCTACCTCCAGTCCCATGAATGGTCATTCACCTAACAAATATTTACTGAGCACCTACACTATGCTGGGCACTGTCCTAGGTGCTGAGGATATATTCCTGTACAAGACAGATAAAGTCAAGATAAAGGAGCTTGCATTTCAATTGGAGGAGAGAAAGACACTAAACAAAATAAGTAAGTAAAATGTATAGCATATTAGTATGTAATAAGTGTTCTAGTAAAGCACTTCCTAGGTGTTATTCCAATGAGGGAGAGATTTGTAAGGTAAGACACAGTAGTCCTGGGAGCTGGCATTCTAGTGCAGACTGATATGTAAACACAATTATAATACAATGCTGCTTAAGTGAGTCAGATAGCAGGGTGTGTGCAGAATGCTAAGTGACTAACTCTCCTCAAGGGCATCAGAGAAGATTTCACTGGCTTTTTGTTTAGAGAACACAGAATTGTATTATAGAAAAGTCATGATAACTATCTTCAAATGTTAGCTCTGGCAAGGCTTTCCCTAGAGCCCCAGGCAGTTACTACCAGCCCCTCCCAGTGCTTGCTTCAGCTTGTGCGTTCAATTCTTTCTCCTATTCAGCACTGAGGCCAGAACCAGTGCTAGGTGGAGAACTCCTTCTCCCAAAGTGCTAGCATTCTGATGCCAAGAAATTCTCACTGCACTTCAGGGTCTTTCTGTCTTCCTGCTCTCTGCATCCCATTCCTCCAGAAGAAAAGAGAAAAAATTGGCATTAAACATTACAATATATTATTGACTGACAGAGACATTGTGCCACAAATACATACACTGAGGTGTTCTCTCAGATAGGTGTTTGCATGGTACAGGGTCTTAGTGTTTCTATGGGTTCTGCATCCAAATGCACTTCTCTGAGAAGAATATACCTATTTTCTTTTAGAGACCCTCCTTTCCTCAACCCCAGGCCATGCGGATCAGGGATTTAACTCTTCCCACCAAATTCAGATGTGGGTATATTACCTAAAAACAACCAATGCCTATGGCCACAGTGATAACCCAAGGGGTTGACACAAGACCTAAGTTGGCCAATGAGAGCTAATGAATATTGGCCTTAGGGCTTTTGCAAATAGGGTATTATGCAAAAGCTGCTGGGGGTAAAGTAAGAAGTGACCGTGTAGCTAGAGTTCATTTGAGAATGAAGCCAGTATGAAAGAAAACAAATCTGAGAGATGTAACAACACTGTGCTATAATGGCATCGCTTGAACTCCTAGATCCAGCTATATCTGAAGCTGTTATTCTTGAACTTATCACTACATGAGCCAGAAAATTTCCCTTTTGCAACTGAAAGTCTCCTGAAAATCATGCACGGACATTTTCTTCAACTTTCAAATGGAGGTCTATTCTCTGTGACAAAATAAATTTAAATTTCAGGAGGACTATGGAGGTTAATTTTTTTAATGGATTTCACACAGTGATTTCACACTGGCTGAGAGAAGAAATCTATCATGAAGAGATAGCACTTAAGCAAGAAACTAGACTGGGTGGGAACTGGGCACATATAACACAGCCCACTGAGGAGCATTGGGACCCAAATAAGGGCCATTGGAGAAGGTAGAGAAAGAAAAGAAAGAATATCTAGGATCATGGGCAGATTCTCTTCATAGGATAATGACTTCTCCTTTACCCTCTAGTGTTTACCAGAAAAATGTGACACATAGTAGCAGTGCAATGATTATCACCGCTGTGTTTGTTATTATTCATAGATAGTGGCAAGGGAAAGGCAACCCAAGATTATACAGGGGTACATTAATCAGAACTCATTTGAGTTAAGGTGAACAATATCCAACTCAAATAGTTTAAGCACAGAGGGAAAAGTCCTTACAGGTTCACAGTGGGAGCTTGGCTGGAACTCAAGGCAACTGGAACCATGGACTAGAACCCAGGAGAATTCTCTCCTTGAGTCATGTTCACTTCTCTTCATGTGTCAACTTCATTTTTTCCTATAGCAACCTGGATTTATTCAAACGAGGAGAGGAGAGGGTGCAGGCAGTGCCCCTTACAAGCAGAAGGGAAATGACATGTGCTCTGCCTTTTTATTTCCAGCTTCCAAAATCCCAAGGAAGATATGTGATTGACCAACCTTGAGACAGGTGTGGAAAGCTGAGGAAGGGGCCGGGCTTGCCAACCTATAGCCAGCACTATCAATGCTCCATCCAGATCTCTCACACCCTTCAATTCCAACTGCCAGCATTTGCATCCAGGTGCCTAAATGCCTCATTTCCCAGAAATATGAAAGGCTGCTCTGTCAGTAAGCAGCAGAGCAGAAGCACTGGAGAATTCTCAGCCCCTGGGTATAGCCAAACATTGTCTAGAATTGGTGTACAAATTCTCCATTTCCTTCACTTCTTGGGGAGCATAATTCTGAGGCATGTGGTTTGCAGTGTTTCCAAGAGCTTCCCCACAGAGCAGTGACCCAGTCACCCTCTGGAGTGGCTGGCTTCATAAGGCACTCTTTGTTGTCTGCCTTCCTTTCCTTCGTGATTCTCCTACCAGGGTTGTCTGTATCTCCCACACAAACCACTGGCTCAGGCTGTGTCTTGGGAAACTCAACCCTAAGACCTAAGCCAAGGAAGAACCAAACTTGGGTCTCAAAAGCCCAAATACAAAACCAGGAGAACAAGGATGGCAGGTTGGGAAAATAAAGGAGAAGCTAATCCTGGGCAAGAAATCCGGAGACAGGGGCTGTTCCTTTGACCACTGTATAGCTCTCTGCAGCAAGGTCTTGGACAGGGAGGGGGAAGAAACATGGGCAATGCTAGACACAGGACAGGCAATGCTGTGCATTTTCCTCCACTGAATTCTGGAACTAGGACCTCACCTCAGTCCTGTGTGTATGGAGTATGTGTATGATATGGTTTGTGGAGTGTGCATATAGGTGTGGCTGTGGCTGTATTTAGTGGTGTTTGGGAGGGGGGCGGTGCAAGTGGTCTATTTTACCTTACCTCCAGGATGCCTCCCATCTGATGAGCTCTGTTTGCATACACAGCAGCAACTTTCCATGTGAATCAGTCATTTCCTATGGAAGAAAGAAAATGAGGCCCTGGAGATGGGTAGGAACTTTGAAGGCTGTGGTGCTCCATCTACCTGTCAGAAAAACCTTTAACAAAACAAAACAAACAAAACAAAACAAAACAAAACAAAAGGAAAGGAAGAAGTGTGGGTGACAGCGATAGGGAGAGAAATATGAAATGTGAAGGCTTTTGTCCCTGACTCTAAACCAAAGCATTTTGGTTCCTGAGATGAAAGACAGTGAAATAGTCTGTGGCCAGGCCTCATCTCTGCTCTGCAGCAGCCCCAGACCAATGGGTGTGCAACCCTCACCTTCCTGCTCACAGGGAGAAGCAGGTGACCTCGTTCCCTCATCCAGGGATGAGGTTCATCATCTGGTGATGAACAGAATTCCCCACAGGGAGGGCACCTGTAAATAACTTAGGACACCCCCTGGCCACACTGCTGCTGCTGCTGCTGCTGCTGGTGTGTGTGTGTGTGTGTGTGTGTGTGTGTGTGTATGTTGTACACATGAGTCGGGGAATAGGTTTGAGGTAGAGCTGCTTTTGGCTGCTTCTCCAAAGTAGGCCACTATGCACGATTTCAAGAGCCCAGACTAATTACCCACCATGGGGCAGGGGGGAAGGTTAACACACCTTCCTGTGTTTGGAAATTTCCAGAGAACATTCAGGGGAAGTAGTTGATTGTCCCACCTCTGTCCTCAGAAATAAAAAAGAATTCCAAATTGAATGGATAATGTGGTCTATATACCAGGCTACTGTCAGCCCTTCCTTTCTTTTTCTTTTTTTTAAACATACTTTTTATATATTTAAAAACAAAATCAACCACCTCCCCAAATAACCTCCCAAACAAATAAAAAAATCATATTAAATAAAATGTAAAATGAATATACCCAGCAAACATCTGTATGTGCAATTAAATACTGTGTTTCTGCTGCATGAACCTCAAACACACAATATACAAGTGTTGAGGGAGGCCTGAATTTTAACTCTTTAGAATTTGGGGAGATAAGATGGAAGAGGTGAGAGAAAGGGGAGTCGATTTCATTTTTCTTAATCCTGTCCATATAAATATATTCATAAAGACCAGAAATCAAAAGGGAGCTTGAGATCATAAGGAGATCGAATAGGGGAGTGTAGGACCCTCCTAATTCTATCTGGCAAAAAAAGCTGAAAGAAATTAATTTCATGGTGGGAGAAGAGATAAAAAAAGATGGAAGAAGAGGATGGGAAAGAAAGGGAACCAAGGAGACCCAACCAAGGGAAAAAGAGAGGATTCACATCAGGGGATCGAGAAGGAGTTCAGTGCCAGTGTGAGCGTCTGTCTAAGATGACTTTTCTAGAAGCACAATTATGTGATGTAGTGAAAAGCCCAACTCTTTAAATTTAGCATTTGAGATGCCTGGATGGCTTAGTTGGTTAAGCGTTCAACTTCAGCTCAGGTCATGATCTCACAGTTTGTGAGTTCGAGCCCTGTGTCAGGCTCTGTGGTGACAACTCAGAGACTGGAGCCTGCTTTGGCACCTGTGTCTCCCCCCATCTCTGCCCCTCCCATGCTCATGCTCTGTCTCTCTCTGTCTCTCAGTAATAAATAAATGTTTTTTAAAAATCCAGCATATGCTTCAACTGTCCTATGACTTTGAACTTTCTCCAGGCTGAGTGTTAATTTTTCCGTCTATCACATGAGAAGGTTGGCTAAGAAAGCGATTTCCAATTTTTAGTTTTAACCTAAAATTTATATTCCTAACAAAATTCTGCATAGAACTTCGGTAAATAAAACAAAGCATTAGTTAGAGAGGCTAATGGACTCAGGCCCCACTACTTAGCCCTTCTCTTAGACCAAACAGTTTCAGAGATATCTCTGTAGAACCTTAAAATTTTGGGGAACCAGTGTGAAAATGACCTAAGGCATTTTTGGCTATGGGGTTCTAGGCCTCATATAAGCTGTGGACTACTGAAATGTATTTGATGAACTAAAGATACTTACATTTCTTTGTGTTAGGGTCACAATTTTCATCCAAAAGTTCCATTCAGAAGGCTGGTTCTCCTGAGCCAGAGGGCAGCTGCCTTTGTGCCCATAGCTCATTAGCACCTCAAGGAGGGCTTGGTCTACATGGGGTGGCCCAGGAACCACATCAGCCCAGAATCCCTATGTCAGTACCTCTCAGATAAGCTTCAAGAGGACAGGACTCAATCCCTCCCAATGACCCCCCACGGAGCCTGTTTTCAGCCATAGACTACCCCAGAGGCAGTCAGGATCACGTAGAGCTCTTAGCCCTCCAGGGAAACCCAAGAATACTGGTCTTCAAAAGAAGGGAAGGTTAAAAGAAGTAAGTGATCTTCCCTTAGCTTACAACTCCTTTCATGACTCTCTGTATAACCCCGAGAATGAGATGGAAACTCTTTCCTGGATGACCCAAGGCCCTTGGTCCCTGCCTCTTCTGGTTTCATCTCCTTTCACAGTACCCCTTTGCGTCCTACAACCAGCCACACCTACCCACTTACTGATTCTGTCTACCAGCCTTTCTGACTCCATGTACCCTTACCACAGAGCTACCTCTCTTTCAAAGCCAACTGGCTTCTGTGGCTCCACACCTCTTCTTCAACGTGATTCATACTTCCCTTCCGTTGCCCAATGTCCCTTGCCCCCACGTTCACACACAAGCCTGGTCTTGGATCAGAGCCCCTTGTCTGTCATCCCCAGCACTCTATTAGGTCTATGGAGCCTAGTGCTCTCTGTACATCAAGCACATAACAAAAACAGTTACCATATGCCATGTGCCAGACCTTATCTTAAGGATTTTGCAAGCATAAACCCATTTAATCCTTGTAGCAATTCTATATGAGTCAGATATTATCATTACCATTTTACAGATGAGAAAATTCAAGGCACCAAATAACTTACACAAGGTCACACAACCAGAAGCAGAACCAGGATTTTTCTCAGGCAATCTGATGGAGCTCATGCTCTTAACTTCTTTACCCCAGGCCTGACACACAGCAGTAAATAGATTTCAACTGAATGAATTGATTTGGACAGATTGTCTAACTATGTGTTTTTTGGTCTGTGTCCTATGAAAAGAACCTCAGGATTCTCACCGGTGCCTTGGCAATGGCTGAGGCACTGGCAGTAACAAGCCCAGCTCCTTTCTTCTTACCTTCTCAACTAGGACAGCCTACTCTTGATCTGCTTTATACATTGGGTTTTGTGTTAAAGTCTGTTGAAGAAGGACTTCTATTGCTAAGGGAAGGAAAAATAAGAAAACAAAGAAAAAGGAAGTTAAAAACTCAGTTCAAGTAATCATAGTTAACAGTGAATATTAAGATGTACTAAGTATTTGTATGCTTTAATTTTTAACCCACTCAACAACTCTGTGAGATAGGGATTATTACCATTCATGTTTCCATTTCACAGACGAGGAAACAGAGTCACAGAATGTAAAATGACTTATCCCTGATCGTATGGCTGATGAGAGCAAAGCCGGGATTTGACATAGAACATCTGACTCTAGATTCTTAACCACTGTGGTAGGTTGAATAATGCCCCCTAAAGATCAAAACGCCCAAATTCCTGGAATGCTATATTCTTTAACCATGTTACCTTATATGAAAAATGAGACTTTGCAGATGTGATTAAGTTAAAGAACTTGAGATGGAAAGATTATTCTGGGTTATCTAGGTCGGCTCTAAATGTAGTCAAGTATCTTTATAAGAGAGAGGACAAAGGGAGATCTGACTACACAAAAGGAGAAGGTAACATGGTCATGGAGGCAGACATTGGAGTCATGTGGCTATAAGCCAGGGGATGCCGGTAGCCAGTAGAAGCTGGAAGAGTCAAGAAAAAGATTCCCCCCTCGTGCCTCCAGAGGGAGTGTGACCCTCCTGGCACCTTCATCTCAGCCCAGTGAAACTGATTTTGGACCTCTGCCCTCCAGAGAAAGCAATTGTGTGTTGTTAGAAGTCATGTTTGTGGTAATTTGTCATAGCAGCCATAGCAAAATAATACATCTACCAAATGATGGTGCATTCAGAAGGGCGGGTGAGACTGTAAAAGGTCAGAGCTGTTGAAGAGAGAAGATCTGGGGGCATAAGTCAGGTGGCTTGGCCTCACGACTCCAATCCCATTGCAGGAAGTCTCTCACTCACTTCTGTTGACCTGCTGACACTGTTAACAACGTACGTGTGCCTCCCTTTGTGCCTTTTCTAGGCAGAATGCTGTAGTTTGAACAAAGTGGGGCAGTATTTGGCAGTTCCCGCTTTAGTTTTTTTCTGAGTTTCTTTCTTTCTTTCTTTCTTTCTTTCTTTCTTTCTTTTTTTTACATTTTCTACAGAGTTGGGGAAGACTGTGGCTGGAAGGATATTTCCTTAAGTCATAAATATCCCTTGTCATCTTGAACTCCACACCTCTTCTTTTCTCCCAAATTCAGAAGAAAAGCCAGGTTATTTCTTTGCTTGGCATTGTGCTGAATGCTTCTCCGCTGTTCAGCTCTGGCTTGGAGCTCTCACCCCTTTCTACTACACAAGCAGGAACATTGAACATCTGTACTTTGATCTTACTTAGCTGGCTGTGGGACTTTGAAGTTGAGCATCTTGCTTTACTCTAGTACGGTTTTCTTGTTGGTAAAATGTGAGTTAGGACACCTGGCCTGCCTATCTCTTAAGATTAGTTTGATACTGACAGTGAGACACCACTTGCACAAGCATATGTTAAACTGTAAAGCTACCCAGCACTCCAACTGTCTCATGTGTAGGGCATCTATTTCCCCAAAATGTACAAAAACTCATTGCTGCTAATGACAGGAATACCTGTCATATTGACTGCCTACTATGTGCTGGACACTTTCCATTCATCCATCATTTATTCATTAATCCATTCAAAAAATATTTATTAAGCACCTAATATCTAGGCATTCGTGAGCATACAGTGGATTAAAGAACAAAATTAGAAGCAGTTCCTGCTCTCCTGGAGATTGCATTTTTGTAAAGAAGGCAAAGAGTAACTAAGAGAGGAAGCCAGTCTCTGTATAATGACAAGTAATAATAATTCTATTAAAAGAAAGAGCAGGGTGTGATGGGAAGGCTATTGGGAATGGGTGTGGCCTATATTAGTTGGAAGTGTCAGGGCCTCTGGACTTTTTCATACTTTTTTATCCCAAGTATGATGGAAAAATGTCAGAGAGCTTTAAGCACACAATGATCCACTTAGGAGGTATTTACGTTAGACACAGACCTCATCTTCTGTGACATGTGTTATTGTCCCCATTTCCGTGAAAAACAGGTTCAGAGAAGTGAAATGGTTCATACAAACTTTTCCAGTGAAGTATCAGAACTAGAACTCATAGCCAGATCTGTCTCATGTTTGAACCCAGAGTCTTAACCACTAGCATATTTGACAACAGTCCTAAACTCCTTATGAATTCCTTTGTAACCACCCTCTCTATTCTCATAGCCACTCATTTCCAGTACCTAATACAGTACATTGTTCTGGAAAGATCTGTTGAGTTAATTTGTGTTTTGTTTTGTCTTTTTAATTCAGTTTCCAAAAGAAAATCCTGAAGTAAAGCCCTCCCAGTTCTCTGGGGTCCAGACCCCTCTCCTCTTAACTTCCTGCATGCTGGAGGACAGGGGAAGGAAGGGGTCCCTGGGGGCTGCTGCCCCTCCCCCTACTCAACTGATAACAAAGCTTTGAAATGAAAATGAAATCATAAAATCTCATAGAATCTGTTTAACTTCCATTCCTTTTCATATGCCTCTCCATGGATATGCAAGAGCCAGGCCTTGCATAGGGTGTAAATCTGCTTGGTGGCTGTAATCAGAGCAATTTCACAAGCAGGAGAGAAAGTTTTCACTCCAGGGAGCCTGAGCTTCCCTTGCCTCCCCCCTCCCCCACTCTAGTGCAAGCTGCCTTGGACATTACAGTGACACTTTACCGAGTCCTTTACTGAGCCTGATGGCCCTCTGGCAGGCATCAGAGGAGGATGGGATCCAACATGTTTCCCAGCGCACCAAGATGTGTGTGTGGGAAACTAGTTGGGAAGAAGTAACCTTGAGCACAGTGCTGGCCTCCCACAGCGCCTCACAGAAAAGAGGATAAATATTTACTGGATGAGGAATTACTGGCTATGTAAAATAGGAAATAATAGTATATATACCTAGCAATGTTGTTAAGGTGATTCAGTGAAATGACAGCACATGGAAATTCCTGCCAGAGAAAGAACATATAAACAAAAGGTAGTCGCGTTCCTTCCTCCTTCCTTCCCTCAATCCCTTCCCTTCCTTCTCTCCCTTGGCTCAGTTAAGAGTGACATCTCCTTCAGCCCTTTTCTGCCTCCTGCTTTTGAACCTCTTCCTCCTGCTCCTATTTTTAGCAGGAGACATCTTTACGTAGCAAGCTGGCAGAATAGCTAAGAGCAAAACTATTCAAAGCAAGCCAGTGGAGCCAGGGATCTATCTCTTAACAGTCTTCCAACCAAGTGTGGGAAGATCTGAGAGGTCAGGACAAGAAACATTCCCCCAATGTTTCCCACAGCCTGTAAAGCTGAACGGTTCAGTTGGCCTTTCTTTCTAAACTTATTTCAGGGAAAGCAAGGACACAATGAGGTTTCCAATTTGGTTTGCCAGTGGAAGACATAGATCTGAACTTTACCCATCACCCTCACCTCCAAACACAAAGAATTGTAAATTAAGCTGCATTAATCTTACCTTATATTCTATCTGTATTCATCAACATACGGCTCTCTAGTATTTATGACTGGAACTGCATTTCTATTGTTGGTATCTGTTATAGATATTTGTCTCCCACCCTAACTCAGAGCTTCTCCATGGTATAGATTTGTCTTATTCATCTCTGTCTTAACATCTGGTATATAGTGGGCCTCAAAAAGAAAAGAAAAGAAAAGAAAAAGACTGTTGAATAAATAAGTTTATTTAGTGCTTACTCTTTATAGGCCCTGCCATATAGAGACGAGTGAAGAAAGGGTCCAAAACCCAAGAAACTTACAACCAAGACACATATGCATACACAAGTAGCTGTCATTTTGTAACAGTAGATGCTATGTTACTGGATCCAATATTCAGTATTAATCAGTCCATCCATCATTTCTTCCTCCTTAAAATATAGTCAGTGTGGTAATAATGCTATTTTTTATCAGCAGAAATGGAAAAGATGTCATGTGAGTTAATTATTTTGCAGTTTTCATTATGCAGCTAAGACCAAATGAAACTGACATCTTTTTGCCAGGGAAGCTGGCAATCGGTATTTATTAGCATTTCATTGGTATTATTTGTAAGATGGGTAACACTAATAGTGTTGCCTAGGAATAGAGTGATAGACATAAGTCAGATTTAAAGCTACCTATGAGCAGTATCATTCCCAAGGTCTCTTTTGAATCTGTGCTTAATGACTTCTCTCTTCCCTCTCCTACCCCATCACCATCTCTATGAAAGTAAATCAGAACTTCCAAGTCCTGTCAGATGCCTGCTGAGGAACTATCTGCCTGTTTCTTACTGCTCTCTTCCTTTGAGGTTTCAATGTAATCTTTAGTTACTGTCAGCTCTAAGAGGGAAAAAAAAATCAACACTATATTGCATTGAAATCCATAAGGACATTTTTTCAGCTGCCTCCTTGGAGACTGGACCTACAGGTTGGAAATGGACTGTGACGCAGTTACACACTCCAATTTTCATCTGGGGACTCATAATTCATATTCTAATCCATAATATGTGGCAGGGGAGCTTTGCTACAAGGGGGCATATTAAGTACAAGACATGAAAAGGTAATAACAGTGGATTCTTCCCTCTGCAAATCTAATCAGGTATCCCTGAAAAGTCTTGTATCTTAATAGTAAAAATAAATAAATAAATAAAGCCCCTAAGGTATCCAAACATGAAAAACCTGTGTAATCTCATGCCTCTCTAGTAGGAGTAATGTCTAGCTTCCAGAATAGATCCCACCTGACAGTCATAGACACCTGCTGTGTCAAATGAAAGCTTGCACTTAAAGAACCATCTAGCAACCTAGCCAAGATCAATTGTCTATCTCATTCTCTATCACCAGGAGCACCAGATATTAACACATTTGACTAACAGTTGGTGTCATGTATCATACATGTATGATATCAAGAACATCCTAGTCTCAAGCCGGTGACTTTTCTGGAAACAAGCGGTTAATGTAAGAACTTCTACCTCTAATGCTTACAGTATTCCTCCTCCTGACTTCCCTGGTTTGCATCATGGTAGCTGTTCTCTTCCATTCTAACTCTGAGACTGCTCCCTTGGCCCACCCAGACAGATATTTTAGGAAGAAAATATGTAGAAATAAACTTAACCATGAAGGAAAAAGACTTGTACACTAAAAACTAAAAAAACATTACTAAAAGAAATTAAGGAAGACAGCAATAAATGGAAAGACATCCATGTTCATGAAATATAAGATTTAATGTTCCCAAGATGTCCATTCTACCCAAAGCAATCTATAGATCTAATACAATCTCTGTCAAAGTCCTAATAACATTTTTTTCAAAAATGGAAAAATCCAGCCTAAAATTCATATGGAATTTCAAGGGACTCCAAATAGCCAAAACAATCTTAGAAAAAAAGGAAAGAACATTGAAGGTCTCACACTTTCTGGTTTCAAAATCTTACTACAAAGCTACAACGATCAAAACTGTGATACTGGCAGGGTGCCTGGGTGACTCAATGAGTTAGGCATCAGACTCTTGATTGCAGCTCAGATCATGATCTCATAGTTTATGCGTTCAAGCCCCACTGGCAGTGCAGAGCCTGCTTGGAATTTTCTCTCTCCCTCTCTCTCTTTGTCCCTCCCCTGCTTGTACATGTGCTCGTGGTCTCTCTCTCAAAATAAATAAACTTTAAAAAAATCTTAAAAAACAACTGTGATACTAGCATAAAGGCAAACATATAAACCAATAGAATAGAGAGCCCAGAAAAACAGCCTTCCACAATGATCAAATGATTTTCAACAAGGGTACCATTCAGTGGAGAAGGGCAGTCTTTCCAAAATGGTGGAGGGAAAACTGGATATCCACTTGCAAAAGAATGAAGTTGGACCCATACCTTATGCCATATACAAAAATTAGCTCAAGATGGATTTAAGATCTAAATATAAAAGCTAAAACTGTGGGGTACCTGGGTGGCTCAGTCAGTTAAGCATCCGACTTCAGCTCAGGCCATGATCTTACAGGTGTGAGTTTGAGTTCTCAGCTGTCAGCACAGAGCCCATTTAAGATCCTCTGTCTCCCAATATCTCTCTCTGCCCCTCCCCTGCTCTCTCTCTCTCTCTCTCTCCCCTAAAAATAAATCAACATTTTTAAAAAAGCTAAAACTTTTCATGACATTGGATTTGGTTATGATTTCTTGCCTATGACACCAAAAGCATAGGCAACAAAAGAAAAAATAGATAAATTAGACTTCATCAAAGTTCAAAAACTATTATGCGTCAAAGAACAGTAACAACACAGTGAAAAGAAAACTCACAAGAATGAGGGAAAATATTTGCAAATCATATATCTGATAAGGGATTGGTAATGAGAATATATAAAGAACACCTTTAGATGTTCAATATAACAATAGAAAAGCAAATAACCTAATTAAAAAATGGGAAAAGGACTTGAATAGACATTTCTCCAAAGAAGATATACAAATAGCTAATAAGCATATGAAAAAAATGCTCACCATCACTAATTATTGGGGAAATGCAAATCAAAACCACAATGACATGGCACTTCATACCAATTAGAATGGCTGTTAACAACAGCAGGAAATAAGAAGTGTTAGCATGTGGAGAAACTGGAATACTTGTGTATTGCTGATGGGAATGTAAAATGGTGCAGCCACTGTGGAGAAACAGTATGACAGTTTCTAAAAAAATTAAACATATAATTACTATATGACCCAGCAATTCCACTTCTGGGTATA
Source organism: Cryptoprocta ferox (assembly GCA_028646485.1). Taxonomy (NCBI): domain Eukaryota; kingdom Metazoa; phylum Chordata; class Mammalia; order Carnivora; family Eupleridae; genus Cryptoprocta; species Cryptoprocta ferox. The sequence continues at coordinate 51,051,626 of CM053570.1, read as the reverse complement.
TACCCAAAAAAATTGAGAGCAGGGACTCAGATTTTTTTTACACCAATGATCATAACAGCATTATTCACAATAACCAAATTAGGTGGAACAGTAGGTAGGTAGGTAGGTAGGTAGATAAACAAAATATGACATACACACACACACACTGAATTTATTTAGCCCCAAAAAGGAAAAAAATTCTGACACATGCTACAACATGGATGAACCTTGAAGACATTATGGTAAGTGAAATAAACTAGTCACAAAGTGAAAAATATTATATGATTCCACTTGTATGAAGTAACCAGGCTAGTCAAATTCATGGAGACAGAAAGTAGAATGGTGGTTGACTGGGGGCAGGGGAAGATGGGGATGGGACGTTATTGTTTAATTGGTACAGAGTTTCAGTTGAGGAAGATGAAAACATTTGGAGATGGATGGTGATGATGGTTACACAACATTGTGAATGTAATTAATGCTACTGAATAGAACACTTAAAGGTGGTCTAAAAGGCAAATTTTATGTATATTTTATCATAATTTAAGAAAAATATAACTTTATCATCTGGAAGGAAAAATCTGGGTGGCTACTCATGGACAAGAACAGATTCTGAGAATAATGAGAAATTTGAATTTTACCTTGGGACACAATTTACCCAGATATATCTGTCCCTGAGAATTATGTGAATCATGGCCTTTGAAAAATACAACTGCACTTAATGAGTTTTATTTGACTGGATAGGACAGTGGGTGGCCAGGTTGAGAACAAGTAGATCCTTCCTTCCTTCCTTCCTTCCCTCCTTCCTTCCTTCCTTCCTTCCTGCCTACTTTCCTTCCTTCCTTCCTTCCTTCCTTCTCCTCCCTCCCTCCCTTTCTTCTTTCTTACTTTTTCTTAATACAGGGTTTACTAGAAAACACTGTAAAATGACATAGAGAAATTCTGGAGAAAATCACTCCTTATAGGAGTAAAAATCTTCTTACTAAAATACTAGAAACACTAAAGCCAATAATAGATGATGATTGCTAGAGAAGAACTTTGTAGATAATAGATAGTCCAAGTCTGCCTTTCTTTTTAAATCAAAAGTTGTTCATATAAAGAACAAGAAGAATAAAGCAGGAAATCCTGCCTTAAGGTATGGGAAGGGCAATGCACATTCACTAGCTTTGCCCACACACAAAGCAATTCATGGTCACACACACTTTTCTCATGGGAACAGGTAGCAGCCCACCTCCTGAGGGGCCTGGATTTTTGGCATTCATTAGCTGGTAAGACCTCCAAGGACTAGCTTTCTGGTCACAGCCTTGCCAGCTTAGACATGTGACGTGTCCCCACACTGACAGCCGGCCAAGCTCTCAGGAGCTGATTCACATTAACGCCATTCATAGGATAGATGTAGGGAAAAGAGAAGGCCAATTCATGAATTCATAGAGATTTATAAATGTCACAGGACCAGAAATAGTCATTTTAACCAGCACATTTTTCTCCCTGTTAAATCTGTGTAGGAAGCCAAATATTAATCAGAGAAGATTGCTTGGTGAACATGAAATCCAAGGTAAGGTATTCAGTGTTCACTCACATCAGACTAGAGGAGTGTTTCTCAAGCCCCAAAGGGTTTGATTTAATTGTGCTGGTTTCACCCTGGCCATGGGTGTAGCTTCAAAAACTGCCCAGTTGATTTTAACATACAAGCTAAGCTGTAAAGCACTGGAGTAGTATATGCCAATGTATCACAAAAGCTAAGGCCTGGCTGCCAGATGTCTTCGGGTGAAGGTCCCCTGATACTGCCAACATCTGCCTCAGAGACTCTTATTTTGTGAGTGACCATCCCCCACTTTTTCCTTCCAAGTGTTCATTTTACAGAGAACAAAGAGTTGAAGCAACTTGCCCTAAGGTTATACAGAGGTAGAATCAGAACAAAAATTACAGTTTTTCTGAACTTCATTCTAGGGCTTTCCCACTTCACCTGGCTTTCTGAGGTCTCTGCAGGGACTTTATAGTATAGGGTTGCCTGGAAACAACTTCTGGAGTACAGAGTTGACTTGTTCTCACAAGTCCTGTCAGGCCCCCATAGTTTGCATGTCATCTGCTTTCAGTTTCTTGAAGTAGGAGTTTGGGTGGGGACAGATTTAATGAGGTCAAGTTGAGACATATTTGTAATAATTGGAGTCTATGCAGACTGGGTACCACTCCTCTGTGCTGCCTACCACAGTGTGTGTTTAATTACCTCTTTCATACCAATACGTTTAATTATCTAATTATATGTCCATCTCAGCCATTATCTTATTTATCTCAGCACCCCTAATTTCTGGCACGTGCAGGGCTTATAAATTAATAAGTTATGTTAAACCATTGTGCAGTGGATGCAAGATTCTAGAGCTCAGAGAAAGGCCTGGACCAAAGATGTCAGTAGAGGCAGCCAGTGAATTATGTGACAGATAAGATGCCAGTGGGGAAAGCTCCCATCTTCTATCCCCATAAACCTAAATCCGCTCCAGTCCTCTCTTACACACCTAGAGAATACTCATGCTTAATGGGTCATTTTTTAGTGAAGGGAAATGGAGAAAATATCTTGTCCACACGAAGGCAATGTAATGTGCACTTATTGTTCGGACGTGATACAGTTCTAAATCTATGTGATGGGACAGTCCCAGAAAAAAAATGAATTGAAGATATGAATGTTCTATTAATAAAAGGTACAATAAACTTGTCATAAGAAATCTAAGTAACTTCAAATCAGTAATAGTTTTTGAAAAAATGAAAATATCCCTTATTACTCTGTATCAAGGTAATAGAGTCAGAAAAGATTCAGTCTAACAATCCACACCTTCTATTAGAGAGTAAGGATCACTGGTGTTTGACTTTATGGCCCAGAAGCACTACAAATTTTGGAGTATCTTCAAACTATCAAAGCAAGATTAAATTTTATTCTGAATAGTTGTTATGGGGCTTATCTTCACATATTCTAGGTTTTTGGAAATTAGTAGTTCATGCATGGCATGAATATTAACTCAGTTGAACTGAATGTGCATCTTTTCCCTACCATTTTTGGTAGGTGAATGTTTATTTTATTTCTATTTAGGTGGCTAATCCTCTGAACCATTCTTCTTAGATACACTTCATTGAAACCAAAAAATGTCCATGGTCCATGTTACCGTTATTTTTATTCTTTTGATAATATGCAGAAATATGTTTTATCACCTTCTTTAATTTTAGTTTATTCATTGTCCTCATTTCAAATGAGAATCTTTAAAGTGTTTTCTAATTTAATATTTTACTAAATAATATTTTAAGGCTATTCTTTAAGTCAGAATTTTGTCCATAATGGCCTGGTGAGCTAAAAAGGAGATAAGTATTATTTTCTCAATTTTAGGACAAGGCAAACAGGGCTATGATTTAACAAAAGAATCCATCTTTTCTAGTTTCTGTAACTAATTAAAATGTTTTGGTTCAAAAAGCAGCAGGAGACCAGATTTCTAGGTCTTCATTACTCAAAGGGCAACATCAATTTGGAGGATCAATCTTTTTCTTTTTTTCCTCCTCCATTCCCATTGGCAGAAAGGCAAAAATGTAAATGTAAATCAGTGAGATTAAATTGAAATAGATCTCAATAGTAGCCATCCAAGATTATAGAATCAAAGAAATCTAGGATTGGGAATAACTGGTGGAGGATTTAGCTTAGGAATAGCATGGAAGATGAATGATATAGCTCCCCTTAGACTCCATCCATGGAAGACATCACTAATCAATTATTAAGCCTAAATGTGACCCAACAAATGTTTTCTGCACAAGGCCCCTGGCAGCCATTACCAAGTAATTTGAGTTGCCAGTGAGGTTCTAACTAATCATTTTACATTATGAGGACATGGAGGCCCATAAAAGGTGACTGGCTCAAGGTCACTCACTGGCTGATAGAGAAGCCCTATTCTGTATCATTTAAAAATCCATTTTCTTATGAGATTTCCCCAGAACCCAGTGATACCACACAAGAATCTATACAGGATGAATCATTTCTATCTGAGAAGACAGACAAGTTCCTATGACATCAAGATATCCAAGGGAACATTACTGTTCCTCTTATCCCAGGAAGAGGGCAGGAGATTAAAAGGAGGAAAACTAAATCCTTCCCCAGCCTTATAACTGTAGGATTATAAAACTGTAGGATTCTTGAAACTGTCCCACCAGGTAGCAGGAAAAGAAGGAAGGTGTCCTGTTTCAAGCAATGGTCCACAAGAAGGGGCAGCTAACTCCCTTTCTTGTCCAGGTTCCCACAGCTAAGGTATGGAAGTTCTGCAGAAACGGTTCACTTTCTAGAAAACATTTTCACTCTCTGGGCTAGAGTTGGTGGTAATGAAATGATTTGTTGGGATGACACTTTGATCAGATTTGGAGAATTGGATAAGAAGTCACCAAGATGAGGGGGCTGGCTGTTAAGTTGTTTCTGAGAAAGCAGAGATCCCAGGCTGCAACCCCAGCTCTGGAGATCGTGAAGTAGGTCTGATTGTAAAGGGAAGGTGCCAAGTGAGTTTGGCAGCAAATGAGCTGCAGCTGATTGAGTTTCTCCTGCCTCTTCCTTGGAACTCTGGGTAAGGGTTGTGGTCCCTGTAATTGAGATCGAAAATTGGTGTGCAACAAAGCATTCTCAGAGAGCCATGGGGACTGGAAATCAAGGCCTTGGGTGCTTTTAAAGGACTAGAAGGAAAGGCAGCAATGAGGCAAAGGCCAATTTTGAATGTAATTCCTTTTTTATCCAGGCTTACTTGCCCCTAAAAAGTGCCACTAGACCTTTCTGGAAAGAGAGAGACTTTAAGGCAGCAGTGTGAGGCACTGAGAAAGAAGTAGAAGCAATTGGGGAGAAAAACAGGCAAGACTCTGGATTGCAAGACCAAATTTTCCTTCCCAAAAGAGGGTGGGGTAGAGAAAAGTACTGATCTAGCTGACTCTAAGTACGGTTTGCTTTTTGAGTTAAACATTTACCTTCCCTCAGAATTCAATAGCTGTGGGGTTGAATGAAAGGAAGGGAGCTTCCTTAAGCCCATTTGGCAAAGAGCGGCAGTTTACAGGCCTTTGGGCGTTCCAAGCCAGTTGATACACAGCCTTTTTGGTTTGCGGACACACTCCTATCTAAACCTCAGAAAAGGAACAATGCTTCCATAGACTCTGTCAGCCCTCTACTGGGAGGTTTGTCTGGGGGTGTCGCTTTCATACAGTCAAAGGACCAGAAAACTAATTTAATATTCAACTGAGAGAAAAGCATCTCTGATTTTTGTTGTTGTGCCGAACACACAGCACTTTACATGGACTTTCTCACGTACAACCTCCTCCACCCCCATAATCTCCCCATCCCCACCGAGAAGAGTGAGGTTCAGACAAGTCCGGTCCCCAGTCCAAGACTCCAGAGATAGCAAGAGTCAGAGCCTAGACAAGAAGACAGGTTTGCCTGACCTCACACCAAGCCCCTGACCAGGCATGCTCTCACCCAGCAGGTCACAACCACTGAACAGAACTGTTAGAAATATCAGTTCAGTGGAGGAAAACCAGCACTTTGTAATAACATGAAATAAAATGAAAAATATAAAGGACATCTTACATAAAGAATGAGTATTGATTTGTGATACATTTATTTTATATACATATATGTATATATGTATATGTGTTCTTGATATGATCTGTATATGGTGCTCTTGATACAAAATTGGTTTCTCATGGTGGATCATGGTCAAAAGAGTTTAAAGGCCACTGTACTGGGGAACTTGGATGGCTCAATTTGTTGAGCATCCAATTCTTGGTTTCCGCTCAGGTCATGATCTCATTTGAGTTCAAGCCCCACATCAGGCTCTGTGCTGAGAGTGCAGAGCCTGGTTGATATTCTCTGTCTCCCTCTCTCTCTCTCTCTCTCTGCTCCCCCCACTTGCACTCTCTCTCTCTAAATAAATAAATAAACTTTAAAAAAAGGCTACTATACTAAACCACTCAGCAATCCTGCTTCCCTAATTGGACTTTTTAAAATTTGTGGAGAGACAACGAAGGATGGACTCTCTCAGAAGCACTAAAAGCAGAGAACTCTCTTAGTTGTTCCCTTGAGAGTTAGAGTCAACAAACTTTTTCTTGAAGGGCCAAAGAGTGAAACCTTGAGGCTAACTAGCTGGGTGGGCTCTATCATCACTGCTTAACGCTACAAGAGCAGCCATAGACAATATGTAAATAAATAAGTGTGTCTCTGTTGCAATAAAACTTTATTTACAAAAACAGAGAGCTGGACTGTGAGCCATAGTTTCCTGAGCCCTGGCCCTAGAGGCTTAGAAAAAGGAAGTATCTGAATTGCCACAGTCTAGGCCTGTAGCAATTGAATAGCCCCAAATTTTGAGGAAAACCCCAATTTCAAATGATCATTGCCAAATTAAGTGTTCAGATTTCTGTTTCTGAAGACATAATAATCATTCCTATGTTGTTATGCACTGCTGTGTAAAAAGTTTACCCTGTAACTTTGAATTTTCTAAAATTTTTTAAATATTTATTTATTTTTGAGAGAGAGATAGACAGAGCATGAGCAGGGGAGGGGCAGAGAGAGAGGAAGACACAGAATCTGAAGCAGGCTCCAGGCTCTGAGATGTCAGCATAGAGCCTGACACAGAACTCGAACTCATGAACTGTGAGATCATGACCTGAGCCAAAGTCGGATGCTTAACTGACTGACCACCCAAGCACCACATGCAGCTTAAGATGGTAACATTATTATAGTTTCTGCAGATCAGGAATGGCTTAGCCAGGTACCAGGAATTGTGGGGAGCCATTTTAGAGGCTGCCAACCAAATATGGACTAGGTATTTTATTCATTCATTCAACAAACATTTATGGAGCACCCACTGTGTATCAGGCACCACTGTAGGCAGTAAACAGAGCAGACAAAACTCCCTGCCCTCATTCTGGTGGAAGAAGATAGACAATAAACAAACAAAAACAGAATCAATATAGAATATCAGATTGTATTATATACTAAATGCTTGTGTCCCCCCAAATTCACATGTTGAAGTTCTAATCACTGGTGTGGCTAAATTTGGAGATGGGTCCTCTAAGGAAGTAATAAGGTTACATGACATCCTAAGTATATGGCCCTGATCTGGTAGGATTAGTGTCCTTAGGAGAAGAGACATGGGAGCACTTGCACTCTGTCCACGCTGCCTGGCATTCATGTGCAAGTGTGGAGGAAAGTCCCTGTGAGAACATAGTGACAAGACAACTGTCCACTAGCCAGGAAGAGAGATTCCTCAGAAACAGAATTTGCTGGCAACATGATCACAAACTAATAGCCTCCAGAACTGTGAGAAAATAAGTTTCTGTGGTTTAAGCCGCCCAGGCTGTGGTATTTTGTCATGCCAGGCTGAGAAGACTAACACAGATGGTGGTAAGTGCCATGGAGAGAAATAAAACAGTGTTGTGCTGAGAAAGGGTTTGGCACATTAATATGGGTGGTCAGGGTAGGCCTCACGGAGGTGACATCTGAGTCAAGCTCATAGGAGATGAAGGAGTGAGCCAGGCAAATATGGAAAAGGGAACAGCTAGTCAGACCTTGAGACTGGGAGCATGCTGTCCAGGGGACATGTCCCATCGTGTTTGATACAAAAATGTAGAGGGTGGGGAGAAGAACATGTAAGTTTACCGTCGGTCACTGCAAGAAGTTTTGCTTTCTCATACCCTGAATCGAAGGGAGAGTCACTGCAGGGTTTTGAACCGAGCAATGCCTTGACCTAACTGATGTTTGAATATGTTCCTCTGGCTTCTGTGTGGGGAGAGGGTAGTAGGAAAGGCAAGACTGGATGTAGGGAGTCCAGTTAAGAGATAATGCATTTAGAGGGGGTTACAGGTAGAGGTAAGGAGATGGTCACCTCTTGCTTTCACTTTCAGAAGCAAAAGATTAGTGTTTCAGTTTGATCAGCAGACCTTAATCACAAGAGCTCTAGACTAATAGCTCTAGACCAGGTCCTAGTCTGGATTTCACCAAGTTAGTGGGGAGGTAAGAGGCAAAGTGGTTAGACAGACTTAGTTCTCTCTACATCTAAAATGACAGTTTCATGGACTGTCAGTGAAAGGTGGATTTAGGACAAATGAACAGTTAGACTACTGTTCAGTTTAAGCTTGATCATTGCCTGCAAGAGAAAAAAAAAAAAAGGAAATTGCTGAGCTTGGCCTTCAGAAAAATTAAGAAGCAATTACTAGCAAATTGGTAGCATTGAGAAAACCCCTATGTTGAGTCTTTAGGCAGACTGGAGCCTAAGAAGACTGAGAGATATGCACCACTGAACTTTCCCAATGCAAATGAACAGGACAGAATTGAGCCCCAAATCAGACATGATCCTATTGCTTAGAGCATGAGTGGTTTTACAGACAGTCCAATCTCTCTCATCTCGCTTCATGTACCCACATGTCAAGTCGGATGTGCCATGACAAGGCGTTGTCCCTCAAATAAAGGGATTAAGAAGTATAATTCACCATCAATGCCACCCCCTGGAAATCCACTGGCAGAGGTTGGCAGGAGCCCCATCAGGTATCCAAAAGCATTCTTGTGAAAGAGGTTGAGAGTCAGTGATGATTTTAGAACCCCAGCAGGCAGTTTGTCCAAGAGAAAAACACATATATACCACCAAATATAATTTTTAGCAACAAAATTACAATTTTTAACTGTTGGGCAGCACGAGGGGTGGCATTTAGCATTTCTAGATTGCCCACGGCCTACCAGGTACCTGCATATGGTATCCCACTTATCCCTCACAATGACCTTAAGAGTCAGGTAACACCATCCCAGTTTTTCAGAGGAGGGAAGTGAGCCTGACTTGCCTAAGGACACACAGCTAGGAAGCACAGAGCTGGGATATCACCTGGCAATGCTCTCCTGCTAACTTTTGTTGCAGGGATTGGTTGTGATCATTGTATCTTAATGTTTGCTGAGCCTTGAATTGAACATCAGTCACATATTTCTCACGTTCTAGCAGTTTTCATCCTGAAAACTAATCTCATCAACATATTGGGGAATTTAAGAGCACCAAATGATTTCAGAAACCGTGCCACGCTGTAGAGTTGAGGATAGATTACAAGGCTAGAAGAGGTAGTGTGAGGGTAGCAGTAGCCTCTGCCATCCAACTAGTTTATATTTAAACCTTGACTCCACAACTTAGTATTCAAGTGACCTTGGGCAAGTTACTTTACCTCTCTGAGCTTCTGTGTTTTCATGTGTAAAACGGGAACAAGACTTGCTCGTTAAGTTCTGTGTGTTTTAAATATGAAAATTCATATAAATCACTTAAAACTGTGCTTAGCATCCAGTAAACGCTCAATGAATGTTATGTAGCATTATAGTTTACCTAGAGAGAGAAACTTCTTTGAGGTTGCTGACGCTATTTTCTTGTCCCTGCTGACTTTTCAGGCTATGAGATTTTAGCCTGAAAATCTCTGAGTCAGAGACTGACTGATAGACTTCTCTTCCCCCAAAGTTATAGCTAGTCTTGGATCCTCATGGTCCAGTTCCCGTTGAACTGGGAGTATACTGCTTGTCAATTCAAATTCAGGCATAGAAAAGTAAGTCTGTATCTGTCTCACGATTTTCCCAGAACTCTGGTGTTAAAACCACCATGGCTGAAATCACGTGTTCTCTTTAAGTATGTTCCAAGATGTTGATGTTCTAAATGGCCTCCCAGAAATATGCTCTTTTCAAAGGCTTTTCCAGTCACAGAACTAAGTGGAATGGCCAGAGTGGGGCGCATTGCCAACTGAGAGAATGCATGAATTGCCGAAAAGTTGTGGTTGCTCCATTGCTGACCAGTCTTTGCCCTGTAAGACCCAATATTTCAAGAAAAGCAGGAAATCCAGATTTCGGATTTCATACTTTCTTTTTTTGGTGGTAAAAATCTCATGCTTTTCAAATGTTGACAACTAATTTGATGGGGGAGCCCCAGGCAACTAATGAAATATCAGTAACTGATTAAATGTTGGCAGCTAATCCAGATGGGATCCATGGGCCAACACTGTTTTATCTGTGGTCTAGCCTAGCTCCCTGGTTTGAACATTTTAGATTATTAGTGAAAGAATAAAAGTTAAAGTAATGGAAATAGCCTCAGGGGGAAAAATCTTTCAGGAATGTCTTGTGATTTGGGGCCAAGAACCTATTATCCAGGCATATAGGTTTAGACGGGCCCAAAAAACTGCCCACAGGAAAAGGTTTTCTTTCAATTCAATTCACTAGGGTAAAAGCACTTGAAACCACATGGTAGGGGAAAACCTGAAGCTCTTAGAAGAGAGCTGGCCCCCCGTATTTCCCAACTTAACTGTGTAAGCAGAAAGGATTTGGAGATGCTGACCTAGGGAAGCCTCTGGAGGACTGTCACCATTTAAAATTGGAACATCAGGGGCACCTGGGTGCTCAGTCAGTTGACCAACCGACTTTGGCTCAGGTCATGATCTCGCAGTTTGTAGTTCATAAGTTCAAGCCCCACAATGGGCTTGTCACTGTCAGCCTGTCAGCACAGAGCCCACATCAGATCTTCTGCCCCTCCTCTCCTGCCCCTCCCCCCTTCTCTCTCTCTCTCAAAAAACAAAAACAAAAGACAAAAATCATAAAATTAGAACCTCAGAAGTATTTCATAGTCCATGTGGAATTTTGTTGACTTGCATTTTTAAAAAAGGAGCAAATATTGCTCTTTGAATCTCTATTAGAATAGGCTAGGTTACCTGCAGTAACAAATGAGTGGGTGGGTAACTCTAAAGTATGTTCTACGCTGTCAACCACAGTTCTCCAAGGTAGCGAGCACCAGCTGCCCACAGCAGTAACTGGCTTCCGAATAGTAACTGGCTTCCGAATGTACCCTTTATTAGCGTCCTTCCTTTCTCTGTCTCACTTTCCCATGCCTCTATCAGCACTTCCTCAGATTACCTCCCAAACAAACCACTTGCACGCAAATCTTTATGAGGAACTCAAAGGAACACAGCCACCTTCCACTTCCCTCTACCTCAGCATCTTATATCTGCCCTATTATTCATGGAAATCTAGAAATGTAGCTATACTGCAATGAGACAGTTTGTGCAAGAATATTTGGGGGACTATAACTCAGTTTATGGGACCATTCTCTTTATATTGTAACTGACTTGCACAGACCAATCCATCCTAAAGTGGCTGCTGGCAGAGGATATACACTGATTTGCAGTGATTCCCTTTGTCAGGCATTCAGTTAGTTTCAAAGTAGACAGAGGCATGAACGGTTGGAGTCAATCTAATATTTCATATACACAGATTAAGATTCCTAGAGCCTAGAGATTTAGTTTCTCTATAGGTTTTTGTAGTAGGTAAGACTTTTTGGAAGAGTTAGGACTGGAACTACCTTTTTTTTTTCTTTTTTTTTTTTAATAAAATGGAAAAGCCCAGGGGTAAATTTGGCCTTAGGCATGACTAAATTCAAGAGCTCAAGTAATATTGCCAGTATCTTCTCTCTATCCAAATAACTCAGGTTGTTACATTAATAATCCCCAATGAATCAAGCCTCAAGTATCCATGCCCTTGGATAGACTCAGCTTGACCATGAGAATTGCTTTGACAGTGAGACATCAGCAAGCAGGAGATTGAGAAAACATTGGGACTTGCTCCCTTGGAATTCTACCAGTACCATAGGAAGAAACCTAATCTTGTCTCCTTGAAGAAGACCATATGGATTGTAGCACCCAGCAGTCCTAGCTGACTTACCAAAAAGGGAGGAAGGACCTTGTTTTAAACTGTGCTGTCATTCCTAGACCACCTAGAAAGACACTGGATAGATGTTCAAAAAATACTTGCAGACAGATTGATTGATTGGATTTAGAAGAAAATCTCCTTTAAATCCTTGGGTAATCAAGAACTACTCCTTAATGGGGAGATGAAGAAAAAAGACAAGTTGTTGAGATCGAGGTGTGTCAGGTCACGTGGCCCTCACCGCTCATCAGTGCTCATCAGTATCCAGTGGACTTTGCATTCTCTTTTCTAAAGCAGCAGATTGCTAAAAGGCACGTCTGTTGTTACTTGGTTAGTTAATCAAATAAGTTATTTTATAATTACCTACATCCAAGTTTAAGCATTAACAGATGAATGAGTACTCTGACAGGAGAAATCTCACAATGGGGGAGAATGAGAACATTTGATGAAGAGAATGCTCATGATAAATGAGTAATAATAAATTGATAGATGTCTAATTGATGGATGTCAAAGTAATAAATTGATAGAGGCAGTTGATGTCTGCCTCATTCATTGAACAAATACTCAAGTGCCTATTACGCATCAGCCACTTTTGTCCCAGAAAGGGCAGCGATCATCTAGGTCACCCACACCACGTCACCCCTGCCTAGGTAACAGATGAGAAAACCAAGGCTGAGAGAGATGTGACCTATCCAGAGCATGACACCCAGGACTAGAACTCTGTTCTCTTCCTTCCTGAGTTTGTATATCATCTCAGAATCCCTAAACAGCATACCAGCTTTGTTTTTAGTCATGTGATCTTGATTCAGTCATTCACTCTCTCAAATCTCATTGTCTGTACGGTGATGGGAATGGGCCAGATGAGGTCCAACACGTTTGCCAGGTTCAGTCTTTATATAACCCCACTTATATCCTGAAGTAAAGTTATTATAAATGTTCTAAGAAGTTTAAGCTTTTAAATAGGAGCAATAGTTGCCTGTTCTAGAGGAATAGCCTTTGTATTTCTGTAGTCCCAATTTAACCCACAGTAATAGGGATTTTTGCATAGGCTGGGTTAGATGGCCCCAAGGTGGAGGAAGAGGCTTTCAGCATGAAGTTCTCTAGTTGAGAAAATCTCCTATGATGCTCTGAATTGAAAAGCAGCCTATTCTGAGTATGTGAAGAGGAGGGAAGGGCACTGTTCATTATTATTGTTATTATTATTATTATTATTACCACCATTATGGTAAAAAATATGTAACATAAAATTTACCATCTTAACCATTTTTCAGAACTACATTTTACTGAGCTACAGTTCAGTAGTGTTAAGTATATTCACACTGTTGTGAAATGGATCTCCAGAATTTTGCAAATCTGAAACTCTATACTCATTAAACAACAACTCCCCTTTTCTCCCCTCTACCCCCTACCTCATAACTACCATTCTACTTCCTATTTCTATGAATGAGATACCTCATATAATACTGTAGAATCATATAATATTTGTCTTTTGTCACTGGTTTATTTCAATTAGCATTATGTCCATGTTGTAGTAAATGACAGAATTTCCTTCTTTTTTTTTAAGGCTGAAGAATATTTTATTATATGTATATACCATATTTTCTTTATCCATTGATGGACATTTAAGTTGCTTCTACTTCTTGGCTGTTGTGCATAGTGCTACTATTAACATGGGTGTGCAAATAGTCTTCATGACTCTTCTTTCAATTAGTTAGGGAATATACTCAAAAGTGGGATTGCTGAGGGGCACCTGGGGTGGCTCAGTCAGTTAAATGTCTGACTCTTGGTTTGGGCTCAGAGCATAATCTCACATTTATGGGTTTGAGCCCCACATTGGGGTCTGCACTGACAGTGTGGAACCTGCATGGGATTCTCTGTCTCCTTCTCTCTCTGCCCTTCCCCTGCTCGCATGTGGTCTCTCTCAAAATAAATAAACATTTACCCAAAAAAGTGTGATTGCTGGATCATATGTTAGTTTAACTTTTTAACTTTTTGAGAAACTGCCATACTGTTTTCCATTTTATAGTTCTACTAACAGTACACAAAGGTTCCAGTTTCTCACCAACACTTGTTATTGTCTTTTCTTCTTTTTCCTTTTTTAAATAGTAGCTGTCCTAATGGCTGTGAGGTGATATCTCAGTGTGGTTTTGATTTGCACTTCTCTGATTATTAGTGATGTTGAGCATCTTTTTGTATGCTTATTGGCCATTTGTGTATCATCGCTAGATAAGTGTCTATTCAAAATCTTTGTTAATTTATAAATCAGCATTGATTTTTTTGTTGTTGAATTGTAGGAGCTCTTTATATATTGTGGATATTAACCCCTTATCAGATATATGATTTGTAAATATTTTCTTTCATATTATAGATTGCCTTTTTACTCTGTTGATTGTATCATTTGATATACAAAAGTTTTTAAGTTTGATGTAGTCTCATTAATCTATTTTTGTTTTTGTTGCCTGTGCTTTTGGTACAATATTCAAGACATCATTGCCAAGTCCAATGTCAGTAAGCTTTCCCCCTATATTTTCTTTTAGGAGTTTTATAGTTTGGGGTCTTTAATCCATCTTGAGTTAATTTTTGTATATAGTGTGGAATAGGGTCCAATTTCTTTCTTTCTTTCTTTCTTTTTTAACATGTGATTATCCAGTTTTCCCACCACTATTTGCTAAAGAGACTGTTCTGCCCCCATTAAGTAGTCTTGGTACCCTGGTCAAAGATCATTTGACCACGTATGTAAAGATTTATTTTGGGGCTTTCTATTCTATTCCATTGGTCTGTGTCTGTCTTTATGCCAGTGCCACACTTTTGATTACGGTAGCTTTGTAATATGTTTTAAAAACAGGAAGTGTGAGACTTCCAGCTTTGTCCTTTCTCTTCTTTTTCTTTTTAATGTTTGTTTATTTTTGAGAGAGAGAGAGAGAGAGACAGAGTGTGAGCAGGAGAGGGACAGAGAAAGAGAGAGACACCGAATCTGAAGCAGGCTCCAGGCTCTGAGCTGTCAGTCAGCACAGAGCCCAATACAGGGCTTGAACTCACAAACAGTGAGATCATGACCTGAGCTAAAGTTAGACACTTAACCAGCTGAGCCACCCATGTGCCCCAGCTTTGTCCTTTTTCAAAATTGTTTTGGTTAATCAAGGTCCCTTGAGATTCCATATGAAGGTCGCTGTTTTTTTAAATCAGGGCAAAATCTACAGTACTCCCTCATATACACACTATGAGTTGCAGTTCTACAATCACTTTCATTCCTCAGGTAGCATCCTCTTTCTTCCCTTCCCCATCACAGCACACATCACACTATCTTGGACTTGTCTACTTGCTTGACTATAAGTTCCTTTCTTTCCCTTGGGGTTTAGCACAGTGCATAGTTCATAGTGGGGATGTAATACTAACTTTGCATGAATAAATGCAAGTTAGAATGAATGAACAAGAGACTTCAAAACCCAGAACCCATTGGCATGGATGTTGATCTTCAACTCAAATCACAGAGAAGGACTCCTTGGCTTATACCAACCAGAAGCAGTACTTGTACAACACAGAAGAGCCATTGGACCAGTAGCCTCTCCCACTATGGTGTGGAGCTGGGAGACATGCAAAAGGAATAGTAGAAAATCTTCAAGGACACAGAGCATTTCCCGTCTAGAACCCTATTAGGTGGAAACCTCCTTCCATCCCTAGAGGCTTATATTCTGCTGATCCTGCTGAACTCTTAAAATTGATATTTCTTCTAGCCCTCTCCTCTGCCTCCCAGAACAATGGAATCATAGACTGGGCCTGTCTTAGATTGAGTTCTCTAGGAGGAGAGCCTAAGGCAGAAATTCTTGTACAAGTAATTTAGTGAGGGACTTCTCTCGGTGAAACTAGTAATGGAGTAAGGGAAATGGGAAAGTTCTGGGAAGAAGCTGAACAAAGATGTGGGTTCAGCCAATGTCTAGCTGCAGCCTGAGGGGAGCTCTGAAGTAGGAATGGCACCAAGAGTTGTCCTACCTTAAGGCAAGGGAACCAGCCTTTGGTACCTTGTGGTAGTCATTGGCTATGGAAAGCACAAGTAAACCTGGATAATCTTGCAGGTATTCCCAGATGGGAATGAGTGATTTTCAGGAACAGGGAGGAAAATCCAGAAAAGGAAGTTGCGGAAAAGCACCAGCAGCATCCTTTCTTGCTGATTTTACTCCCTCTACTCCAGAAAAGTGTTTTTCTTTCATTCTATCAGGCAGTTCCACGTTCTCTTCCAAACTAAGAGAACATTCACCAATTTTCCTACTGCTACTCTTTAATGCCACCCGTCCCAATGTGGCTTCTGTGTTCTGAGGGACTATTGGCCTGAAATTTCTCTAATCCTGGAAATTCCCCCAACTCTGGAAATTCCCCCAAGGGAAGGTACTAACTTGGGACCTAGGAAATCCTTGATCTTTTCATCTGATCAGCTGTCCCCATCCTTTCATCTTATGGAACATTCTGAGTCTCAAGGTCAATATTCTAAGGGGAGCTTAGGCTTACACGACACTATCCCCATCACTGCCAGACCTCTGGGAAAACCTTTATTTACCCAGGTGTGTTGTTTGTGTGGTTGCAAAAGTGGGACATGTGTGCCCACAATCCCTGCAGAGTGATGGGCTGTTTGCCTGCCTCTATACCTCCCATGTCTCTCCAGCTAATATATAAGGATATATGTGGTAAGAAAACCTAAAACCCTGCCCCTCCCCTCAGTGGTTGAAAGAGAAACCTGGTGCTGGGAGAGAAGCTTTTTAACTTGGTGCTCTTCATAGTAAAGTGATTTGAAGAAACTTTGTAATGAGACCCAGAGCATGGTGGATATGAATATGCCCACTCCATACTTAAGCCCAGAGACTGGGTTCTGTTACAAAATTTGGAGCTCCCAGATAAGTCTAATGCAACCAACTTATGGAACACAGCACAGTTTTATCACAACCAACATATAAAAGTAAAGGTAGAGACCAAGAGAAGAGTCAACAAGGTGATTCATCCTAATAAATTCATGTTCTTCTAGAGACAAAGGGAAAGAGATTCAATTAATCACATAACTTTGGTAATAACATTCAAGGTATAGTTAAGAGGTACTTCCCAAATGTGACCGACAGGAAGAAGGGCAAAATGATGGGACTTTCACCAGGCTGGAATTGGTTTTCTCCCAAAATATCTAGAACCAACACAATGGGCAACCACAAATATTCTTTTACTTTCTGAAGATGACATCATTTCACCAACATGAGAAATTAATGTGACTAATATTAAAGATGCGGACCCTATTTCTTGTGAAATAATAACTCTGGCCATTATTATGCTGAAATGATATTTTTCTCCCTCCCCTTCACTTTCCTGGGTTCCATGACAGATCTTCCTCACGTTCACTGACAGTGAATAATGCCATGATAAAATTTCTTATTCCTAGTCCCTAGATTTCTTCTCTGACCATGAAGGCAATTAAAGGGGTATGTAGGAGAAAGCTAAGTTCTTTCCAATACATGTGTGTAGAGAGAGAAAAAAAATATAGTAACCTGGTGGGTTGAGTGGGATGGGTTGGGACAGAAAGCTAGCTTACTTCTCTCCCAAGACTTTGTTTATGTAATTCCACTTATTACAGGCCCTTATTACCTCTCTAAAGGTCCACACTCCTTGCCTACATTTCTCAGTTTGGCCCTGTGCTGGCTATTTACCTATCATCTTTCAGCCTACACATGCTTTTCTCTATTCTGCTCTACAATTCTGAACTCCGAGGTTTGCATACTGTTTGTCCCAGGATTCTCTAATGGCTGGCTTCCTGTTAATTCGACCAGTAGAGGTCACTGGCAGGACATAGAAAGTAAGAAGTTAGAGAAGCCATTCTTCCTCCCTCTCTGCTTCTAGCACCTTCTCTTGAAGTGGCTTCATCCCTCTGGTAATCCCCACCTTCTCCATTAGTAACTATATCGGCCATGAGACCTCTCCTCTATGGTTCCAGCAAAGCCACATAGCCCTTCTCTACATCTAGGCTCTGGTAACATAGCCCTACATCTAGGCTCTGGTAACACCATCTTCATCCTTCTGTCCCCAGTTCTAGCATTCCAGCTGCTGCTCCATGTAGTTACTTAAACTGTGGGTTACTAACCACCCCCTTTGTGCTGATGCTCTCACTCTCTCTCTTTCTCTGTCTTCTGCCATTGTTTTCTCAACTTGGACTCTTATTAATACAGACCTCAACATACCTTTCTAGTCTTATCTTACTACTAAAATCAGATACTATCTCCCACCCTGACCCATATAACCATATGCTCTAGTCATACTCCATTTGCTCCTGTTTCACTAAGGTCATATGGTTATCTCTTGAAAAAGACCATCAGATACAACTTTGATCAAGCAAAACTAAGTTTATTAGAGTTAGTACAGGAAAAGAGAACACTACCTTGCTAGAATTTTAGTAACATCTCAGAGGGGAAGTAAGGGAAGAAGCAATTTAAGCTTTGAGGGCTTGAACAAGGTGATCTTAAGAAAGATCTTACAAGACAAGTAACTTGTTAGGATTGGACAGAGTTTCTAACCTAAAAGCTTTGGATACTAATCTACAGTGAGATGAGGGCCTTGAAGTGACTATGTTAGTTGATTCAGTGTTATCCTCCAGAAGTGAGTAGTTTCTAGAACCTAGTTATTTTGCTTGATCTCTGTATTGTTTGACACAGGGGCAGGGAAGTATACATGGTTCATATTCTGTTTAACAGAAAGAAATTACATTAATTTCAGTTCTTACCTGACCACCTTTCCACCTCTGTGTTTATTTACAGTATTTCTTACCCTTAGGATAAATTTTATCTTTCACTGTATTTTTATTCATTCATTCAATATTCATTAATTGAACATTTATTATATGGCAGATACTATCCTAGGCACTGGGGAATATAGCATTAAAAAAGAAAGATGAGGTCCCCCATGGACCTTATACTTTACTAGAAGAGAGATAATAAAGAAATAATATAATTTTAGGCAGTAATAAATTCTATGGAGAAAAATAATTTAGAGTAAGCAAAGAGTATGTGGCTATGACTGGGAGTGGGGGACTTTTTAGATAATGTGTTAAAACCCTACCCATTCTTTTAGCACCAATTAAAAAAATTACCTCTTCAATAAGTCATTGTCAACCATTACATATATTGAGATGATATTATCATATTGACTCATGTTTTTTCCTCTTAGTAATTCCTTTTCATTCTCCCAAACTTGCACTATTAAAACTCTACATTTTGACTAAGCTTATTGTCCCAATAAGAATAAAGGGTCAAAATCTTGGCTTTGAGTTCCAAAATATCAGCAGTAAAACCTGGAGGATTCATATAATGTAGTTTATACCATAAATCAAGAGATGGGAAGGTTGTATGATAACATAGGATCACAGACAGGATATACAAATACTTTCTGAGCTAGGGATATGAGGACAGACTGAGAGACAGGAAAATATGGGAGGAAGGAAACTTAGAGGTGAGAGAGACCTCTGGTCCCTTACCCTTTTGGGGATCGGTCCTGCAGGGACCATGTCACCTACCACAAGTAAGTTTGAAGAGATCTCAGAGCAGAGAGCCTGCATCTCACCTTCTCCCTAAGGAGGCTTCAAGCTTCTCAGAGAAGGATCCAGTAAAGCAGCAAAGGCTGAGGAATGGACTTGGGAATTATCAGAGATTCCTGGATACCTCTGAGTGGTGCAGGCTTGCAGCCAAATGTTTCCATGCTCCAAGGGGCTGAGAGGGCTAGAGGAGGAAAGAGTCTCCATGGACACCACCTGCAAACCCAATCAATAAATAATATGTGGATAATGCAAGTTATAGGAACATGGTGAGGCCTCATACATCAACACCAGATGCAATAGAGAGGACAACATTTAAAGACCAGATGAGAAACCTAGACTTCAGGGGAGTTCAGAGATGTCATAAGACCCCAGATGCCCCTTCTGCAATACAATTAGTTTGCTAGGGCTACTGAAACAAAGTGTCACAAACTGGATGACTTAAAGGAGAAAAATGTATTGTTTCACAGTTACAGAAGATAGAGATCTGAGAGATCTGTCAAGATGTTGACAGTGTTGTTTCCTTTTGAGACTTGTAAAGGAGCATTTGCCTCTCCCCTAGCTTCTGGCAATTTGTTGGCAATCGTTGGCATTCCTTGGCTTGAAGAAGTGTCACTGTGAATTTCTGCCTTCATCTTCAGATGGTGTTCTCTCTGTGTGTATGTCTGTCTCCAAATCTTCCTTTTTTATAAGGAAGCTAGTCATATTGGATGAGGGACCACCTAATGACTTTATTTTAACTTGATTATCTCTATATAGAACCTAACTCCAAATAAGATCATATATTGAGGTATCAAATAATAGAACTTCAACATTTGAAGTTGGGGGGAAGGACGCAATTCAAGCCATAACACTATGTATATAAAACCCTTGGGAGAATGGAAGTCAAAGAAATTAGAATTTGACTGAAGAGAACCAAGACACTGAGTTGTCCTGTGTGTCGAACAGACTGTAACATGGTCCCTGCAGTCCTTACATCCTGGTATCAATGCCTTTGCAATGTCTGCCTCGAGCGTGGACAGGACGTGTCACTTGCTTCTAACCAGTAGAATATGGCAAAGGCAATGGGATATCACTCCTGTAGTTATGTTATTTATAGAACACTCCATCTCACTGGTAGACTCACTCTTTGTCTCTTGCTGGCTTTGAAGAAGTAAGGTACCATGTTATAAAAAATCTTACGGAGAAGGCTACATGGCAAGAAACTTCTATAAGCTGAAAACAACCACTGGCAAGAAGCTGGGGTTCTTAGTCTTACAACCACAAGGAAATGAATTCTGGCAACAACTGGAGTAAGCTAGGATGTAGATCTATCACCAACTGAGCCTCCAAATGAAAACCAAGTTCTGGTTAACACTTTGCAGCCTGACTAAAGGCTCAGTTAAACTGCACCTGGACTCCTGACCCACAGAGACTGGGCAATAATTTAAAGGTGTGGTGTTTTAAGTTGCTAAATTTTATAAACTTAAAATTAAAAAAAGGCAGGGCACCTGGATGGCTCAGTCAGTTAAGCGTCCAACTCTTGATCTTGGCTCAGGTCATGATTTCACAGCTTGTGGGTTCGAGCCCCACACTGGGCTCTGCACTGACAGTGTGGAGTCTGCTTGGAATTCTCTCTCTCTCTTAAAATAAATAAATAAACTTAAAATTTTAAAAAGGTGCTAAATTTGTCATGATATTTTACATTGCAAAAGAAAACACCTTGAGTTATTAAGAGTTTTATCATTAGATGAAGAAATTTGTGGGTCAGGTGGTGAGTGAGGATATAGTTACTTTCAGCCATAGAATAATACAGAGAATTACATTTTGTACATGTCAATACTTAATGAAAATCATATTTATTCTATCCCACATCAAATTAATCTCTTTCTTTTCTTTGTTTCTACTGCTTTACCCCATCCTCTAGTTTTAATATAGTCTCTGGCATCTGATAGTTCATTGTTCCCAGGTTTATTTCCTCAAGGAAAATACCCAAATTCTGTGACCTGGTATTTGGTAATTTTGTTCTGATGTGAATTTTAATCATGAGTGCTTTGAAGATGGTGTGAGACCAAAATGGCTTATTGGTGAGTCAGCCTAGCAAACTGGTGCCTCCCCAGTTTCTCTATAGGAGTTGCCTAGGGGCTGTAGTCTATTTGGGGAGCTTGCCTGGCCAACGTTACATTAACTTTAATCAAGAAAAATAGCAACACTTTCTAAAGATGCATTTATTTACTCTTCATTTGAGAATCAGAGACTATCACTTGTCCATACTAAAGAATCCCATCATTATTATTGTTGTTATTAAGTGGGTGTCTTGGAAGGGGGCTTTTAGAAAGGAGGAGAGAGAATTTATTCGTTGCCACTATTACAGCTAGCAGACCACCCAGAATCAGAGCTCAGTGTGGCTTTGTTGTTCTCTTCTCATTATCAAGGACATAGTAACTCTAGTGATGTAACAAAAATGTTCTTTGTGAGAAAAAAGCAGACTGATGGTGCTGGTGATGGCAATAAAGAGAAACTAACGTCTAAGAAAGTGAATATATTTGCATTTTGAGGATTAGCAACCATTTTAGGATATGTTCCGTGTGAAGGTCAAGAATCTACTCTAAAATGTTGCAGATTGTAAAAAACTTGGAAAGGAAATACACTAAAAGGGAGAGGCATACCATAATCCTATTATCCCAAAATAACATATTGGAATATATATTTTCAGTCCTTCTACATGTTTTAAATATAACTGAGATGAGTGGTGCCTGGGTGGCTCAGTCATTTAAGCAACTGACGTCGGCTCAGGTCATGATCTCACGGTTCGTGAGTTCAAGCCCTGCTTCTGCTCTGTGCTGACAGCTCGGAGCCTGGAGCCTGCTTCGAATTCTGTGTCTCCCTCCTTCTCAACCCCTCCCCTGCTCATGCTCTGTCTCTCTCTCTCTCTCTCTCTCAAAAATAAATAAACATTTTTTAAAAACTTTAAAAAAAATAAAAAATGAATATAACTGAGATGACAGTACTCTACCTTTTACCTCTAATATATCCAAAGCAAGTTCCCATACTAGTAAATCACTTCGAACAAATGTGTTTTAACAAGTGCATTCTATTCCTTTCCATGAAAGGAACATGATTTGTAACATAATTAACTTAATAATCTCCTAATTAGCCACTATTTTCCCACTTTCATTACTATTATAAATAATAGTGTAATGAATATTTTATAAATACATTTTAACTAAAATTTTACATTCTTAGGGATGTGTATATATCTATATATATATATGTCTGTGTGTATGCATACATGTGTATACATGTATATAAGTGCATGTGTGTGTGTGTGTGTGTGTGTGTATAAAACCAGAAGTGGAACTACTGAATCAAAGGATTATAAAATTGTTTTAATTTTTTTAATTTTAGTGTTTTTTATTTATTTTTGAGAGACAGAGACAGTGCGAGCAGGGGAGGGTCAGAGAGAGAGGGAGACACAGAATCCGAAGCCGGCTCCAGGCTCTGACCTAGATGTCAGCACAGAGCCCGACGCGGGGCTCGAACCCATGAACCGTGAGGTCATGACCTGAGCCAAAGTCAGATGCTTAACCGACTGAGCCACCCAGGCGCCCCCGAAATTTTAAAACCTGTTAATTTGTATTACAAAATGCTTTCCAGAGAGATTGGTCTCATTTGTTCTAGCTGTATAAGACAACACCCATCTCACCACAGCCCTGCTAGCATTATTATCATTTTTCATAACTTGATCATTGTGGTGATATGTGAGAAAGATCTAATTCATTTTGATCCAAATCTGTTTTCCCATGTGTTAAGAACCATTTGTTGAATAAAGTTTCCCTTTACCACTGATTTACTTTATCTCCTTCTTTGTTGAATAACTACATATGCTGGACTCTCTTTCTGTTCCATTTATCTAATTTTTGCACATGTACTACAAATACTGACTTGTAGTGTCAATATCTGGTGGAGGAAGTCTATGTCATTAGTTTTTTTGGTATACATGTAAGCTAATTTTACTTTTTTAAAAAAACGTTTATTTCTGAGAGAGAGAGGAAGAGAGACGGAGTGTGAGAAGGGGAGGGGAGAGAGAGAAGGAGACACAGAATCGGAAGCAGGCTTCAGGCTCTGAGCTGTCAGCACAGAGCCCGACGCGGGGCTTGAACTCACAAACTGTGAGATCATGACCTGAGCCGAAGTCGGCCACTTCACCGACTGAGCCACCCAGGCGCCCCTGATTTTACCTTTTTAGAATGCTGTTGGTCTTCACCTCTGCTATAGCACCAACTATATTTTACCTTAAATTATAGCTACATGCCATCTCCCTGAAGAAACAAAGTCCTTGGAGTTAGAAATTTTTAAATCTTCTTCTTTTTTTTTTAATCCCCTTTCTGTACCACACTTATTTATTCACAGAATATAGTGAAGGCGTCTCAACTGTGAGCAATTGGTTTCTGTTGGAACCAATTCTGGAACTGGCCATATTCTCCTCCTCCTTTCTTAATATCCAGAACGTTGAAGCAGCTGCTCTGTCTCCCCGTTTCTCTCTCTCCTCAATCACAGTCCTGTCATATCCAGCAATCCCTTAAGCAGACAACATAACGAATTGGCAATTACTATTGAGGGTAATTTGTTCGGCACACTGCCCTGTACACATCCTCCCTACCCACTGGCACTATTGAAAGATGAACTAATAGATCATTATCATTATACAGGATGAATGAAGATATAGCTAAATATTAATGAATTTTATTCAGTAATTGCCCACATAAGAGACAAAATTATCATTTAAAAGAACTGTAGTTACTAATTAGGCTCATTACTCCTTCAAGGGTGAAGGTTCCAATGAGTAGAGGTTATTACATATTGCCCTAAACTAAAACTAACTCCAACTATCATGTGTGACTTTTGGTGTCTCTAAAAATAGTATAGAAGTTAACTAGGGATATTTTAAAACCAAATAAGTGGTTTCTATTTATTTAAGAAATTCATTTGGTGAAAACAGTAACTCCTAAATCAAGCTGTGCTTCGGAAACTCATGAAGATTGAAAATGCAGGTTCCATTATCCCATAGAAAGCTGGACTGTGTAAGGCCAGGGCTGGAACCAGGAATTTAGGGTTTTCTCTTTTTCTTTCTTTTTCATTTTTTAATTCCCTAAATGATCCTAATACTTTAGTCCTTTGGGTACTACTAACCCAAAACATGTTGTTAGCAGGGCTGAGATCATTGCAACACATAACACTCATTTTCGCCAAGATGAATGCTACAGAATTTTATGCAAGACCATTGGATGTTGCAAGGGACCCAGAGGAGTTGATTCACAAGTATCTTGACACTATTGTGGAAGAGATGAGAAAAATATACAAGGAGCATCTATTTGGGGATATTCTGCTTTCCAGTCTTCACAGGTTGAACTTTTAACTCTTGGATCAGAAAGGCATGCCCAGGACTGGGGTTTATGTGAGCAGAGGAGGACAGTATGAACTGAAGGACACCAAGTAAGTACATTCCCTTCTTATTCCCTCCCACCCAGCCAGCGTTTTGGCAAATGAGCTTTCCTACTGCCAATAAAACTGCCTAAAATCCTATACTTAAAAATTAATTCCTTTGAGTCACTCCCTAATCATTCTATTCATTCTACATGGTAACTGAGCACCCATAATTACTAGACAGGATGCTAATCTCTGGCAAGTGGGAGATGAGAGAGACTCATTCTCTGTCCTTAGGGAGTTCAAGTCCCATGTGGAATGCAGTCCTATTCATCTATAATACAGTATGATACATACTTAGAGAAGAGGTTTTGGAGATCAGAAGAGAAGGCTAAATCAAGAAACGAAAATCTATCAGCCTGCTGTGAAAGCCCTCAAAATGCTGGTCGTGTTGTCAGGAAGGCAACAGGATTGTCACTGCCCACAAAACAACGCAATTTGCTTGATGCTGTTGTCACTGCATTTAGAGGGTCCAAGGGTAAGTAGGCCAGAATCCCAACTGTTGGCTCTTTTTTGTTCCTTTTCTCCACAACTGCCTGGCTAGCACCCCCAGGCCAAAGCCCTCTCACTAGACAAGTGACCAGGGGCTGCTGGGATAGGCCAGTTGTGTTTGTATGAAGGCACTCAGCTTCATGGACTTGAAGAATGGGGTAGGAGCAGGTGTAGCTGGAACAGGAAGAGGTCTGTGAGGAGACTGATGGGACAAGAGATTGATAAGCTCAGTGTCGAATTATAGCAGGTCACCAGGGTGCTGGCTGATGACCAGAAACGTGGAATCACCAAGTCTTCACAGACACCACTGAATGTTACAAAGCATACCGTCTGGTGACAGCCTGCCCTGAATTATTCTGGATCCTTGTCTATTTGCCATTTTCTAGGTTTCTGGCCTCCAAAATGTATGTGAAAACTAAACTCTAATTGAATCCACTGTCTTCTCTAGGAATGTAACCAGTACATCACGCTGCTGTAATACAATACTAGCATAGCCGTCCCACACCATACTGGTTTTCTTGGGCATCCTTATCTGCATAAACATTCCGAGCTGCCTTTTTATCTGACCCAGATGGTCTATAATAATTTCCTATGATTGGTCCTATGTTCCTTTTATCTTTTATCTCCATCCAAATATATCTTGTCTCACTGCCAACTTATTTATTATGTGACATTCCTTCTCCCTTCAGACACACTATCCTCCTTGACCCATGTTGGCATAATTCCCCCTACCTTGTTGTGTCTATCTCTTATATAAACTTTCCATCTCCAAATGATTCGGAATCTGTTTCTGGTTTTAGCCTCTGCTTAGTAATCCTTGTTACATAATGTGTCTATTATATCTCTTGGTATTTGTTTTCTTTCCGTTCACTTCTTACCATGCATATGAAAGTCATTTGTAAGGAGAGCTGTTTAGAATTTGCTTTTATTTTTCCTTTGGTTTCTTTTAGGTTTCTGCCTCCACCCTTTGAGTTCTTTTAATCTCTGACCCTCCTCTCTTTCTGAACCCCCTTGATTTGCCCATAACATGCTAGTTTATACCTTCCTCCCAGATGCATGCAATTTTTACCATTGTGGCTTTTGTATTGCTGTGGTTTTGCAGAAAGAGTTGGCTGTCTTTCATGTAACTTTCTGGTCTCCACCATTCGTTTGTTTAGTGGGAACTCTGCTCAGAATCAGTTTTGTCCATATCATTAGCATGTGCCTAGAGCCTGAAGGAAGTCTGATAGAGACTTTTCAAAAAATGTAATAAACTCATTTTATGTTTTAGTGAGACTTTAGCTGTCTGTAAAAAGTCCAGAACAACCAGTTGAAAATGAAAACATTTTAACTCACTGCCTTTGGGTCTATAGATAGGGAGTTGAAGAATTTTAATTTTTTTTTCATTAAATTCTTAACTTCATTTCCCCACTTTCTCACCTAAATGTCCTTTATGTCGTTGCTTTATGTGTGCAGGCATATGTAGGAGTTTATATCACCTGCTCACACCCTTCACTTGCGTGGAAAAGCTGTCAGATAAGACATGATAAATATGTCTGTACTTCCTATACCATTCAGTACAGCCAACAGTGATGAGCAGTCATGGGAGAAGGAAGGAGATACAGCAGTGAGCATGACTGGAAGTCTAGTGGCAACTCAAATATTTTCATACAATGTGAATTTCCTTATGGAGGGATTATGTCTTTAGTCATCTTTGTTAAACTCAGCCTCAGTTTACTCATCTGAAAATCGGGACAATATTAACAATACCTACACTAATGGGACTTCTGTGAGGATCGCTTGAAATACTGTCTAGGAAGAAATATTCTATTAATGGTGATCAGAATAACAACAAGATGTGACTATGGAAAGTCATCTGGGTATCATTCAATAGAGTTTTGTGCCAGAGAACTAGTAAGTAATTCAATAACCTTAGAAAGAAAGTAATTTTTCCTGTGGGAGTAATTTAGTGCCTAGGAGAATCCAGATGAGCATAATTAACACATCATTGTTTAAAGCACCTGAAGGCAAAGTTACCCGTGTTGAGATCCCATCCTGACAATAATGTGGTTTCAAGTTCAAAGGGTACAGAAACCAGAAGAGGGATCTCTGATTTGAACATTCCACTGTTTAGACCCAGGGCACAAACTTAAGTCAACACAATTTCCAAAATATTGTTATTAAAATCCTCGAGCCAGTTGCATTTTCACCTCACTTAGAAACATGGAATTTAGAGGAAAAGAAATCTTGAACTCTTTATTGTTTGGAGTAGGGGCTGGGAACCTGGAGTCATGCCACCTCCAGGAAAATAACAGCAAATATAGTTACTGGCTGTGTGACCTTAGACAGGTTACTTAACCTTCCTGAGCCTCATATTTTTCAGATGTCAAATAAGGAAAGTAATAGTACCTATCAATTAGAGTAGCTATGAGGAATTTTTTTTCATGAATGGAAAACCCTTATCACTGAGCTTGGCACATAGTAAGCATCCAATATAAGCTTGTTTTTATCATTATTTTGGAAAGCTGAGGTCCAAAGAGAATTTCATTTGCCCAGAGATCTCACAAATATACTCTGCAAAGAATGAGGTTTTTGTCCCTGACATTGAGTTAATGTCAATTTTTTGGGCTTTTTCCACTACACCAACAAGCCCTCCATATTTATAATTTGTCTTTTTTTTTTTTTTTTTTTTTTAAAGTAAGCTCTACACGCAACGTGGGGCTTGAACTCACAAACCTGAGATCAAGAGTTGCATGCTCTACAGACTGAGCCAGTCAGGTGTCCCAGTATTTTTAATTTATACTCACCTCCTTCAATTACCATTTTGTCACATCCAGTAATCTTTTATAATTATGTAAATTATTCACAGAAAAGAGATTCCTTATTACTTTAGGCAGAACTATTAGTCTTGGATAAAAGGTAGACAAGTTATATATAGTTATATAGCTATATATAGTTTTTAAAAAATTGACTGTCATGTTTTCTAAACTGTTAGTCACCATTGTTCTCTTACCTTTGAGATAGTAAGCTCACTGAAGTGGTGTCCATGTCTTGTTTATATGTATAAACCGCTAAGCCTTTCCAACTTCTATGTTACTTGTGTCTGCAAATTATGCTAAAAAGAAAGAACCTCAGTAGTATATTTCAAATTGTTACTAAAAATTTTGTATATGTATTTCTCACTATAGCCTATGTTACGATAGGACACCAAGGCTCAAAAGAGGTAAGTAAGTTGCCCAAGAACACACTACTCATAACTGCCTAGTAGGAAACACAAGTCCAGAGTGTTTAATTATCTTAAGAATAATGATCTTCAGATCTTCATTATCATAAGAAAAGGTGGGGGTGGAAATTCACAGACTGGCTGTACCTTTTCAGACACAACCTGAATTAAAATCCATCACGATTAGAAAACAGATTTTTTGAGAAAAGAACAAATTTCACATGGCTCAATTATCTGAAGCATAAGCAAGCCCATTTGTTGACACAAAATTGACTATTTCTTTACCAATACTGGGTATGTTATGCATTTCTTTTTTTTTTTAACTAGGGGATCTGACTAATACTGTACCACACGAGATCACTTAAGTTTCAGTCTAGAGTTTGATTGGCTATAGGGTAGCGTGTGTTTAATCCAACCCATACCCATACCACCATTTAATTGTAGAAGAATCAAAGTTATCTTTTATGTGACAGTCTTTGTCTCTTCAAACACTGTTTCTGTTTTGATCCATCTTGACTTCATGTTGGGGTTAGGTTTAGAAACTGTCAAAACCACTTTTAACAAGCTGGTTATAAAACACTACTCCAAGAGAATCAGCTGAGTAAATTAATGTCTCAACACTAGAAAATATTCTATGATGATTATAATATTTGAAAACAAAGACCCACAGAGCTATGGGAAAAAAAGAGACAGGACAGTGAAATCATAGTGAATTCATCGCAAGTTTATTTACACCAGAAATGATTAATAAGATGTATACTTTGTAAAACAACATTAACTTTTTCACCAGCAATATTTTATGACTTCATACAATTATATAAAACATTTCTCAAAATCTTGAAGTGTATTCAAACACTGAGGCTAGGGGGTTAAATGTCAGATAAGTAATAAGAAGATCAATACAAAAATAACTTGCCAACAAAAAGTTCTTATCACTTAATATTGAACATCAAGAAAGTCAATGGAGTGTCTTTGGTATATGCAATTTAAAAAAAGTCAATTTTAATTTTAGTTTAGAGCTTCCCCTCAATCTAACCAGTCAGCATTTAAGTTGTGTGTGATTTTTTTTAGCAAATTGGATATAAAATAATCTATAGACTTCATTTTTCTATCAGCACAGAAAAGCCAATACCTTTGCACAATAGCACAGTACCTTTATAAACAAGTATTTTTATATAGGTGATTTACTACAAAGCTTTCCTTCAATTAAGGCCTATTTTATTCTTGAAGAGAGACATTATATTCCTGATTTAATACTTTTATTCTCAAAGCAGGGATTTATATTATTTTATTTTCACTATCTTAATATAACCTTGGGACAATATTGGATTAGGCAAGTCCATCAGAATTTTATCTTTCAGGGATGGTGCTGTCTTTTGGGCACTGAAAAGAGACACATTTCTGGCAGGATAAAGGGGGTACTAGTGTAGAGTAATTAATGTAATCCCAGAAAAAAAGGAGATGTTAGACCTCACAGAAAGGCTATAATCAGTCTGCATGAAAGTCTAGTACTTCTGCTCTCTTGAGTTCTTAGGTGCTCTTGTTGTACCTAAAAGGGCTGTTTCTGAGTCATTTAATTAGTTTTATAAAGAAGAGGTATATGGAGTTGGAGTCACTTTTTTTTTAATTTTTTTAAAATGTTTATTTATTTTTGAGAGAGAGAGACAGAGCACTAGTAGGAGAGGGGCAGAGAAAGAGGGAGACACAGAATCCAAAGCAGGCTCCAGGCTCTGAGCTGTCAGCACAGAGCCCAATGCAGGGCTAGAACCCACAAACTGTGATATCATGATGTGAGCCAAAGTCAGACGCTTAACTGACTGAGCCACCCAGGTGTCCCTGGAGTCACTCTCTTGAATACACTTTCTCAGAATGTCAGATGGTTGTAGTCTTTTGAGTCTGTACTAGATGTTAAAATAAACATTAGCTTCTATTTCTTTTTCTTAAAGTTTATTTATTTATTTTGAGAGAGAGAGAGAGAGGAAGAGAGAACGAGTTGGGGAGGGGCAGAGAGAGAGGGAGGGAGAGAAAGAGAATCCCAGGCAGATTCCACACTGTCATCTTCAATCTCTTCTCTCAGTTATCCCCATATTTCACTTTCTCTCCTCTAGCCAAACAAAATTTCTTAATGTTTACTTATTTTTGATAGAGAGAGAGAAAGACAGAGCATCATCAGGGGAGGGGCAGAGAGAGAGGGAGACACAATCTGAAGCAAGCTCCAGGTTCTGAGCTGTCAGCACAGAGCCCAATGCGGAGCTCGAACTTGTGAATCGTGAGATCATGACAGGAGCTGAAGTCAGATGCTCAACCAGCTGAGCCACCCAGGCGCCCTGGACAAAATTTCTTTTAGATTCTCAAAATCCACACTGTGTCTCTCACCTCTGCATCTCCAAAATGTTGTTCCCACATCTGAAATGCTGTCACTCTGCTTCTCTTTCCCTTGTTAACTTCTGCAAATCATTCATGTCTCACAGTCAGTTTTTCCTGGTATCTAAAACCAGGTTAAACCTCCCTCTTTGTTAGGCTTCCCATAGCATATAACCATACTTAGCACTTTTTAGGAATCAGTCATTACACTCTTCATTATGTATGTAATATCTGTATTTTCTGCTAGGCTGTAAGTTACATAGTGACGAGGACAGTATTTGTGTTGGTCACACATCCAGAGCATCTGTCACAACATCTGACATAAAATAGAAGCCTGATAAATATTTGTTGAATGAATGAAAAACTAACCATGAGGCATTGTTGGCTTGGTACACAAGAACAGTATCTTGTGGAATTACACCCACATTTTTTAAAAAACAAAGACTTTACTCATCAGTCAGCATTGTTAGGTATACACAACAGAAATGTAGGCTAATTTAAACAAAAAAAAGTATATTGAAGTGCTTGCAGTGTCTTCTGGAGAGCCGGACCACCAGGCTTGTAGGCTACAGTGCCAGGTACAGTGATCAAAATCATGAGGCAGAACTGCTGTCACCTCGGCCCCCAATGCCACAGCTCGCACTGGCAGCCTCACTAGACACATGGCGGTAGAGCTGCCCCTAGAACCACGGTCCCTGCTGCCACTAGAAAGCAGCAACTCTTCACCACCATCACTGCTGCCGCCACCAGAGCCTGCACTGCCCAATCACCATCTCCGCACCCTGTCCTCTCTGCCGCTGCTGCCACCTACACAGAACCTCAGTAGACCCCGCTTCTTCACCTCACTAGCTTTCAATTCAGTAATCTGTTTGGCAGAACCCAGGTCATCTGGCCAATACTACAGTATTGGAAGCTGGAGAAGAAAGCTGGAGAAGAAAATGTCTGCTCTTTTAATATCTATGAGGAATAAGGGCTACACCCTATAGCGCGAGAAATTCCCAAACGTAGGAAGGAGGTTCAGACATGAGGAGACCGGCAAAATGACCAACGTTCACTGCATTTTATTTCAGAAGCAAGAAGTTCCGTGACCCCAAAAAGTACTGTGTCTTAATAGCGTGTGTGTATGTGTATGGGTATGTGTATGTGTTTTAAACATCTTTACAATCTTTGACATTAAACTTATAGAGCACAACTAAAAAAAAGTCCATCAAGATGCAAACATCAATGTTCAGCTTTGCATATTCACTGCTGATCTGTTCCACCCTCAACTAACACTCAATGGTCATGTCCATCCCTATGACCCATTCCCCCAATTCTTCCACCTCTACCTCCCTTTCTATAACCACCCTTTTCTTCACTACCTTTTCTGCAACCTTTTATGTACTTGAATTTTTTTCCCTCCAAGAGAGCAAGAGCTACATCAAATGATCATGGGGATGGAGTATTTAGTGTGGGGTTGTACACATAATAAGCTGTCTTTGAGCAAACAAGTGTTCTTACGGAAACATGAGAAAGAAGCCTGCCTATCCCATGCCACCTCCCTGCAATACTGGATTCTCCTCAGTGCTTACAGCTTCTTTTGTTCAATGGCTCAGGTAGCTATTTCAGGCATTGACTTGATTCTTTCACTACCATGGATCCCAATTTACCTCACAACACATTCTCATGCAATTTCAATATTAGGAAACCTCTTTGTCTCATATCTTTGAACTGCATGATCACACCTCTCTATATGTTCTTAGATCACAACCAGCGGTGACCCTTCTCTGTGCGTCTGTTCCCTCCCTCCCTTAGAATCCCATAGTTCTTCAGTTCTTGTAATGCCTGCTCCTTTCCACAAAAGTCCTGCCCCCTTTGGTATCCTGCCTGAAGCATCTTCTCCACTGTCAGGTGCTACTGATGAAATAGGAAGATGATCGTGGGGACCTAAGGAAATCTGGAAGAAATGACGAGACAGAATTTCTCACAATGATCTGGATGAGAAAGAATTTCTCATAATGATATGGACTTTATTTGAAACACAGCACACACACATATTTTTTTAATTTGAAGACTTTATACAAGGTATTTTACTGTTGGTAACTTATCTCATGCTTTTTTCCTCTTTTTTATTTGCCTCCTATGAGTCTTCAGGTTATTTTTTCCATATTCTTTCAGTGGTTAACCCAAATATTTTAACAAGGATACTTTAAAAAGTTGAATATTAAAATCTTTCTATTTCTTTCCAAATACAATGATAGTAGTGCTTCAGACCTAAGCAATCTTCTCTCAAAGGATACATCATTGTTATCCAGTATGTGGTTATATATATATATATATATATATATATATATATATATATATAATTTGGCAATGTAGATATTACTTTATGCAGTCAGTATTTGTTTAGATTTACCTACAGATTTGCAGAAATCTTTGCTGGTCATTTCTTTCTGCATCTGAGACTTTCCAATTGGTGTTACTTCTGCCCAAAGCTCATCCTTGACAACGATCCTTAATAAGAATCTATTGGTAAATTCTGTTATCTTGTTTTCTTTTAGGCTGGATATGTTAATCTTTCCCTCCCCTTCTTGAAAGATTATTTCACCACACATCCCATTGTGTGGTGAAACTATTTTCACTTAGTACTTTAAAAATATCATTCATTGTCTTCTGGTTTTCATTATTGTCATTGGAAAGTCACTCAGTCAGGCTTTGTGCAATGTCTTTATAGAAAGTCTTGACTCTAGTTGCTTTTCAGGTCTTCTCTTGGTGTTTGATATTTTGTAGTTTCACTATAATTTATATCTAGATGTTAATTTCTTTCTCCTTATCTTTGCCTGAAACTTTTTGGACTTTCCAAATCTGAGCATTAATTTTATGTGTGTGTATATGTGTGTATTAATTTCTAGAAACTTTTGACTATACTATTATCTTCTGAACTATTCCTTCTTCTGCAGTCTCTGTATAATTTCCTACTGAAACTCCAATTAAAATTATGCTAGAATGTGTTTGTTTTCAGTGTCTCTTAATCTGCCTTTCCCCTTATTTCTATGCTAAGAGTGTATCCTTTATAACCTTCAGTAGCATTAAAAAAAATCTACCTCTCGATAAATATAATCAGAAGTAGAAGCCTCGGGAAAGGGAGTTTGGGCGGCACCTGGGTGGCTCAGTCATTTAAGCCTCCGACTCTTTATTTCAGCTCAGGTCATGATCTCATGGTTGTGTGATTGAGCCCCATGTCAGGCTCCAGGCTGACAGCAAGGAGCCTGCTTAAGATTCTCTCTGTCCCTCTCTCTCTGCCCCTTTCCTGTTCACCCATATGTGCACACGTTCTCTAAACAAACAAACAAACGTTTGAAAAATAAAAACTAAAAAAAGAAAGGGAGTTGGAAGTAACCAAACATTGTTTTGTCACAGAGCAAAAGCTGAATCCTCAGGGGCACCTGGGTAGCTTAGTCAGTTAAGTGGCCAACTCTTGATTTTGGCTCAGGTCATGATCTCATGGTTCATGAGTTCAAGCCCCATACTGGGCTCTGTGCTCACAGCATGGAGTCTGCTTCAGATCCTCTGTTTACCTCTTTTTGCCTCTCTCTCTCTCTCTCTCAAAAGTAAATAAATGTTAAATTAAAAAAAACTGAATCTTCAGTTAGGCCTAAGCCATCTCATTGGCTATCTTGCTCCAAGGGCTCCCCTGGCCCATCTCTGGAAAACGTACACTCATCCCCAGTCCAAAAGGTCTTAAAACCTACTGGTTACAGACCCAACTCTGTCACAGCAATCACAATGCCACACTAGTTGTATGCAACACAAAGTTGGCCAGACACCAAAAGTATGATCTCCATTTTTTTTAAAGTAAGTTCTACACCTAATATAGGGCTTGAACTCATGACACTAATATCAAGAGTCTCAGGGTCATGAGCTCTACCAGCTGGGCCAGCCAGGCACCCCTGGTCTCCATTTTTATATGGTGAGTTTGATGAATTTGTAGTAAGAAATGCTGTCCACCTTTGCATAAGCAGACACCATGTTGCCTCATTACTTCTAATGACCAGACTTGCAGAATAATGTGCTCATCCTTAAAGTACTCAGTACCTACTGCCTGGTTTATCATGACTGCTCATTCCATCCCTCTTTTTAAAACAGAAGTAAATGTAATTAAATGATTATCCTGGCCATCTCTCACCAGACCGGGCGATAACTCACAACACATACATACCATTTCAAATCCTTTCTGGAAATAGATATTTAAAATAAATAAATAACAGGGTCTTTCTCTGAATAATATTGTGTCTACAACTAGTGTTAATTTATTTATACCATGAAAGTAAGTGTTTTCTGTGATCTCCATGTAGTTGGATCAAGGTGGGTTTTGTCTTTATATTGAGTACAAAGGATGACTATAACAAATGTTCTAGAAAAGCATTTCTCGAAGTATGCTGTTTAGAACAAGGATACCTCAGGAAATTCAGTGTCATATAAAAGTGTTCCACAGTCAAGCAAGTTTGAAAAACGTTGCATTAAACGTGGTTAACAAATAGGCTTCTTTAATGTAAGATTTTTCAGAACCTTTACTATAGTAATCGCACATTGTAAGTCACAAAGAAGATTATGTGTAGCATTTTCAAATGTATTTGACCACAGAGTAGGTTGAGACATGTTCCATATTTGTATTTGAGCTTCTTATGAGAGGTATTCCACAAAAAAGACTTGAAAACCTTGTTGGAGGGTAGGCATTGCCTTATCGCTCAACTTTCTTCTTCCTGAAGAAGAAAAAAACAGCAATCCCATGAGAAACCTCTCTGTTGAAGCCATCTGGTGTTGATTTTTCATCTGTCAGCTGAAATAACTCTGTCGCAGCCATCTGAAAGAGATGTTCACTGTCACGTTATTTTGTCTGACCACTCTGAGCAAGCACAGACATCCCTATTTCCCCATTTGGTTTCCTAAGACAACTTCAACCCAGCCCTGTTCCTGGAATCTTCTCCTCTTGTCCTCACTCACTCAATTTGGCTTTCACCCTTCATGACTTGCTATCTCCGCGGGGCTCTGTGCCTTGGTCTTTTGGTTGCCGTTGATATTTCCAAGAACCCATTCTCTTTCTGGCTATAAGACTTGGCTCCTGCACTGTGTTTTAGAACTCGACTTCCTGCACCAAATAGTGTGTTCCCATTTCTGTCCACCTATTCTTAGCTACTAGTGACTTCTTGCTTCTCTCTCCTTATACATCCTTTCTAACTTCCCTGTAGATGCTTATGCTAGCCATGTCCTTGACCTTCACCTGTGACATGGACCAGAGCCATGATGTAACTTTTATCTACTGATGCTTGCCAGGACCACAAAATATTGGAAGGACTTCTCTTGCCACATAAAATATAAACCCAGTTACTAGAGTGCAGCTTGAATGCAAAGGCTCCATATTAGTGCTTGGATCCTTTTTGAGTTCCCCATGGTTTGTGAGTTATACTGCATTTGTCAGTGGGTAATGTAGAGTCATTTTGCACCAATAAGCAATGGCATTATGAAACTTGTTTCTTCTCTATTTTTAATACCTTTTATTCTGTTATACAACACTCCTTAAATCTTCCTTATTCACATGTTACTAGGAGTCATGACAGTTCTTTGCTTGTAGACTGGAGATTATGACTGGCCTGTCATTTTATTTGATCTTCTTTTGTTTTTCATTATTTTTTCTGTTTAAGTGCCCAAAGCCCTACAGGCAAAAATGCCTTCAAATTAAAATGTATTGTTAATATTCCAGACCACACACACTTGGTTCTTCATGTGGCTTTGAGTTCTGTTGCTGAGATGATTGTGCATGATATTCTCATGGTGAGAAAATGTGACCCATTCAGCCTATTTTTGCAGAACTCCTTTGTTCCCTCAGGCAAACTTGGCATGATTTTGTTTAAGGTTCAGTTGGGATGATCCATATTCTTTCCCCAAGGTCACTTTTCAAATTCCTTGTCAGGCAGTTTAATGAAAGGTAAGTACCTGACTTCAGAGCAGCCAAATAGCATGAGTTTCTTGAGGTGTGTGTGTGTGTGTGAGAGAGAGAGAGAGAGAGAGAGACAGAGACAGAGACAAAGACAAAGAGATACAGAGAGAGAGAGACAGAGAGAGAGAGACAGAGAGAAAACAAGTGCAATAGGGAGAAGTAAAGGGGGATAACAAGTCCCTTATTCAATGACATCATGAAACAAGAACATTTAAATAGCATATAAAATTGACACAGTTATTTATCAATTGAGAGACAGATACTACCACAAACAGGCTTCAAAAAGATACCTCAGTGCTTATTTTCATTAACCAGGATGAGTACACTTACAAAGGATTTAGAGGACACTGTAAATCATATTTTTCAGGACTATGTCTTCCCATGCTGAAATAAACCAGGTTTCAGAGATGACTGTTGTTTGCCCAAGCCTCTCTGCGCCTGTGCTGTAGAATCACTTCATCCTCCACACCAACATTGATCCAGCCTGGACTGTGCTCTTTCCAGGCTGCTCTGTTACAGCTTGGCTCACCTACACTCTCTCTGTGGACATACTGACACATTCTCACTTCTGAGTCAAGACTACTTGGCAGTTTTTCCCTATAGGGATTGGTTCTTCCTCCTATCTGCCTAGCCAAAGCTTATTCATCTCTCATGTCAAATTCACACCAATTCAATTCTAAACTCCAAAAGTGTAGAGGCCGTGTCTATTTTATTTCCAGTCATTTACCCAGTACCTGGAACATAATAAATTCTCAAAAAGTATTTGTTGAGTGAATAGCAAATCAATGAGTACGTTTTAAACATGGCCTACAGGGTGCCTGGATGGCTCAGTTGGTTAAGCGTCTGACTTCGGCTCAGGTCATAATCTCACTGTCTGTGAGTTCAAGCCCCATGTTGGGCTCTGTGCTGACAGCTCAGAGCTTGGAGCCTGCTTCAGATTCTGTGTCTCCCCCACTCTCTGCCCCTCCCCGACTCATGCTCTGTCTCTCAAAAATGAATAAACGTTAAAAAAATTTAAACACAGCCTACAGAATCAGAAAACTCTTGGGGTACTAAACAAAAGATCAGGTTTAACCCTGCTCAATGTGTCCAGTCCTGCAGGAGGGAGCTTTAATTATGTAACTCTTCATTACCTTCGTATGTATTAAGCTCCAACTCAGTACCAGGGCTCCATTAAGTTTTACAGGGGATAAAAAGTTAAATCAGCTTTGAACCCCATTCTCCAAAAACCTATAGTTTAGTAGAGGAAGTTTGATACACACATCAATAATGGGAACACAAGATTGAAAGTGACAAAGGTCAAGGGAGAAAAACTATGATAGATGAGAAGAGGAAAGAGATTAATTATCTCTTTGTTAAAATGAGACTTGCTGTCTCACTTTGAGAACAATCCAATAGGAGCCAAATACCCAACTGTGTCTCCACTGCCCTAGAGCAAGATTCTAAGAGATCCACCTAGAGAGCATATAAGAGACGATGTCCCAAAGGCCAGCCCAGAGGGGATTTCTTTGGAGAGAATCATCAGTGTGGTATGAATTGCCCACCCACTGACTCTGTAGATAGAAGAAAAGGAGTTGCTTTCCTGCACTTCAAGCCAAGTGAGGGAGCTCTCAGGGCACCCTGGAAGTTTGGGGACATGAAGACCTCCTCATTAACCCAATTCAGTCATCTAAAGGTGAGCGACTAGCTCGCAGCAAAGTACAGAATGAGGAATGTATTGACAGCAAGCTGCAGTTCCACAAACAGCAGGGCAAACACTTGTGTTTTCCAGGAAGGAAAGATGTAGATCTCATGAGAAGGAGCTCATCTGAAATCTTCTTAAAATAGGTCATGCTCAAGGAGACTACCCAGCAAGAATAAAGGACCCAACTGAGAGAATCTGTGTAGGGCTTGTTTGGAAGCCCAGGTCTGGGAGCAGCTCATAGAGCAGCTGCCAGAGGACAAGTATCGTGTACATGGGAGCAGGGCGGGGCAGGGGAAGGGGTTGGACTGCCATCTGAGGTCTCAGTGGGATGCTCTCCAGAAAACCCACAAAAGCACTTCATGAGAGCCAACGTCCGGGGGAGCAAAGTACACTGCAGCTGCTCTGGCCATATAAAGCAGTGCCATTTTCCCTAATCCCCTATGCCTTGGCCTGAATCTAAGGGCTTAGACAAGCCAGCAGCCAGTGAGCAGAAGGGGTAGCTGGGAACTGATGAAGAAGCCAACCAGGAACATCGCCGCCTCCTCTGTGGGTTTCCCCACCTAGGTCAGGCCCCCACTGGGAGAAAAGAGAAGCTTTCTATTGGACAGGAGTTTGAAGTTGTGATGGTTACCCTGGACCAGGCTTAAGTTATGTGATTATTAGGCTAGAGTGGACTTTTTAATGCCAAAACAAAGGGACTATTTATTATCTAAGCATGACTGGAAAAGCCATGGGACCTGCACAGTATTTTATCCAAGAAGGGTTTAAACTAAGGAATAGGAGGAGAGAAAGAAAATTGTTGCTGTCTGATTACATCTATCTAGTGACGGTTCATTCAATAAAACCAGTTATAATTCTAGCTGAGGACATCTGTGAAGGGAAGGAAAGAGAAGGGAAGAGAAAGATTATTTTTAAATTTTATGTTAAAATGCAATACACATACAGAAAGTGCATTTATCATAAGTATACAGCTTGACAAATTTTCACAAACTGAACACATCCATGTAACCAGCATTCAGATCAAACTATAACCACCCCCATCTCCCCCTGAAAACCCCTTTGGGCTCCCTCTCAGTCACTGCTTCTCCCTCAGGTAACTACTATCCTGACTTCTAATAGCATAGATGAATTTTGCTTTTTGTATTTTATATAAATAGAATCCTACACTATGTATTCTTTTGTGTCTTTTGTTGCTCAACATTTTCTTTATGAGATTCATTCATGTTGTCATAGATCTTTTCCTTTTTTTAATTTTAGAGAGAAAGAGGTCATGCAAGTGTGGGAGAGGGGAAAGGGGGGAGGGAAATAGAGGGGGGGGGAGAGAGAGAGAGAGAGAGAGAGAGAGAGAGAGAATCTTAAGCAGGCTCCACACTCAGCACAGAGCCTGACATGGGGCTCTATCCCACCATCCTGGGATCATGACCTGTGTCAAAATCAAAAGGCAGACACTCAACTGACTGAGCCACCCAGGCACCCCTAGATCTTTTATTTTCATTGCTGTATAGTATCCCTTTGTGTAACTACACTATAGTTCATCCATGCTTCTGCAGATGGGCATATGTGTAGTGTTCTTATAAATGCTCTAGTATATATCTTTATTTCTGAGTATATATCCAGAAGTGAGAATTGCTGGTTTATAGACTATGCACACATTCAGCTTGAGTAGATACTACAGAAATGGTTGTAACAATTTTCACTCTCACCAGCAGTGTAGGTGAGTTCTGCTGCCCCACCGCCTCACCTGCACTTGATATTTTCCTACTTTTTAATTTTATTCATTCAGATAGGAGCACTGGTATCTCATAGTGGTTTTAATTTGCTTTCTCTTGAAGACCAATAAAGTTGAGCATTATTTTTCATGTTTATTGGCCATTTTTCTACCTTTCTTTGTGAGGTGACCAAGGTTTTTTTGCCCTTTTTCATAAATAGATTATCTCTCCTTTTCTTATTATTTTGTAGGAGTTCATTATATATGTTTGATATGAATTCTTTGTCAGATATAGGTATTGTAAATATATTCTCTCAATCTGAGTTTCCTTCTTACTGTCTGACTATATTTTGATGAATGGGTGTTATTAATTTTAACATTGTCCAATGTATAATGTTGAGTAGAGATTCAGATAAAAAATTTTTCTCATGGATATATCCAATTTACCAATACTTTTATGGCAATAACTAGCTTTCCTCTATGGTGTTGTATTTGCTATAAACTAGATTCCACATATGTGTGGATCTGTTTCTGGACTTTGTTCTATTCTATTGGTCATGTATCTGTCTTTGCACCAATATCATCTAGTTTTAATAATTACTATGGTTTTCTAATAGATAGTGATATCTAGTCATGGAATTATTTTTCAAGAATTCCTTAGAAATCCTGAACTCTTTGTACTTCCACATAAAATTTAAACCATCTTCATAATTTTATATGTTAATTACACCTCAATAAAGCTGAAATTAAAACAAATATGTAAAATCTGCTTATAATTTCTGTAAAAAAACTACCTGGCTGGAATTTTGACTGAATGAGTTTTGAATTTATATATTAACTTTTGGGGGAAATTTACATCTTTAAAATATTTAATTTTCTAATTTATAACAATGATATATCTCTTTATTTAGTTCTTTAGTTTCAGTAATCCTTTCTAGCTTTTGGTATAGAGCTCTTGCAAAATTTTCACTATAATACATTTTTACGTAGTTTGTGTTTTTATGCTATTTTAAATGGTATTATTTTTTAACTTTCATTTTCTCTTTTGGTATATAAAATATAATTTAATGTATATTGCCTTTGTGAAGAATAATTTTTGAAGAACCTTTATGTGCTAAGTACTCAATATGATATTTTCATTTATATTATCTCTTTTAATCTTTACCACAATCTTGCAGGTATATTTCATCATCATTTGTTAGAGAACACTGAGGTTCAGAATAAGTAAGA
Source organism: Cryptoprocta ferox (assembly GCA_028646485.1). Taxonomy (NCBI): domain Eukaryota; kingdom Metazoa; phylum Chordata; class Mammalia; order Carnivora; family Eupleridae; genus Cryptoprocta; species Cryptoprocta ferox. The sequence continues at coordinate 51,010,259 of CM053570.1, read as the reverse complement.
AATGTTCCCAGTGTCATGCAAAAAGTATTTGAATTGGTTTTGGAGAATAGATTGATTTTCATATTTCAAGACAAGTAATAGAAAAGGCCATCCAGGCATAGAAACTGTCATTAACAAGGCAAAAAAGTCAGAGAAGGGAAGGGAAGGGATGGGAAGGGAAGGGGTGGGAAGGGAAGGGTAGGGAAGGGAAGGGTAGGGAAGGGAAGGGTAGGGAAGGGATGGAACAGGACAAGAAGGGAAGAAGACATGTCCCCTCTGATTAGCATCTATATGTTATGACAATTTGAAAAATAGAGTCAAAAATGTAAATCGAGGGGCACCTAGGTGGCTCAGTCAGTTAAGCTTCCAACTTCAGCTCAGGTCATGGTCTAACAGTTCATGGGTTCAAGCCCCATGTTGGCCTCTGGGCTGACAGCTTAGAGCCTGGAGCCTGCTTCAGGTTCTGTGTCTCTCTCTCTTTCTGCCCCTCCCCTGCTTGTGTTCTCTCTCTCTCTCAAAAATAAACATTAAAAATTTCTTAACAAAAGGTAAATCAAGGACCAGACCGTAGAGTTTCCTAAGTAAATATGAGAATTTTTTCCCTTTGCTCTTCAGCCTCCAGCCATGTGGGATTCGGCAAATCTGGAACAGTAAATTGACAGTGGTATTGAAACTCATCAAGTCGACAATTTTGTCTCTCTCGCCATGTGAGAGCCCCAAAACCTCAGCTGTTCCTCTGACCCCAGCAGCCACTTCACCCTGGGCAAAGTCTGGCTTGTCACCCTCTTGGCTGGCCAAAAATTTGGCCAAAACTCTTAAAGAGAAAGCATCTGCAGACCCTCCCCTCAGATCTCATAGTTTTCTGTCTTTGGAATATTAATCCATCTAGTCTTCATTGCTCCTACAGTTCTCTGAAGCTTGACATTGATGGTTTTGTATTTTAGCTGGCTTTTCTAGTTGTCCTTGACAGGAGATTCGACCCACCCCATATTTCTCCATTCTAACCAGGAGTGGAAGTCAAACTTTGCTTTTATGTTTCTATTGAGAGGGTGTTTTCAATAATTACTCTTATAGAGATATAATTTATATGCAATAAATACAAAAACCTCAAGTGTAGAGTTAGATAAGTTGTTTTGTTGCTGTTTTGCTTCCAACTGTATTCGTCTCTTTTTATTCTCTCGGTAATCTCTTCCAGCATTAACTACTTCCACTTGTAGGTGATAAAATGTGTAAGAAATCCACTTCAAATGTTAGCACAGCAATGAGCATGGCCTTTCCCTTTATTTGAACTCAGAATTAAGATTTTTGGTTCTTCTTTTTTAGGTTCCAGTCCCAGAAGTAGCTTTCACTGTAGAAGTAATCTGCAGGCAGTGTTATGCTTTCTAGCAGAAGTCTACAACCAGGCTCTAGTTTCTCTAGGCCACGATACAGGATGGACTAAAATATGTATTAAACTAAGAGGCATTCTCTCAAATGAGTTTAAATGTGTCTTATTTTTAGACAACCTACATGACATATGTTTTTCTTAAAAGGAATGCCTCTGCTCCAAATAAATCAAGGTCAAAAATAACTGAAGAGTTCAAGATGACATTAGTCCCATTTTGTCTAAGTTGTGAAGTATTGTGAGGATGAAGAGCAGCAGCCAGGTATGACAACAGGTGATACATCCAAAGTCATAGCCAAATTTGTTAACAGTTTTCCATTTCTAAACATTCCTTAATGAAAATCATATATAGGGTCACACAATCTTCATGGAAGTCCAGCATAGCAGCTATGCCATCTGGATTCATGTTTTGACCAATAAAGAACTGGTAGTTTTTGAAATTAGCAAAGATGTGCTTAATTGTTCCACACCCCCTGTCATAAAAGGTTTTACTCTTTCTGACCTCTGTTCTTCAAGTCTGCCTTTGATTATTTCATGTAGTCTTTGATGTGCTTCTTGTAGGCTTCTTTTGTGAAGCTGGTTTCCTGCAAGTAATGGTTCATGACAATATCAACAGTTTTTAGCGCAGTCATTTCCACCAATGAGCAAGTCATCAATGTTCCCCTGTGTCCTACCAACCCTTTTCCCCTCCACCTCTAGGCACAGCCCATGGCCCATCTTCCGGATCTTGTAGATATTGTAGAACATCTCATCATGGCTGATGAGGTCTGGTTACATGATCATGACCGTGGCTGGAGAGAGATGGTGGAGGTACTAGCTTAGCAGGAGCTGGGAGCTCTGAGTGAGCATGGTGCTGCCAGAGTGGCACGTGGGGGGAAGAGGGAGAGGGCAGAAAAGAGAGTTAGATAAGTTTTGATAAATGTTTACATCCGCATAACCAACACCCTAATCATGATATAGACTATTTCCGTTGCATCTGAACATTCTTCATGACCCTTTCTCTGTAAACCTACAGAAGGAACCATTGTTTCAATTTCTATCATAATAGCTTAGTTTTGCTTTTCTTGGCTTTCAGATAAATGGAATTAGACAATATGTTCAATATCATGTTTGGCCTTTTTTACTCAGCATAATGTTTTTGAGGTTCATCCATATTGTTGCATTTGTGAGTAGTTCATTTATATTTCTGAGTAGAGTTCAATATTACGAATATACCTATTCATATTGTCTATCCAGTCTCTTGTTCATGGACATTCTATATATGTCAATTTGTGATTATAACTAAAGATGCCATGAATATTCATGTACAAGTTTTCTTATAGACATATAGTCTCATTTCTCTTAGATATACCTAAGAGCAGAATTGCTGAGTCATATAGTAAGTGTATGTTTAACTTAAGAAATATATGGAATATATAGATGTTCCAGTTGCTTTATAACTATATACATTTCTGGGGCACCTGGGTGGCTCGATCGGTTAAGCATTTGACTCTTGATTTTAGCTCAGGTCATGATCTCACAGTTCTTGAATTCGAGTCCCATGTGGGGCTCTGTGCTGACAGTGTGGAGCCTGCTTGGCATTCTCTCTCTGTCTCCCTCTCTGCCCCTCCCCGACTTGTCCATGCTCACGTGCTCTCTCTCTCTCTAAATAAATAAATAAATGAACTTAAAAATATATATATACATTTCCTAGGGTAGCCACAACAAAGTATCGCAAATGGGTGGCTTAAAACAACTGAATCTATTGTCTCACAGTTCTAGAGGCTAGACATCCAAAATCAAGATATTAGGAAGGCTGCGCTTCCCCTAAAGGCTGAAGGAGAGGATCTTTTTCTCTTCCAGCTACTGGTAGCCCCAGATGTTCCTTGGCTTCTATCACTCTAATCTCTGCCTCCATCTTTACATGACTCTCTTTGTATCTGTCTTCTATGGCCATCTTTTTATAAGGACACCAATCCTTCTGGATTAAGGGTCCATATTGTGATTCACCACATTACCTAATTACATCTGCAATTATCCTGTTTTCTTTTTTTTTATTTTTTTAATGTTTTATTTATTTTTGAGAGAGAGAGAGAGACAGCGTGAGCAGGGGAGGGTCAGAGAGAGAGGGAGACACAGAATCCGAATCAGGCTCCAGGCTCTGAGCTAGCTGTCAGCACAGAGCCGGACATGGGGCTCGAAGCCATGAACTGTGAGATCATGACCTGAGCCAAATTCGGACGCTTAACCGACTGAGCCACCCAGGCGTCCCTATCCTGTTTTCAAATAAGGTCACATTCTGAGGTACTGGAGGTTAGGACTTCAACATATCTTTTTGGTGGGACCCAGTCCAACCCATAACAGTATCCTTCCCAACATCTAGTGCTATCAGTCTTCTAATCTTTTACATTTTAGTGACAATGAGGTAGTATTTAATTGTGACTGTAATTTGCATTTATCTGATGACTAATGATGTTGAGAATCTTTTTATTTACTTATTGGTCATCTATATATATCCTCTCCTATAAACTGACTTTGCAGGTTTTTAACCTATTTAAATTTTTTTGTGTTTTCAGTAGTGATTTGCTGATAATGTATTGTCAATGTATTTTGAAAGAGAGAGAGCATGAGCAGAGAAGGGACAGAGAGAGAAGGAAGAAAGAATCCCAAACAGGCTCCATGCTGAGCTCAATCTCACAAACTGACTGAGCCACCCAGGTGCTCCACACTAACCGATTTTTAAGTGTTAAAACAACCTTGCATTCCTGGAAGCATGCTTATGGTCATAATGTATCACCCTTTTTATATATTGCAAGAATGAATTTGCTAATATTTTCTAAGAATTTTTGCATCTATTTTGCATGAAGGATAATGATCTTTAGTTTTCTGTTTTGGTACTATCTTTGTCAATTTTTGCTATCAGGATTTACTGGCCTCATAAAATGAGTTGGAAAAAAGTTCCCTTCCCTCTATTTTCAGAATAATTTGTCTACAACTGGCATTTTATTTATTCCTTAGACGTGTGATTGAGTTCACTAGTACAGCCATCTGGGCCCAAGTTTTCTCTGTAGGAAATTTTTAAATTTCATATTCAATTTCTAAATAGATGTAGGACACTGCAAACTTTTTTATTTCTTCTTTTGTAAGTTTTAAGTTTTGGTAATTGGTGATTCTTAAGAAATGTATCCATTTCCTAACAGATGGTGAACTTACTAACATAAAGTTATTTATAGCATTCTTTTATTTTTTTAAAAAATTTTTAATGTTTATTTATTTTGAGAGAGAGAGAGAGAGAGAGGGAGGGAGGGAGGGAGAGAGAGAGGAGGGGCAGAGAGAGAGGGAGACACAGAATCTGAAGGAGGCTCCAGGCTCTGAGCTGTCAGCACAGAGCCCAACGCAGGGCTCAAACTCAGGAACCATGAGATCATGACCTGAGCCAAAGTCTGATGCTTAACTGACAGAGCCACCCAGGCGCCCCTAGCATTCTTTTATTATATCCTTTTAATGTCTGTAGAATCTGAAGTGATGCCCTTTTTTAAATTTTCTTTAACGTTTATTTATTTTTGAAAGACAGAGACAGAACGTGAGCAGGGGAGGGGCAGAGAGAGAGGGAGACACAGAATATGAAGCAGGCTCCGGGCTCCAAAGCTGTCAGCACAGAGCCGGACACAGGGCTCGAACTCTCGAACCGCGAAACCATGACCTGAGCCGAAGTCTGCCGACTTAGCCACCCAGGCGCCCCAGGGATGCCCTTTTTTAAATATCATTCTTGGGGCGCCTGGGTTGCTTAGTCGATTAAGATCATGATCTCACAGTATGTGAGTTCCAGCCCCATGTCTGGCTCTGTGCTGACAGCCCGGGGCCTGGAGCCTGCTTCCAGTTCTGTGTCTCCTTCTCTCTCTGCCCCTCCCCTGCTCATGTTCTGTCTCTGTCTTTTTCTCAAAAATAAATAAACATAAATTTTTTTTAAATCATTCTTGATATTGGTAATGGAGCTAATTGGTAGCTCTATTATTTTTTGACGAAAAATAAAGTTATTATAATATGTATTTTTCTCTTCTAAAATTTTTCTCTTTATCTTTGGTCTTATTAGTCAGACTATCATTTGCTTAGTTTAGATATTTGTATTTATCCATTTAGGAATTTGCTAACTACTTGAAATTGTGGGTTGATGTATTTACACTAAATTAAGGAAAATTTTTACCTCATTTCCTAAAAAGAAAAATTCTTTTTTTTTTTTTTAAGAAAATTTCTACCCTATACTCTCTCCCCCTCCCTTCTTTCTGGTAGTTTAATTAATTACACATATGTCAGTCTATTGTCCCACATGTCACTGCAGTTTAACTATTTTTTTCAACATTTTTTTCTCTTTTCTTCAGTTTGGATAATTTCTATTTACCTCTCTTCAAATTGTTCTCTTTTGGGGGCACCTGGGTGGCTCAGTCAGTCAAGCATCTGACTTCAGCTCAGGTCATGATCTCACAATTTGTGAGTTCAAGCCCCACATCAGGCTCTGTGCTGTCAGTTCATACCCTGAAGCTTGCTTCCAATTCTGTGTTTCCATCTCTCTCTGCCCCTCCCCTGCTTGCCCTCTCTCTCTCTCTCAAAAATAAATAAACATTAAAAAATTTTTTAAACAATAAAACCACAAATTGTATAGTGTCTAATCTTTAAAATCTATTCAGTAACTTTTACTTTTTTTATGTTTACTTATTTTGAGAGAGAGCGAGAGTAGGAGAGGGGCAGAGAGAGAATCTTAAGCAGGCTCTGCACTATCAGCACAGAGCCCAATGTGGGGCTCAGTCTCAAGAAGTCATGATCTGATCAGAAACCAAGAGTCAGATTCATACGCGACTGAGCCACTCAAGTGCCCCTTCTTTTTTGACAGCGTATTTTTCAACTCTAGAATCCCACGTTCATTATTTTACAGTTTGGGATTCCCTGTTTACCCATTTTGTCATCTTTCATTTATGGTCCTTTAACATATTTACAAGAACCGTTCTAATATCCCGATCTTAATGCTAACATGAGGGTCATCTGTGGGGTTACTTTTCTTGAGTATGTTTTTCCTTTGACTAATAGTTTATATTTTCCTGTTTCTCAAAATGTCCAGTAATATTTTATCCTGGATATTATGGATGATGCATTATTGAGATAATATATTCTTATATCCTTCCTCTAAAGAAAGTTGAATTTGTACTAACAGACAGTTAAGCTATTGGAAGTTCACCTCAAATTTATTTTTTAAAGTTTTATCGAGAAATAACTGATATACTATATAAGTTGAAGATGTATAGCATGATAGTTTGACTTACATAAATTGTGAAATGATTATCACAATAGGTTCAGGTAACCTCCATCATCTCCTATAAATACAATATTCAAAAAAGAAAGGAGAAAAGAAAAATTTTCTCCTTGTGATAAGAACTTTTAGGATTTACTCTCTTGACAACTTTCCTATATATCATATAGCAGTGTTAACTGTAGTCATTCCTAGTACTTATTTACATTATAACTAGAAATGTATACATTTTGACCATCCAATTTTCCTCCCATTTTTTTCTCCTCCTATCCTCTTCTGAAAACTATATGTCTGTATTCTATTAATCTTAAATAGAAGCTTGTTTTAGGTTTTGTTATTGTGGATTTATTTCCATTTTGCATTTAATTCGAGACTGGATCCCTTAGTCCCAAACTTACTCATAAAGTATGGCTTTTCTGAGGTTTTAGTGAAAAGTCTAAGATGTTTATCAAACCTTTTTTTTTTTTAATTTGAAAGAGAGAGACTAGAGGAGGGGCAGAGGAAGAGGGAGAGACAGAATCCTAAGCAAGCTCCATGCCAAACACAGAGCCCAACGTGGGGCTCAATCTCATGACTGTGAGAACATGACCTGAGCCAAAATCAAGAATTGGACACTTAACCAACTGAGCCACCCAGATGCCTTTCAAACCCTTCTCTTTTATTTTTTATTTTTATTTTTTCAAGTTTATTTATTTATCTTGAGCCTGGGGTAGGGGCAAAGAGAGAGGGAGAAAGAGAATCACAAGCAGGCTCCTCATTGTCAGTGTGGAACCCAATGCATTCGGGTCATGACCTGAGCCAAAATCAAGAGTCAGATATTTAACCGACTCTACCACCCAGGCTCCTCTCCAACCTTCTTAATTGGCAGAATTTGAATTTCAAACTCTTTCTCCCCAGCTCTTCATAGCTACTGAAATCTTTGCCTCCTAGCTGCTGTTTTTTTGCTAGGCATCTTGGATTTTCACTCTGTGCATTTACAGTTTTGGAATCACTAAAAGATTTGAAGGGAATTTGAATGAAAAATTTGAGGGGTAGCACATGCCTATGAATATAAAAGGTACATTCTCCATCACTCAAGGCTAAGTTGATCTGTAATGAGCAACTAAAAAATTCAGTAGCTTTAAAAGGAATGAGAGTTGTAGCTTGCCTCAAACTAACACTCCAGCTGATAACAATTATGGGCTATAGCCCCTGGGCTTTTCTTCAATGCTTATTTGAAAAAAATACAGCTATCACATCAGTCCCTTGATTTTAATCAATTATTAGTTGTTAATTAAAATAAAATTTGTCAAAGAAAAATATGAAAAAAATAATAGTGCAAATGATGCCCGGAAATGGACAAAATTCCTGAGAGTGGTGTCCAAGTTACTGATGTATGATAAATGTATATATAAATTATTCTCATAGATCCATGTTAGGGAGAAGAGTTTGTTTGAGATGGTTATTTGAACAATGACAAACAATTAAAGTAATATGATCCTTTTTATTAAAAATTGACTAAAGTGGTGTATTACTAAGGAGGCATAGTTTTAGAAGAATATTGAGTACATACACAGATTTTGAGGAACAATAGTAAGAGTTAATACTTAATAGAATAGAAATTCAAATAGACACTAAGAATAGTGTCTAGTTTAAAATTTGTAGAATAAGCCATTATTGTATTTTGAGATTTACCAATGATGAGTGAAAATAATTATGATTCTCCAGCAAGCTTATATAATTTTGAACTTGGCTGTGAATATTTTACTCCTTTTCAGCTCCTTTTTCTGCTGTTTCTTAAATGGCATCCCCATACTACATTGATGAGACACAGCATAGATCCACATGCCACTATTGTTTAAATGCAAGTCCATGACAACCTGAATCTAAAATGAATGCTTGAGTCAGTGTTAATGAATCAGTACATTCATAATTGGAAAATAAGCCTCTTTCTCTCTCCCCCTGACTTGCTGATACCTCTCATTAGCTGGTGGTTCTGAGAATGCCTGTGATAAGCATCTGAAGGCAGAGTTGGATGGAGAAATATTCTAATCCTATTGATAGCAGAAGAAAGGGGAAAGGAATTGGGATTTTCCCCCTATTTATAGTATTTTAATTAAGCTAAGACTTTGTTGTGTTGTTTACAACTAGGAGAAATACTACAGACAGCTGCATTTTACATAGTGAGTGGCTATAAATAGAAGAATTAATATAGAAAAGATTAAAAAGCTATGTGGATAATGGGTGTCTGTTACCTCTTGGCACACTATTATGCTTTTATTAAAGAAAGCCAGTCTGTATACCCACTTTTTTGAAATTGAATTTTCTAAGCTGAAAAGAATGAATCCAGAATTCTGAACTCAAGGATATATAAGAAAACTTCTCTTTTAATTCTCACTTACAACTCTTTAAGTACAATTCATAATTATATATTAGTTGCATGACTTTTTATTTGAAATCTTTCTTTTCCTAGGTAGCTATCTCTTTTTCACTGCTATCAGCCTCTGGCATAAAACCTATGATGATAAAAATCCTCAACAAATATTTGTCAAAGAATCAAAAGAACAAATTTTAGAGATTGACTATTTAAAAGTATTGCAAGTACTTGTCTGATATAGCAAATAGTAGGTAAGGAACTAATACAAACTCAATATGTTTGTTATAATTTTTATTTTTTTTATGTTTATTTATTTTTGAGAGAGAGAGAGAGAGAGAGAGAGACAGAGTGTGAGCAGTAGAGAGAGAATGAGGGAGATACAGACTCCGAAGCAGGCTCCAGGCTCCACACTGTCAGCATAGAGCCTGATGAGGGCTGGAACTCACAAACCATGAGACCATGACCTGAGCCGAAGTCAGACGCCTAACTGACTGAGCCATGCATGCACCCCTCAGTGTGTTTTTTTAAAAAGAGAGAGAAATAAGAAAAGAGGATGAAGTAATTAATATGCTACTTTTTCTAATGAAAATGCTTATATAAAAAACAAATAAAATAAATTTTACAGGGAATTTATTAAAAAAATTCTACAAAATTTTACAAGAAATTAGTTTAATACTACTTTTCCTGAATGTTCTCTTCCTGTAATCTACATGCCAAGTACTGTGTCAGGTTTTGCATGGGGTGCATGTATCTGGAAAACATGATGCCTGAGCTCAAAGGAGCTGATGTTCTAGAAGAAAAAACTGGAAAAGTCCTCAAACACCATTGGATTGTGAATTCAGAAGACAGAGTGGTTCTTTGTGTAAGAACCGGATTAGAAAATGTCAGCCCCAGCCTTCTAAACCAGATTCTTCTATCACTCTGCTGGTGTCACTTTAAAATCCTATCATATGGGTGATACTTAAACCACAACACCCTCCAACCTCGATTCGCCTTTAAATAATCAAATCACAGGCATGTTTGTGTGGCTCAGTTGGTTAGGTGTCCGACTTCGGCTTAGGTCATGATCTTGCAGTTTGTGAGTTCAAACTCTCTGCTGCAATTCTTTCTCTCTTTTTTTCTTTTTTTGGAATTCAAGTAATCCAAGTAATAGTTTGAAAAGTCAGGTAATGCTACAAGTATTTTAAAAACAGTTGTCTGTCCTGACAGACTCCACTCCTAATATCCCTCTGCATAAGCAAGCATTTCCACCTCCTTTTAGCCATTTCTTCCGGCATTTACCTCTATATTTCTAAATTACATATTAAGTGCTATTTCTTGATCTTTTTTTTTTCCACTTTAAATATTGAAAGCCAACTTCCTGCAATGGAAGACTCTCAGATCTCTAATCCCCACAGAAAACACATCTCCTTTTTCTTTATCTTTTTGAAATAGATACATCACCATTTGTGGTTAAATTATTACTCATTGTTTTCATTAGTAAGACTACAAAATATTATTTTCAGCTAAGCCATAAAGATTCTCTTAATAAAAGTACTCAGACTTGTCTTAATTATCCCTAAATTTTCTGACAGAAGTAAGAAGTCCTCTCTCCATATTTTCAAACACAGCAGATCATCTCTCAGGTCATATTTCTCATAGCAGGACATCCTCCTTGTATCTCTCTGTCCTCCTGCTCTTATCTACACTGGATGCTCTCTTGGCATTGTCCTCATACTTCTTTGACAATTTTTCTACCAAATGTCAATATCAATATGTATTTTCTCTTAGGTTGCTTAGCTGTCTAGAGGAAGAGAATAGAGGAGAGTTCTTTATTTATTGCACGTTTGATGTGTGTCAAGCCCTGATGATTGTGTCTCAAATAATTATTTCACTTGATGTTCCTATAAACTCCACTAGCAGATGAAGAAATGGAAGCTCAGAGAACTAAAGTTATTTGTCCATGGTCACACAGCTGGCAAATGTAATTGATAGATTTCAAATCCAGGTCTATTTGACTCCAGTGTACATGCTCTAATATTTCAGTACTGATTAGTCCTAGAAGACTGGACTGAAATCACAGGAAAGATAGAGTCTTTTATGTTTTGTCAAGAAATCAGATCATATTTGGTAAGAAAAAGGGAAGACCTGGAAGTCGCTTTTCTTTATTCTTCCTTTTTTATCTTCTACTTTCCTCTCAGATTCCAAGTTCCATGACACTTGCTGCTACCTCCTGTCACCAGGGCAAGGACTTTATATTCTTGACTCTGTCTTGAAGAATGATGATAGATCTTGACAGTTTTCAGTGGGAATACCCACAAGACAACAAACCTGTTCTTGTTAATACTGATTGCCTCTTCTGTTGTTACTTTTAGGCATGTTTTGCTAAAAATCTCTCTCCAAAAGACGTTGTCTCTCCTCCAAGGATGAGAATGTGTTTGTATGAAGGTAATAAAGAATTCCTTTATTCCAGAATAAAACATAAACATTGACAAACAAATAGGCATTTGTTAAGAGCCTATATTATTTATTAATCAAGAAAATTAATTTACAGCAAGACATTTCAATGACATGTCTAGGAGGCAGTTGGGATCCAAGATTGGACTCCCATAAAGAGATCACAGATGCAGAGAAAGACTTGTGAATATCTTTACTGAATTTATAGCTGAAGCAGACAAATTAGTAGGAGGGGTTCCTGGGTGGCCCAGTCAGTTAAGCATCTGACTTCAGTTCAGGTCATGATCTCATGGTTTGTGGGTTCAAGCCCCAGGTCGGGCTCTGTGCTGACAGCTCAGAGCCTAGAAGTGCTCCAGATTCTGTGTCTCCCTCTCTCTCTGCCCCTCCCTTACTCATATTCTGTGTCTCTCTCAAAAATAAATAAACATTTTAAAAATAAAAAAGAAAAGACTAATTAGTAGGAATTACCTGGGGAGAGAAGATCTTCCTGCTTGTGTAGACTTTTCTATAAAAATATCTCTTATAGATAAAAATAAATGCCTTATCTCTGCATTTTTGAGATGTAAAAGGTGAATTTTCAATTAAATGTAGAATTCATTTAGTTTTCAAAAAGAATTAATATATAAGGTTAAAAATATTGATTTAAAGCAAACATGAAAAATCTTCATATATGGAAATATACATTTGACATAACAATAAACAGAAAAAGGAAACAATCAAATGCATTCACTGATTACAATGTTATAAAATGTATAAAAGCCTTTTATGAGATCAGAAAAAATGCAGAGAAGTTAATGATTTTTTTAAAAAAGTAATGCATTTTTAGTTACAAGTATTAACTTGTATAAGCATTTGTGGAAAAACTACTTGCAACTTAAATAATCTTTAAAGCAGTTACTAACAAAAATTGGTTTACAACTTTTCATAATAAAAAAAAATGCCACTTCAGTTGTGCTCTGAAGGCATGGAAATGTGTCCCATTTGTTTTCAAATGGAAACTGCCATAGAGCATATTTTCTGAATTTATAGCATAAATGTATTTAAAATATGATGAATTAAGAAAAAAATGTTATCTAAGTCTTTGCCACAGACCACCACTTTCAGAACCAAATTACTGAGGCCCTGTGGTAGCCCAGATTTCATAATAAAATACCCTATCATGGATTAATGGATTTTTTTAAATACTAAAATCTGGTAAAAAAAAAAAAAAAGGGAATTCCAGTGGTTATTCCAGAACTTTGTGAAGATCTAAGCCATGTTACAGGAAATTCTGGGAATTCTGAAAATGTCTCTAAGACTGGAAAGCAAAACCAGATTTTTCATGTCTTTCAAGTATTCTTACTTATCTAGTAGCTATAAACTGTTCAACAATAGGACAGACCTAGTAATCTTTCAATATACTTGATTTAGAATGACTTCAATAAGCTGATTTGTAGTAATTTACATTTGCACTGTGCATTTCAACTCTAAAATTATTCTGAAGTTGTACTTGATTTTATTCAAAAGTTGTTTGTATACAGCATGGAAAAATAATTTTAATAAAACATGGTGTCTTTAAAAAAAAGAATGGCTTCAATAAATGTTCCTTTGTTGACACATTTAAAAATTATTAGTATACATACAGATGTTTTCACGGGTTGCCAGGGACATAAGGAATCCATTTAATATTAAAACTTGTTTTCATCTCTTGTAAATTATTGATTAGCCTTAACCTGGATATAGATTGGTTCATATCTGCAATCATTGTGTACATATTTTTCTTTTATTTTTTCAATGAATGTTATATACATATCAACATGTCATTTTTTATGTGTAACTATTGTCAAACATTGTCTTGGAAAACAGGAAACTTTTGTACAATTTATGAAAGGAAAACTGTTACCAGCCCAGAGGCTAAACACCAATGAGATTACTTCCAAATGTGTTTACTTACCATATTCCTATTTTTCAATATTTAGCTCATTTCCAATATTTCATTCATTTAGGGGTATGTTGAACACATTTTTATATAAATTGCACACCCTTTGGATTATGTCCTTATGAGAAATTCCTTAAAAAGGAGATTACAAATCGAAATTCAACTAACATTAATTGACCACCTACAAAGGCCAACTTGTGGTGCTTTTTCATACATTACGTTAAAAACTAAAATTATTGGGGTGCCTGGGTGGCTTAGTCGGTTAAGCATCTGACTTCTGCTCAAGTCATGATCTCACACTTTGTGAGTTTGAGCCCCGCGTTGGGCTCTGTGCTGACAACTCAAAGCCTAGAGCCTGCTTCAGATTCTTTCAGATTCTGTGTCTCCCTCTCTCTCTGCCCCTAATCCACTCATGTTCTCTCTCCCTCCCTCTCTCAAAGATAAATAAACATTAAAAAAATTTTTTTTAAAAACTAAAATTGTTTACACATTGGTATACTTCTTTCTCGACTAAGACATGAATAGACACTTCTCCAAAGAGGACATCAAGATGGCCAACAAACACATGAAACGATGCTCAGCATCACTCATCATCAGGTATACTTCTTTCTCACGACTTTTCTTATCAATATAGATCTATTGTCCATATAATTTGCATCCTGCTTTTTTTTATTTTTTTTAATCTATCTTTATTTTTGAGTAAGAGACAGAGTGTGAGCAGGGGAGGAGCAGAGAGAGAGGGAGACACAGAATCTGAAGCAGGCTTTGAGCTGTCAGCACAGAGCTCAAGGCGGCGCTTGAATCCACCGAACCGCGAGATCACGACCTGAGCCAAAGTCAGACGCCCAACCTACTGAGCCACCCACGTGCCCCTGCGTCATGTTTTTAAAAAAATAACATAGATATCTGAAACATTTCTCCTGTTAATAGAATCTTTCAATGTGAGGAAGAATAACCTGAACTTCTTCACATATTTCAGAATGAAGAATAGTCGACTTAGTATGTCACACAGCAGTACAGAACCTGAAGTCTTGATTTGTGGGTCAGCTGGTTGATAGATCGCGTTGTGGCGGGGATATTAAAAGGATGACAACAAGATTAAGAAAATAAAACGAAAAAAAGAGGGAAATACATTCAAATGATTTTCCCTTTTTATATTCAGCAGTCTTTCCCCCTTTTTATTTACATAGATATCTTCCAGATCTATTACAGAAAAATTAGAAAATGCAAATATAAAAAGAAAAAGAAAGTCACCCTAAATCATATTACCTAGAAACCATTAATACATAGATACATAACTTCCAGGGGAGTAAAATTTGAAGTACAAGAAAATCATGGATTCTCTGTACTTTATTTTGTTAGTTTCTATATCAATTTATTATTATTATTATTATTGGGGTTTTTTGGTGGGGTTTTTTTTGGCTTGTTTTTGTTTTTGTTTTTGTTTTTGTTTGCTTTTCAGCAGCTTTCAGTAGCGCCCCTGCTGGCACTGGTTCAGGAAAGTATACAGATTTCTCTGTCAGAGGATGTATAAAATATTCAGTCTTATCATCAACCTGAGAATAACTCAACCTCCCCCACCATGGGGAACAGATGGGTACAGATCTATGGGTACGGATATCCATCTGTATCCCCATAAAGGAATTCTGACCATCTAAGTCAATGCTTTGTCTTTTCTACCAGCTCCCAACTCCATCTTTTAATGAATTATTTTCTCTTTAAGTCTGTGTTTTCTGTTGACCAAGATGGGTCTGAGAAGAGAAACAAATGAAGAGAAGGTAAAGGATAGCTGCCTCGGGGGAATTCTGGACCCCAGAATCTCACAAAGTCCACATTGGTGTTCACAAATATTTAGAGACTTCAAAACATCTTAATTAAAGCAGTAATCTCAAATTAACAGTTGCTGAAAGGTTGGCAAAATTACTTTGAACTCTTCTCTTGCTATCAGCAAATTTATATATAAAGAAAAATCATAATCTTAATCTTTCTGGAAACAGTTCCTGAATAGAAGTGAACCATCCAAAGGTACTGATAAATCTTCAAAATTCTAAGATAGCAAGCAAATTAATAGCTAAAAATGTCTAATTCATATATTTTTAAAGCTTGTATAGGTCTGCCTTCTAACTAGTATAGACAGTCGCCAACTAAAGATGGTTCCACTTATTTTTTTTACTTTATGATGGTGCAAAACCAATACACATTTGATAGACACTGAACTTTACATTTTGAATTTTAATCCTTTCCTGGGCTAGTGAGATGCGGTCTGATACTTTATTGTGATGTTGGGTAGTGGCACTGAGCCACAGCTCTCAGTCAGCCACTTGACCAGGAGAATAAACAACTGATACACTTATAACGATTCTGTACCCATGTAATGTTCTGTTTTTCAATTGCAGTACAGTATTCAATAAATTACATGAGATATTCGATACTTGATTATAAAATAGACTTTGTGTTAGGAGCACCTGGGTGCCCCTCCCTTGCTCTCATTCTCCCTTCTTCAAAATAAATAAACACTGGGGTGCCTGGGTGGCTCAGTTGGTTAAGTGGCCAACTTCGGCTCAGGTCACGATCTCACGGTTCATGGGTTTGAGCCCCGCATCTGGCTCTTTGCTGACAGTTCAGAGCCTAGAGCCTGCTTCAGATTCTGTCTCCCTCTCTCTCTGACCCTCCCCTGCTCATGCTCTGTTTCTCTCTGTCTCAATAATAAATTAAAAAAACATTAAAAAATAAAATAAACATTTTTTAATTAAAAGAATAAAATGGGCTTTGTGTTAGACGATTTTGCTCAACTATAGGCTCTTATAAGTTTCTGTGGATGTTTAAAGTATGCTAGGCTATGTATGCTCCCTACAAAAGACTCACCTCACATCTAAGGACACATCCAGACTGGAAGTGAAAGGAGGTTAGGTGTATTAAATATATTTTCAACTTGTAATGGGGTTATTGGGACTTAACCATATCACAAATTAAAGAAGATCTGTAATAATATTTATTACATTAGAACCATTGAAAAATAAATAACATCAATGAAAATGTATCCATTTGTAATATAAATAAATTCTTTTTAATTAACATGTAAATTTATCAAAAATCTTTCTTTGCTTCCCTGACATATTGTTCGTGTCATTTATTTGGCATTTAACTCACAATTAAAACATTATTTTTATAAAAAATGTAAACTTCATTAAAATTATTAACTTTAAAGACCCAAATCCTGGGAACACATGGTATTTTTGTTTCTTCCCTTCTCCTCCCAATATATTATTTTTAGCTCTTTTATTGGTTATCATTATAACTTTAAAAAATATTTAAAATCCTACTTCTATTCTGCTCTTTCAGGGTGGAATGTTCTATATATACATGTTAAGTCTATCTGGTCTAATATGCTGTTCAAAGACACTGTTTCCTTATTGATTTGCTACCTGGATGATTCATCCAGTGATATAATTGGGGGTGTTAAAGTCCTCTACTGTTATTGTATTATTGTTAATTTCTCCCTTTATGTCTGTTAATATTAGCTTTATGTATTTAGGTGCTGCAATGTTAGATGCATAGATACTTACAATTGTTACATCCTTTTGTTGGATTGACCCCTTTATCATTAGTAATATCCTCCTTTCTCTATTGTTACAGTCTTTGCTTTAAAGTCTATTTTGTCTGATATAATTATTGATATGCCTTTTTTTTTTTTTTTTTTTTTTTTGCTTTCAGTTGCACAGATTATCTTTTTTCATCCTTTCATTTCCAGTCTGGATGTGTCCTTAGATGTGAGGTGAGTCTTGTAGGGAGCATACAGATGGATCTAGGTTTTTTTTATATATATATTCTGCGAAATTGTGTCTTTTAATTGGAACATTTGGACCATTTTCATTTAAAGCAACTATTGACAGGTATGTACCTATTGCCATTTTGTTAATTGTTTTCTTGTTTTTGCAATTCCTCTCTTTCTTCTTCGCAATTCTTCTCTTTCTTCTTCTCTTTCTCTCTTTCCTTGTATTGATAACTTCTGTAGTGTTATGCTTGGCTTTCTTTCTCATTAGGTTTTGTGTATTTATTATAGGTTTTGGGTTTGTGTACCATGAGGTTCATATATAACATTCTAAGTATATAGCAGTCTATATTAAGTTGATGGACTTAAATTTGAACACATTTTAAGAGAACTTTTTTTACCCCCCACCATAGTTCATGTATATGTTGTCATATTTCACATCTTTTTATTCATAATTTTCTTACTTGAAATTATGCCCTTTCTTTTCCACCTAAAGAAGTACACTTAAAAGGTTGATGGGTGCCTGGGTGGCTCTGTTGGTTAAGCATCAGACTTTGGCTCAGGTCATGATCTCATTGTTCATGAGTTCAAGCCCTACGTCGGGCTCTGTGCTGACAGCTCAGTGCCTAGAGCCTGCTTCAAATTCTGTCTCCCTCTCTCTCTCTGTTCCCCCCCACAACACTCTGTCTTTCTCTCTCTCTCTTTCTGTCAAAAATAAAGACTAAAAAACAACAATAAAAAAATAAAAGATTGAGGGGCTCCTGGGTGGTTCAGTTGGTTAAATGTCCAACTTCAGCTCAGGTCATGATCTTGAGGTTGTGAGTTTGAGCCCCATGTCAGGCTCTGTGGTGACAGCTCAAAGCCTGGAGCCTGCTTCAGATTCTGTGTCTCCCCGCACCCCTTGCCCTCCCAGGCTCATGTTCTACCTCTGAATAATAAATAAACATTTGAAAAATAATAAAATAAGTAAAATAAAATATTGAGATTAGACTGTACATATTTTCAGACCACAACACTATGAAACTCAAAATTAATCACAAGAGAAAAATTGAAAAGACAACAAATACTTGGAGATTAAAGAATATCCTAGTAAAGAATGAATGGGTTAACCAAGAAGTTAAAGAGGAAATTAAAAAGTACATGGGTCAAATACCTAGGAATAAATCTAACCAAAGAGGTGAAAAATCTATACACTGAAAACTATAGAAAGCTTATGAAAGAAATTGAAGAAGACACACACACAAAAAAAAAATGGAAAAATATTCCATGCTCCTGGACACGAAAAACAAACATTGTTAAAATGTCTATACTACCCAAAGCAATCTACACATTCAATGCAATTCCTATCAAAATAACACCGGCATTCTTTACAGAGCTATAACAAACAATCCTAAAATTTGTATGGAACCAGAAAAGACCCCGAATAGCCAAAGCAATCTTGAAAAAGAAAACCAAAGCTGGAGCATCACAATCCCAAACTCCAAGGTGTATTACAAAGCTGTAATCATCAAGACAGTATGATACTGGCACAAAAACAGACACTCAGATCAATGGAACAGAATAGAGAGCCCAGAAATGGACCCACAAACTTATGGCCAACTAATTTTTGACAAAGCAGTATAGAATATCCAAAGGAACAAAGACAGTCTCTTTAGCAAATGGTGCTGGGAAAACTGGACAGCGACATGCAGAAAAATGAACCTGGACCACTTTCTTACACCATACACAAAAATAAACACAAAATGGATGAAAGACTTAAATGTAAGACAAGAAGCCATCCAAATCTTAGAGGAGAAAGCAGGCAAAAACCTCTGACCTTGGCTGCAGCAACTTCTTACTCAACATGTCTCCAGAGGCAAGGGAAACAAAAGCAAAAATGAACTTTTGGGACCTCATCAAAACAGAAGTCTTTTGCACAATGAAGGAAACAATCAGCAAAACTAAAAGACATCTGAAGGAATGGTAGAAGATATTTGCAGATGACATATCAGATAAAGGATTCGTATCCAAAATCTATAAAGAACATATCAAACTTAGCACCCAAAAAAACAAACAATCCAGTGAAGAAATGGGCAAAAGACATGAATAGACACTTCTCCAAAGAAGACATCCAAATGGCCAACCAACACATAAAAAAATGCTTAACATCACGCATCATCAGGGAAAAACAAATTAAAACCACAATGAGATACCACCTCACATCTGTCAAAATGGCTAACATTAACAACTCAGGCAACAACAGATGTTAGCGAGGATGCGGAGAAAGAGGATTTCTTTTGCACTGCTGGTGGGAATGCAAACTGGTGCAGCTACTCTGGAAAACAGTATGGAGGGTCCTCAAAAATTAAAAATAGAACTAGCCTATGACCCAGCAATTGCACTACTAGGTATTTATACAAGGGATACAGGTGTGTTGTTTCAAAGGGGAACATGTACCCCAATGTTTATAGCAGTGCTATCGACAATAGCCAAAGTATAGCAAGAGCCCAAATGTCCAACGATGGATGAATGGATAAAGAAGATGTATACACACACACACACACACACACACACACACAATGGAGTATTACTCGGCAATCAAAAAGAATGAAATCTTGCCATTTGCAACGTGGATGTTACTAGAGGGTATTATGCTAAGCAAAATAAGTCAGTCAGAGAAAGACAAATATCATATGACTTCACTCATATGGAATTTAAGATACAAAACAGAAGAACATAAGGGAAGGGAAGCAAAAATAATATAAAAACAGAAAGGGAGACAAAACATAATAGACTCTTAAATATAGAGAACAGAGGGTTGCTGAGGGGTTGTGGGAGGGGGGATGGGCTAAATGGGTAAGGGACCTTAAGGAATCTACTCCTGAAACCATTGTTGCACTATATGCTAATTAATTTGGATGTAAATTAAAAAATAAATAAGTAAAGAAAGAAAGAGAAGAAAAGAAAAGAAAAGAAAAATACATGGATGGCAATGAAAATGATAACACCACAGCCCAAAACCTCTGGGATTCAGCAAAGGCAGTCATAAGAGGGAAGTATATAGCAATCCAGGCCTTCCAAAAAAAGGAAGAAAAGTCTCAGATACACAACCTATATTTATACCTTAAAGAGCTGGAAAAAAGAAGTACATTTAGACATCCCTAAAGATCACACTAAGGCAAATCCTGGAGGGGTCTTCAAAGACTTTGCAAGAAGAAATAACTATGAAATATCAGCTGAATCAAGATTGTGTGGGAGGCCATGACTTTCATAAAAGTATTAGCGCAGTTTTAATAGATAAAGACCAGAGTCCAAAGTGGACACCAACTGATCTAAAAGAAGTTACTGATGAAGATTTCAACAATCACTTTAAATCTCTGGGAAGTAACTATTCGAAATTTTAAGGTGACTAGATTTTTAAAGGATTATTTTGGAACCAGTGTTGGTAGACTATAGCACATGGGCCAGTTCTGGCCTGCTGCCTGTTATTTATTTTTCCACAAGCTGAGAATGGTTTCTGAATTTTTAAATGGTTAAGGGAAGAAATCAAAGACTAATATTTCATGATGTGTGAAAATTACATGAAATTCAAATATTATCCACAAATAAAGCTTTATGGGAACATAGCTATACTCATCTCTTTATATATATACTCATATTGTCTATGATTGCTTTGAGTAGTTGCAACAGAGATTGTAAGACTTGCAAAGCCTAAAATATTTACTATGTGACCTGTTTGCCAACCTTGCTTTATAATATGGGAAAATTTGAAGTTCTTCAGAGATTTTTGAGTTGAAATATCTAATTGAAATGGAAACCTTATGTCTGGGCTTTGGGTAGTAGTTTGTACATTGATTAAATAAACCTATGTATAGATTAAAAAAGTAGAAGTACTTTTAGCATTTCTTATAAGGCAAGTTTAGTGGTGATGAACTCTTTTGACTTTTGTTTGTTTGGGAAACTCTTTTTCTCTCCTTCAATTCTGAATGATAAACTAACCAGATAGAGTATTCTTTGTTGTAAGGGTTTTTTTGTTTGTTTTGTTTTGTTTTGTTACTTTCAGCTTTGGATATTTCATGTCACTACCTTCTAGCCTGCAAAGTTTCTGCTGAAATATCAGCTGATAAACTTATGGGTGTTTCCCTTGTACATAACATTTTGCTTCTCTCTTGCAGCAAGAAAAAAGTAGGAAGAAAAAATAAAGAAAAGATGACTTTTCTCTTTATCTTTTATCTTTAACTTTTGACATTTTAATTATTATGCGGTGTGGTGAGGATTTCCCTGGTTTCATCTTGCTTGAAACTCTCCTTCCTAAACCTGGATGTCTGTTTACTTCCCCAGGTTAGGGATGTTTTTAGCTACTATTTCTTCAAATAAATTCTCTGTTATCTTCTCCTTTGGGGACTCCTATAATACAAATATTTGTTTGCTTGATGTTGTCCAAGAATCTTTAATCTATCTTCATTTTTTTAAAAAACTCTATTTTCTTTTTGCTATTCAGCTTGGGTGCTTTCCATTACCCTGTTTTCTAGATTGCTGCTCCATTCTTCTGCATCCAATAATCTACTGTTGATTCCCTCTAGTGTTTATTTTATTTCAGTTATTATATTCATCAACTTTGGTTCTTTTTAAAATACTTTCTATCTCTTCATTGAACTTTTCATTGAGTTCTTCTATCCTTCTCTCCAGTCCAGTGAGCATCCTTTTGATCATTTACTTTAAACTCTTTATCAGGAATATTGCTTATCTCACTTTCATTTAGTTCCTTTTTTGAGGTTTTGTCTTATTTTTTCATTTGGAGCATATGTTTCTGTCTTAACTTTCTACTTGTTTTTGAATTAATGCTATCCCACTTTAATTATTTCACTATAAATATTAGTGGTCAATATTCCACTAAATAGTCATCTTTTTCAATAATTGCCTAGTTATTTATATCTCTTCCATTTTATAGACAATTTCTAGAATTGTTTGGATAAATTATTAAAAAGTAAAATTAAGATTTTAGTTAGAATTTTATACAGGACACCTGGGTGGCTCACGTGGTTGAGTGTCCGACTTCGGCTCAGGTCATGATCTCACAGCTCATGAGTTCAAGCTCCACTTCAGGCTCTGTGCTGACAGCTCGGAGCCTGGAGTCTGCTTCAGATTCTGTGTCTCCCTCTCTCTCTGCCCCTCCCCTGCTTGCATTCTGACTTCTCTCTCTCAAAAATCAATAAACATTAAAAAAATTTTAAAAAGAATTTTATAAAATCCGCAAAATAATTTGGAAAAAAAAATAACAGCTTTAAAACATAGATTTCTTACCTGGATGGGTAGACTAACTTAATAAATAAGAGTTTCCCAAACCTGAAATATTTGACAGGATCTTCCTTTCCCATTTTGTATTAAGCACTTACTTCAAAACTTCATTTCTAACCAACCCTCAAGATGAAACTGCCTAACAGGCAGAGGTTCACTGATAAACAATTCAGGAGATAAGAAATGTGTGCTACTGCATCCCCATGAGCCAACTCTCATTGTCCTTATTGACTCATGTCATTAAACATTCAAGATAACTATTTCCCCTAACATTTTCTCTTTGTCCAGCTTCTGTTTACATGTTGGAGTAAGATTTTTATTGTGCGTGTTTAGTTGTTTTTTTATTGTTTTATTTTTTCAAGATTTTGTGTTTAAGCAATTTCCACACCCAACATGTGGCTTAAATCCACAACCTCGAGATCAAGAGTTGCATGCTCTATCAACTAAGCCAGCCAGGCGCCCTGCATGTTTAGTGTGTTTTTTTAAATATAGTTTAAAAGAAGAGAGATCTTAAAACCATTAGTTCAGAAACAAATACCAAACATAAGTAACACACTAAAACAATATCAAAAACAAAATGAAGAGAAAGTAATGTGGTTTTAAAACCCAGAACCTAAGTAAAACAATAAAAGGAGTGAATGATTGTAGAGAAGCTAAAAATATGTAATCAACTTTCAGCCCAGTGACAAAAGGCTAATTTTTTTCTTTTAATTGTCACTACACTTTACAACTCTCCAAGAGATTCATATTGCTTCAGTTTTTTACTTTGTTATGGAGGAAGATCTCTAACATCTCTACTTGGCTTTTCCTCTCATGATTGCTATTTCATTGGTCAGGGACTCAATGTGGGATTCAATGGCCAGAGATATTTGTTTGAGATCAGGAACTAGAGAAATTACTTTATAAATGGATTCAAGTTCCACTGGACCATCTATGAGGTGAACTTTGATTAGAACTCAGCTTCAGACCATCTGGCCCCATATACCCATGGTGGTGTTTGTAAGTAGCCACAAAGTAGTGTGCATTTGGAGCCCAAATACAATAGTGCTCTACCTCCTGCCCCCAACACCCCCAAATTTGGATATTTCTCTCTCCTGAATGCATAGTCATATAGTCCATATCATTTTGAGGAAAGGAGATTCATAGCAAACACAGAGGAGGTGTAGTAGGGACCTTAACTGTTTCTTCTTACCTTATTCTGTCTCTTCATTCAAGGGTCCTGAGGGTCTAGAAGATTACTTGGGTCTGGAAATGGATGAAAGCCTCTGTTTACCAAAGCTGGTATGTTTTGGGTTATGTAGATCAAGACTTTGGTGGGTCTTCTGTTAAATTCATTTTTGTGAGCCTATGATAAATTAACATTATCTGAGATCTTCCGTTAGCAATTTCTCTAACAGGAACTATTAAGCACACCTTATTCCCATTTTAATGACCATGCTTACTTTGTCACATGAACCTGGTGAATCAGGTTTCCACTCTGTCTAACACTCAAAACCCTTCAGTTGCAAATGACAGAAACACAACTTGAAAATGCATAAGCAAAAAAGTGAATTGATGCATTTCATGTACTAATGAAACTGAGAAAAGCTGAAGATAACTAGAAGCTGTGTCTTGACACTTGTAAGGACCTATCAAGGAATTCTGCTCGTCCACAATTGTTAACTTCATTCTTTTCTATGGCAGACACATGATGGGGAACATGGCTACAAATGGCTCTAGATTCACATCCTAACATCTTTTTTTTAAGTTTGTTAATTTATTCCAGAGAGAGAGAGAGAGCATGCGAGAAAGGAAGGGACAGAGAGAGAGAGAGAGAGAGAGAGAGAGAGAGAATCCCAAGCAGGCTCCACACTGATATGGGGCTCTAACTCACAAACCTGTGAGATCATGACCTGAACTGAGATCAAGAGTGGGACACTTAACCGACTGAGCTATCCAGGCACCCCCTAACATCTTAAGGATATAACAGTATTTCCTACCCCAGCACAGGCTGTAAAAATCCAAGGAAAAAACTCTGAATGGTCCAGCTTTAATCATTGAAACAAGGAAGAATTGAGACCTAACTAAGCTGCCTGGGTTTAGACCCCAGAACATTCATTCACTTATTAGTTGTGCCACATAGGGGAAGATACTTAATCTCTCTATACCCTCTCTCATAAGGTTATTATGAAGATTAAATGAGCTAATTTATGTTAAACACCTAGAGAAGTAGCCAAGGCATTTTATTACTCAAGCATGAGCCATGTGTCCACCCTATTGGTCCAGGGAAGGTCTATGGCCAGAGTGGATGGATAGAACACATGTGGCTTCAGAGGTAGTCTCCACATGTAGAACTCAACTTCTTATTTCCTTTCTACATCCATTCCTCAATAAGTGTGTGGACATCTGCAGAACTTTGAGTCAGAGCAGACCTTTAGCTTCCACAGAAGAGGTGAAGCCATGACTCCTCAAAAAAAAAAAAAAAAGAGGGGGGAGAAGAGTTCCTACACTTTATATAATCTTGGAAGTAAGAAGTGGTGGAAGGAAATAGCTAGGTCTACCACTAAGGGCCAGGCTCTGCCACAGTGTGCCTGAAACAAGGGAGCAGTAGGAGACTGAAAGCTTAGCATACAGATGCAGCAAGTTAGAGAAGAATCTGATGTGTCTGGCAAAGGCAGACCCTCCTGTTACATAAAGGAAATAGAAAAGAAAATGAGGGAAAGGGGGCTGGATGTAAGTATGGGCTGGATGCTGCTCAATGCCTGTCCCAGAATCTAACCAATCAGATTAGCAACCACTCTGCCACTGGAGAGAATTTAGTAAGGGGAAGTAGACTGAAGGTAGAAGACATTTTGTTGTGCAAATGCTTAAAATGGACATACATTCAAACCCACCTTGTCTCTGATCACATCCATGAATCCCTCTTCCACATTTGGGATTGATGTATAGCTTACTTTCCTTATAATAATTTTTAAATTTTTAAAATTATTTTTTAATTTTATTTTTTGTTTCAGAGTAATTTTGGGTTCACAGCAAAATTAAGCAGAAAGTACACAGATTTCCCATATACCCCCTGTCTCCATAGCCATAACCTCTCCCTTTATCAATTTCCCCCACAAGAGTGGCACACTCATTATAACTGATGACCCTCCAGGGACACACCATTATCACCCAAAGCGTGGTTTACATTAAGATTCACTCTTGGGGTGCCCGGGTGGCTCAGCTGGTTAAGTGTCTGACTTTGGCTCAGGTCATGATTTCATGGCTTGTGTGTTTGAGTCCCTTATCTGGCTCTGTGCTGACACTGTGAAGCCAGCTTTGGATCCTCTGTCTCCTTCACTCTCTACCCCTCCCCAGCTTGTGTTCTCTCTCTTTCTCTCAAAAATTAATGAACATTAAAAAAAAAAAAAAGATTCACTCTTGATGTTGCCCAATAACAACATGTATTCATCATAATAATGTCTTATAGAATAGTTCTGCTGCCCTAAAAAGCCTCCTCCTACCATAAAATGGAATATTTCTTCATTTATTTAGTTCTTCCTTGATATCTTTCATCAGAGTTTTGTAGTTTTCTTCATATATGTCTCATATGTATTGTGTTAGATTTATACCTAAGTGTTTCATTTTGGGGGTGCTGATATAAATGATATTTTGTTTTTAATTTCAAATCCCACTTGTCCCACTTGCTGATATATAGGAACATGATTGACTTTTGTATCTTAACCTTGCATTCTGCAGCCTTGCTACAATTGCTTATTAGTTCCAGGGAGGTTTTTGTTGATTCTTTGGAATTTTCTACATGGACAATTATGTTACATGTGAATTAAGACAGTTTCATTTCTTCCTTCTCAATCAGTGTATTTTTATTTCCTTTCTTGTCTTATTGCATTAGCTAGGATTTCCAGAATAACATTGAAAGGGAATGTAAGAAAAGACATCCCTTGCCTTGTTTCTAATCTTAATAGAAAAGCTTCAAATTTCTCATAAGTATAATGTTAGCTGTAGGTTTTTTATACATATTCTCTATCAAGTTGAGTAAATTCCCCTCTATTTCTAGTGTACTGAGAGTTTTTATCATGAACGGGTATTGGATTTTGTCAAATTCTTTTTCTGCGTCTTGTGGTTTTTCTTTATTAGCCTGTTGATATGATGGATTACATTAATTGATTTTTTTAATGTTGAACCAGTCTTGCATACCTGGAATAAATCTCACTTGGTCATGGGGTTTAATCCTTTTTATAAATTGTTGGATTTAGAAGTCACCTATGAACCTATCTGGATCTCTAATTTTTTTTATTCTTTTTTAACTTTATTTATTTATTTTGAGAGAGAAGAGAAAGAGTTTATTTTCACTACTATACTCTAGTTGTTTATTCCAACAAAATGTGTCTAAGTATTCTCCCCCTAGTATTATATTGTTTCAAGTTTGAAATATATTACTTATTTATTTAATTCATTTTTTCATTCTTTGTTTATACCTTTCCCATTTCCTAAAATAATTTGAAGTAATTTTACAAGACACGAACACATAGAACCATGAAAATAATGCTAATATACTAAATTCTTATAATAGTTTAAATTTGTTTCTGGAATCCGTTCCATTTCATTGAAAATTTTGTGCTTTTAAAATAAATCCATGTATTTTGATTCATTGTTATATTGTAACAGAAGACTGTCAAGGATAGTGGGAGAAAACCACTATCAAGCCTCTCAACTGTGATATGAAGGATCTCAAGGTTTTTTGGGAAAGAGGCCATCTATAACTAAATCCAAAAAGTAAATACAAATCTCTAAAGTACAGATAACATTAACCTTTTTCTGATCAACCTAATAGTGTTATTGTGAAGAATACACGAGAAAACATATATGAAAGTACTTTATGAATAGTAAAGAACCAAAAATGACTATCATCATTCTGATAAAGTTTTTTTAGATGATGGTTTTTAAAAAGTGTTTTTTAATTTATTTGTAGCAATCTCTACGCCCAAAATGGGGCTCAAACTCACAACCTGGAGATCAAAAGTCAGTTGGCTCTTCCAAATGGGCCAGCCAGATAACCCAATAAGGTAGGTTTTAATCTAATAGAATTTATTATCATTTCAATAAATATGTATTTCTGACTTTTCATTTTTATAGTGGAATTTTCATTCTCAACTTATCTTATTACATAAAGTATCTCATGGGAAGTTGAAATTACGTCCCACTAAATATATATTACCTTAGAAAGAATTTTTTCCAAAATTCTTTCTACTTTTCCCAAGGTCTTGAATAAGGACCATAGCTTATATATATCTTTTTACTGTTTCTTTATTTCTCCCAGATTGTTTTCATAATTTCTTTTAAATAGATATGGGCCAAAGCAATATTTATTATTTTGAAGATACTAATTTTTCATCTTATTTTCTAGATAGGCCACTAGCATATAGTGATGTGATTGATTTGTGAGTGAATATAAGCTTTGACAGGGTCCTCTAGGGAGCAGAGACTTAGATAAGAATACAGTGTGGAAATTCGGGGAAGCACAGGCCCAGAGAATAAAAACAAAAAGGATAAGTGAAGTAAGGAGAGAGGTAATGCAGTACAATACACCACTGCACAATGGGCTGCAAAGAGTATTGCTTAATACTGAGGATCTTTCCAGGAAGGCCAGGAGGAACCCTACCTCTAGATGGTTCACAGGGGCAGAAAAGGAGAAAGTTACGTGCACAGATCTCTTTGGTGTCCCATTCCCTGTTGGTCAAGGCTTATCTCACAGGAAAGTAAATCTCTTGCACTTCTGAGTTGTGTCATCCAGCCCTATGGTGGGAGCTTATTTGGAAGCTACAATGGACACTACCAAGCAGCATAACATCCAAGTCTGGATGTGGCGACTAAAGGCAGTAATGCATTGTGTGGCGTGGGTTGCAAAGGCAAGTCAGGGCTACAACTAGATTGTAGTAAACTTAGAGAGTTTGGCAAAGGTGGCAGAGGCAAGAAGCAGGGGGCATCATTATCAGAAAGATGCCATCCAGGACATCTGAAAAGGTACACTTGATTTGGTCTGATACAGATGTGTATCAGTTTACACTCTAAATGTATGATGAGATTATTTGTGAATTATCTGTAATTTACTATAACTTTGTTTTAATACTATGGATAAAAAATATGTCACCTGCATATGTGTTTATTTCTTTTTTCCTGTGTTTTCATATTTTTCTTCTCAAATAATTATCAGTGTCTCATCCTATGTTGAGTAGGACTAGAAATAGAATTTGTTCTTATATTCATGCCAGAAGATATAACTCTGTCAGGGCTACAATAACTATAAATGTTGATCTCAGTTTTAAATATGTATCATTTAAAGGGTATAACAAGAAGCTCAATGGCACAAACCTTCTAGATCATTGTCTGGGCACACAACTGAACTACATTTCTCAGTTCTCTTGCATCTGGATTGAGCCACGTGACTCACTCCAGCCAATAGAATGTGAACAGGGCTAGTGTGATCCCCTTTGGTTCGCTCCCTTGCCTCACCAGCTGGACTCAATACAAAAGATCCAGCAGAGGAATCTGAGGCCGTATGCAAGGTGGACCACTGGATAGAAGTGGTCCCTTGAATGACTAAGTGGAACAGAGTCCTGCCCATCCCTGTTCCCGCCACACCACACACGGATTATGCTAAATGTGATGTGAACAAGAAGTAAACCTATGGAGGGGTGCCTGGGTGGCTCAGTCAGTTGAGCAACCGACTCCTGATTTTGGCTCAGCTCATGATCCCAGGGTCATGGGATCGAGCCTCACATCAGGCTTTGCACTGATAATGGATTCTGCTTGGGATTCTTTCTCTCTCTCCCCACCTCCCCTCAAATTAAAAAAAAAAAAAAGTAAAACTCTTTGCCAAGTTGCTGCATTTGGGAGATGTCATAGTGATTGCAGAACCTCTTTAATAAACTTTCCAAACCCAGTTCTTAAGAGTTTTCATCAAGAATAAAGGGCAAAGTTAACTGGCTGACTTCTCAACATACATTGAGGTTCTTATATAGTTCTAATGGTATTTTCAGTTAACATTCCCTTGGCTCATGTTTTCTTTTGATATATTAAACTTTCTCTAGTTATATGGTTCTATTACATAATGCCTAAGATAAATTATTTTCTTTTCCTAACATTTCACTGGGGTTTCTTACAGTTTTAGGTGTTTTTGTTTGTTTGTTTTTAATCTATGTTCCTGACTAGTATGGCATATTGGAGAAAGCATGGGCTTGGGGCCAGAGAGATCTTACACTGAATCCCTTTTCAGTCAATGACCCCACTGAATTTGCCATTTAATTCATCTGAGTCTGTTTTCTCTTCTGAGGTAATATAATTCCTACCTTGGAAGACTTTTTTGAATATTAAACAAAATACTATATATAAGATACCCAATATATAGCAGAACCGTAATAAATGGTAGTTATTATCATTATTGCTCTTATTTTAATTTGACCATAATTCATTCTCTCTCTCTTTCTCCCTCCCCCCACATGTGCCCTTTTTGACTTGGGTATATGTGTAGATAGAGGAGTTAGGCACTATGTTTAAAGCCAGTATTTGTTCAAATCAATTAGTATTCTGTTCCTTTCCATGTTAATACAACTATTTGGATCAGGTGTTCAAAATCTGAAATCTATTTCTTGCTCATTGTAGCCCATTTACTTGATAAACAGCCTGAAATTGTGTATGACTTTACAAACTGCCTGAAACTGAATGTGAAGTATTTTATGGAAGTAGATTTCCTTGGGGGAAGGATCCATAGTTTTAATCAGATTCTCATTTGGATCCGAACCCAAAAAATATTAAGAATTTCTGTCTTAGGTCCAATAACCAGTCATCTACCTACCTACCACTCCATTTGCCCCAGAAACACAATCAGATTTTTTGGTAGCATTGGTATGCAGATTACCTCTTCCACCTTGACATCCTGTCTTTCCTTGACATCTTGAAACTCTCTCTTTCCTTTGCTTTTGTCCTCCATCTACTTTGACCTTTCTTCTCTCTCTCTATCTGGTCTTGTTTTCTCTGGATAGCCTCTGAAAGTGGATAACATTAGAATCTTCTTAGTCCGGCTCCCTCTTGGCCATCTCTTCCTATGGCAAACTCATCTGCTTGCATAGCTTCTGCCTCACCTTATGGCAGATAACTTCCAAACCTGCCCTGCAGAAATAGCCTCTCCCCCCAGTTCTAATCTTCTTTTGTCAGTTGCCTATTAAACACTTTCATGTGGCTGTTCTGCTGATACTTTAACTGGACAAGTCCCAAACCAGACCAATCATTAATCCCAATCCAATTCTTTCTCTTGATTTTTTTTCTTCTCTTTTTTGAGAGAGAGAGAGAAAGAGAAAGAGCACACATGCATGAACAAAGGAAGGGGAGAGAGAGATTCGTAAGCAGGCCCTACTCCCAGTGCAGAGCCTGACATAGGGCTCCATCTCACAACCATGAGATCATGACCTGAGCCAAAATCAAGAGTTGGACGCTTAACTAACTGAGTCACCCAGGCGCCCCTTCTCCTGATTTTCTTAACTCTGTTAACAGCATCACTTTTTCTCCTGACACTTAGGATTGTAACTTTGGAGGCACCTCTTTCTCTTCCCTCTCATTCCTCCATTATATCAGTCAATTGCTAAATCCTGTAAGTTTTAACTCCACAATGTCTCTTGAATTCATTCCTTCTTTTCCAAGACAAGACACATTTATTCTCAGCTTTACCATTTGAATAGCCGCCCCTCTAATTCTGACAACTGTTTTTTTCTCACTCTGACCATTATATGAGTTCCTGTGTTAGCATCACTCTGTCCAACTTTTCCTTTACCAGTCTACCCATTTCCAGAGAAATCTCCCTAGAGTATAACTATTTTGTTTACTTTCCTACTCAAAACCTATCAGTGGTAGTTTACTATCTTTTTGAACTCCATGAAAACACATCACCTTGTCAGTCACATTAGACTCTCTCATACAGCTACTACATACGTTTTTGGTTTGGGCTTTATACTATGATAGGCATGGATTCAGTTTCTGGATTTGACATGCAACCTTAGGAAAATTGCTTAATCTCCTCAAAACTCTTTTTTTTTCCAATCTACAAAAATGAGAATGATAATAATATTCATCTGTAGCAGATTGCAGATAACAAATCCTTTACACTTCCTAAGTTTCCTACCCCCTTGAACTTGGTCTGGCTTTCTGACTTGTTTTGATCAATAGAATGTATAACAGACCTTGTGTAATTGATGAACTTTGTCTTCCACAGGCCTTGAGGATTCCAGTCTTCATGCTTGCAAGCTTAGGATTACCAGGCGAATGAACTCAAGTAAGCTTGTGGTAGTGGCCATGGGGAGGAGTGGCCATGGGGAGGAGTGGCCATGGGGAGGAGTGACTATGGGGAGGAGTGGCTATGGGAAGGAGTGGCCATGGGGAGGAGTGACTATGGGGAGGAGTAGCTATGGGGAGGAGTGGCCATGGGGAGGAGTGACTATGGGGAGGAGTAGCTATGGGGAGGAGTGACTATGCGGAGGAGTGACCATGGGGAGGAGTGGCCATGGGGAGGAGTGACCATGGGGAGGAGTGGCCGTGGGGAGGAGAACCAAGTCTCCCCAGCTAGCCTTCCAACTGACTGCCAAGCCCTAGACATGTAATAAGGCCATTTTAGACCATCAAGGTCCAGCGAATCCATGAGCTAACTACAAACTGCAAGAGTGAGCCCAGGTGAATCTAGCCAGAGAACTCCTCCAGGGGAGCCCAGCCCAAACTACTAACCCACAGAATTGTGAGCTAATTGAAGCCACATTATTTTGGGGGTGGTATGTTAAGCAGTAAAAGTTAACTAATATGTCACAGTGTGTAAAATGGTGTCTGACACAATAAAAGACAGTTATTACTGTATTATTAGCCCATTCCACATATTCTAGGAGCCAGTCTAACTTGACTATTTACTCTTACTCAAATTCATCCTGTTCTTTTGGCTCTGCACTTTGCTTATGAATGTTAAGCACTGGGGAACGTATTTCTCTCTCTCTAATTTATCTAATTTTACTTACAATTCAAGCGTCATCTCAAAAGTCTCCTTCTTCATGAAAACTTTTTTAAATGTGTAACTAGATAAGAGGTAGTGGAAAGAATGGGACTTAGAAGCCAAACAAGCCTGGATTTGAATTCTGACTCTACATTACTACTTAATCAAATATGCAATCCTGGTTCATTATTTTACGTTTTCTGAACACTGGCTTCCACCTCTATAAAATGAGTATATTGTAAATGACAACATGAAGCATCCAGCATTATTGGTCAAGCCTGTAATGTCCATTCAGCAAACGCTAACTCCTTTCTCCCCTCTGTCCTGCAACCCTTACCGCTCTGTCTGCCGTGCTTCACATTCTGTAGCATGTTCTGCATTTGGTTATAAGTCTGAGTACTTGTTTTATACTCTATTTACAGAAAAAGGGTTCTATTTATCTTGGAGTCCCATATGGTACCTTATATGGTCATTGGCACATGGTAAACACTCAATAAATATTTATTGCATTGAAAAATTTTAATTGCCAAATTATACAAGCAATGGTAGAGGATGAAGAGCTCATTTTCGCTGGGTGGTCAGGATAGGATGTGTAGAAAAGTTGGATTCAAACACATTTTTAAAAATAGAAAAGATTTGGAGAGATGGAGAAGAGAGAGAGGGAATCCTAGGAAGACGAGAACAAAAACAGAGCTGGAACATGGACTATTCAAGAAGCAGTCAGAGTCGAACGGTCTGACTGCAGCAGAGGATTGATGGCAAGAGAGAACATTTCTCATGCCATTGTCACAGTGAGATAAAGAGCTTGAGGGTCTACCCTAGGAACTGATCCTAGGATAGCTGGGAAGTTGGGATGGGGTGACTTCTGACCATGAAAGTGGGCCTATAATTTTCAAATGTGAATGTCATCTACCTGCCCTGTCTTTCAAGGTTTATTTTCTTCCCAATTATTTTTCTTTTTAACTTTCTCAAATTGGCAATCAGATGTGTTTGATGGAAACGAGTCTTTAAGTCAGTCTGTCCGCAGATTAAGAGCAAAAGTAGGGGCGCCTGGGTGGCTCAGTTGGTTGAGCGTCTGACTTCACCTCAGGTCATGATCTCACAGTCTGTGGGTTCAAGCCCCGCATAGGGCTCTGTGCTGACAGCTCAGCGCCTGGAGCCTGCTTCAGATTCTCTGTCTCACTCTCTCTCTGCCCCTCCTCCGCTCACTCTCTGTCTCTCTCTCTCAAAATAAAATAAAGACATAAAAAAATTTTTAAAAAAAAAAAAAGAGCAAAAGTAGATTCCCCCCACACTGCACAGGCATTAAACTCATACTCCACCCAGATAAGGCCTGGCCTGAAGCCAGAAATGGCAACACACACTGAGTCCATCAAATATATAAATTCCTTTCAGGGGTCTGGTTTAGGTAAAGCCAGGAGTGAAGCAGGGAAGGAAGAAGGGGTTAGTGAAGAGAGTCAGCATGAGTCAGGTTGTAGAAGCAGGAGCTTAGATCCTATTAATCTTAGATTCCTTAGATCCAAGGAATACTATCAGGGGTAGAGGAGGTGGGCTCAAGGGAGTGGAGAAGGCAGGAGAACAGCGAAGAGCAAAAAGCATGGAGAGGCAGAAACGTGTACCATATGACTGTGGGTACATTTATACAAGTAAGGTGGCAAGTATCCACAACCCACAGAAAGGTCAGGCCCCAAAATATGTTCAAAAATGCTAAAACAGCGGCCAGAAAACTTAGTTCTATTCCCTTCTAACTTTTGCAGTTGTCTCTAAAATTGTCTTTCTTCAGGAAGTTAGAATTTGCCAGCTCCGTCCAGTTCTCCCCTGGACCTGATTTGAGCATTCTGATCATCTGAGGACTAGGATAAATGAGAAGACACTTGATTAACCTAGTGATGAATGCAGAAATGTTTCTCAGCACATTTTTTATCATTTCTGTTATTATAAGTCAGTTTTGCCATTGGAAAGATTTTTTTTTCTGGTGGTTGGTGTGTATCATAGTTCCCTCAGTAGCAAATTGGGTTGAAAGCACACTTTAGATGCTGGATCTCCAGTCCCAAGGCACTCCTAGGAAATACAGACATCTATTTTTATTAATTAATTAATTTATTTATTTATTTATTTATTTGTTGTTTTTTTTGTGCATATGCACGCAAGAAAGAGAGAACGAGAGAGAGCAAGCAGGGGAGGGGAAGAGAGAGAGGGAGACACAAAATCTGAAGCAGGCTCCAGGCTCTGAGCTGTCAGCACAGAGCCTGACATGGGGCTCAAACCCTCGAACTGTGAGATCAAGACCTGAGCTGAAGTCAGACGCTTAACCCATTGAGCCACCCAGGTGCTCCAGAAATCTATTTTTAATACAACATTTGTTGACAAGTGTGCATGCCCATCAGAAATAAATGAATCTGGAGGGCGCCTGGGTGGCTCAGTCTGCTAAGCATCTGACTCTTGATTTGGACTCAGGTCATGATCTCGCAGTCTGTGGTTTGAGCCCTGCGACTGGTTCGGCGCTGACAGCGCGAGGCCTGCTTAGGAGGCCTGCTTTCCTCTCTCTGCCCCTCCCCAGCTTGCATGCATGCTCGCTCTCTCTCTCTCTCAAAATACATAAATAAACTTAAAAAAAATGAGAGAACTAAATGAATCTGGGAGGAGATGTGTGAAAGCAGGGGGCTAAGAGCATGAGGGAAACAATGTAGGCAGAGAGTATGCTTATGAGGACATCTGCTTCCTTCTTGGCTACATGTGACTGCAATATGTCTTTAGTAGATACTGGAATAATGGTAATTTCTTAGAAAACATTGTGCTCTGGACAAAAAGGACAAGAAGAGAAATATAACTAAAACACAGGCCAAAAAGGTACCCTAAAACCTGGCAAATAAAAATTAATGAAAACAAATACTGGATTCCACAAACCAGAAAGTGGAATCACCGAAATAGCTGGAGGAGAGAGGCTCTTTGTGGAACATGCAGTAGGCCCACCTCCTACAGTATGTTGTTAGCTTCATCTCTAGGGACACAGGGATGTATCTCCAGACTCGTAGGCTGCTTTCTGCACCTCAGCCAGAATGGTGGCTTTTTAGTGCTGTGAACAACTGGCCTGCCCTGTCCATGTCAAGTTGTTCTGCCCTGATCTGCCTCTGCAGATCGTTCTTGGCATTCAAGACAGAACTCCAGTGTCACAACTCTGATTGTGACAGCCAGAATGATATCTGCCATTTAGGAATCTCTTTGGCACAGGATTTAGTGGGGATAATTGGAAGTCACCTTGGGGTCTGTTCACCACAGACGAACCTCATGGATATAACGATTAGCGATCAAAACCTAACACAAAGACTATAGACAGTATGATTCCATTTATGTGAAGTTCAAAAGCTGACCAAACTAATTCCTGGTGATATACATCAGAACTGCTGCTGCTGGGGAGGACAGAAACTGGGAAAGAGCATGAAGGAGACTCCTGGGGAGTTGGAAATGTTCTAGATCCTGACTTGGATGGTGGCCACATGAGACAGTGTTTGTGAAAATTCATTGAGTTATACACTTCAGGTTTGGGCACTTTATATGGATGTTTCTAAAAGATGTGCTATATATACAATGGAATACTACTCAGCAATGAAAAAGAATGAAATCTTGCAAAAAGTGGATGGAACTAGAGTATATTATGCAAAGCTAAATAAGTCAGTCAGAAAAAGGCAGGTATATGACTACGCTCATGTAGAATTTGAGAAACTCAACTGATAAACATAGGGGAAGGGAAGGAAAAATAAGATAAAAACAAAGAGGGAGGTAAACCATAACAGACTCTTAAATACGGATGATAAGCTAAGGGGAGGGGGGTGGGGGACAGATTAAAATGGGAGATGGCCATTAAGGATGGCACTTGTGATGAGCACTGTGTGTCATATGTAAGCGATGAATCACTGGGTTCTACTCCTGAAACCAAGACTACACTGATGTTAACTAACTTGAATTTAAATTTTAAAAAATTAAAAATAGAACTGACATATATTATCCAGCAATTCCACTTCTAATTCCTTTCTTCCCAAAGGGAAAAAAACACTACATTGAAGAGACATCTGTACCCCCATGTTCATAGCAGCATTATTTACAATATCTAAGACATGGAAACCACCTAAGTGTCCATCAGTGGATGAAATGGATAAAGAAGTTGTGTCATATATATATACATATACATACACACACACACACACACACACACACACACAATAGAATATTATTCAGCCACTGAAAAAGAGAAAATCCTACACTTATGACAACACAGATGGCCTTTGAAGACATTATGCTCAGTAAAACAAAGACAAATACTGTATGATCTCATTTTTATGGGGGATCAAAACAAACAAACAAACTCATAGAAAAAGAGATCAGATCAGTGGTTACCTGAAGAAGAAGGTGGTCAGAAGTTATGTAATTCCAATAGTACGATAAATAGGCACTAGGGATATAATGTTAACACTGCTGCATGGTGAATATGAAAGTTACGAGAGTAAATCCTAAGGGTTCTCAGCACCAGGAAAAAATGTTTTTCTTTTTATGTAGCCAAAATGAGATAATGGATAT
The DNA here is from genome assembly GCA_028646485.1 of Cryptoprocta ferox. Lineage (NCBI taxonomy): Eukaryota > Metazoa > Chordata > Mammalia > Carnivora > Eupleridae > Cryptoprocta > Cryptoprocta ferox. Next base: position 50,973,275 of record CM053570.1, on the reverse strand, counting down.
TAACTGAACTTATTGTGGTGATCATTTCACAATATATGTAAGTCAAGTCAACATGCTGTACAACTTAAATTTATACAATTATATTTCAGTAAAACTGGGCGGGGGGCAGAGATTTGGCCACTGTATGTATGTTACACATCAAATTCTTTAGAAAATTTAAAGAAATGTTTTATTGACAGTCTAGCAAAGTCTTTTAGAATATGGTTTTGGAGGCAGAGAAACTTTGGCTGGCACAATTCTATCAATTACTAGCAAAGAGTTCTTGTACCCATTACTTTGTATCTCTAAGTCTCAGTTTCCTTATGGGTAAAAGGAGATAATAGTAATGCATAAGTGGTAATTGTAAGGATTAAATTAGTTAGTTGAGCCAAATTCTTGGTATATTGTTGGGCAAAGGGTGAATTATTCTAGAAATTATATTTCTTTCTTTTATGTTTTTAAGTTCATTTATTCATTTTTGAGAGAGAGACAGAGAGTGAGCAGGGGAGAGACAGAGAAAGAGAGAGAAACAGAGAATCCCAAGCAGGCTCCACACTGTCAGCACAGAGCCTGACATGGGGCTCAAACTCACAAACCATGAGATCATGACCTGACCTAAAACCATGAGTCAGATCCTTAACCGGCTGAGCCACCCAGGCACTCCTAGAAATGATATTTCTTATTAGCAGTGCTATCGCTACTACTATAGGAATCAGTTATCAGTGAACTATTATTAATAAACAATAGCATTAGTATGGTTGATAATTATTAATGAATTATTAATTATATTAATGAATTGTTTCCATTGGTATAAGAATAGAGTTGAGAAAGAGAATAATATCTTAGATTATACCCAGATGGCAAATACATAGAATAAACTTCCTTCACACATTATAGATGGTAAACATTACCATTTGATCATAGCATTCTTTTCTCTCGATTTTTCTGACTTCAAAATCCTTCCCAACACACCCCAGGCAGCTAATATCAATCAACTGGAAATGGTAAAGGAGTTGAACATCTCAGCCAATCCTGATTATAATCACCTAAAAGGCAGGAACAAGGTAATATGCAAGTGAGTACTTGATAAACTTTCTCTGATGATGCTCTGATGATATTCACTCTATAGGCCATGACAACAGTCCTTGTTCTTGTTAAAGGAAAAAGTATAGGGGAACCAGGATTTACCAGGTTATTAAATAACCAGGTTATTAAAAGGCATTAGGTTTTCATTAAAAGTAAGCTGTCAGGTAGATAGTAACACCAGAATTATTGACAACCAGAGCCTTGGACATAGGGCAAAGAGCTGGTGTGGTTGTGGAAAATTGAAGCTACTTAATATAACAAAGGAACAAATAAGAGGCAGAACCTGGGAGCCAATGGGCAACGCAAGTCTACAGGTTTAGAGCAGATTGAAGCAGGGACAAGACCATAGGTCATTTTAAGGTCAGAGTCAAAATCTGTGATTAAGCCAAAATCAGCATACATAAAAGAGGTAGAGTTAAGATACTTATTACAAAAAACTAGGGAGACAGAAGGAAACTGAAATATACACATTTGCGAGGGCTGGCTAAGGTGAATATAAAAAGTTTGTGATGCCTTTTGAACATCCAAGCAGAAATGCCAAGGACTCTTGGATATTCAAGACTGAAGAGGCTAGAATTGGAGAAATGAATTGAGGACTTGTCAGCACACTACTGAAAGACATAGCACTGACTAAGCTCCTCTAGAAAGTGAAAATATAGAGAAGCTAAGGACTGAAATGTGGAGGCTTTCATGCTTTGTTTTCAAAAAGTAAAGGATACTGATAGGAAAAGCCACTGTGTTAGGAAGATACAGATGATCCAAAGCAACAGATGACCCAAAAACAAAGTGAAGAAAATGTTTTCAGAAAGGGTTTTGAGTAGTGTCAAGAGGTCAATAAGATAAGGACTGAACACTCACCACTGGACTTTGTAAGATGGAGGTCACTGACAAGAGCATTATCAGTGGAGCAGTAGCTACTAAGGCTTGATTAGATGGGTTATAGCGAGATTTGGAGTTGTTAAAATTAGAAGAGATGAAATGTTAGAAGAGTTCCATGAACTGTGAAGTGGCTTATGTATGATAATTTTGTCACAAATGATCATTATGGTAAAAGGTACTTGACCTTAATACTTCAGGCTTGTTGGTGTGGATAAGTAAATGGTTGGTAGAGGAAGATGATCTATTGATGACAGGCAGATCATGACAGAGATACATCTTAAGGATACGTTAAGGTTGCAAAAACAAATTGGTTTTTCCCCTTTTGGTCCAAATCCATGTACCTTATTAGGAAGTGGCTGGTAGTTTTGACAAATGCAGTAAACACAAGTAAAGCAGATTTTTGAAATGGAATTGATGCATAAGAAAATGCAGAATTTGTACATTTGTAGGCTTGAGTATAGACATAAGCAATAATTCATTATCTTCAGACATTAAAATGTGGTTAATTAAGAAGCTATGGAGGGCGCCTGGGTGGCTCAGTCAGTTGAGCATCCAACTTTGGCTCAGATCATGATCTCATGGTTTGTGAGTTCGAGCCCCATATCAGGCTCTCTGCTGTCAGTGCTGTCAGTGCTGTCACTGCTTCAGATCTTCTGTCCCCTTCTCCCACTGCACCTCCCCAACTCATGCTTTCTCTCTCTCTCTGTCTCTCTCTGTCTCTCTCTCTCTCTCTCTCTCTGTCTCTCTCAAAAATAAATAAATGTAAAAATAAAAGAAGCTACACTGGGGCGCCTTGGTGGCTCAGTCATTTAAGCGTCTGACATTACCTCAGGTCGTGATCTCATCATTTGTGAATTCAAGCCCTGTGTCGGGCTCTGTGCTGACAGCTCAGAACCTGGAGCCTGCTTCAGATTCTGTGTCTCCTTCTCTCTCTGCCCCTCCCCCGCTCATGCTCTGTCTTTCTGTCTCTCTCTCTCTCAAAAAATAAACATTAAAAAATATTTAAGAAGCTATAGAAAGTTCCATTTGCTTTGGATAGTAAGTTTGATAATACATCTAACAATTACCTGGGCAAAGGGAATTATGGATTCTTATTTATCCACTCAAGTTAATTACTAAAATATTATTGCATGCATACTGTGTATAAGGTCCTCTGAGCCAATCCCCACTAGTAAATGTAGCCAATTCAAATATTTCATAACACAAAACACAGAATATTCAAGAAACCTATAACTTTCTTATTGTCTCTGATGATTTTAAAATTTCTCAGTTAGGGTGCCTAGGTGGCTCAGTCAGTTGAGCATCCGACTTCTGCTTGGGTTCATGAGTTTGAGCCCCGCATCGGGCTCTCTGCTGTCAACAGAGCCTGCTTTGGATCCTCTATCCCTCTTCCCTGCTTGCTTGCTCGCTCTCTCTCTCTCAAAAATAAATAAACATTTAAAATATTAAAAATAAAATAAAAGAAAAAGAAATTACTCAGTAGACTTCATCCCATTGGGTAAAAGGAAAATATACTTAAATACATCAATCAACAATATCTCTTTCAATTACATTTGTTTCCTTGGTTTGAACTTACTCTCTAGGATAACTGCTCACCTTTCAGAGGTGTCCTCCTTTCCTCCTTTGCTCAAGCTTGGTCTGGTTGGAGGACTTACCAGTTCTGGTGATAGGGGGCCTTCTGTACCTATCCTGTTCTCTGGGTCTTTGTCATCCTCTGATACAGTGTGATTGCTCTGCTGTCATCCCCGTCACCCAGCTGACACCTATTGCTAAAGAAACATCTATGATATCCCCAGCTGCTATTGTCCTCATATGTTCATGTCTCTGGTGCTGGAGACATCTTGCTGCCAGCTCTTCAGGTGGCCCATTTTTACCCTCTTGGGATCTTCCTCCCCAACTTTTAGGCATTAGGAATTCTACACAGGCAGAATCATGGACCTTCTGATTCCTAGCGGCAGGTACATCCCACAACCTCTCTTGGGGAGCTGGTAGACGTGGCTATTGCCCCTACTGTCTTCTACAGCCTTCCCTGTATATACAGCAAACCTAGGAATTCTCTCCTTTGCAACTTGGGCTCCTTATGAAACTAAGGAGATTTGTCTTCTTCCACCTTGCTATGCCTCTATGCTATCTCTGACGTGCAGCTTGCTGGTACTCTGATCAATGCAGGGCTACTTGGGTCAAACCTATCTGCTTATTCTCTAGTTATTTCTCCACCCTCCCACACTGGGGTTTTAGGACAGAGATGGCAGCCACGCATATCTCACCTCCCATCCTTACTGTTCTCTACTCTCCTCCATAGTCCTACTTCCTGGTGTCAAAAGGACTATTTTTCTCTTCCTCCTCTCTAAAAGGGCCTTCACATACATCATTTTTTCTTCCTCCCCAACATGATTTTTATGTACCCTTTTCTGAGACCAAAATGGCAAAAGAAAACTGAAAAACCAAGAGGGGAAACCCACTGGGAGATATTTCTTTACAAACAATATAATTTTTCCTAAAGAGCTGAGTTTCTGAGAGGTTGCTTGTCCTCAGGGAACTTACAAACTCATTGGAAATGTAAGACAATATGTAAAAAATAACATAATGTCAAAGCTACCCGAGCATTGCAGATATCATAGTCTTTCCAGAGATCTGCTCAGCTGATGGGAGGGCAGCATGGGAGGTCCCCTCCCTAAACACTGCCATAATGGAGGGCCAGGTAAGCGTCAGATGGGAATTCAGTAGGTTTGCAAAAGGTTCTTAGAGAATTCTGGGCAGCATTGTATTAATTTCTTTTCTTTTTCTCCCTGAGGCATACTGCCCTGAGTGAAAAAGAGTTTTGGACAGACTGTCATTTTGCAAACTGATAAATGTGAAATAACTCTAACCCAGTCAAAAATATCCTTTATTATTCACATGTTACTTTCAGCTGAAACATAACAAGTATAGGACACGTTCTTTAATAGTATTCCAGAAAGGAACTTGAGCCTACAAGATCCATTTAAGCTTTTCCCGATGAAGGAATGTCCTTGTACAAAGCTATGTGTCTGTGGCTTATATTTCAATCGTTTTTCCTTGGGTATTTGTTAGCACAGTGAATACAGTTACAGATATAATCCAGGCAATTAGAGTTCCTTATTTTAATAATACATTAATTCTTCATTAATTCTTCTGTTTGTCTCTATTCTTTTATGCAGTGTTAGGTTAATATAGTGGCAAAAAGGAAAAGGAAAAAAACAAAAGAGATACATAGGTCTATATTTACATATATAGTATAATATATATGTATATATGTATATACTATACATATATAGTATAATATATGTAAATATATTATATACATGTCTGTATATATTTATATGCAAACACATAGCATATATAATGTCTATATAAAATATATAGTGTATGTATGAAGGACATACACAAATATAAATAAAAATTACACACACACCAACATATATATATTTGGGTAAATATAAAATACCAAGTTTCATATTGAAGTATAAGCTACATACACACATTCGATGCATATGAAATGTTTCATGCCCTTGGACCTCTGCCTATGTTGATTCCTTCAGCTTGAAATTCTCCTTTAATCCCCTTCACTTCTCAAACTCCTACTTGTTCTTCAAGAACCAGGTCAAGATCCACACCTCCACTATGCTGCTATTGTGCTGGATTTCACTAAAAAATTTCTTATATGTCTGCTTTCATTATGTTGTATACCTGTCTCTCCTCCTAGACAATGAGTGCTTTAAGTCAGGAACTGAGTCCCATTCAGAGTCTCATTCCTGTTTGCTCTGCCCTAGACCCCAGCCTTTAGGCACATACTAAGCACTCAATAAACATTTTATGAATGAGTAAATGCAACCTGTGAATAATAATTAAGACTTTGATGTGAAGGGACAGAGAGCCCTCCCCTAACCCAGGGTGGGAAACAACTTTGAGGAAGGCTGGGACCTTTTTCTAAGACAAAAGTTAAAGGACATTGCCCTGCTTCCCGGAGGTGCTTCAAGAATGGAGGCCACCTACTTGGGTAACATGGAGTGATGACATACACATAGCTTTTGTGGATAGACCTTTGAAAACTAACATGATAAAATGTGATTACTTCTGGAAAGTCAGAAAAACCCAACATCACGTGTTGGACCTATAGGTAGTGGCTTTGGACTTGGACACCCCTCCACTTACAGTGTGACTTTGGCAGGTCATAATGTTTCCGGGTCTTCGTTTCATCATTTGTAAGGGGCAATCAGGGGGTTGGGGGGCTGAATAGTGCCTATCTTACAGGGTGAGGGAAAATGGGAAATTTTTACTTTGTTTGATATATTAGTATGCGAGTCGGGCTGGCCAGGAAAACCACGACTATTTCAAGTACTTAGAATAGAGGAAATTTAGGCAGAGACTTAGTTAAATGGGGAATGGAAGAGCTGAAAGCCAATGAGGGAAGGTGAGGAAATCCAGAGATCAACCACAGCAGGGAGCTGCCACAGAGATAAAGGGAGAAGATAGTGTTACCAGAGACCAAGGGCTGAGGTCACCCAACAGAAGATGAAACCATGTCCAACAGGAACTAGAAATACGGAGGAGACACAGCTGTTGCTGAAGAGAAGACGCATTTAAGGCAGACAGCCTGAGCAGAAATACTGGCTTGTTTTCCCTCTGCCCTCTTGTCTCTCACCAGAATGCCCCACTGTCTGAACCCAGCCCCTTTGTAATAAAAAGTAAAGCAGGGAAACAGAGAGAAGTCTGAAAGCAAACACTCAATTCATTACTACAATCAGTTAGGATCCGTTTTGGCCATGAGGGACAAAAGATTTAAAATAATGGTGGCTTAAATAGGATAGAAGCTTGTGTCTCTCTCATATAAAAGCCCAGGTAGGTAATTTAAGGCTGTTATGACATTTTATAACATCAGAGACCCAGGACTCTAGGTCTTTCATCTTGATATTCCTTTGTGTGTGGCCTTGATCTCATGGTCCAAAGTGGAGGCATCTGTGTTTCAGGCATCAGGGTGGTAGAATGGACAAACAAAAAGAGAAAGAGAAGCACATATACATTGTCTGGTAGAGCAGAGTATTTTGAACTGTGGGTCATGACTCACTAGTGGGTCATACAGTCAATATAATGGATAACTTTAAAGACAAAATAGAATAGATGGTATCAGCATGTTTACTACACAGTAAAGGTTAATATTTCTTACACAAAACTTTCATTTCAGAAATATATATGAGAGCATACATGTGACATATATATACATATATATATATCACATAGCAAAATATAAAATAATATAATATAAAGTGTATTTCTTATGTAGGTTGCTGCCAAAAAAGTGCAGAGCATTTTGATAAAGTTCCTGCTCCACTTTGGTTTCATCTCATTGGCCAGAACTTAGTCACATGGCTATAGAGAATTATAAGAAGCACTGGAAAATATTCTTTCTTTTCCCTTCCTTCCTTCCTTCCTTCCTTCCTTCCTTCCTTAGTAGGCTTCACGCCTAGCATGGAGCCCAACATCAGGCTTGAACTTACGACCTTGAGATCAAGACCAGAGCTGAGATCAAGAGTCGGATTCTTAACCAACTAGTCCACTCAGGCACCCCAAAAATGTACACTTTCTTATTAGTCAGTACAAAAATGTACTGGCTCAAATTAAGGATTTTACTATTATAAAAGAAAGGGAGCTTGAATAGAGACAACTAGGAGTCTACCACATACAGAATCATTATAATTAATGTCTGCTATTACTGTTACTATTGATTTATTATTAAAAAAATTTTTTTAAATGTTTATTTTTGAGAGAGAGAGAGCACAAATTGGGGGGGGGGGCGCAGAGAGAGAGGGAGACACAGAATCTGAAGCAGGCTCCAAGCTCTGAGCAGTCAACAGAGCTTGACATGGGACTCGGACTCACGGACTGCAAGATCATGACCTGAGCTAAAGTCAGACCCTTAACCAAGTGAGCCACCCGGGTGCCTCATATTGCCTGTTATTATTGACTGAAAGAGCCATCTCGTTCAGAGGGCGATTCTTGGAAATTTAATGATGACATGTTTAGTGCCTGGACCCTTACAGTTTGTGTGTGAGTCCTGCTTTGTCATTAGGTTTCTCATCTATCAAATGAGGATATTAATAGTGTATCTCTCATTAAGTTTTTGGAAAGATTGAATAAGGATGAAGTGTCAACAGTTTGGTGGAGTGTGTGGTACCTGCAGAAAGCTCAGGGCTGTTGGGTGTAGATATCAGCACTGGAGCCCATAGGTGGAGTATGTGGGAGGGCACCAACATGGTGGGGTGCCGTTTACATCCAACGTCCATTCTGCTGTTGAAGCAGTTGCTAAAATCATGGTAAATCACCTCTGGTTCATAGTAGCAGATGGGATCTGGCCCAGGAATGGGATATTAGCCAGCAATAAGGAGTAGTAGAGAACATCAGAACTATCTGGAACTATATGGAACTTGACCTTGGGCTCTTACCTGACAAGCATCAGGTTGTCACCCATAAAAAGAGGTAGGTTTCAGTACTTACAATCCTCCAAGAAGGACTTCAGGACCTGGTGAGATCTTCATCAAGATCTTATGTTTCCAAAGCCAGTGTCATATAACAAGCTTGTTCTCTATACTCAGCCACATTCTGGCAAAGAGCTATCATTTGGAAGTCTCAGAAAAAACCTGAAGTGAACTGAAAGCAATTCTCAGGATTCAAGTAGAATAGAGTAATAGGCACAGTGCCTGGCACATAGTGGGCCTAGATTATTTGTTGGATGAATGAATGAGTGAATGACCAACATAGAGAAGACATGAGCTAAGTAGCTTTTTGACTATCACATAAACTCTCTTTTTTCCTATTGCTGATATGGCATAGAAAAGGAAAGATTATATAAATAACAAATCACATTTAGGTTGAACGTATTTTCAAAGGAAGAATAATTGTCACACTCTTTCATTAAAAATACAGACTTTTTCTTTCACCTTCCACACATGATGATTACTCTTCTAACACTAATTAAACACCCACCATGTGCTAAATGGTAAAGAGAACATGTGAGCAATAGTGTTTCTGCTCTCATGGTGATGGGCAGAGAAACTTGGAAGAGAACCCAATAGGAAGGATAAAGGTAAATTTGATGTATAATATTAATCTTATTGACACAGTACTTTCAGAGAACGTTGAGAAACGTATTTATTAATATGGAAAAAGATAAACCTTCATCTATTGTCCGAAGGAGAAAGTAGATGACTTGCCAAGGTTTCTTCATCATCTCCAAGGAACATCAAGTGCCTACACCAGAGGTCCCTTTAGACAGGACACATGTCCCACATGGCCAGTTAATGCATTTATATTACCTGCTTGGTCCCTATAAGAATGTGATATTTCTGCAAACACTTCATAGTTTTCAAATCAGTAAGAAGGCTACGTAGAAAGTGGTTGATCCATGTATTCATTAATTCAGTGAATGTTTATTAAGTTCCACTACATGCCATTTGCTGCTCAGAAATGCAAGTTGCTTTCCCCCTCGAATAAGTGACCACCCTCTGAGAAAAACCTTCAAGAGCTAACTGTTGTGATACAGCATGACAAAGGTGATCACTGCAACAGGCTGGGGGGAACAAGGGGAAGAGATATTTCCCTCCACCTAGGGTAGAGGGCAGAATGATCCAGAAAGGTTTCCTACAGAGAGGGGATTCTAACTGAATCTCTAAAAATAAGAATACGTTAGCCAGGTGGAATGGTGAGGAAAGATATTCCAAGCAGATGAAATCAAGAGAGCAAAGGCCAGGAAGGGTAGAACAGTGAGGGACTATAGTTAGAGATGCAAGTGACTTGTTTTGGCTGGTGTATAGGTGTGCATTGGGAGTGGGGGAGAGGGGGAAGCAGGGAGCTATGTCTAGGTCCTGATCATGCAAGTCCTTGTGTGCTAAAAATTTCCATTTCATCCTGAATGAAGCTCATGTGGAATCATTGATAAACATATGTTGGAGAAAGGAAATTATTCTCCAAACAATGTTGGAGAAAGGAGGCATCAAAGATGACTTTCTCATTTCAACCTTGACACCTGCAGGTGTACATGTGTGATCCTCTCTTCTAAGGTCAGGCAGGAAGCAGGTCTGCCTGGTCAGTGCTCTGAGCTGAGAGCAAGGATACCCAACTTTAAGATGCCCTAGTGCCAGAGAGTAAATGACCCAAATGTGGCTGAGGTGACATACTGAGGTAGTGGATCCAACATAGCTTATCAATCCCTGAGATGCTGAAGGTGAGAATCTGGGGTCAAGAGTGGACTTACACGGACCAGGAGACGCTGGAGTGAAATGGCAGGTGAAATGAGAGGTCTTCAAGCTTTTCTTAGAGGCTTCCATTACCAGTTTTGAGTACAGTGCTAGCAAGGGCTCTTTGGGGCATTTGAGAGTGGGATAAGATACAAATAGGCTTGTTCCTTTCTTTCCCCTATTCTTGACCCCTGGGGCTAGAGGGTGAAGTTACAATGCTCGATACACACATCCACTCCAGTAGGAATCACAAAATTCTGCAGAATTTGTGAGGACATCAGTATAAAAGGAGCACTGATCTGAAAGCATCTGCCCTTTGTAAAATTCCTCACTTGCAATTATTTGTTCTTGCAGTTGCTAGTTCAGTATCTATCTTTGCCACCATGCTGTAAAACTCGTAAGGGTATGAAGTGTGCCCGTCACATCCCTGCTCTTTAACAGATACCAAAGTGCCTGGTGTGAGTGAACGATAAAGATTTAAAAAATCTGAATCTGGTTTGCCCCATTTACCACTAGGTTACTCATAGTCATTCAAGTGCAAGTCAGCTGGATGACATTGATAAAATATAAAATCTCTGCCATTCATGCTTCTGATCATTCAAGATGTTTTATGGTTAAGTTCCTGTGTTTTGGCTTTCATGCAGACATGTGTTCATGGGTGCGCTTTTCTGAGCATTAATTTCCTCCACTGTGAAACGGATTTGATAATAATATGCACCTGTTATTACGAAGCAGGCGAGCACTGTAATGAGTAGTGATGGCCTGGATTTAATTAAAGACACCGTCACATAATACTTGTGAAACCTTTGGCAAGGAACTCAATCTTGCTAAACCTCAGTTTCCTAATCTGTAATACAGGGATGATTATACCTACTAAATAGGGTCTTTGCAAGAATAAAATTAAATAAACCATTGAAAAGACAATAGTGCCTGGAACCTAGTGAGAGCTCAAATGTTAGCTCTTATTATTTTGTCGTATAGCTTTAGGGATTAAATGAGATAATTCCATTTAAAATGCAGAGCACCATGCTTAGACATTGTAAGCACACAAAAAGTGTTTGCTATTAATATAATCTCCATATATAGTCATTGCTTCACTATGCGAACTACTGTTTGTGCAATTCATTTCTTCTACTGTAGTCTTGCTCTGGGGTTTAAATCTCTCATTGGTATTTGGCTTTGTATATTTCCAAGTCTTGCCTCCCTAGCCAGAGTATAAACTCAGCAGCAGCACAGTCAGTCCCTTGCATATAGAAGATGCTTACCCCATAGTTATTTCGATTTGGCTTATACATAAGTCTATTACCTAAAATTGGTTTTAGAAAAATTTTAGACTTTTGGTAAGATGGAAAGAATTATATTGCTTAATATTACATCCAATCAAAGTGTTACCATGCGCATGGAAAGAGTCATCCAATTTCAGCATACAGAAATGACTGGCTGAGAATCAATTCTTACTTGTTGTTTTCTAAGACCCCCTAAGTTTATGTTATTACTACTGTGTTTATAAAAAGCCATGAGGGATCTTGTTAAAGCTGTATTCTTTTTATTATTTTATTTATTTATTTATTTACTTATTTATTTATTTTGAGAGAAAGAGAGCATGAATGATGGAGGGGCAGAGAGAGAGGGAGAGAGAATCCCAAGCAGGATCTGCACTAACAGTGCAGAGCCTGACATGGGGCTCGATCTCATGAACCGCAAGACCATGGCCTGAGCTGAAACCTAGAGTTAGACACTTAATTGGCTGAGCCACCTAGGTTCCCCAAAGCTCTGGATATTCTTTATTTTTTTGTCCTTTTTTATTTTTTAAGTTAAAAAATATTTATTTATTTTGAGAGACAGAGAATGCACAAGCAGGGGAAGGGCAGAGAGAGGCAGAGAATCCCAAGCAGGCTCTGTGCCTGAGGGGCTCCGTCTCACATATCATGAGATCGTGACCTGAGCCAAAATCAAGAGTTGGATGCTTAGCCAACTGAGCCACCCATGTGTCCCTTCTCTTTTTTTTAAACTAAAAACCTCTATCACACTTTTCCTTGAGAAATTTCAACATCCTAATTAGAAACATTTAGATACTTTTGAGTTGCTACTTAGTTCAATGAATCTGAGTAGTCTCCCTGCCTTAAATCCATCCTCCACGGGACTCCAGTGTAATCTTCCTAAAATGTGGCTCCTCTACTTAAAAACTTTTTGTGGTTCCCCATTCCTCATGGGAGAAAGTCCAAATCCTTGGCCAAGGACCAAGGCCTCTGTCTTCACCAACAGCGTTGCCTGCTGTCCCTTCCCACTAGCTGCTATGCTATAGAAATCCCTAACTTCTAGGGGCACCTGGGTTGCTCAGTCATTTAAGTCTCTAAGTCTTTTCTAAGCTCAGGTGTTGATCTCAGGATCGTGAGTTCAAGCCCAGCATTGGGGTCCTCGTTGGGCATGAAGCCTACTTAAAAAACAAAAAGAAAAGAAACCCCCAACTTCTAGGTTCCTTTTTTTTATATTTTGTTTTGGTCTTTGTACATTTTTATTTTATTTATTTGTTTTTTCATGTTTATTTAATATTTAGAGAGACAGACAAGAGTGTGAGCAGGGGAGGGGCAAAGAGGAGACACAGAATCTAAAGCAGGCTCTAGGCTCTGAGCTGTCAGCATAAAGCCCGATGTGGGAGTCCAAGTCACAAACAGGGAGGTCATGACCTGAGCTGAAGTTGGATGGTCAACCGACTGAGCCACCCAGGCACCCTGGTCTTTGTACATTTTTAATGCTTTCTTTTGTCCTGAGTAACCTCTACCTATCCTTGGTGATTCTCTTTAGGCAACATCTTCTCTAGAGAGCCTTCTCTGAATTCCCTCCAAGTTAGATTAAATGCCCTTTCCATTATACCTCATGTATAACCTCCTTCTCTAGAGTATTCCATATTATATTAATTGATCCAATAATTATTTCTTAAGTACCTATTATGTGCCATGTATTATTTCAGATACTGAAAATATGTTGACAAAAAAAAAATCCTCACCTTCATGGAGCTGACAATAGACAAAGAAAGTAAGCAAACATACATGATGTTAGATGATGTAAGTACAATAGAGACGTAAGGTATAAGGAGCTGCTGGAAGGAGGGATATACGAGTTACAGTCCTAAATGGAAGGGTGAGGACAGGCCTCCCTTCATATTTGAATCCAGACTAGATAAAGGTGATTTGGGGAGACAATGCTCCGTGGGTTTCTTGCCTTTTGCATGCTTTGTGAGTAGGCTAAGTGCCCTATTACTCTGCATTATATTTTCAGTGATGTTTGTTTAGTGAATGGCTTTGTCAGGTAGAGACCGTGTCTCTCCTTGAAGCAAAGGGAAAATTTTCCTTCTGCCCAATACATTAAGAGATATCTCCCTCTGGGGCAAAAAGCAGCTTTGTTTGCATTTCCTTATACATGAGATTTGAGTTATCTCAGCTTGGGATCCCTCCTCTTCAGTGCCGCCCGAACTTTGCAGGTGTTGCCTGGCTCTCTCCGTGTTGCCAGTGGGAATTGAGGCTTGGAGAACTGGCACAAATGCTGACCCTCGAATGACTGCTGTTGTTGAGTAATAAAGTCCTTTGTCTTCTGCCAGCATCCTTGCAATTACGGTTGGCTGAGTTGTTGGCCTGCAAATAGGTTAAGGTCTCAGGCTCTTCAAAGTTCTTGACAGTGAAATGCACATATCTGGAAGAAAAGCATTTAAGACACAGGGAACAGCAGGTGGAAAGGTCCTGAGTCACTTGCTATATGTGACATGATCTGTCTTAAAATTCTCTGACTTCCTCAGTAACTATAAAGTTAAGGAGAGCCAATCTTACTCATCTTTGTATCCCTAGTGAAACTACTAATACCTAGCAAATGCTTAATAAATGTTTGCTGAAATTAATAGAAAAAAAATAGTTGTCCTTTGGAAATAAGAATGTTTCTTTCACAGGGATCTTTGAATGCCAGGTATTATTTCCTTTCTTAGATATTTTTTTCTCATTCAGAGAAAGGCACATGATAGAAGGCAAAAGAATTGAATTTGGTGTCAAGCTGGGTTTCTATCTCAGCTCTGCTGCTCACTAGCCTATAACCTTGGGCAACTTCTATAACAGTTCTGAGTCTCCGTTTTCCTGTGTATGAAATTATAACAATAATCTTGTCTTCTCTGTTTTGATGATGAAGTTGAAAAAACATAAGAAACATTCTAAGAGTTCAAGAAATATGTTGTGCCATATATAGTCCCCCACCTAGGCTAGGATTTCAGAAACTTAAATATATCACTGTGATTCTACCTTGGCCAGCTAGCTCTTCCTTCGAAGAGGAATGGGTAATCCGACAATTTTTAAAATCAGTGAAAGAATACGAAAAACAGGGAGGCCCTGTATTCTAGGATTCTGTTTAGACCATTAGCCATTCTCATTTATCTGAAGTCCTGTAGAAGTTAACGGGCAAGAGCTAGAATCTGCCCTTGGAGTTACCTATCCTATTCTCCTAAGCCCCCTGAGTTCACAGGTTCAACGCTGCTTACAGCCAATTATTGTTTTGAGTGGGAGGAGTGCCAGCAGCATTAGGCTGAGAATTTATTGCTATGTTGGGTTTTGTTTCCACTTTAGAGTATGCAAAGGGGGACTGTGGTGGCTTAGAAACTCCATGCCACAGTTTTGGAAATGTGACCAAGAGTTCCTCAAAGCAGTTTGACATGGAGTTTTTCTGTGGTGAGAATCTTGGTCAATGAGCACCAGGAGCTGGTCTATCACTGAAGTGGCTTTGTACCTCCCCAAGTACGGAACAGCAGCCAGTTTGATGAGGAATCCTGTTCTGTTCTTTTTCAGCAGTCAAGCAACAAACAAAATGGTTTGTGCCCCTCTTTGTAGAGGTAGTACTAGGTGCTATGTTAAGTGCCTTTTCACAAAAACTCTGGGTGTTATTGTTTGTATCGTACAAATGAAGAAACTGAGACTAAGAAAAGTTAAGCTTTACAGATAAGCTAATACATATTATCATTGGGATCTGAACCCAGGTTTTCTGATTCTAAGACCCATGCTCTTAGCTACTGTGCTCTATGGCTGTGTGTTTACACACACACACACACGCACAGATGGTTCTGTATGTATGTACAGCTATATATTTCATGCAATATGTATTATGGAACTCAAGGCTCCTATGACTCCTTATGTCCTTTTAGTCTTAACTACTACTTCTAACTGCTTTTTTCCTTAGTATTTCCTAAAATTTTTGAGAGTAAAAATTTGACCCACTTAATCTTTTTGTCATGTCTTGGCATGTGATACATTGGCTATCTTCATGTCACATACCCACCCTGGTCCAATCAGTCATCCACCCCCCCAAACCCCAGAAGACAATCAACTCAGGCTGAGCAAGAGTCAATGGTGGGGCAATTTCACTTATATGGGCTGGGGACATTAAGGATTAATAGTTTATCAGCAAAAAGCTTTCACTGGTTTATCACGTACCAGTGTACATGTGTGAAATTCTCTCTGACATCAGACTAGTAGCTCCGAGCTTGCTATTTGGTGTTTAAAGACCCAGATCTGCATACCAGTACCACCATCTAAAAGTTGTAGTACCCGAGGCAAATGACTGTTCCTCTGCGACTTTTCCCCATTGACAATATAGGACATATCACATGACTCTTTCTGAGTATTAAGCGTCTCTTGGTGGGGGGGGGGGCGCACCTGGGTGGCTCAAACAGCTGACTCTTGATTTCAGATCAGGTCATGATCTTAAAGTTCGTGAGTTAGAGCCCCACATTGGGCTCAGAGCTGACAATGCAGAGCCTGCTTGGGATTCTCTCTCTCTCTCTCTCTCTCTCTGCCCCTCCCTTGCTTGCTCTCTCTTTCTCTCAAAATAAATAAGTAAACTTAAAAAAAAAACCAACTCTGGGGTGTAGACACTGGGCTAAATGCTAGAGCTCCAGGATGAATAACTTACCATTCATCCTGGAATGGGGAGGTTTATTTGTGGTCTAACAGCAAGCAGTTCCTAAGACTCATTTGGTGGGGGAGGAGGGGGAGGTCTGTAAAATGCTTACTGCAGGACTCAGCCCTCCTCCACCAATTCTGCTTCAGAATGCATTTGTGGGGAAGAGCACTGGGTGTTATATGGAAACCAACTTGGCAATAAACTATTAAAAAAAAAAAAGAATACCTGGGGTGGAGCACGGGATTCACAGTTTAAGAGTGCCCCAAGGCTACAGGTGGCCAGGGACCTAATGAGAAACATTAGGATGGAGAAAACAAGAGTTTCAAATGTATAATCACAATGCCACTTGTTAAATGCAGGAGGACATTTCATTAGAGAGCTTTGGAGCAGGACAGAAGGAGTAATAAATTCTGTTGGGGGTGGGTAATGTGAGAGAAGGCTTCACAGAGGTGACATCTCATTTGAATAAGGGCTTGCCAGGTGAAAAGAAGGGGAAGGCTTTCAAGACTGCTAGCAAAGATGTTTTCTAGAAGTGGTGAGGCAAATGTGGGGGGCGGGGAGGGAACAGAGTGGCTTCAATAAGTCTAGAAAGACATATCAGAGCACAAAGAGCCATGCTTATTGTGTTAACTTTATTTCTCTGTGATGGGGCACCAGAAATGATTAGGTTGCTGAGTGACAAGTTCAGATTTGACTTTTAGAAAGATGACTTTGGTTTCAGCCTGGAGAACAGAGTGATGGGGGGGGGTAAGAAGGACTGCATGGAGGGAGACTGGTCATAATGCAGTGATACAGATGGAAGGCGGGGGGGTGGGTAACAGACATGTGCAGGGAGCTAGAGTGGAGGTAGGGACTAAAAGCCTAACTCAGAGAGCAGGTGACATTCACCCAGGTATGCAATCAGATGCAGATTTAGATGGAGAATGAGAGAAAGCAGTAATGCGTTTTAGTTAGGTATAGCTGTTAGAAGAGCTAGTGAACAGTTGGAAAAATGGAAATCCAGCTCAAAAAGGAGATTAAGTTTTGTTTGGAAGTTTGCTAAACTCTGATGTCTTGGAGGTAACTGAAGGCATGGGTATACATGAGACTCCTCAAGAAGAACCTTAGAGTAAAAAGGGGGAACATAGGATTAGAATTTCAAGAAATAGGACCCCAGGAAATACCAGTATACAAGGAATGGGCAAGGAAGGAGAAGCCATTTTGAAGGAGTTTCAGAAGGATGGCTTAAAGATGTGTGACTTTAGATGACTTGAAGAATCCAGTACAATACATTAATGATGCTAGCTGCCATTATTTTTCTTTTTTCTCTTTCATTTACCAAGTGGACTAAAATGTTTTGTTTCACTGTCATGTGCAATAATATAATAATTAAAAACAAGTTATAGTATCATCTCTCTGCTAAATGTCAGTCCAATTCTGGGGATGGAAGAAAACAGGTATATATATTTTAATCCTATCGTTAATTAAAGCCTCATTTCTACAGCACCTACTTTGTGCTTGGTACTTTGCTAAGTGTGGATGATGGGGAGGTGGACTGGTCTCTGCCCTCAACAAGCTTCCCTTAGTTCTAGCCTGTGCGAGTTATGTAAAATAATCATCACAGATATGAATGAGCAGCAAGTGTCTGATGTGCCTGTCTCAAGGAGACACAGAGTGGAGAATGTCACAAAATGAAAACATATAGTATAGGAGACAACACTGATCGGGAAATTCAGAATAGAGAAATAATCACAAGGAGGAATTGGGAGAGGAAATACTTATAAAAGGTGGGTTTTTAAAGCATGTAGTCAAAGAAGTACAACAGAAGGTTTTGCTATAAAGTGCAAAGAGCACTAAGTCCAGGTCATAGTCCTACCACCACCCCTGCTAAGGTACCCCTAGGCAAGGCCCTTCACCTTCTGGGGCATGGCTCTATTCTCTAGGATCCTAGAGTAGCAACCTCACAACACTTGGCAGGAGGAAGGGGAGAACCTTACCATAACCCCACCCCCACCCCCCGCCATTCACTTGTTCCAGGTGCTTCCTACAGGTGATTTCTTAGCGAGCCTGCGCCAGGAGTAAAGAGGAAGGTTAATCTTGCCTTCCCATGCCTCGCTGATGCGTGGGGACAACTCCCGTTTAGTAGTTTTGTGGGTTTTGTTTTGCTTTTGATGGGATCGGATGGTTCATTTCCAAACAGAGACAGAACTATGTCATATTTAGGAGCAAGAGCCTTGGAATCAGACGTGCTTTAACTCCGGATCTGCCTCTTGTCCCCTGGGTGACCTTCGACAATTTATTCTACCTACGCCTCAGTCTGTTACCTAAAAATTTAGGATAAGGATACGTACCTCATAGGGATGTGGCGGGATTAAAAGATAATAATGTACACAAACTCCAGCGCACAGTGCTGGGCACACAGTAGCTGGTTAATAAAAGAGACCTGTTGATCCTACGAGTGCTATTATTATTAATAACACCTAGAGAAGCGGTAGACGTATACACACGGCGGTCCCCTCCTTCCCAAACTCTGTCAGGCAGAAAAGCCAGCGTCCCAGAACTTAAAGGGACACTGGATGGGTGGAACCTGGAAAGGGTGGGATCCCGGGGTCCGTCGCGTTGGCGGAGGCGGGGAGAGCTGGGGTGGGTAGCTGTGGCCGGCCACGAGAAGGTCCAAGTAACCCCACTCCCGGCAGGGCTAGTACCCGAAAAGAGAGCCTGCTCTCCAGCCCCCGGCGCCTGGGGGGGGGCCGGTCTGAGGCGGGAGCGAGGGGAAAAGAGGAGGGGCGACTGGGGGAATTTCCCCGCCTCTCTCCCTCCTTCCATAAATCACCGCTGCAGCGGCAGCGGCCGCGCCGGGAAGTGCACGGAGCCGGAGTGCAGCGTGGTGGCACCAGACACCTCCCTTTCCCCCCCACCGCTTGCTTGCTTTCTTTCTTTCTCTCAGTTCCCCCCTCCTTTTTTTTTTTTTTTTTTTTTTAACCTTCCTCTCTCCCTCCTCGCTCCGGTGACTGCTGCAGCCTCGCAGCCGGGCGCCGCTCCTCCTCTGCCGGTGCCGCCGCCAGCCCTTGCCTCCTCCGCCTCCGCCTTGCCGGGACTCGCGGGAAGCGAAAGCTCCGCGGCTCGCGGCTCCGACTGTCAGCCCCGCGGCCCGCGCACCGGGTGCGGGCGCCGCCACTCTCCGAGACGCCCTCCGCGCCGCGCCGCGGGGGCCGCGCCGGCGCCGGGGTCCTCGGGAGCGATCCGGCGGCCGCTTCCTCTCCCGCCCGCCGCCGGAGCCCGGCGATGGTGGCCGCCCGCGCTCCCGCGCTGTAGCCGGGCGCCCCCTAAGTTTGGGAGTCAACGCCGCCGCCGCGGCGCGCAGAGGCGTCTGCAGAAGGGCAAGAAAGTTTTGCGGGGTGCGCCGAGCGGGCCGTGGGCGCACCTCCCGTGGCTCCCTCCCCGCTTCCCGGCGCCTTGAGCCCGTCGGCGGGGAGTGGGGGGAGGCAGCATGGCCCGCGAGCCGGAGGAGGAAGAGACGGCAGGGGCGGCCGCCCTGGCTGGCCGCTGCCGGGGCTCGTTCGGCCCGGTCGGGGCCGGGGCCCGGGCGCAGCGGCCGCCCCTCTGGCTGCTCTGCCTGGGCGCGTGCTGGCTGCTGGGCGCCGTGGCCGACGCCGACTTCTCCATCCTGGACGAAGCGCAAGTGCTGGCGAGCCAGATGCAGCGGCTGGCGGCCGAGGAACTAGGAGTCGTCACCATGCAGGTAAGTGGCCCCCTTTGCGCCCCCCGAACTTGCCAGGCATCCTGCCTCTATGCGCAGAGCCCGGTCCCATACCCCAGTACAGGTCCCATTGGCTAGGCAGATCTCTCCGGCGTATACGGAGCCCCCCTTTTCGCGAGACAGCTCTGCCCTCTGCACAGACCCCCCTGACTACACACCAGTTCCTCTTCCATGCACACAGGTACCTCTCCCTTTCTCCTCTGCAGAGGCCCCTGCCCTTTTGCGCGGAACCCTCTTTACCCACACCCCCTCGCAGCTCCTTTATCTCAGCAAGGAATCAGGGGTTCCCTCGAATCTCCTTCCCTAATTTGCACGTATTTCCCCCGTAGTCTTGTTTTCACCCTGCAACCCCTGTAAACTCCCCTTCGCTCTTTGTGTACCCATCCCGGGCAGACGGCCCCGCCTGGCTCGGACGATTTCCCTCCCCTACCCCACCCCCTCGACCACCTCCCTGTGTCCCCCAGACCGAGGCGCACGGATGGGCGTCGGGAAGGAAGGCACCACAGCGTGCGCAGCTGCTCCGGGGCCACCTGGGTCCCGGCAGAGAGCGGCGGGAGGAGTGGACTCTGCGCTCCCTTTCCCCGCCGGGGTGTATTGGGGGAGGGGCTGGCCTGGTAGATTACCGACTCTGGGCTGGCATGGGGGACTTTTTTTTTTTTTTTTTTTTTTTTTTTTATTGCTTCCCGCTGTTGCTGTTGTCCTTTGCGCCCTCTCTGCTGTATTTTTGTTTTGTGTATACCTTTTTAGGGTTAAAAAAAAAAGGGGGGGGGAGTGAATAAGGTTCTCATTTCTCTGGCTTGTTTACCTTGTTGGTCCTCTTCCGTGGTGGAAGGGGCTTACGGAAAGATTGCCCACGGCTTATAATAAGGAATCCTGAAGGTGTTTCTAATAACAGTAGTAAAAATTGCTAAACAGCAACCACCTGGAGATTCTACCTGCCATTATTTTATCTTCCTGGCCAGAAAGGCCCAGTCCATTAGGAGGGGTTGAGGTGACAGTAAGAGTATGAAACCTTTGCTATAACATTCTTCCGTAAGATAACCTCATTCCCTTGTGCATCCTAATAATAATGGTGATAAATGTGGTCTTCGAAAGAGCGAAGTTTCCAGGAATGTGATCTTGGAATAGGTTTCTGATTTCGATTCTACGGTGACCACCCTTCCACCTCCCACCGGGGGGAGGTGTTTTGAGTCACTTTGGGATTGAGGTTTCCGATGTCTACCCTCCCCCACACCCCCGCCCTGCCCTACCACGCCTCCTTCCAACCCCAAGTCTTCACCCCGGATGATACAATTTTCCTACAGCCGCTCCCGCAGACCTTTAACGCTGTAGTGAAAGACGCTGGGGTTTTGTTGTTTTGGTTTGGTTTGGTTTTTTAGGTGAGATTGAGGAGTGGGTGGTTGGCTTGAAAGGTTATTCTGTATTTATTTGCAGACACTTGGAGGGCCAATGAAGTGCAATAGAGTAGGATAGTTCTTCATTTGCATAACAATAGACAAGCTTTTTAAGATACACCATTTAGTTGTCCTTTTCTATGCAGATTTTTCGGGTTCAGATTCCGTTATACTTTTTCCGCAGGCTTGTTCTTATTTCTGATGGTTGTTGACCGAGTTCTTAGAAGTGAAGTGACTTTTAGAGGAAATGGAACTAAAATGTTAGAAAGGAACTAGGATTTTTCCCCCCAGTGGTGAACGTTTCAATTCAGAGCACAAACAATTGTGTTTTTACGCAGAGACACCTTTTTAAATAAAGGACATTTAATATGGTGCAGTTTTGGGCTGTGTTTGTAAGATTAGGAGGCATTTATCACCTTCACCCCATCACTAGCACTGGATAAGGGATCTTAAGTTTCTTCCCCACCCCCTTCCCCATATAAACTAAGGACTTGGCTTTTTCTAAGATGCTGACAGCAGTTTTACTGTTTCTCACCCCATCCTTGACAAAAGGTGAAATCGGATCCCAACACATTGTCATTCAGGTAGGGATCCAAAGCAAATGTAGTTTTTAAAAGGCTTCCCTGTTGAAAAGGAGACACTTTGGGGGGGGGGGAAGCTCTGAACTGTGGGGGGTTTGTGCCCAAATGGCCCTATATCTCCTCCCAACTGGCCTCTTTCTAGCACCTTTGCAACCTCATTGTGGAAACTGGCCTCCTGGGGACAGGGTTTTGTCTGGCAAAAAGTGAAGTGGCTTCTCTCCTTTTTTGAAAGGAGAAGCACATACTGTATTTAAATTCCTCTCCTTGAGCTGTACATTGATCTGCCACTTGCCTCCATCTGGGAAAATTGGGGAGTCTCTTTTTAATTTTGTTACATTGCCAGCTTTTGGGGGGGGGTGGGAGGAATACTTGTAAAACAAAATCTAAGGCAGGCTAGATTTTTGGCCCTTAGCACAAAGATTTCGAGCCTCACATTTTCCTCTGTAAACCTCTGGGATTTGTTCAATGGGTCTGAAATGATGTGGGTTTAGTTATTTAAAGTGCAGATTATATAGTCCTCCCTTGTGGAATATTGGATTTTATAGCTGTAGAGCTATTCTGTCATTCAGAGGTAGGTAGCCCTGTGTGGGTGTTAAGGTGAGTAGGGTCAGACTTCCATATGCAGATGTGAGGGGGTTGGGGAAGAGGTTCTGTCTCCTTGCAAGAAAAAAAAGATTCCCCCTTAGTTAAGGATGGACTCTTCTCATTTGACCTTGGCATTTCGAATACCGTATAGAGCACTGCATTCAGGAGAGCACCTTATTGATGAGAAAGTTTCTGTAGGTCAGTTTATATGGAAAAAGCCCATTTTCAGACTTTAAATCCTTTCTGCTGCAGAAATTCTCCAAAGACAATTTGCCTGTTGCAGCATTTCAAATGCCAGCACATGCCGCTCACAGGAGGTTGCAAGGGCTAATTTCACAAAAACAAAAACCAGGCTTTCTTGCAGCACTGTTGTCTCCCATGTACAGGTTTTGTTTTTTGTGCTTGGTAATCAAGAAGACGGTTTGAAAGCTGTCCTAAAGATTTTCTTGGAAAGGTTTTCTCATGGAGTCTGCCTACTCGTAGTTGGGTTTTTTTGTTTTTTCCCTTTTTTTTTTTTTTTGGTCCTTTGTTTTTAGTAATTGACAAAATAAAAAAAAAATCTTTAAACGATGTGCACCAATGAATTTTGCCAGTGGCCTGGGAAGCTGTCACTGAATACTGCGTGCCCCCATCCCCTCATCCCTGGCAGCAGACCTCCTACATTATGGGTAAAAGTCAAAAACCTAATCACTGTCTCCTCAGGGGTCTGGTGGAGTGAAACCCTCAATAACGTTGAGAGGTGGGGAGCCGAGAGTAGCTGTGGCCAGGGAGACTTGTTTCTGCCTATTCCTTCGTGCAACAAGTTTTTTCTTTTATTATATCGAGCAGTACTGTGGAGTGGAAAGAACTTTGACCATTGGGTATTTGGAGACCCAGGTTCCAGCTCTGCCACTTAGAGGTTGAGTGGTCTTTATCTGCAAGATCGAGGACACTGATTGTTCCTGGAGATTGGCTCTGTGGACTTAATGGAAATAGTGTGTGTGAAGGCACTTGTGAATGTGACGCTGGGGCTGGGAAATGGTGGTGGATGTGGTCGTTCTTAAATGGAGAAATATTAATTGAAAAGCTTACTGTGCACAGAACCCTACGCTAGGTGTTTAGGGGATTTACAAGGAGGTATTCTGGCATAGCCCCTGAAGTTTATAATCTGGAAGAGGAGGGAAGATTGCACAGGTAAAATGGTTTAAGTAACCATGTCTGCTGGTTAAAAGGCATATCTGGGTCTGGCAGCCATTTCACCAGGCACTTATAAGGCCCATTTAACATTATATGACAATACAGGCTCCTTAACAGCAAGAGCCTGGCACATGGCCAGTGTGCCTGCCTTGATGTTAGCTCTAACGCAGCTCTGCCGGGCTGGGCATAGTCACTGTGAACTTGGCAGACATGCCAGCAGGTTGGTCAGATAGCTGCTGTTTGGGGCCTGGAAGGGGGAGTTGGGAGGGTCCTTCCAGTAGAGGCAGAAGAAGTACCAGAAGCACAAACTAGAGCTTCAACTCCAATTCAGGCAAGAGCAGAAGTCAGGACAGATGTGACTTGAGGAACTGAAGAGCTCAACTGGGATGAGGTGCTGGCTGAAAATCTAGAGCAAAGTTGTAAATGAGTAGCTGCTGCTGAAAGTGAGAGGGGAGGCCTCCTTTGTATGCAACAGAACAGCATTGCGGAAGTTCATTCATTTTGCATACATTCAGCAAGCTTTTGGAGGGGGCGGGGGGGGGGGGCTTCTATGCTGTGAAGGGCTCCGCCCCCAATACAAGGTGAATAAAGCCTGGTCTGTGCCCTTAAGCTCTGAACTTGTGATGGAGACAGATACAGAAAGAGGTGTAATGAGCCAGGGGTCTGGCAACTGGCAGTAGAATGCAGTGGGTGGTGCGGGTGGTGGAACAAGGAGCAGGGCATTGTGGGAGGACAAGGAGGGCTGCCCAAGCCCATGTGGGGAAGTCCATCCTGGAAGTTGGTTACTTCTTCCTCCATGTTTTCAGTGAACTGTGAACACGAAGAGGTCAATCCTGAAAGCAGCAGCAGCCTCAGACACAAAGGCTGACCAAATCAGTGGTTCATCGAATGCTTCTAATCTTTGGTGGCACTGAGCAAGATAGTTGGTGTATCTTAAAGCCCTTGGTAGGGATGTGGCTGTGACGCTTGTACCTCTTCATATGGCCTCATGTCTTCTCTCCATGGCCATCACCCCTAAGCTTCTGTGGATATGGACACAAACATCTTGGTAGCTCTGTACTAAGTGCATGCTGATTTGCAGTTAGGTTTAGATAAAGTTTGTATTTTCTCCTAAATCCTATCTAGCATCCTAGGAATGGCATGTTTTAGGATAATTTGTGTACTTAAGCAATATCGAATGTCTTAGAGGTGGTTCCTCCTCCCCCATATCTGCAAAAAATGTGATTTTATTCTGTGCCCTGTGTACAATATAAGCCCTAGTGGGAAAAATTGCTGCCTTGCTCTCTTCTAAAAGTATATAGAGCAGAAGAAGATTGACCATTGATGGATGACTCCGAGTTGAACTTCGCAAGAGTGAGCCAAGGAAAAGCATGTTGAATGACTTCTGGTGGACTATCCCTGTTGTGCTTAATACTCCCTCCACTTCCTCTCCACTAATACCTGTCTTAGTTGGCATCGGCGCCTGTGCTTCTGGTTTTCCTGCCAGTCCTGCTGGAGTCTGGAGGTGTCTGGGGGAGGGGAAGGAGATGGTTTCACACTTTATAACTTGGTGCTATTTCTGGTTGCTGCTTGAGGAGTTCCTTCCTTGAGCTTAAATGGATGAGCAGACAGGAACCTTGCAGAACCCTGGAAGTTTGGTATTATGTACAGTGGGATTTATTTTGGAACACCTTGGACCCGGTGTAAAAATACTGAAATTCACAATATGAAGGGACAACAGAGGCAACAGTTTTGACACAGCTAAGTTATTAACTGTAACTTCCAGCATGTTGTTAACTTGTTCGGAATGTTAGGGTCTTCGGGCTTGACTGTGTTAATGAAGGGAAATAGATTTTAAAAGATAAGTGTCTAGCAACAAGGTCGGATGGAGCCGTAGTCAGTAAGTAGAAGTATGGGACAATTTTTTTAGTGCCAGGGCACAGAACCTGGCAGGCAATGAACATGTGGCTCCTGAGCCTGAATGAAATCAGAATCTTCAGAACCTGCAGATTTCAGTGTGGTCAGTCCTTTGTCCTGGGGGTTACTGAAGTGGGGTGCGCAGACCTAAGGATATGATGCAAAACTATCCTTTGGGGTTTATGGAGAAAATATTAGCTCTGTCATTGATAGTGTTTACTTTTCTTTTAATGTTTGTTTATTTTGAGAGAGAGAAGAGAGAGTCAGCAAGCAGTGGAGGGGCAGAGAGAGGGGGAGAGAGAGAGAGAGAGGCAGATACAGAATCCCAAGTAGGCTCTGCACTGTCAGTGAGGAGCCCCACATAGGACTCAAAACTCCTGAACCATGAGATCATGACCTGAGCCAAAGTCAAACGTTTAGCCAAATGAGCCACCCAGGAGCCCCATCAATATTTACTTTTAAATTTTTCATTGCAAAGATGTGGAGGGGAAAAAATAGTATAACAATACCCATGTACCTCTCACTGGCTTTCACCAGCTTAAACAGTTAGCAGCTCCTGGTCAGGCCGCTTTTATCTACGCCTATGCCAAAGTAACTGGAGAGTATTTTGAAGCAAATTCCACATATCCCCTAATTTTATCCATAATATTTTATATTGCATCCTTAATTTCTATATTTTAAAAGGTTTTGTAATATACATAATGGCATACTAGTATATAGAACTTAAAATCTGCAAGTAATGATGAGTATTTGGAGGGTATAAACTTGTTTTATGGTGACCTGCCTGAATTTTGGCCAAAACCATTGCTGTGTCCCCCTAGCTCTTTATAGATAGCCTGTATCTTTCTCTGGCAACCTCCTCAGTCTTCTGGAAGTCCTGCCTAAGCTTCTTTTGGGGTGAGGGAGCTCCTCTGGGACCTTTAATCCCCCCTTTCTTACAGAAGCTGTTTGGCCCCCGTTTTCCCTGGCTGGTTTTCTGCACAAGGCTGTGACGATCCTTGTTTTTTTCATGGCCTCCATATGTTGTCTATGAACATGTATTTGACTGATGGATCCTGGACCACATCTTCCCCTTATTACTGTTCTCTCCCACTTCTAGAGGAGGACGGAGTGAGAAAGGGACAGGCAAGATAAGCTGTAAGTGGGCGAGAGGGGAAAGTTGAAGAAGAGGAAAAGGTGGACTGTATACATATTTGTCTTCTGAAGGGCCTGTCAGCAAATATTCACTGGGTGTCTCGGTGCACAATTGGAGACTGGGAGAGTGTAGGAGAGGCAGAAAACATCCAGTGCTTTCTGTCTGAGAGCTCCTGTCTTTTCAGGGAGACTAAACCAGTTTTTATGGGTCAACACAGGATAGAAAGAAATGTTGGAGTATGGGATCTAGATCATACCTGGGGTTTACACAAAATGCATGTGCTAGGCCAGGTGTAGGTCTGGGGAATGGTGTTGGCGCTTGTCAACTGGAAGGGTAGTACTCTCCTCCAGTTGTTGCCCAGTGGCAGTAGTGTGGGTCCAGTGTTGCTACATGATTTCAGGAGAGGGTGGATATCTGCTTTTCAGATGAAACTCAAGATTCTTAAAAGTATGGGCAACTAATTCAGATTTAAACAAAACAAACACAAAAACTATGTGGGCCAAACCAAACATGCCTGTAGGTTGGATCAGGGCAGAGGCCACCAATTTGCAGTCCTGGGTTAAAATTACTCCATGGGCTCCAGGAGGTAAAATAAGTGCTTGTATGTAAAGGTTATAGGGAAACAAGTTTCCTTATAAAAGGAAGGAAAACTTTCCAATAGAAAAGTTCTAAATTGGATTGCTTTGGAAGATGAGTTCTCTGTTACCATAATTAAGTCGTTATTGAATGTTTGGTGCCAGATTGTAGGTTATGTCTGAGATCTCCATCAGTTAATTTGTGATCCAGTGAGTGAGAGGGATTTCCAGATGCTTGGGAAAAGTATGTCAGGGATGTTAGTGTATTTGGGAGTGGAAACGGATTCTGGAAGGATTCCCAGAAAAGGTGAAATGAACGAGTTGGTTAGTCAAAGAGTGTAGTTCCCAGAAGGCCCTTTGAGGTGATGGCGCCTTTGAGGAATGGAAAGCTGGCATTAAGGTTTGGAGTTAGGAAAGCCAGAGGGAAGGTAGGGTGCAGGAAGAGGTCGGAGAAGTAGAGGTCAGGTTGTGGGATCCTTGGATCCTTCATGTCAGTCAAGACTTTTTATGTGGCAGATAAAGAACACCCAGTCACATTGGCTGAACAAGAAAGGTGCTACTGCCTTAAACAATTGAACAGTCTAGGGTAGATCTTTGGGCAGTACTAGATTAGGGCTGAAACCGTGTGGCCAGGACACAGTTCCTCTGCACGCTTACTTTCTTAAGTAGATTCTCCCCTTTGTTTGAACATGGCGGGCAGTTGAGTTGGGAACTTGCTTCTTGTGCCTGAGTCTCCTGTATTTGGAGACATGCTTTAGGGGAAAGGAACTAGGAATCTGGAAAAAGCTTGCCCCCTAGAAAACTTAGCTGAGGTGATTTTAGGATTCAAACACCAGCTGCCAGGCCCTGCTTCATTAGCTAGGTTCTCCCTCCCCCAAGTCCAGTTAAGGGAGGGCCTGCTTTGTGGTCTCCCTGCTTCTGGCTAGAAGGCAGGCTGTCTGGCTTTCCACTGTGGTCTTGTGGTCTGCCCTCAGGGGTTGTACAAATCCAGGCCCAGCAGGCCTGCCCTTGGCATACCTATTCTTGCTGACCTTTCAGCAACTCAGATCACTGGGTGCCAAGAGGACTGAGAAGGACCAGAGAGAGCCTCACATCTACCTCCCTTCTTTTTACAGATGAGAAACTTAGGCCCCCTGGGGGAAGTGGCTCCCTGGAGATCCTTCCAGGAGTAAATGGTAGGCTTAAAGCTCAAGTGTTCATCTTAGGACTCTTGCTTTTTGACCCTTTGCACAATACTGTCCTGGGGAGGCTCCATTTTTCCAAGAGAATTTTGCCTTAAAATGGACAGGAAACTTAAAGATACTAATATTCTTTAGGGGAAAGAAAGTTTGACTTAGCTTATTTATTATTATTTAAAAAACTTTTTTAATGTTTATTTATTATTGAGAAACAGAGACAGAGCATGAGCATGGGAGGGGCAGAGAGATGGGGAGACACAGAATCCGAAGCAGGCTCCAGGCTCTGAGCTGTCAGCACAGAGCCTGACACGGGGCTCGAACCCATGAACGGTGAGATCATGACCTCAGCCAAAGTCAGATGCTCAACCGACTGAGCCACGAAGGTGTCCCCCCCCCCTTTTTTTTAATAGATGAAAAAGTAAAGCTGATAGTCTACTTTGACAGCTGATTGGGTTTTTGGTTTTTTGCTTTTTTGTTTTTGATGTTAAGCTGTTATTTGAATACCTAGAAGTCAGTGAGCCACAGATGAAACAAAGATTCTGAGACTTACTACAATATTGTTAGTTTTTTTTAAGAGCAAATTTAAATGGTCAGTTACTGGGGCGCCTGGGTGGCTCAGTCGGTTGGGTGTCCGACTTCGGCTCAGGTCATGATCTCATGGTTTGTGGGTTCGAGCCCCGAGTTGAGCTCTGGGCTGACAGCTAGCTCAGAGCCTGGAGCCTGTCTTCTGATTCTGTGTCTCCCTCTCTCTCTGACCCTCCCCTGCTCACACTGTCTCTCTGTCTCTCTCAAAAATAAAACATTAAACAATTTTTAATTAAAAATAAATGGT
The DNA here is from genome assembly GCA_028646485.1 of Cryptoprocta ferox. Classification (NCBI taxonomy): domain Eukaryota; kingdom Metazoa; phylum Chordata; class Mammalia; order Carnivora; family Eupleridae; genus Cryptoprocta; species Cryptoprocta ferox. The sequence continues at coordinate 50,944,054 of CM053570.1, read as the reverse complement.
CAGTTGTGAACTGTACCAACACCAAAGTAATCTTTTTATTAAAAAGGTAAAACAAAAGGAAAACCAAACTTTAAGGGAGTTTTTGGTGTTTGTGGCTTTTGTTTATGTAAAGGCGACAGAAGGAAATTCCACCTGTAATTTTCAGGCAGAGTTCTATTTTGGACTTCCAGGACTTGCAGCTCCCTAGTCATTAGGAGTATAAAATCCCCCCCACCCCACCCCAACCCCCGCCTTCGTGAAAATTGCAATAGTATTATTACTTTGGACAAGTTATTCAATTTGATAAACAAAATAAACGTCATTTGAATGCCTCTTTACCTTGCCCTCTTTGTTTTGAGTTCAAACGGAGTTTTCCCCTCCTTCAGATTTACATAGTCAAATGATTTCTGAGTTAATTACAGTTAGAAAAATTCCAACCCCTAAATACCAGAGTGGATCAACTGAAAAGTAACGTATGGTCCATATTTCCCTGGAAATAATGTGTTTTATTGTAATTGTAGAGAAGCCAGTGGGTAAATTGTTATCTGTTTTGTATGATAACGTCTTGATTCTGTTCCATAACAATTATTTTAAAGACTCTGTCCAAGCCCAAGACTGTAGCACTTTCTTCCCCCCTTGTTTCCCCTTGGATATTTTTTAAGTTTTATTTTTGCGTGGAGTGGAGGCCCTGGTGGAAGGGCAGTGAAAATCGGTAAGCCAGTGAGAATGAATCTGAATTTTTAATTAGGCTTCGAGTTGTTTCTTCAAAGTGTAGAGACATCATTAGTGATGTAAGTCTTGTTGCGTTAGCAGAGACTGACATTTTACTTCAAACGTGGTGAGTGCAGCTGTCCTGTGCAGATAAAAGTTGCCAAGTGCGGAATAGCAAGGTGGATTGGTAGATAATTAGCTGTCCCACATTACTGCAGTGTGGAAGAAGCCTGCCAGTCATGGGCAGGAAGGAGGAATTATTAGTGGGAGAAAATCCAAGTGTGTCATAAAGCAATTTGGAATCACTTCAGCCGTGGCAGAGCTGATAAGGCGTATGTTAAGGAAACCAGACAAACTGAGTCTAGTATGTGATGGCCAACTTTCTTCCTTTTTTCTTTTCTTTCTTTCTCTTCAATTCAAAAGAGGAATGATTGGAAATGAATGATCTATAAATACAGTGAATTACAGATTCCTCAGTCTGTCCGGACTCCATGTATAAAATAGTCAACCAGCTTAAAATAGTCTCTGTGTCTCCATGTATCTTGAAAATAAAGTGAGGATTCTATACAGGAAAAAAAATCACAGGGATGGCATAAAGCCTTGACAATAACTGTGCTCTGTATAGCCTTGAAAAAATATCTGAAGAAGAAATTTTGAAGTCTATCACCTTTCTACTATAAAGGTTATAATATTTATAAGTGATTTGAGGATATATTGCCATATTGGTGGAATATGTGCATGTATTTAAATATTCATAACGTCCTTCTGTGATCATCACATTCTTCCTTAGGAAATGGGCACTAGAGGAAGTTCTGTTGGCTTTTTTGCCCATCCTCAATTATTTGCTAACTTGAATGAAACTTGATGGGATATTTTTGTCCATTTGGATTGCTCCCTGCACTCCTGCCAAGATACTGAACTCCTTTGTCCTAGTTTCGTCCACTTTTACTGGATTGGCTTTCTCCAAAGCCAAAGCATCACTTGGCAGCCCGGAAGCAGGAGGTGCTGATGTGGGGTGTGTGCTGTGTTCTGCTTGTAGAGTATCCCCTCTGAATGAGTCCTACCCCTGGCCACTGTGGGAGACAGATCATTTTTTGCTCTTTGCTTCTTATCCCCTTTCCTCACTAGGGGAATGTCACTGGGTTGCTGCTGCCCTGGGTGGTTTTGGAGAAAGCCTGGAGAATTGAGTTTTTTGGACAATCTTGGCTCTTCGATCCAGAGTTGATTTCACTGGCACCCCCCCCCCCATCGTGAAAGGGGGACATTGGCCCCTCTGTAGTCTTGGGGCAGGAGGTAGGGGACAGGGGACCAGACTTTGTGCTGATTGTGAACTGGTCGTATTTGTTATGGGTTAAGATCCCTGGAGATTGTGTAAATTTATGACCATCAAGAAGGCTGGACATTTTTTTTTTTTGCATACATGTATATTGAGATAATGTAGGCAAGAGTCGTAAACACTAAAGTGTTGTACAGGTGTGAGTTATTAGAGCACGAGCTCCCATAAGAAAACACCCAGATCTATTCATCCATATAGTCCTGGCATGGGTTAGCACTTCCTCTGACACATGATCAGGACTCAAAAAATGTCTGGACTACAGAAATTCAGTGGCCAGCTTTAAACAGACTTTGTAACATTCTCATGTTTATTCCAAATTTAGCTTTTGCTATTATGTTTCATGTGTTAATTTCATTACTTTAGGTTTATAGTGAAATGTCTTGAGCCTTTACCTGCTACTAGCGACTCAAAATGTTTGAGATTAGTGACAGTGTCTAGCGAGTATCAAGCACCTTAGGACTCTAAGTATGGATTGGTTCTGATGTCTTAATTTCTTCATCTGAGAGAAAGTGGAGATATGTATATTGAAGACATATAGGAATATATAGAAAAATGTGTACTTGCAGATTATATACTAAGAGCTACTTCATCCTGAGAGGCTAGAGTTTGTTAATTTTGCTTAACAATTGTTTATTGAGCGTGTACTATATGCCAGGTACTATGCTTGGATTTCAGTTTGTGATCTAAAAGAGACAGAAGCCCTACTCTCATGGAGTATACCACCTACTAGGGGAAATAGACATTAAAGAAATGATCATGTAAGTAAATATAAACTATAATTTTTGAATAGAAGGAAACAAGGGCTATTCCAAGAATTACCAGGGAGATTTTTTGAAGAAAAATTTGGGGGGGAAAGGGGAGTTAGAATGTCCCTTCTCTGCTTCAGACTTTCTGAAGGTTTCTGTCTGACCCAGCCTAAAATCCCAAATTACAGTGGCCTTCACGGCCAGATGTGTCCTAGTCCTTGATATCTTTGTGGTCTTCCCTCCCCTCACCCCACCAAGCTCCCACCGTTTCCCAACCTGCATAACAATGTTCGTCTAACCCTCCAAGCACACACTTGCCCCAGAGCCTTTAAACTTGCTGTCTTCTCTGCCTGGGAATAGCAGGAACCTCTCCCTGGTCACCTGTAACAGTACCCTCCCGGCCTTGCATCTCCTCACTCTGTCTCGTTTGTTTACTTTATTGTAACCTAACCTCCCACAGGTAGCTTTGTATTGTTCACTTCTGTTTTCATGTGGACTGGTACTTGGTACTTAGAATCACTCAATAAATATGTACTGGACAGGGGTGAGTGGGAATGAAAACTGTGGACTGCGTGGTATGGGAAAGAATCTCAGGAGGGGCTAAAAAGGAGGAGCCAATCAGAGGAGGGGTTTGGGGGAGGCCTACAGAAAGAGGAAGAGCCAATGAGGAGGGCTTTGCAGAGGCCCGCAAAAGAAGGAGCCAATCGGGAGAGGACTTGGGAGCAGCAGAAGTGAGAATGAGACTCAAGGGAGGGGTTGGTGCCGGTGGCGGAAAGCCGGGAGGCGGTAGGGGAGACTAGCAACCCAGAGGAGGGAAGAGCCTATATCTAGGTCCTGAGAGGCAGGACTTTGGCTTACTTGAAGAAAGAAATCAAGCCAGGGGCTGACCAAGCATGCTTGCAGAAGGGTGATACAAGTGAAGAATTTGGATTCCTATTCCTAATTAACGCCAGTGTAGTTGTTTCCCACTAACTCTTTGGTCATGGCTTTCCTGATGAGGACCCATTAAAAGGGTGGGGGTTGCAGGGTGAAAGACCCTGGATCTGTAGAGGTCTGCAAATTGGAAAATCTTCGGTAGGCCATCTGTTTCTTCCAGTTGAGGGAGAGGAGAGGGAAGAGAGACTGCAGCTTCATTCATATGTATCATGGAGAAAAATTTAAATGTCGCTTAATTGTTACTTATAATTTAAAAAATACGCAGGCTTCCTATATTATTGGCCAAAACAGACAACTTTAGAGTCCACTCTGAATACAGTAATGAAATACTGTATTAATAATACAGATGTACTTTAACCTCCACTGCATTGGATTTTAGCTACCTATAGAAAATGTAATCATTTTCTTTTCTTCCTGCAGATAGTAATGATCATTTCTTTTAAAAAGTGTATTTAGGGTGCCTGTGTGGCTCAGTTGGTTAAGCATCAGTTTCGGCTCAGGTCATGATCTCGTGGTTCATGAGTTCAAGCCCTGTGTCAGACTCTTGTGGTGACAGCTCAGAGCCCGGAGTCTGCTTCAGATTCTCTGTATCCCTCTCTCTGCCCCTGCCCTGCTTGTGTGCTCTTGCTAGCTCTCTCTCTCAAAAACAAACATTTAAAAAATAAGTGTATTTATTTACTCAGAGAGAAAGCGAACTGGAGAGGGACACACACACACACACACACACACACACACACACAGAGAGAGAGAGAGAGAGAGAGAGAGAGAGAGAGAGAGAGAATCCCAAGCAGGCTTCACACTGCCGGTGCAGAGCCCATTATGGGGTTTGAACTCACAAACTGTGAGATCATGACCTGAACCGAAATCTAGAGTTGGACAATTAACCAACTGAGCCACCTAGGTACCCTAGTAATGATGATTTTTTAACGTGGCTTTGACATTGTACAACCAGATCTTTCAAGTACATCAAGGATTTTTTCCACGTTGTTTTAAAAATTGTAAAATATACATAACATTAAATTTCCTATTTGAAACATTGTTAATTGTTCAGTTCTGGGCATTAAGTACTTTCACATTGTTGTGCAAATATTGCCATTATCTGTCTCCAGAACTTTGTCCATCTTCTCTGACTGAAACTCTGTACCCATTAAACAATTTCTTTCCTTTCTCCCCTGGCCCCTCACCACCACTATTAATTTCTTTCTCTATGAATTTGCTCTAAGCACCTCATATAAGTGGTGGAATCATACAATATTTGTCCTTTTGTGACTGGCTTTATGTCCTATAATGTCTTCCAGGTTCACCCATGTTACAGCATGAATCAGAATTCCCATTCTTTCTAAGGTTGGACAGTTATCCATTGTATGTGTATGCTACATTTTGTGCATTCATCCACCAGTGGACACTTGGGTTGTTTCTACCTTTTGGCTGCTGTAGATAATTCTTCTATAAACATGGGTGTACAAACGTTTGAGTGCCTGCTTTCAGTTCTTTTGAGTATATACCCAGAGGTGGAATGGCTGGATCATATGAGCTATGAGAATTAAATTCTATATTTAATATTTTAAGTCTCATTTATTTTGATAGTGAGCATGTTGTGCATGAGCAGGGGAAGGGCAGAGAGAGAACATGAGAATCCCAACAGGCTCCTTGCTGTCAGCATGGAGACTGACGCAGGGTTCGATCTCACAAACTGTGAGACCATGACTGGAGCTGAAATCAAGAGTCTGATGCCTAACCATGTGAGCCACCCAGGCTCCCCCTCTGTTTGTTTATGGTCCTATTGTTTTCCGTAGTAGCTGATGTTTTATATTCTTACCAGCAATGCACAAGAATTCTAGTTTGTCTATATCCTTGCCAAGACTTACTTACTTTTTGTAAAACAGTCCTCCTAATGGGTGTGAAAATAAACTCCTTTTGGTGTAGAGTTCTATGAATTTTGATAAACGAACAGTCCTGCAACTATCACCACAGTCAAAACACAGAACACTTCCATCACCCCCTCTGATGCCACTCCTTTGTGATCAGTCCTCTCTTCACCCCACCTGGAACCCTGAAAACCACTGGTCTATTCACCATCTCTATAGTTTTGTCTTTTCTAGAATGTCCTATAAATGCACTATGATACGCATTTTGAGTCTTGGTTTTTAATTCAGCACAGTTTGAAATTTATCCATGTTGTGTACAATGACTAGCTCATTCCTTTTTATTGTTGAGTAGAATTCCATAGTGTGTACCAACACACCACAATTTGTTTATCCAGCTGACAAGATTTGGATTTAAGGTCATAAATCCATAAACATTCCTGCTATAGACATTTGCATGTAAGTTCATGTGTGAACATAAGTATTCACATTTCTGGGGTGGGAGGGGGAGGATTGCTGTGTCATGTGTTAAACTTTGTAAGAAATTGCCAGTCTGTTTTCCAGAGGGTCCGTATCATTTTGTTATCCCATTAGCAATGTGTGAACATCTTGGTTGCTCCAAATCTTCACCAGAACTTGATTGGGTCAGTCATTTTATTTTTTAATTATTTATTTTTAAAAATTTATTTGATTTTTAATTTTTTTAAGGTTTATTTATTTTTGAGAGCGAGAGAGAGAGCATGAGTGAGCAGGGGAGGGGCAGAGAGGGAAGGAGACACAGAATCCAAAGCAGGCTCCAGGCTCCGAGCTCAGCCCATAGCCTGAGGTGGGGCTTGAACTCACTAACCGTGAGATCATGACCTGAGCCTAAGTTGGACGCTTAACCAACTGAGCCACCCAGGCGCCCCAGGTCAGTCATTTTAATGTTAGCCGTTGTTAAAATGTGTGAAGTAATGAATCATAGTGGTTTGAACGAACATTTCCCTAATGAATAATGGTGCTGAGCATTTTTCAATGTGCCTATTTGCCATTAGTGTGTGTGTGTGTGTGTGTGTGTATACATATATATGTGTATATAATATATATTTGAAATACCAAAAATTTGACCATTTTTAAATGGGATTGTTTCCTTATTGTTGATTTTAAAAAGCAATTTATTGGTTTTATTAATTTGGTAGATTTGTACAGTGATTACCACTATCTAGTTTTAGAATATTTCCATTACTCACAAAAGTTCCTATATGCTTGTTTGTTACTGACCTTTGAGGTTGTATTTTATTCAGACAAACTTCTTATTTTCCTCATGAGTGCCAAATTCTTTTTTTAAAATTAAAAAGAAAATTTAATGTTTTTAGTTATTACTGAGAGACAGAGACAGAGCATGAGCATGGGAGGGGCAGAGAGAGGGAGAGACACAGAATCTGAAGCAGGCTCTGACCTAGCAGCAGAGAGCCTGATGTGGGGCTTGAACTCAGGAACCAGGAGATCATGACCTGAGCTAAAATCAAAGTTGGATGCTTAACTGACTGAGCCACCCAGGTGTCCCAGTCTTCTCTCTCTCTTTTTTAAGTGACATCGTTCTCATAAGGTATTTGCTTTTATTAAAGAATGATGACCAGGGTTAGAAAGAATAAACCATAATCCAGGATAGATACAAATCTTTAAAAGAGAGCTGTGGATTTTGCAGTTCTTGTTTTCAGCTAGAAACAAAGCCTTATTGAAAAGTTTTGGTTAATGTGGCCTATGTAGATTCTTAGATTTAATCAATCAATTGGTTAGTAACTGTTGATTGCACTCCTGTAATGTTCCAGCACTGCTCAAGTTGGTGGGGGGGGGGTACAGTGATGGACAGAACAGAGCCCCTATCTTTGAGAGTCTTATGTTCTAGAAGAGGAAGATAGATACTTAAATCAGATAAAGGTGACCTTGGACTCTGATTAGTTCTGTGAAGATAAGGTTGGTTCATGTGAGGTTCAAAGGTGACCTCTTGGAGGAGTTGGTATTTGAACTGCGGCATGGATGTATTGGGGGCTGCCTGGAAGGAGCTGGGGGAAAGAGTAGAAGGCTCAGGGCTGGAGGGGAGAACGAACTTGTTGTGTTAGAGAGCTGAAAGAAGGCTAAGAAGGAAGATAGGAGTGAGGGAAGATGACCAAGGATGGGATCACTGTGGAGACCAAAGAGGTTTCATCTTATTCTGGCTGAAATGAGAAGCCAGAAATGGGTGGAGGATTTTAGGCATGAGAGTGACATGGCTGACTTTGGCTTCAGAAATCTCCCTCTGGCTGTTGAGTCTCTGGTTGTATGTATGTGGTGGGGGTTGGAGAAATGAAGGTATTTACTCTTCCTGGAAAGGTATTGGCCCATTTCTTGTGTGATTTCACTTAAATATGATGAACTTGTAGTAGTTGATGATGTATATCAACAAAGGCCCACTAGGTCAGTGCTATGATTTAAAAAGAAGTAGGACAGCTGCGATAGAATGCGATAGAATAAAAAAAGCAGATCAGACTTTTCATGTAGAAAATATGAGACAACATAATTTCGTTTATATTTACAGATACTCTCTGCCAAGTGATTAATCATTAAAGGCCATGAGATCTTAGTAAGCTAAAAAAGCAATTTTTTAAGATTTTATGTTTAAAACAATTTCTAATGTTTATTTTTCTCTCTCTCTCTCTCTCTCTCTCTCTCTCTCTCTCTCTCTCACACACACACACACACACACACACACACACACACACACACACAGTCCAAGTGGGGAGGGGCATGGGAGAGGGAGACACAGAATCTGAAGCAGGCTCCAGGCTCTGAGCTGTCGGCACTGAGCCCAGTGTGGGGGCTTGAACTCATGAACCGTAAGATCATGACCTGAGCCGAAGTCGGAGGCTTAACCAGTTGAGCCACTCAGGTGCCCCAAGATTATATTTTTAAGTACTCAATGCACCCAACATAGGGCTCAAAGACTCACAGCTCCCAAGATCAAGAGTCTCATGTTCTACTGATTGAGCCAGCCAGGTGCCCCAGCTATGTAACTTTTTTCTCCACAGCCTCCATTTTCTCACTTCATTAGGAGAAAAATGCCTGCCTCAACTCTGGATTGTTATAAAGGCAGCAATATACATGTCATAGACTCATCAATTCTGATTCTGTTAAGATGTTTTGAATTGCAAGTAACAGCCCATCCCAACTGAAATTGCCTTAAAAGACAAAGCAAGCTTGTAGCTTAAATAGCTGGGGGCAAAAAACAAACAAACAAACAAACAAACAGGTGCCTGGGTGGCTCAGTTGGTTGAGCATCAGACTCTTGATTTCAGCTCCGGTCACGATCTCCTGGTTCTTGAGTTTGAGCCCTGCGTCAGGCTCTGTGCTGCCAGTGTGGAACCTGCTTGGGATTCTCTCTCTGCCTCTCCTCCCCCGTCTTCTCCTCCCCCGTCTTCTCCTCCCCCGTCTTCTCCTCCCCGTTTCTCTGTCTCTGTCTCTCTCTCTCTCACAAAAATAAATACTAAAAGAAATAGCTGAAAAAATGGTGACAGATAGAGTGAACTTGAGGCACCGTTTGACGAGAGCCCTGGCTGCGTATTCCCTGCCCCCTTTCTTTCCAGCCTCTGTCATCCTCCAGGTGTTAGCTTATCCTCAGACTGACTTCATGAACTCTGTAGGAAAATGAGTGCCTGGGTTCCAGGCCTCTCAGGAGCACGTCCTGCTCTTTGGAAGAAGACCCCTCCCTCCTCGGCTGTTCTGCAGGTTGCCTTGGGCTCCCCCGATTGGACTTTACTGTGATTAACGGAATGCAAGAAGAGGGGATTCCATTAGTTTGTGCTAATCAGGACCTACTCATGGAGCTGTGCCTTGGTTGATTCCACCCACCTTTCATGACTCCTGCTTTATCTAGTGATTTGGGCAGCAGAGAGATAACACAAATGTTTACTGTGTTCACTGTGATCATTCCAATGGCAGTAGAATGTGGGAGTGATTTTGGTCATTTTGGCTACTGTCCTAATGCTGGACTCTCCTTTTTCACTTTAAAGAAGTTATTTATTGAGCACAGTGTGAAACATAGGATGTACTTGATTCATGCCAGCATTATAGTCTGGGACTGCTTAATCAATTTGGTTAGTAAACGGATCCACATCAATTAGTTTAGAAGGCAATACTTTATATATTAGAATATAATTTTAGCTTTGTGTGAGGTGACTATGGTTTGGAATTATCCATGCTGGTGGAGTGTACATTTTGTAAACCTAGTATTACACATATTAACCTATCTTTTAAGGACAGTACACGGTGGCAGATACTTTATAACCTGTGTTTTGCACATCTCAGGTTTTTGACCCATCTCTTTGCCCATCCCTAACTTCTTGTCTGTTTTCATGATGACATAACTCAACAAGAAAATTGCTACTTTAGGATGTGGTTATTAAACCGCTTGCATTTAGTTTATTCATTTATTTGAAAATGTTACCTGTTAGTTTTACTAAACAAATACAGGTTTTATTGGATTTCAATACAGGATTAAAAAAATTTTTTTTAAGTTGATTTATTCATTGAGAGAGAGAGAGCGCGCGAGCAGGTGCTAGCAGGGGAGAGTCAGAGAGAGAGAGAGAGACAGAGAGAGGGAGGGAGGGAGAGAGAGAGAATCCCAAGCAGGCTCAGCACTTAGAGTGCTCAAACTCCTAAAACACAAGATCATGTGCTTTACTGCCTGAGCCACCTAGCCACCCCTCAATACAAGATTTTTGAGAAATGTATGGTTATAAGGACAACTACCATCTATTTTGGACAGAGTTATCTAATTCGCTGTTTAGGGAATCTCCTTACAACACCATAAAATATCAAGGAGGTAAAAGTATGAAAAGTATCCTTTTTAATTTGCCCTCCAAAAATTTGTCTTCTGTCTGATCTGATTCAAGAGTTACAGGAGTAATATAGTGAAATTCTTATTGAATTTCCTTTGAGTACATTCCTAAAATATGGAAGTAAAGGTACATGCTGCCATTTCTCCCTCTGACATTGAACGAAGGGAGGAGACACCTGCTAATGTAACTCCCATTGTTCCTCCATCCATTCTTGGAACATGCTTTAAATACCAAGCCCTGTGGTGTTATACCTTCATTTTAAGTATCTTCTGTTGATGAGAATTTGATTTTAAACCTGAGTTCTCTTAGTTATGAGCCTAAGATCAAGATTGTATAGACAGACTTTGGACTAATTCTTCATAGTTTTGTCATGGACATTAGAATTCTATAAATGCATTTTTCCTCAAAACATTCATATCCCTATATACTACCTTAAAACTTTGAAGGAGGGGCGCCTGGGTGCCTCAGTCCCTTAAGCCGTCAGACTTCAGCTCAGGTCATGATCTCACCATTTTGGAGTTCGAGCCCTACATTGGGCTCTGTGCTGATAGCTCAGTCTGGTTTGGAGTCTATGTCTCCCTCTCTGTCTCTACCCCTCCCCCACTCGTGCTCTGTTTGCACCTCAAAAATAAATAAACATTAAAAAGAATAAAAAACTTTGAAGGAAGGTTCTTATGTGTCCAAATATAACCAGGAAAATTAGGGAAATGATTTCGCATCTATATAATGTCTGCTACCTGCCAAGCATCCTTGCAGATGCTGAAGATAGTCAACAAAATGCAATCCTGCTTTCCTGGAGCAGACATTCTCCTGGGTAGAGTAAAAAGCAGGCTGGGAACAGCAGGGGGACGAGGGTCAGTTCAGGGAAATTATGCCAATGCAATGGTCAAGACTTCTGCTTGATGGATGTGGATGGGTCACGTGGCCTGCAGGGATTGTCTAAGGGATTAACTCTTTGCAGGCTAGCGTCTTCCAAGTCACAGTTCTTTCCTGTGACATTTTTAGACTCACAAGCGGCCCATAAACAATTACTATGCTTTACTCTTCTTCTGTGTTTCCTGTAAACCCTTAACTTGGATTTTATTTCTTTTTTTATCACTGAGCTGCCTGAGACTTACTCCATTCTCCAGTCTCCTAAGACTGTCCTGTCCAGTCCTGTCAGGAAAAGGATGCCTCTTTTCTTGCATGCTTTGTGGAGCTGCTTCAAAGTAAAAGCCATTTTTAAGCAGCGCAGAGACATTCCCTAAAGGTGGCAAGAGATGTGGGTGGTTCCAACCATCCTCAGTTTACAAACACTCTGGTTTCCAGAGCTCATTTCAGAGTCTGTTGTTTGGAACAATATTTAGCCAGAGGGATTATAAAAGCAGACCCAGTTCCCAGGTCAACTCCCAAAAGCCTGTTTAGAGGAACTAGGGTTTTAATCCAAGCTTCCTTCCTATCTTTCTGAGCCTCCAGTTCCTTACTGTAAAAGTTGGAGGTGCACTTACAGTGGTTATAGGGTTCTATGAGTAGGTCTGAGAAGAATGTCTGGTGTAGTGCTTGATGCCAGAGGTCTCACAAAGCGTTAGTCTGTCTTTATGAAGGGAATTGTTGCTGGGTCCTCAGAATTTAATGCTCCACTCCTCACTTTGTAGGTTTTGAACAGCAGTGAGGGTCCTGGGTATATGTGGGGTAGGAACTGAATAGGATGAACCTCTTATGTTATTAAGGGCAAGGAGAAGGGAAAGGTGTAATATTATTGAGCACTATTATGTGGATACTGTGCCAAGCACATGTTAATTATTGGCTATTATCTTTTAACCCAGACATAGCCCAGTAGATCAAGCTTGTTGCCAAAACGTCTGTTCCTAAGAACTTTGGCCAAAGGAGTTGGTCTTCTAGGTACACATGGCTCTAGCTCAGCCCCTGCCTGCTGCTGCTATTTACTTCAATTTTTCTCTTTTCTTTTTTCTTTTTTTTTTCTTTTTTCTTCCCCTTTTTTTTTTTTTTTTTTTCCAATTTAGCCCCTGTCTATAGATCAGGAATAACTATTTGGGCACGTTTTTGTCTGTGGCTAAGCAGTTTCAGCAAAAGGCAAGAAAGATGCTTTTCAAATTCCTGAAGGGCACAACGGCCCTCTCTCTGGTACTGCAGGTCTGACTGGGCCTGGTTTCTTCTTGAAATGTCTCCCTGTGATGTTATAACTTAAAAGATGGAGGACCGTTTGATCCAAGCCCAGGATTTGTTGGCTACAGGGTTTTTGTTAATAGAAAACACTCCTGTACCTCTAGGGGGGGAAAATTAAAGCACATACTTCTTCCTCTTTGACCTTCGAACCCTTGCCATTTACATCAAACACTTGCTGGGAGAGCAGGCTAAATTAATAATCTGTGATAGCTCCCTCTCTAACAAGCTCACTTTAAACTTGGCATTTTCTCCTCAAGCTGATGAGTTTGCATCTCCTCAGACGATGTGTGTGCCCTTCAGACATCTCAGGGAAGGGAATGCACTTGGTGGGAAGCGCAGTGCTCTCCTCACACAGTGTGCCTCATTCAGTGAGTCTCAGAAACAGTTAGCCTTTCGAGAACAATTACAAAGTAGCTGTACTAAGGCTGAGTGACTTGGCTCCTGAGCCTCAATTTCTAGATCTGTAAAGTGGGAATACTTAGCTACCTCAAAGGACTATGGTGAAGGCCAAATGAAGCATGTATATAAAAGTGCTTTGTATCCTGCTTTTTGTTATAAACTCTTATTCTTAGGGGAGGTCAGCAGAATAGCAGTGGGAATAGAGGTGCAGAGCAACCTTTTCCCTTTCAAATGTAGGATGGAATGCTCCTGCCCACTAATTTTCAGTGAAAATTAATTTTAGGGTCCTCTATATAGTAACCAAAGGCGGTGGGAAATGAGGTCCCTTTCTTCAAAGACTGTACCCTCTTTTGTTTGTGTTATTATTAATGACCATTAACAGTAATACATTAGCTTTGTTGTGTTGGAATCACCTACTCAATTTCCTTAAAAGATCTTTCATTAGTTTTTTTTAAATTTTTAATGTTTATTTTTGAGAGAGCGCATGAGCATGAGGGGGGAGGGGCAGAGAGAGAGGGAGACACAGACTCTAAAGCAGGCTCTAGGCTCTGAGCTGTCCGCACTGAGCCCGACACAGGGCTCGAACCCATGAACTGCGAGATCATGACCTGAGTTGAACTTGGATGCTTAATGGACTGAGCCACCCATACGCCACCCCCCCCCACCTTAGTTTTCTTTCTCGACTGAAGATGGTTTGAATCTCTGGAACTCTCAAATTATTTCTGCATGATTTAAAAAGACTGCAACTCTTTTTTAGAAGTCTGGGATTAAAAAAAAAACCACGAAGAAAAAATTTCATCTGGGTAGCATTATTCATTTGGGAGAAGGATAAGAGTTGAAGATATTCTATAGCTACAATATAAACAGTCTGTATGTGGGGAATGTTCTCTCCTTAGTGAAAGGCCATGAAAATTCTTTGTTGCTTGAGGAATAAGGCATTTTTATAACTTGAGAAAGATGTAGGGAAGGATAGCCCTCTATTCTGATGACACTGAGTTGGGTCCTCCCATTGTTTTGTTAGAAGAGGCCTGTGACCAGCCTGTGTCCCCTTTCCCAGCCTTTCTCCATATACCCATGCAATGCCTTTGGACAATACCAAGTGGATCCTGGCTCCAGATCTCCCCAAGCTCATCTTGCAGAAATGAGTATTTCCTGCTAACTACCTCCCTTCTTGGAGGCACCTTCCTCTGTTCTGAAATCCTCCATCATAAGCCACACAGGAGCAATGAGCTACCTTTTATGGAGTGCACAGCCCTGCAGTACCTTGTCTTTAGAGTTAACATAAGTGCAGAAGACCTCACTGCCACTGGGACTTCCTACATGTACTGTGCAGTTATCGGTCTTCTGGAAAAAATCCTATCCTCAGGACCACTTTTCTGTTCCCTAGATGAGTCCTGGTAAGTCATGGAAGGTGGTGTGGCATGAAGAGACACTGGGATTGTCTTCAGGGGCTCAACTCTGGTATTGCCTAGAATTGCGTAGAAAGTTGTCTGGTTTTGTTTCTTTTTTTTAACACCTAAATTCGGGTTGAGTACTGCTCCTTTGTGACCCCTTAAGAGTCTGTAGTTGCCCTTGTGTGCCCTTTATAGGTAGAAATGAACTCTGCCTTCCCTGAGTCCTCAATACCTTGCATAGTGCTCAGGACAAGCATTGACCCTCAGTAAGTTCTGAATGAATGAATGGAATGAATGAATGCATGAATTTGGAATCAAATACTTGAGGTTCCACCTTAATCTCTTTCCTCCCCTATAACATGGCAAGGTGAGGGCGGGAAATAATACTTCACAGAACCTTTCTATCACATGACATGTCTCTAAAATCCCTTGTGAATTATAAAATAATTTACATAAGAGTTCAAAAATACCATTTGAGTGAAAGATTTCTTGTTTCAGCTTTGATATATCCAGGTAAATAAAAAGGAGATGCCATTTATTACTGTGGGTGGACTTGTTGTTTGTGTAACTGTTCCGTTTTCCTCCAGGAAAAAGTAATCGTGAAGAAATGAGGAAATGAAAGCTTAATCATTTGTTAAGGCAGTGATGACCTAAGAGTGGTTTAATGATTTAAATATATAGTTGGATACCTCACATATGATGCATTTTCTCAGAATCCTTAACCATGTAAGTTTCATTGGAAAATTCCTTCTAGGTTGTACTTTCTACTTCTGAAGAGTTGGGGAGCAGTTTGAAAAGTGCATATTCCCAAGCAGGGTATTCTTAGGCTTGTTGTCTTGTGGCTTGCGTATGGGAAGGAGTGCTTCTGATGTGTTCTGGCCTATAGCTGGGCAATAGGAGAATATATGAGGGAAGGAAGGGGGTTGTGGGGATGCCAGCTAGCTTTACCCAGGGCCTGCACCAGTCCAATTGGATAGCTTTGTCCTCCCCCCACCCCCAATTATTAAGGTAAGGGAGGCCCCCTTGCCCGAATTTTAAGTCTTCCCTCCCCCTGCCTCACCCACCTGTTCTCCCTGCAGTAGGTTTAAACCCATTTTGTGGAGCCAACCCATTTCAATGAGCTCGTGGTCCTCCTCCGCTCCTTCCAGAAGTGTATGCACGTAAGGGAGCGTATTTAATAGACTCGACTGCCTCTGTGAAAGAAGGCTTTGTGGAAGAGAGCCTGTGTGTTTGTCCATCTCTCAGCAGTTCCTGAGGCTCTTCCCAAGTCTCCCTGACACCAAAGGGCCGAGCTGGGAAGGACCCTGCTTCAGAATAAAAGGAAAGGAGAGATGGAGCAGGGGAAGGAGGAGGCTGAGCGTTGCAATGTGGAGACCCTTGGTCTTGGCACTCCAGAGCTGAGCATCTTAACATTTTCTCTTCTCTTTACCCCCAGCTGGGGATTTTGCATTTTCAATGAGGGCCCCACTACCCTAAGCTCTAGTGAAAGTGGATCACTTTAAGCCAGCAACAATGGTGGCTTCTTATCCTCTTAGTTAATGCTTTAGATAACTTTTCTTTTAGACCAGGTAGGGGTTTCTAAAGCAGTGCTGTGGCTCTGGCTTTGCCTGGTAAGACACAGGACACCATCTCCTCTTTTCCAACGATCTTTTTTTTTTTTTTTTCACTCCTTAACTTCCCTCCCCTGCCCCCATGTCTCTTAAGTTGAAGGGATTTTTTACCTTCACATCTGCGGACAAGTCAAGCTATACTAACAATCTATCACGAGCAGTTGTCACAGAGAGGATTTACTGTAAAGGACAGCAATTCATGAGTTCCCAAACAACAACCTCCCAAAGACTTGTTAGACAAAGGATTTATACATTTTATTTGAATTTACTGTATAAGCTCCAATCTTGAATTTAACCAAGTGGGAGCTGCTTTTATTCACTACCTGCTATGTACCAGTGAAACTACAAGGATTATGCCTGAGGGGGCTTCTCAAATTGCAAGAAAAGGAGGGAAGAAGAATCTCAAAAAGGAAAAAATTAAAAAATTAAAAAAAAAAAAAAGGACCAGGGTGCCTGGGTGGCTTGGTTAGTTGAGTGTCTGACTTCAGCTCACCTCAGGTCATGATCTCATGATTCATGAGTTTGAGTCCCCACATCAAGCTCGCTGCTGTCAGCACAGAGCCGGCTTTAGATCCTCCATCCCTCTCTCTGACCCTCACCAGCTTGTGCTCTCTCTCTCTCAAAAATAAATAAAACATTAAAAAACCACTTAAAAAACGGTAAGTAGGACTTAAAATAGCATACTTTTGGAGGGGCACTTTTATGTCCCAGACATATACCAAGCGGTAGAGTTTTATTTCTTATGTAGACAGTTACTAGAGAGTCACCAAGTTGTTTAGGAGTTTAAAGTCAAAAGTGAAAGAGGTTGAATTCAAGTCCATGTCAGCTTCAGCCTGAGACTTAGGTTAATTACATTAATAGATTCAGCATTTAACGAGCTCCTTAATATTTTCTGTCTGCATAAATCCTGCTTCTTTGTGTAGGGGGCTCTAGAGCCTATGGGAGAGTGGGATTAGGGAGAAGCTGGCATTACTGTAGCTCAACCATCAGGAAATAATTAACAGATCCAGCCGTTGAAGACACATTTGTTTCGTTTATTCCTCTGTCCCTGGTAGGCTTGTATAGGAATCCTTCCTACCCTGCCTAGAGAGAATGGAGTGTGTATAGAAGTAATTAAGACCAGGGTTGTCTGGGTGGCTCAGTCAGTTAAAGCATCTGACTCTTGATTTCAGCTCAGGTCATGATCTCCTGGTTCATGAGTTCAAGCCCCCCATCAGGCTCTCTGCTGTCAGCACAGAGCCTGCTTCAGATCCTCTGTCCCTCTCTCTCTGCCTCTACCCCTGCTCATTCTCTCTCTCTCTCTCTCTCTCTCTCTCTCTCTCTCAAAAACAGATAAACTTAAAAATTACTTAAAAAAAGAAGAAATTGGGGCGCCTGGGTGGCTCACTAGGATAAGTGTTCGACTTCGGCTCAGGTCATGATCTCAGTTTGTAGGTTCGAGCCCTGCGTCGGGTTCTGTGCTGACAACTAGCTCGGAGCCTGGAGCCCGTTTCGGATTCTGTGTCTCCCTCTCTCTCTCTGCCCCTCCCCCACTCGTGCTCTGTCTCTGTCTCAAAAATAAATACACTATAAAAAAATAAAAACAAAGAAATGAAGACTGGAAATGGATATGAATGTAAAGTGTTGTCATCATCATTGGTGGGGAGAGGGGTGCAGGAGAGGAGAGGAAAGCAAACCTGAGAACAGAATGTACAGTATACAGTGAATATCCTATATTCTAGAATTCCTGATGTGTGAGGGAAAGGCTCCCTTATAAAATCTTAAATGTATTTCTTCTTAGTCTCTTGTTAAAATAGACAAAGTGGCTGCTGCCATTGTTCCCGTAGTCTCTTTATATGCTTAAAAGACTTTGCCATTGTCGTCTTAGTGACTTCCCCTTCTAATGATTGTGTTCCCAATGTACTTGATCCATCTGCCTGGATTGAAATTGGTGGAAGGACTTTATCCCTCATCTGTTGATTGGGAGAGTGATGGAAAGCTACCCATGGACCGAAAGAGAGGCAATACAATTTCCTTTTTATTTGACTGAGATGTAAGAGAATTAGCACCCCCCCCCCTTTTTTTTTTTTTTTTACTTACTTTGAACCTGAGTTGCTATAATGAATTTTCAAAGGGCCCCTAGCACTGAAGTCATCAAATTTCATCCTCTCAACCTACTTTTTTTTTCCTTCCTTTTTCTGCAAGCTTAGGATTGTATCTCCTGCTTCTCCATTTCTCCCTAGATTTTTCCTTCACAAGGAAATAGAACAAAAGTTGGAATACCTAAACAAACAAATTGAAAAAGAAATTTAAAAAAATGTGTGGACTTCTCTACCTCTTTGTTGGCTGACATCTTGGTAGCTATATTTTAGTTTCACTATGATACATTTGAATGGCTTTGAGTGTACTGCCAAAGGCAAGAGGGCACTTAATACCTTTGCATTTTGTAATGATTTGTTTGCCAACCTGGCTGATGTCCCAGGCAGTGCATCCTAGAGCTTGAGTGGTTGGGAAAGTGACTTGATGTTTGGTGCTTGTTTGAACTACTTTAAACCCATCCTTTGAAATATGTGGAGTATTTCACCCCTGCTAATAGGCTCAAGATTCTACAAATGATGTGAGAATTTTCATGGTTGATTGCCTCACCCTATTTTTATTGAAAATATTTTTACTGCTTTTTAGCTAATTATTATTATTTTGAAGTTTAGCCAGCATGGACTATCTAAGAGGTGATGTGCTAGGGAATCTGGAGAAATGTAGCAGTCTTTGAGGTAGGAATTTCCATTTTGGTCGGGCCTTGAGCTAATTGCTTAACCTCTCTACACTATAGTTTCCTCCTGTAATCTACTTGCTAGATACCCTTCCAGGTCTAATTCCCTAGAATTATGTGCTAACTTGAATTTTCCTAGTCTTTTGTAGCCAGAAGCATCACATTTAGGTGCTTCTCATAATTGAAAATGACAGCTTGCAGAATTCACTGATTTGGGTAAAAATGGAGTGGACCATCACATAGAATCCTTATTCTGCCTAACAAGAATCTGAATAGTGGAGATGGTACATTGGGAATTGAGAACAAGAATCTGTTAGAAAAGTGAAGTGAATCTGTCTCTTCTAGCTGAACCAAATGGGGAAGGCTTTATTAATGGGTCATTGAAATCACATGACGTAGACTGCCTTCCTACAGGATAGTTGTGTGTGGAAGTCCAATTTCTTTAAAACCTAGCTTTTCCTTAGAAGTTGCCTCAAAAAAAAACACACACACAAAAAAGAAAAAGCTTTGCCTAAGTGGTTTCCTGTCCTTAAGGTTTCCATGGAGAGTGCATTTTCAAGATTAAAGGACTCTAGCTGTCATTTTTAATCTGAGGGGTCTTAAGATTTATGTTTCAAAGCAGGGTGGAAATTTAGCCCTCTCTGTCATGCGTGTGTGTGTGGGGGGGGGGGCAAGTTTACTTTCTCCCAAAATGCTGAGAGTCCAGGAAAATCAGCCCATTGGCTACTGATTAGTTACTAACTTTGCAGTAAAGAGAGAGTGGGAAGGAAAAATGATCTGGTTTTATAGTGCCTCTGCTCTCAATACAAAGGCAGAGCTTTTTTTCTTTTCTGTCAGCCCATAATGCTGCAAGGGCTAGGGCTGGCAGTAGTCCTTTGATCATACGTTTATTCAGCTGATATTTTGTAGCTCCTACTATGTGCTTCATAGTGCCTTGGGAGGCCCTGGGATAGACTGAGAAAAGGACCCAAGCCCTGTGTCTGCTTACTGAGCCAGTGGGCTAGACTCCTTCCCAGTTGTGAAATTTCATTTCCACAATTATGGTCAGCAGCTTGGCAAGGAGGATAGGGAAGGGTGGGGAAGGAGACCCTTAGCTAGGAAGAATAAAGAGGTTTCAAAGTCTGGCAAAATTAATGTGATGGTTATGAAAACTGAAGTTATTTAGAGTGAGGTGGTTCAGAAAAGAATACCTGGGAAAGAGCCTGGAATCAGCAGACATTAAACGCTGACTTACTCTCCTGCTAGTCTGAAGAGTCCTATGCTCCTGGTAAATGGGTCAGCCCCTTGGGAGAAAATAATCAAAATAACAGGATGCACAGGGGCAGGAAAAAGGGGCAGGGGGAAATTACCAGGGGCCAAGAGTGAGCATGGACTAGATCCAAAATCCTTTGACAGGTCTTCAGGCATCCTTTTCTCCAGAAAACCTTCCCTGATTCTTCTAACGCTGGGGGTATATGGCTCTAAAGGAGACAGTGGCACACCCTCCGGGAGCCGATGGACAATTAGCCAGTGGCTAGGTACAGCACAGAGAAAGGCTATCAGAAAGAACACATTGGGGACTCACAATAGCATCTAGACATTGACGAGTTACAACTTTTTTTGGGGGGTTTTATTGAGCTGTAATTGACATACGACACTGTAGAAGTTTAATGACTGCAAGTTCAGTTAAACATCTGTCCTCATAGAGCTACAGAAAAATTGTTTTCCCTTGTGATGAGAACTCTTGGGATTTACTCTCATAACTTTCAAATATACTATACAGCAATATTATAGTCATCATGTTGTTCATTACATCTCTAGGACTTAATTGTCTTATAATCAGAAGTTTGTACCTTTTTAACCACCTTCCTCCAGTTCTCCCTCCCCACCCCCCACCCAGTGCAACTTTGAACTCCTGTGTGTACAGGACCAAATACAGTGCCTGGCCCAGCATGGTGGTTCAGTATATGGGGACTTTTCATTTCTCTTCTTTATTTTCTCTTCATTTGAAATTGAAATGCCCTTTGTTTTGCAAACCATTCAATTTAAATCTGTTTTTGGTTATCTTTTAAGTAATACTCTATTTTTTAAAATCATTTTTGAGATTTTAAAAGTTACCAAATCTTTTATTTTTGTTTGGGAAGGTGACTTTTGAAGATAATTTCCTCATTTTAAATAAGGGGAACCTGGGGGTGCCTTGGTGGCTCAGTCAGTTGAGCATCCAACTCTTGATTTCAGCTCAGGTCATGATCCCAGGGTAGTGATATTGAGCCCTGCATCAGGCTCCTCACTGAACTTGGAGCCTGCTTCAGATTCTCTCCCTCAACCCATCTCCCCCACTCGTGCATGTGCTCTTTCTCTCTTAAAACAAACAAACAAAAATAATAATAATAAATAGAATGAGGGAACGGTGAGGCTTGGAGAGCTGTGGCTTCTTGCCCACATTTGCTCAGGTAGTTGATGATGGGATCTAGATGAAAAGCCCTGTGTTGCCTTTCCATCCAGTGGCATTTCTACATGCATGACACTGCCTCTTAGGATTTGAAATGTGAAACAAGATGGATTCCCAAGACTCAACTTCTTGGTTCTCAAGCCTTGCCTGCAGACTTACTTGATTTCAAACACTTTCTTGGTTTCAATCCCATGTGTCCCTGACTGAACTGAGAGCTATAGCTGGGTTATATACTCTGCACATATTCCTGAGCTAAGGTGTCAATGACCGTGGTAGGCTGATAAAAGAAAGGGCAGTAATGGTTTATGTTAATGTATGTTGATCATTTAGCTCTCTTTGTACTTAGAGAATGGAGGCATACCTTACACAGTATGAATTATTTACATTTCTTGTTTTACCCATCCTTCATAGGCTTCTTAAATAGACCAGACTTCCCAATTAGTTTGGGGTGCACACTGCTGGAAGCAGTCCTGTCCTGTTCAGGATTGGACCACATCCTGACCCAGTGACCCAGCAACCCTAGGTAGATTCATGTGTCTGGAAGTCACAACAGACCTCTGGAGAGCATGTTTGAGCAGCTGCCCTTTGTACAATTGTTAATCAATTTTTCCAGACTAGGTGATATTTATGATGGCAAAAGCTTTGACTAGACCCTTATGGGCTGATTTTTTATCCCGTTTATGATTGTTGCCTTCAAGGCACCCAAGCCTCCGATAAACAACCTGAATGATACTTTTCCTTAGTCGGTTGTTCATCATGTTCAAATAATTGGTGAGAACAAAAAATGCCAGTTAATCAGAAGAGAGTCCATAGAGGACTATGCCATGTACACTACAGCACACGTAACTCTAGGCAGCCCAGTAGAATGCTGCCTGAGAATTTTGTAGTATGGTTATACTAGGAGATGGTAAATCTCAGGGTTTCTTATTCTGGGCCCCACAGAATTTAGGGAATTCATGAACTTGAAGGAAAGAAATTATAACACCTCTAATGGAAATCTAGCATTTTTTCATTATGATATAGACAATAAATCCTAATAGTATTAGTACCTGGGACTTTGTTGCCAAAACAAATCAAAGATACTCCATAACTTATAGTAGGTATCCCCGATAACTTGAAATAACATGATCTGCACTCCTTTGAAATGAATGTTTTGAACACTGCTGAATCTTATCGATTAATATATTAATAAAGAAGTACCTGTTCTCCTATACTTTAAAAAATGTTTATTGTTGGTCTTTAAAATCCTGCACATTTTATTTTATGCATTTAAATACTTCATTCTGAGCTGAGGGTCCCACACTTCACTGCATTGGTCCTAGGCTCTATGATGCAAAAAAGCTAAAAATCTCTGGCCTGGCATAGACTGTGGTAATAAACATATCCCTTCATCTCTGTTTAAAGGTACTTCTGGTTAATGTGTTCTAAGCGTTGATGTGGCTCTCCTTTCTTGAGATGTTAGCATCTCAACTTGTGACTTCCAGATTGGCCTCAACAAAGTGGCTGGCTTTGGTTTGTTTCACGCCTTTGAGTTGTATTTGGGAGACATTAATTCTCAGGATAGGAAAGGAGTCAGTGATGATTATATTCCTCAAGGAGGGGATGCCAAGGCAAAGAAGGTCATGGTCAGGATTTCAGAGTAGTCCTCTTAGTTGGTTTCCTCTTGGGTGGTACTTTTGTGACCATTCACACTGGAGTTCTTTGTAAGAAAGGTAGCAGTTAATGGGGCGCCTGGGTGGCTCAGTCGGTTGATCGTCTGACTTCAGCTCAGGTCATGATCGTGCGGTCCATGGTTTCAAGCCCCGCATTGGGCTCTGTGCTGACAGCTCAGAGCCTGGAGCCTGCTTCAGATTCTGTGTCTCCCTCTCTCTCTGCTCCTCCCCCACTCACGCTCTGTCTCTCTCATTCTTAAAAATGAATAAATGTTAAGAATTAAAAAAAAAAAGGTAGCAGTTAAAACATGGAAGCTGCCAGCACTTTAGAAACTCAAGGTGTTCCCATTCTTCACATTGACATACTTGTAATATCAGAGCAGTTTGGAAATGCTTCAACAGTCCCTTTAGGGGTGAAATCCTGCATGAGTATCTGGCTTGGCCGCTTCTTTACTTGACATCCATGAGGTTTTGTTCCTTCCCTGGTTGACTCCTGCCATCTTTAAGTCGTGGGTATCTGTCTGCTGTTACAGGTCACTTCTGATCACAACCCAGTGGACCTACTTGGTCATAAGACCCCACCTAATTTCAAGGGAGTTGGGGTATGTGGGCAAGCACATGGGATGTACAGTGAGGGGCATATGTATCTGTTTCATACTAGTATGCTTCTCATTGGCTACAAGTGTTAAGCATTGTATCTTCAACATTGAAGATGCCTAATAAATATCTACATTCTGAGGAGTGTCCTCGATTGGGCGTGCAATCAAACCAAACAAAACCCATAATTGAAATTTCATAAATCCAATATGATTTTCTACACTAATTATGAGAATTAGCCTATCCCTATGTAGAGTTTATTAGAATTTTTCTGTAATTGAGTTGCTACTTACAAATTAAGATTCTCTGTTTCCTCCCCCTCCATTTTAATCTGGTAGAAAGTGCAATGAGCTCACTACCATTTCATTTTCTAGGACATATGTATGTCCTAGAAAAGGAAATTAAAAGAAAAATAGTGAGTTATGACCAGAATATAAAAATGATTTGTCCTGATGTACTGATTGTATTTCTTGCCTTTCTTACAGTTCACAACCCCTTCTCCCAGCTCCATCTTTATTTTATGTATCGTTTCTCTTGGGATAAAACCAACTTCACTCATCATGACCAGAGGCCTTCATGTCTGGTTGGTAGCTATATTCTTGAATTTATTTTTGTCTAGGTTCACTACCTCTTTGAACTGACTTATGCCTTTTTGTGTTGATGCCTTCAGCAGCTAATTCCATATTTTAAATAGTTTTTCAGTAAGAAAATACTATCTGAGTGGCTTCTAGAAATTACTTCTACTTCTGGCAAAAATTACCTCTGGTAAGATTATGTGCTCAAGACGCCAGAAGTAGAAGTAATCACCAAATGACGATGAGTATCATATAAACACTTTGAATGATCGCCTACCTTTCTCCTAAATTAAAAACTTTCTCCCTAAAAGGTATAGAAAGATGGATATTCTACTTTTCTTGAAGGCTGACATAAAAGAAATAGAAATGACTTCCATTTAGAAATCATCAGCTCCATCTTACTTGTTCTTAAGGTTTTTTTTATTTTTTAGTAGCCTCTACACTCAACATGGGGCTCAAACTTAGAATCGCAAGATCAAGAATCATGTGCTCTGCTGACTAAGCCATCTAGACACCCCAGCTTCATCTTCTTTTTAATAAAACAGAGCCAGTTTCTTAGAAGCATAAGGGTAGGTTTTTGAGAGAGGAACAGGGCAGCCTGTGTGAAGCAACTTAGGGGAGAAATTGTGCACAAGTTTGGCCTGGCTGCCTCTTTGCTGGCACTGACTCAATAACAGTGACTTAATGACAGATAAGAGGTCTGGAACTCAGGTGTCTTTGGTAAACAGTGTTTTTTTTCCCCCCCTTCACGTTCTTTTTCTATAGAAATTGTCCAAATAGCATGTTGGATGTAAGTGAGGCTTAGCTTATGTTAATAATAAAGTTAATTTGTCTTTGGACATTTTCTCAGTTGGTTTTCTGTTTTAAATCTATGAGAAAGCAGCAGCACAGAGACTTCCTCGTTGTGAATAGAGAAGACCTCTAACAGCCTAAACAGGATAGAAAGCAGTGCAAGTAGGTGCCTTTCTCACAATGGAGCTGTGAACTTATCCTGTAATGTATACTTCATAGCTGTCTTATTTGAGCAAATCCTCCTGAGCCCTAAAATTGATTTGTTGTATTGCTTCCACGTTTTTTGCCAACAGTTATTTAGACAGAGCTGAAACATATTAAACACGGTTTGAGTTCCCCATTGTCCTCTCTGGCACTCTGTTTCCATCCACAGTGTACACTGGTGTACATTAGATCACTAAGGGGCTCATTATTACTGAATTCCAGCCAGGACTTCATTTCCTAAACACATGTGCTTGCCCGGTATTGCTTGTAGGCCTTAAGCTCTACTTTTCCCTCGTGTGTGTGTGTGTGTGTGTGTGTGTGTGTGTGTGTGTTTTGTTTGCAGAGAACAGGTATAGTAAGAAATCTTTTTGGTTATATTACAGTTTTTATTTCTATTACACATTCCTTGATGTTGAAGAGATTTAGGGGAAAAGAGGAGAATAGCTGCTCTGTATAGTTAATGTCAAAAGTAGAGTGAAGTAAACCAAATGAGGAGAGAGGTGAAAATGTGTTGGAAGTGGAAGGGAAAAAGAACAAAGTTAACTACAAATAGAACCACTGAACTTACAGTTAGGTTTCCCAAACCCAAGTGACAGTCTTAAAACTGACCACTGATTTAGGGAAACTGAATTGGAAAAGGCTTTGGTTCATTATATCAGTCAAATTACTTTTCTTGTCTCATTTTGGGGGCAATGATCTCCCCGTATTCCTTGGTGTTGGGAAAACTTGGTCAAAAAGGATAATTACTTTTTTTATTTAGTTGCATGCTCTTCAAAAGGCAACAGCAAGTATTCATTAATTTCCATCTGATAGAGCTGAACTTTTTTTGTGGCTAAACAATTGAAACAGGAAATGACCCGAGATACAGTTTCCATGACACCCTGTCACTTGGATCCAGTTTTCCAGAAGATGAAAGCTCAAAGCCGGCTTTTGATAGTGAGTAACTAATTGGACTGGCTGATAGTGGGAGTTTTTTAATGTGAAAAATAAAGGAGAAAAAACTGGAACAGCTGTGTTTTGGTACAGTTGTCTAATCCCCAGATAAAACACTCCAAGGACATTGAAATTAAATAGTGCCTTTAGTTAAGAGGAAAAATCTAAAATCTGTCAAAGCACTGGTTTACTTTAGAGAAAATGCAGCATATATTTATGTGGAAAAGCAAAAAAACAACTTTTACCAAGCCAAGATACTAAGTGACGCCTTTTAGGAATCAGCTTTGTTCGTTCAAGGAACAATTTTATAGTTTGGAGAGGTCTTCATGCACACTTGCATGTGAGGAAAGAGACTACCTGCTAGATTACTTTTTCAGTCCACATTTTCTAAACCTGCTTTTGTGTAGTGAAGTGGGTAAAGCCGAAGAGTTTTGTTGGGAGGATCAAAAATATACTTCTGTTAAACAAATTGAGACCTTCAGTTAGAAATGTTTTTATTGACCAGTCCCCACTACATCCTTCAATTGTATTCCGCAGCTGAAGAGCTTCTCTGGAGAATGTGAATAAGCCAGGGGTCTGTCAGTCTCCTTGGTAAAATTGCTTGTATACTATTGGAAAGATCCTTGGCTGGGAGACTTGGGCTCTAATTCCTGGCCTTGCCAGCCATTCTCCAGTAACCTGAGTTTTTCTCTGGGACTCTCTCCCTTTCCTTACAGTTCTGTCAGTCTGTATTCTTGAAATGTAGGTCACATTGTGACAACTAACCTAGAGGTAACAGTGATGAGCATAATAGAAATGCATGTTTAAAGGTTAAAATATGCAGAGGGGAGCCTGCTTGGCTCAGTCAGTTAAGCGTCTGACTTTGGCCCAGGTCATGATCTCACTGTTCGTGGGTTCAAGCCCCACACTTGACTCTGTGCTGACAGCTCAGATTCTCTCTCTCTCTCTCTCTCTCTCTCTCTCTCTCTCTCAAAAATAAACGTTAAAAAAGGAGAAAACGCATTTTACTTAGACTGTGCATCTTATCACAGGAAACTAATGGTATATGTTAGAACTATTTCCTTACATTTGAATATTGAGGAATGCAGTTGTTGAGTTAACGAACTTTTTAGTAATTCTCACCTTCTATTGTCTGGGTGTACGAGATTCCCATCTCTGCCAGTTTAAAGCTGTTGGCTTTCCCTGTTGGGCTTAATTCTTTTTTTGTGCATAGATACCTCTTTCTTGGTTTCATTTTGCTTTCCCTAAGTAGAAGGGTAAAAACAGATGTTAACGCTGAAATCCTATGTTTAGGAGGCATGCCGGATGTGGTAAGTGGAAAGACTACTGATCTGGGCATAACCAAGGGCAAGTTCCCTATTGTAATTATTCTCTTTTGCAAACGGTACCCACCTTTGAGTGGACTACAAGTTCTGTGGGGCCTGGGACACATTTATAATCCCAGCCACCTAACACAGGCCTGTCTCATAAAAGACCCCCATCAAGTATTTGAATGGAAGGATTGTGAAGGCCAAGTGAGATGATGTGCATCAGGAGCACAAGGCAGTTGTTCAGTAAAGGGTAGGAGCTCTTATTTATAGTGTCATTTCCATAATTTGTATTTTATGAGGCTGTTGGTCTCAAAAAGCAACTCTTGAGCAAAAGTCTATCAAGTTATTTTCGGGGCGGGGGGAGGTTTTTTGTTCACCCAGAAGGGTGTTTCTTTGCTGATTGTAGGTCAGATTTCTTCTAGACCTGAACTGGTGCAAAACTGGAGCTTTTTATTACAGTGCCACTCGGTTTTAAGCTCTGGGTGTCCATGCAAGAATTGCCATTGTCTTCTTAGGGTGGTCATCTCCAGTGCACAGGGAAAGGATAAAATACAGGAGGAGAGTCAAAAGCCACTGGGAGCGTGGGGAGGCACCTAGTCAGCTGGGGGAGCCACAAGGCAGCACTGCCAGGGCATTGGTAGCATGTCCATGAGATGTGAGACTAAACCTTGACCAAGCACCGTTCTGACAGCCTTTCCCAAATCCAACCAAACGGGCTTTGGTCTGCTCTTCTGAAGAGCAGGAGGCTGCCTCTCTTTCATGTGGGCTGGTGGTGAAGTCCAGTTAGGCAACATGACCACAGCTTTTATTTCTCTTTCTCAACCACGAATAGTCGGCAGAGTCTGGAGGGGAGGTATACGAGATTCTTCCTCTTGCCTCCTTGGTGGCTGCCCCGCAAATTCAGCTGCCCTGGGCTGTGGGGAACTGGGGAAGGCTGTCACTTACCTCGGAAG